>CM019698.1:36232885-36832885 GCA_009760885.1 Achatina immaculata
TAGTTGAACGTAAAGATCTGTAGTTGAAAGTAAAGATCTGTAGTTGAACATAAAGATCTGTAGTTGAAAGTAAAGATCTGTGAACATAAAGATCTGTAGTTGAAAGTAAAGATCTGTAGCTGAACGTAAAGATCTGTAGCTGAACATAAAGATCTGTAGTTGAACGTAAAGATATATAGTTGAAAGTAAAGATCTGTAGCTGAACGTAAATATATATATACTTGAAAGTAAAGATCTGTAATTGAAAGTAAAGATCTGTAGCTGAATGTAAAGATCTGTAGCTGAATGTAAAGAAATGTAATTGAAGTAAAGATCTGTAGCTGAACGTAAAGATCTGTAGTTGAACATAAAGATAGGATGAATTTGAATTCGTATTTGTGTTTGTGTGTGTGTGTGTGTGTGTGTGTGTGTATTTGTAGTAAGATCCTAACAAAGTCATGTGACACTGAAAGTTTGGGTATAAATAGCACCATGTTGGGTGATTTTCTTCACATTTTGAAAAACAAAGTTCTTAAATCTCTTTTCTGTATCGTTCAAATCAGTCACGTGTGCATGTAATTATATTTTACGAGGAACTGAATCACTTATTAAAGTAACATCTGACCTCTGACCTGTGTACTCTGGTAGGCCATGCAGAAAATCCCGAAGAAAGTGCTCATGACCGTTTCCAGTTTATTGCCTGAGACGAGACAGAATCGATACCAGTTGGCGATTACAAGGCAAGCAAATAAAATGTTAAAGAGATAAAGAATAATCGAGTCGTTTCGGAAAGTTATGACGCAACAATGACGGTACGAATACATATTTAACTCTATCACTCCCGAATTAAGCTCCATGACTTTAAAGATACAGTTTGAGTTAGGTTAGCCTATTTTTCATTTTATTTACACTTTGCCTAAATATCGCTGTAAGCGCTCATTCACATCAGTGTGCAAGCTCTATCAACACTGCCAGCAGTAACGTTTTGGAGTCAAACAGTTAAGCATAAACACGAAAGGAAACAAAATGATGTACAAATGATGCTAGATTTACGTCAGAATACTTTCCGACAAGCTCGTAGTTAGTCAGTTTGGCCTTAAGTGGAAAATCACAGGCGGCTCTTGCATTTACTGTGAAAAAAAAAAATTCGTATTTAGCTGCCTGTAAGAGCGTTGCACGTCTGTCTGACTCTGGTTACTCGACTGAGCTCAGGCAAAGGAGCTGGCTAGACTCCGGCTCTTACAAGAGAAGCTCTACCATGACGGTGAGACCTAAGAGGAAGAGTCACATTTGTCAGGAAGAAATTCTTGTCCATGTCTGAGCAAAAGAAGAAGTAGTTAACAGTAGTAACAGTAGTAGTAGTAGTAGTAGTAGTAGTAGTAGTAGTAGTAGTAGTAGTAGTAGAAGCAGTAGTAGTAGTAGTAGCATTAGCAGCAGTAGTAATACTACTAGTAGAAGTAGTAGTAGTAATAGTAGTAGCAATAGTAGTAGTAGTACTATTAGTAGTAGTAGTAGTAGTAGTAGTAATAGTAGTATTAGTAGTAGTAGTAGTAAAACTACTAGTAGAAGTAGTAATATTAATACTAATAGTAAGAGTAGTAGTAATAGTAGTATTACTAATAGTAGTAGTAGTATTATTAATAGTAGTAGTAACAGTAATAGTAGTAATAGCAGCAGTAGTAGCATTAATATTTGTAGTAGTAATAGGAGCAATAGTAGCAGTAGTAGTAATAGTAGTAGTAGTACTAATGATAGTAGCAATAGTAGTAATAGTAGTAGTAGCACTAATAGTAGTAGTAGTAAATATAGTAATAGTAGTAATAGTAGTATAAATAGCAGTAGCAATAGTCATAATAGTAGTAGCAGTAGAACTAATAGTAGTAGCTATAGTAGTAATAGTAATACTAATAACAGTAGCAATAGTAGTAATAGTAATAGTAGTAGCAATAGTAGCAATAGGATCAGTAGTAACACTAACAGTAGTAGTAGTAAATTTAGTAATAGTAGTAGTAGTAGTACTAATAGTAGTAGCAATAGTAGGAATAGTAGAAGTAGTAGTACTAATAGTAGTAATAGTAGTAGTAATAGTAGTCGTAATAGTACTAATAACAGCAGCAAGAGTAGTAATAGTAGTAGTACTAATAGTTGTAGTAGTAAATATAATAATACTAGTAGTAGTAGTAGTAATATTAGTAGCAGCATTAGTAGTAGTAGTAGTAGTAGAAGTAATAGTAGTAGTAGTAATAGCAGTAGTAGTAGTAGCAGCAGTATTAGTAGCAGTAGTAGCAGCAGCAGTAGTAGTAGTAGTAATAGTAGTAGTAGTAGTACTAATAGTAGTAGCAATAGTAGGAATAGTAGAAGTAGTAGTACTAATAGTAGTAATAGTAGTAGTAATAGTAGTCGTAATAGTACTAATAACAGCAGCAAGAGTAGTAATAGTAGTAGTACTAATAGTTGTAGTAGTAAATATAATAATACTAGTAGTAGTAGTAGTAATATTAGTAGCAGCATTAGTAGTAGTAGTAGTAGTAGAAGTAATAGTAGTAGTAGTAATAGCAGTAGTAGTAGTAGCAGCAGTATTAGTAGCAGTAGTAGCAGCAGCAGTAGTAGTAGTAGTAATAGCAGTAGTAGTAGTAGTAGTAGTAGCAGCAGCAGTAGTAGTAGTAGTAATAGCAGTAGTAATAGTAGTAGTAGTAGTAGTAGCAGCAGCAGTAGTAGTAGTAGTAATAGCAGTAGTAGTAGTAGTAGTAGTAGTAGCAGCAGCAGCATTAGTAGTAGTAGTAGTAATAGTAGTAGTAGTAGTAGTAGTAGTAGTAGTAGTAGCAGCAGCAGCATTAGTAGTAGTAGTAGTAGTAGCAGCAGCAGCAGTAGTAGTAGTAGTAGTAGTAGTAGTAGTAGTAGTAGTGGTGGTAGTAGTAGTAGTAGTAGTAGTAGTAGTAGTAGTAGTAGTAACAGTAGTAGTAGTGACTAGTATAATTCCAATAGTCAAAATGGTACACAAAATGTCCGAACTCTGCAGGACTATCAAAAACTCTTCAGCATTATCAAAAACTTTGCAGCATTACCAAAATTTCTGAAGCATTATCAAAAACTATTCAGCATTATGGTTGTTTCCCGTGAAACTTATGGAAAAATACCCTTTCACAGTTTAGTAATTTCATGTCACAGTTATTCGGCAGCCACCTACCTGTAAGCTCAGCAAACTGAACTGCTGATGTAGTAATGTACACGCCATGGGCAGTCCACATTATTCCTGTACCTATACCCTCGATGAATGACGTAGGAATTAACACGTAGACCTGTGTGGAATGAAATGATGTGAATATTAACACGTAGACCTGTGTGGAATGAAATGATGTGAATATTAACACGTAGACCTGTGTGGAATGAAATGATGTGAATATTAACACGTAGACCTGTGTGGAATGAAATGATGTGAATATTAACACGTAGACCTGTGTGGAATGAAATGATGTGAATATTAACACGTAGACCTGTGTGGAATGAAATGATGTGAATATTAACACGTAGACCTGTGTGGGATTAAATGAAGTGAATATTAACACGTAGACCTGTGTGGGATTAAATGAAGTGAATATTAACACGTAGACCTGTGTGGGATTAAATGAAGTGAATATTAACACGTAGACCTGTGTGGAATGAAATGATGTGAATATTAACACGTAGACCTGTGTGGGATTAAATGAAGTGAATATTAACACGTAGACCTGTGTGGGATTAAATGAAGTGAATATTAACACGTAGACCTGTGTGGAATGAAATGATGTGAATATTAACACGTAGACCTGTGTGGGATTAAATGAAGTGAATATTAACACGTAGACCTGTGTGGGATTAAATGAAGTGAATATTAACACGTAGACCTGTGTGGAATATTAACACGTAGACCTGTGTGGAATGAAATGATGTGAATATTAACACGTAGACCTGTGTGGAATGAAATGATGTGAATATTAACACGTAGACCTGTGTGGAATGAAATGATGTGAATATTAACACGTAGACCTGTGTGGGATTAAATGAAGTGAATATTAACACGTAGACCTGTGTGGGATTAAATGAAGTGAATATTAACACGTAGACCTGTGTGGGATTAAATGAAGTGAATATTAACACGTAGACCTGTGTGGAATATTAACACGTAGACCTGTGTGGGATTAAATGAAGTGAATATTAACACGTAGACCTGTGTGGGATTAAATGAAGTGAATATTAACACGTAGACCTGTGTGGGATTAAATGAAGTGAATATTAACACGTAGACCTGTGTGGAATGAAATGATGTGAATTCCCATTTTATACATAAAAGAAAATCTGATTGAAAACGAGAACTGGAAAATTTTTACTCTAAACTTCTCTATGATGTTGAAGCGTGATCTCTAAACTAAACTGGCAAATGTTTACTCTAAACTCCCCTATTATGTTTAAGCGTGATCTTTAAACTATACTGGCAAATGTTTACTCTAAACTCCTCCATTATGTTCAAGCGTGATCTTTAAACTAAACTGGCAAATATTTACTCTATATTCCTCTGTTATACTGAAGCGTGATCTTTAACTAAACTAAAATAAACCGAAAATTGAAGCCTTTGAAAAATGGCTAAACGAAGAATGGGGCGAATATCATGGACACGAAAGAAGGCAAAAAAAAAAAAAAGGTACAAGATCAACTGAAACAAGAATTTTTTTAATCAGAAAATTTACAGTTTAGACATGCGATTACGCATCGTATTATGAATGACAGACCTATAATGAATAGAATATCTGAAAGAGGAAAAAGAACGACAACTCTATATCTGGGCGAACAACGTCAGGAGACTCACAAGAACATGTTTGCCCTAGCGAATCATGAGAGAGATAAACAAGGCTTACTCTGTTTTGAGGACCTCCCTTTACAGCCACCTTTCTTTGTAGAGATGGCGCACGATGATGATGGCAAGAGATAAAAGTAATAAATAAAAGTGAAACATTGCACAACGTGTGAAAGATTAAAGAGACAGAAACGGTAAACAGAGACAGACTAAATAAAACCACCGACATCTGGCTTAATGTCTGCAGGGTTAAAAGATCTGAAACAACGCGTCATATAAAAATGAGTCACAAACATGTAACATGCGAATGAGTCAAAGACGCACTGTAACATAAGAATTGTAAAAAATAAAGTCATGTAACATAAGAACTATACAAAAAAAGTCATGTCAAATAAGAATGACATAAAACAACGTCATATAACATAAGAATGACATAAAAAACGTCATATAACATATGAGCATAAATCCAACACATTTGATACAATTAACATCACTGCTGTATCTAGACCAACAGGAAGCAGTGAGAATAAATGGTGAAACAACAACTTGGTTTGACATAAAACAAGGGGTCCGTCAGGGGTGCATACTGTCACCTTACTTATTTAACTTGTATACTGAAAATATAATGAGGAATGTTAGAGAAGATGTAGACAAAGAATATTACGATGTCATAAGAATTGGAGGTTATGAAATACCAGAGATTAGATATGCTGATGACACAGTGATTACTGTACACAACACAGAAAGGAATGGAAAAACTAATTATGTCAGTCTGTAAGAACAGCGAAGAGCAGAACCTCTATCTTAATGCGAAGAAAACTAAATTGATGACAAATGACAAAACAAACAAGGCAACTGAAATATGTATCAATGAGGAAAAATTGAAAGAGATGGAGAGAGGTTTAATATCTTGAATCATTACTAACTAATAATGGAGATACAATGATGGAAATTAAAAGGAGGATATCTATCGCTCTTCAAAAAGCAAAACAACTAAAGAATCTGTGGAGAGGAACAAACAGAACTACAAAAATAAGATTTTTAAGGGCATGCATCTTTCCCATCGCAACATATGCCTGTGGGACATGGACACTTAACAAAACAGCTGAGAAACACATAAACGCCTTTGAATGTAAATTCTACAGAAGAGTTCTTCAAAAACCATGGACACAAAAAAAAAAACAAATATATCCACACTACAAGAACTTAATACTGAAGAAGGCTGGCTAGTAAAGAGGATTAAGGAGAGAAAACTTAAATATTTTGGACATATTAAACGTCATGATAATCTAGAGAAGACCGTCTTGGAAGGATACATAATGTGAAAAAGAAAGAGAGGAAGACCAAGGCGAAGATGGCTGCGAGACATCGTTGATGATCTGCAAATGGATGCATCAACAGCAGGCCATCTTGCTCACAACCGAGAGGCCTACAGGAGTACTGTTAGGGAGGCAAAGTTCCGCAAGGGACATGCAAATGATTGAATGAATGAATGAATATATATATATATATATATATATATATATATATATACGGCATTACTTGTGCCTTTTCCTTCAACAAAGCCATCATCAGCAATTTCTGGTTTTATTTTGCCCCTGACTCTTCTCATGACAATACGAAGTAGGATTTTGATAACATGGCTCATAAGACTAGTGGTTCGATGGTCTTCACATTCAATTCACCTTGTTTCTTTGCTAGGGGAATGAAAATTGATTGCAAAAGGTCTGATGGGACACAGTTACTGTTATAGATATAATTTAGCAATCTGGTAATTATTTCTATACCAAGCTCTCCTAATGCTTTCAATTCTTCCTTGGTGGTTTTATCTAGTCCTGGTGCTATGTTGTTCTTCATGTGTTTGATGGCTTCTTCCACTTCTGCTTTTAATATGGGAGGCCCGTCATTGTTATTTCCTATATCTGTTTCGCTTCTATTGTCCTCATAGAAGTTCTCTAACGTATTCCCACCATCGTTCCATTATTTCATCTCTGTCCATTATTGTATGCATTCCTTTGACTTCAGGCAACCAGTCTTGTGGTATGTCCTTGTGTTTGTTAACTCCTTTATTTGTTTGTACATATCTCGTGTGTTTCCATGATGGTGTGTCTCTATTTCACTACATTTCTTATTTAGTCACTCTTCTTCAGCTTTATTGCATTTGTGTCTTATTTCTTTATTTATTTTGTCATATTCATCTTTATCTTCTTTAAGACTTCTTCTCCGAAGAAGTTCTAGGCTCACCTTAAGATAATACTTACCAAAGTAACCTGTTAACTGCTACACTAGGTTCTAGGTTCACCTTAAGATAATACTTACCAAAGTAATCTGTTGACTGCTACACTATGTTCTAGGTTCACCTTAAGATAATACTTACCAAAGTAATCTGTTGTTTGCTACACCAGGTTCTAGGCTCACCTTAAGATAATACTTACCAAAGTAATCTGTTGACTGCTACACTAGGTTCTAGGCTCACCTTAGGATAATAGTTTCCAGCGATGAAGAGACACAGACACACCCAGGACACAACCAGCGAGTCCTTACACCCCAGGTGGCTGATGACAACTGGGGCTACCAGGCATATGATGCATGTCCCGCCTGTTATAGCACCCAGGGCATATGTGCCCAAGTCAGGGTTAAGACTGCTTTCAATGTCCTTAAAACAAAGAAGGAAGAATATTTATATCCTTACAACAAAGAAGGAGGAACACTTATGTCCTTACAACAAAGAAGGAAGAACACTTATGTCCTTACAACAAAGAAGGAAGAACACTTACTAGATTATGTAGAATGTTACTGTCTGAACTAAGGATTCTAAATTCTGTTTTTCCCTATCATTTACAGGCAGGTAACGGCCTGCCCAGTATGCTCCTATATCCCGTTTACCAAACTGTCGAAATCATCATCATCATCATCATCATCAGTACTGTTAGGTACTAATTTAGTTAGATAAAATATCACTAGCTTATCTTCACTTTGCTCATGGGTAGCCAGTGACAGTATAAGTGAAATCAGTTTCTCATCGGACAATACATTTTTTTATTAATCACAGATAAAGTTCAATACGTCCACCATTTTGTAATTATTTCCCCATTATTAGATTCTAAAACCCCCAACTTTTTGGTTACTATTTCCCCATTATTAGGTTCTAAAAACCCCCAACTTTTTGGTTACTATTTCCCCATTATTAGGTTCTAAAACCCCCAACTTTTTGGTTACTATTTCCCCATTATTAGGTTCTAAAAACCCTCAACTTTTTGGTTACTATTTCCCCATTATTAGGTTCTAAAACCCCCAACTTTTTGGTTACTCTCTCTCTCTCTCTCTCTCTGAACCTTAAGTGCCCAGGGCACATGGGGCTTCCGCAAGGGTTTTCCACAAATGCCTGTCCTTCGCCTCTTTTTCTGCTCTTTCCCAGGTGAGCCCTCTATTACTCAACATCCTTTCTGTTGTTATTCTCCATGTCTCCTTTGGTCTACCCTTACTTCTGCTCCCCTGTGGTGTCCATCTTAGTGCTATTTTTGGTAGTGAGTTGTCAGTCATTCGGAGCACATGTCCCAACCATCGCCAGCGTCTTTCCTCAATAACTGCTGTCAGTGGTTTCATCTGCATTTCTACTAATAAGATGTTATTTCTTATAGTGTTTGGCCAAAATAGTTTTTCTGATTCTTCGTAAACATTTAGTCTGGAAAGAATTCAAATTGTTTTCTATGGTTTTGGTGATTTTCCAGCATTCACTTCCATAGTGTAGTACACTTAGAACATTACTCTTAAATATCCTGATTTTCATATTTATGCTTAGTTTTTTTTAAATTTCCATATAGTCTGCATCATTGCAAAAGCCTGGTTTGCTCTAGTAAGTCTGCTGTTGATGTCCTCTGTGCTGTCTCCATTTTCTACTAGTCTGCTGCCAAGGTATACAAATTCGTTGACCTCCTCCACTAACTTGTTATCTACTCTGAGTAAATTTCTGTTGTTCACATTTTGCTTCATTAACTTTGTCTTTCCTAAGTTGATCTTTAGTCCTATGTTGTTTGCATTCTGAGTTAGCTTGTTTATTTTATCTTGCATATCTTTATGACTGCTTGATAATATACAAATGTCGTCCGCAAAGTCAAGGCCCTCCAGCACTGTGTCAAGGGTCCATTGTAATCCTCTGCGTTTGTCTGATGTTGCCTCCTTCATTAACCAGTCTACTGCCAAGATAAATAATGTTGGTGATAGTACACATCCCTGTTTCACTCCTGTTTGTACCCTAAAGCTGCTGGAGGTATGTTCTCCACAGATCACTTTGCACTGAAAACCCTCGTATAGGGCTTTGATTACATTTACTATCTTATGGGGGAGGCCATGCCATCTTAGGATTTTCAACAGTGCATCTCTGTTGACATTGTCAAAGGCTTTCTCAAAATCTATGAATAATGCATATGTTGTGCTATGCCACTCATTTGCCTGTTCTAATATTTGTCTAAGTACAAATACGTGGTCTATGCATGATCTTCCTTTCCTAAATCCTGCCTGCTCTTTCCGAAGTTTTTCCTCAAGTGTTGGTACAATTCTGTTGATGATTATTCTGCAAAATACTTTACTGGTGAGTGGCAGTAGGGTAATGCCTCTCCAGTTCCCGCAATCTCTGAGGTCACCCTTCTTTGGTAGTTTTACTATAAGCCCAGTTTTCCACTCCTCTGGGGCTTTTTCTAGATCCCAAATTTGTTGTAATATCCGGCAAAGTTGTTTTGGTGTTTCTGTTTCTTCTGCTTTCAACATCTCAGCAGTCACTTCATCTTCACCTGGTGCCCTGTCTGATTTTAGCTTCTTTATCGCCTCCTTTACTTCATTTATTGTTATTGGTCCTGTATTGATGTTTAGTTCCGTTTTTGCTTCAGGTATGTCTATTGTTTGTGCTGCTTATGTTCTGTTTAGTAGGGTGTTAAAGTGTTCCCTCCATCTTTCAATTTTTTCTCTTTCTCCACTGACCAGTTGTCCATTTTGTGTTCTTACTGCACTTTCACATCTTGTGTTGAAGTTACCTGTCATCTGCTTTGTGATTTTATATATGGTTTTCATGTCATTTGTATATGCTGCTTTCTCTGCTGTTTCTGCTAAGTTGTCATAATATTGACGTTTATCTTGACGGCATGATTCCTTCACTTCTTTGTCTTTTTGTGCATAATTACTTAAAACTCGTTCTTTAAGCCGTTGTGATTTGGTGTTCAGTAATGTTTTCTTGATTTCTTTTCTTTGCTCTATCTTTTCCCATGTGGTCTCGCTTATCCATTCCTCTTTTCTCCTTTTCCGATATCCCAGCACCTCTTTTGCTGTTTCCTGTAGTGTTTTACTGAACTCTAATATGGACATTTCTGCTTCGTCTTGTAGGACACTGAAGCGGTTCTTAAGTACTATTGAGAATTCATTTCTTGTTTGCTGGTCTATCAGTTTTCTTGTATCAAAATGTATCTTTCTGTGTTCTCCGATTTTGGCTTTCCTTAATTTTAGTTTTATTTTTGCTACCAGAAGGTTGTGATCACTTCCTACATCTGCTCCTTTCCTTGCTCGCACATCTTGTAGTGACCGTTTCCACTTGTTTATTAGTATGTGATCGATTTGGTTTTCTGTGGATTTATCTGGTGACCTCCAAGTCACCTTATGGATGTTTTTGTGTTGGAAAATGGTCCTCCGATGGTCATCATCATCATCATCATCATCATCGTCATCATCAATACTGTTAGGTACTAATTTAGTTAGATAAAATATCACTAGCTTATCTTCACTTTGCTCATGGGTAGCCAGTGACAGTATAGGTGAAATCAGTTTCTCATCGCACAATACATTTTTTTATTAATCACAGATAAAGTTCAATACGTCCACCATTTTGTAATTATTTCCCCATTATTAGATTCTAAACCCCCAACTTTTTGGTTACTATTTCCCCATTATTAGGTTCTAAAACCCCCCAACTTTTTGGTTACTATTTCCCCATTATTAGGTTCTAAAACCCCCAACGTTTTGGTTATTATTTCCCCATTATTAGATTCTAAACCCCCCCCCCATCTTATTGTTTACTATTTCCCCATTATTAGGTTCTAAAACCCCCATCTATTGGTTATTATATCCTTATTATTAGGTTCTAAAGCTCCCATTATGTGGTTGGATATTATTAAGTTCTGTTACAATGTCTTCATTAATTCGTTCTAATACTGGCTTTATGTGGTTTTATTCCCATTATTTGGTTCCCAAACACCGATTATTTAGTTCCATACCTTCCCCATTAAGTTCCTTTACCCCTAAAGGGTATGGATACCCCATCTTCCCTTGTTTAAGAACCCATAATCATACCAGTGATCCTTAACCTGAGACCCAAGGATTTTGGGGGATCCACATACCAGCAAATACGAGTAGATCGACGCGATGAAAAAGAAAACATCTAAGCATCATCCGGGTCCTGCTAGTTGCTTCACTTTCAGTGAGGAGCCCGCGGCGGTTCTCAGCCCGGAGAACCAGACAGGAATAGATCAACTGTCCACGGCCATGAACGTTTAAGAACCGCTAATTAAGATCGTGGGCAATGCGATCGTAAAAGGCGCAGAAGCTTACAATGGCTATCACGTAACTGAAGCTTACAGTGGCTATCATGTAACTGAAGCTTACAACGGCTATCATGTAACTGAAGCTTACAATGGCTACCATGTAACTGAAGCTTAGAATTGCTATCATGTAACTGAAGCTTAGAATTGCTACCATGTAACTGAAGCTTACAATGGCTATCACGTAAGTGAAGCTTACAATGGCTATCACGTAAATGAAGCTCACAATGGCTATCCCGTAATTGAAGCTTACAATGGCTATCATGTAACTGAAGCTTGCAATGGCTATCGTGTAACTGAAGTTTGCAATGGCTATCATGTCACTGGAGCTTACAATGGCTATCATGTAACTGGAGCTTACAATTATTATCATGTCACTGAAGCTTACAATTGCTTATCCATTCCTCTTTTCTCCTTTTCCGATATCCCAGCACCTCTTTTGCTGTTTCCTGTAGTGTTTTACTGAACTCTAATATGGACATTTCTGCTTCGTCTTGTAGGACACTGAAGCGGTTCTTAAGTACTATTGAGAATTCATTTCTTGTTTGCTGGTCTATCAGTTTTCTTGTATCAAAATGTATCTTTCTGTGTTCTCCGATTTTGGCTTTCCTTAATTTTAGTTTTATTTTTGCTACCAGAAGGTTGTGATCACTTCCTACATCTGCTCCTTTCCTTGCTCGCACATCTTGTAGTGACCGTTTCCACTTGTTTATTAGTATGTGATCGATTTGGTTTTCTGTGGATTTATCTGGTGACCTCCAAGTCACCTTATGGATGTTTTTGTGTTGGAAAATGGTCCTCCGATGGTCATCATCATCATCATCATCATCATCGTCATCATCAATACTGTTAGGTACTAATTTAGTTAGATAAAATATCACTAGCTTATCTTCACTTTGCTCATGGGTAGCCAGTGACAGTATAGGTGAAATCAGTTTCTCATCGCACAATACATTTTTTTATTAATCACAGATAAAGTTCAATACGTCCACCATTTTGTAATTATTTCCCCATTATTAGATTCTAAAACCCCCAACTTTTTGGTTACTATTTCCCCATTATTAGGTTCTAAAACCCCCCAACTTTTTGGTTACTATTTCCCCATTATTAGGTTCTAAAACCCCCAACGTTTTGGTTATTATTTCCCCATTATTAGATTCTAAACCCCCCCCCCATCTTATTGTTTACTATTTCCCCATTATTAGGTTCTAAAACCCCCATCTATTGGTTATTATATCCTTATTATTAGGTTCTAAAGCTCCCATTATGTGGTTGGATATTATTAAGTTCTGTTACAATGTCTTCATTAATTCGTTCTAATACTGGCTTTATGTGGTTTATATTCCCATTATTTGGTTCCCAAACACCGATTATTTAGTTCCATACCTTCCCCATTAAGTTCCTTTACCCCTAAAGGGTATGGATACCCCATCTTCCCTTGTTTAAGAACCCATAATCATACCAGTGATCCTTAACCTGAGACCCAAGGATTTTGGGGGATCCACATACCAGCAAATACGAGTAGATCGACGCGATGAAAAAGAAAACATCTAAGCATCATCCGGGTCCTGCTAGTTGCTTCACTTTCAGTGAGGAGCCCGCGGCGGTTCTCAGCCCGGAGAACCAGACAGGAATAGATCAACTGTCCACGGCCATGAACGTTTAAGAACCGCTAATTAAGATCGTGGGCAATGCGATCGTAAAAGGCGCAGAAGCTTACAATGGCTATCACGTAACTGAAGCTTACAGTGGCTATCATGTAACTGAAGCTTACAACGGCTATCATGTAACTGAAGCTTACAATGGCTACCATGTAACTGAAGCTTAGAATTGCTATCATGTAACTGAAGCTTAGAATTGCTACCATGTAACTGAAGCTTACAATGGCTATCACGTAAGTGAAGCTTACAATGGCTATCACGTAAATGAAGCTCACAATGGCTATCCCGTAATTGAAGCTTACAATGGCTATCATGTAACTGAAGCTTGCAATGGCTATCGTGTAACTGAAGTTTGCAATGGCTATCATGTCACTGGAGCTTACAATGGCTATCATGTAACTGGAGCTTACAATTATTATCATGTCACTGAAGCTTACAATTGCTATCATGTAAATGGAGCTTACAATGGCTATCATGTAAATGATGCTTACAATGGCTATCATGTAACTGAAGCTTACAATGTCTATCAAGTAACTGAAGCTTACATTGGCTATCATGTAAATTTAATTTACAATGGCTATCATGTAACTGAAGCTGTAACACAGAGAATACACTCAGACTACAGCTGCCTGGGGTGCAGACCTCACGTGGGGAAAGTACTGACCTTAGAGGGCGACATATTCTAACACAGATTAGCTAGTCTTGTTAATTATCTTTGCCTGCGTGGCAAATTGCCCTGGTACCCAAGGCAGGGCTAGGCAAATTTGTATGTTGTGAACAGATGTCATAACTCTCATCGCTGCTTATATTAGTACAACTATTACTTCCGTATCAGTGCTATCGTTCAGGCCCATTGATACTCATACAAAACAACATCAGCTAAAGACTGGAAAATCTGATTTACCTCAGTCAAATTATAGCTCTTAAACTATATTACCATTATTTACTATGAGATTTGTTTGACTCCAAACAGTTTCATTTTCTCAGTTTTTAGATGGTCTGTCTCTATTCTTAGACAGTTTCATTTTCTTAGTTTTTAGATGGTCTGGTTCTATTCTTAGACAGTTTCTTTTTCTCAGTTTTGATTGGTCTGTCTCTATTCTTAGACAGTTTCATTTTCTCAGTTTTGATTGGTCTGTCTCTATTCTTAGACAGTTTCATTTTCTCAGTTTTGATTGGTCTGTCTCTATTCTTAGACAGTTTCATTTTCTCAGTTTTGATTGGTCTGTCTCTATTCTTAGACAGTTTCATTTTCTTAGTTTTTAAATGGTCTGGCTCTATTCTTAGACAGTTTCATTTTCTCAGTTTTGATTGGTCTGTCTCTATTCTTAGACAGTTTCATTTTCTCAGTTTTAGATGGTCCGGGCTTGTTCTTAGACAGTTTCATTTTCTCAGTTTTAGATGGTCTGGCTCTATTCTTAGACAGTTTCATTTTCTTCGTTTTTAAATGGTCTGGCTCTATTCTTAGACAGTTTCATTTTCTTAGTTTTAGTTGGTCTGTCTCTATTCTTAGACAGTTTCATTTTCTCAGTTTTAGATGGTCCGGGCTTGTTCTTAGACAGTTTCATTTTCTCAGTTTTAGATGGTCTGGCTCTATTCTTAGACAGTTTCATTTTTCTCTGTTTTAGATGGTCTGGCTCTATTCTTAGACAGTTTCATTTTTCTCAGTTTTAGACGGTCTGGGTCTATTCTTAGACAGTTTCATTTTCTCAGTTTTAGATGGTCTGTCTCTATTCTTAGACAGTTTCATTTTCTCAGTTTTAGATGGTCCGGGCTCTATTCTTAGACAGTTTCATTTTCTCAGTTTTAGATGGTCCGGGCGTGTTCTTAGACAGTTTCATTTTCTCAGTTTTAGATGGTCCGGGCTTGTTCTTAGACAGTTTCATTTTGTCAGTTTTAGATGGTCAGGTTCTGATTGTTAAAATTAAAATTAAAAGTTAAATCCCATTAAAGCACACTGGGGAATACGGTGTTAGGCCTGTATTTTTTTCCATGCCCTTCGGCACATGAAAGTCTGATATGGTCAGTATCACGCCTGGTCGCATTTACCTTCCCAGATTTCTCTGGTGCCCATTTTCAGAGGCTGGGTGGAGCCCGGGGACTTTTTGGTGCGTACCAGAAAAAAATTGCACTGCTGGGACTTAAACCCGGTACTACAGGATTAGTAAACCGAGCTCTAACCACTCAGCTAACCAGGCCGCCTTGATCCTCAAAGAGGGATTTACATTAAAAAAAAAGAATAGCAATTAATAATTCAAAAGCCATGATAGTTGCCTGCGTTTTGTTTTTGGACGAACATATTCTGGGATTCACAAGCAGATAATGTATGTGTAAAATATACGTGTGTAATATATCTCTTGGATAAAGTCGCCAAAGAAAGTGAACAGAAAGGCCTTACTTTGAACATCAGAAAGACAGAGAATATGATTATATCTAAGAAACAGAATCCACCAGCATGCAGTATAAAATTAAACGGAACTATTCTAAAGCAGGTGCATAAATTCAAATACCTTGGAGCAGTAATAACTTCAGATGGGAAATGCAGAACAGAAATTAGGAACAGAATAGGCCAAGCAAAGACTGCATTTCAGAGAATGAGAAACATATTAGCTAACACATCTTTATCAATGAATGTTAGAAAACAAGTCCTAAAATGCTATATTGAACCTATCTTGTTATATGGAAGTGAATCATGGACAATAGGCAAGTCTGCACAAAAATCATTGGAAGCAGCAGAAATGTGATTTATTAGAAGAATGTTGCGAATCCCCTGGACAGCAAAAATAACTAATGAAGAATGTATGAGAAGAGCTGGAGAGACAAAAAACCTTGTCAGAAATATAAAAGAGAGACAATGTACTTTCATAGGACATGCAATGAGAAGAGGGGGCATTGAAAATATTATAACAACAGGAAAAATAGAAGGAAGAAGATCAAGAGGAAGACCAAGAGAAATGATACTGGACAGTCTGACGGGATGGTGTGAGAGGAGATCACCAACTGAGCTGATGGCCTGCATGAAGGACCGTGTACTCTGGAGAAGCATAATAGCCAACGCCAGTCGGCACGGCACCTGATGATGATGATGATGATGAATATACGTGTATGTGAGCGTATTTATTACTTAGTCAAGGCGTGTTATCCAGCACCAAGGCGAAGACGTATAGCTTCAGTCGTTATACTGCAATATTCTCAACACAATTTCATCATTTCCACTTGTTATTTATTACTGTACTTACACATTTTTATAACGTCATAGGACTTTGAAAGAGCTTTCAACAAACAAGTCATATTTCAGTTATTTCATAGTTTCAATGAGAAAGTCATTTTGAATATCTTTTATTATAATCTTGTCACAAAGTTACCGTGGAAACCAGTGACTAATGCACATAGAAGTGTTAGATGGACTTATGCATGATCAGCTTCGAGATATTACAGACTTTAGAAGCGAGAGAAAGTGAGATTTGTGTTATGGCTGCTTCTTGAATAAGTTTATGGTGCACTACCTTCTAATGAGTTGGCAATTACTCGTCATAATCATTTCAGTTACAATCATATTTCAACTGTTTTTCTTTCTCTCATTTCTAAAGTCTTCGTGTATTCATTTTTCGAGGTTACTCATCCATTGCTTTTGTCCAAAAAGCTTTACCGTTAGTTGTAAGATTACATTTCATTACTACTTCGATCTACTGTTCCAATACTTTGATGATATCATAACAGTAACTATAACATTTAATATAACCAGAGGGGCCCACCCCCCTTAGAGTGTCAGGACTTTAAAGGGCCGAAACACTTGTCTGGGGGGGGGGGGTACTTCCTCTGATCTTCTTCTTCTTCTTCTTCGTTCACTTCTACCACCAAAAACCGCACTGTGAACCTACTGAATTCACACATGTGGTCCTCGTTAGGTCCGGTGGTCCCCTGTGTGGTCCAAAATAGACCACATGAGTTCCACGAAGGACCACAAGGGGTTCAGAGTATCACAGTGCTTTAGCCTGTATTCTTGGTGGGTCTCGGAAGCGGGATTGCGTGACACCGTGGTTTTCATTGCACCAGTTTGGTCTAGGGTTGGACTTTCTCACCGGAAGACCTCGACGTGTTTGGAATATCAGTGCATACCCGCTGGGTGAGAGGCGTTAGCCCACCCAGGACAGAGTTGGACTTTCTCACCGGAAAACCTCGACGTGTTATGAGATACCCGTGTATCACCGCCGGGTGAGAGGTGGTTGCCCATCCAGTCCAGGGTTGGACTTTCTCACCGGAAAACCTCAGCGTGATTAGGATACGCAGACATCCCCGCCGGGTGAGAGGTGGTTGCCTATCTAGACTTCCCTGGTCCAGTGTCTCCGACTTCAGCATTTTGCGGTCGTGGCCGCTACCCTTCCTAGTTGTGACCAGGATGGAGCTTTTGTCCAGGAGGACGAATCCTCGCCACTAGTGACTTCTACCCCTGGGTTGAGCCGGTTTAGGCATTTCCCAGTATGGGCATGTTTGGGACGGGACCGACCTCTAGGGCAGAGGTACTGTGACATTCATAGCCTTCAAGATTCACCCCTGGTATGAGCCGGTTTAGGCAAAATTCACCAGTATGGGTGTTTATCAGGCGTTACCGACCTCTAGAGCGGAGGTGGCATGACATGTCTAGCCATCGAGTTCCACCCCTGGTGTGTGCCGGTTTAGGCATATTTCACCAGTGTAGGTGTATTTCGGACGTAGGCGGCCTCTAGAGCAGAGGTGCCGTGGTATAGCTCTCGTAGCGATACTACTGGACATACCAGGTTAAACTTCACTTTCCACCACCTTTTCCCATCGGCGCCGCACAGCAACCTTTATTTCCGCATTTACTTCCTTAACCGGGAGGAGCTTCACTCCACGCGCGGCATTTGAAAAGTCAAGCCAGCAGTGACTTAACCTCTGGGACAAACCGGTTCATGCATTTCACACGATATGACTGCACTCAGGACGTGGCCGACCTCCAGACCAGAGGTGCCGTGATTTGACTGTTTGCTTCGCTTTATTCTTTCAACAACCTTTTCCGCAGTGATGCTGCGCGGCAACCTCATTTGCAAATTTCTTCATTGGCCGGGAAGAGCACCGCTCCACGCACGGCAGCTGAAGATCTCGCCAACAGCGACTTCCTCTGATGATCTGAAGTAGTTGTGTTGTTGTTCCGAGCTCTACGGTAGAGAGTTTCCTGCATATGTACCACCACAACTACAGCATCCACTGTAACTAGCCCGCCACAACTATAACATCTACTATAACTAGTACCACCACAACTATAACATCTACTGTAACTAGTACCTCTACAACTATAACATCTACTATAACTAGTACCGCTACAACTATAACATCTACTGTAACTAGTACAGCTACAACTATAACATCTAATGTAACTAGTACAGCTACAACTATAACATCTAATGTAACTAGTACCGCTACAGATATAACATCTACTGTAACTAGTACCTCTACAACTATAACATCTACTGTAACTAGTACCGCTACAACTATAACATCTACTGTAACTAGTACAGCTACAACTATAACATCTAATGTAACTAGTACAGCTACAACTATAACATCTACTGTAACTAGTACAGCTACAACTATAACATCTAATGTAACTAGTACAGCTACAACTATAACATCTAATGTAACTAGTACCGCTACAACTATAACATCTAATGTAACTAGTACAGCTACAACTATAACATCTAATGTAACTAGTACAGCTACAACTATAACATCTAATGTAACTAGTACCGCTACAACTATAACATCTAATGTAACTAGTACCGCTACAACTATAACATCTAATGTAACTAGTACAGCTACAACTATAACATCTAATGTAACTAGTACAGCTACAACTATAACATCTAATGTAACTAGTACAGCTACAACTATAACATCTAATGTAACTAGTACCGCTACAGCTATAACATCAACTGTAACTAGTACCACCATTAAAACCACGACCACTCACCTGAAGACCATTAAAGGCAGTAAAAGTGAACACCCAGACCAAGCAGATAACGCAGATATTGATCTTGATTTGTCGTATCTGCCGCTTCTTGTCATCTTCTATTTCTTGATGGTCAAACTTGTCCCTGCCTTTGACTACGGCATTTTGATTTTCATTGGACTTTGTCATGCTCAGTTATACGTTTATCACACTCCGTATTTCAGACTGCATAAATTGTTCACGGAACCCGCAGTCTGTACTATAACATTACACTTTTCATATTACTGTACTTGAATAAGACTTGTGAATTATCCAAGGTTACCATCACTGCCAAGAAGCCGTTGAACCAGGTTAGCTCTATCATCAGCTGCGAGAGAAAATAAATATAGATTACTAGTACCTCAACTTCAAGCAGTTTTTTATTCAGGGTTCGCAAATTTGTAAACTCTTTTCTCTTCGCAGAATTGGCAACTCTGAAACAGACAAATAAGTGATACAGACAATCTCGTTTGCCTTCTTTCTTTCACAAATACTTTTAGGGAATGGACAACAAACTAAACAACAGAATTTCCACTGGCACTATACAAACCTAAGAACAGCAGAGCAGTTTTGAGGCAAAGTTTTGATACAGGTCTGATGATGCTTAATAATGAAAGTTTGCTTCATTTAACCAAAGCTCTTATTGGAAGCACGAAAGGAAAAGTTTGTGACCAGATCTTAAAGTAGCTGATTGAGCAAGGATTATTATTTTAAAAGGGCAGAGGCGCTAAGATTCTGTCTGTTTGAAAATCTTCCTGTCTGTCTTTCTCCGTGTTTATTGTAATGTTTTTGGGGTCTGAACGTCTGTTCTTTGTCCATTTGTCTGACGGATATTTGTTTTATTTCTGAGAGTCCGTCTGTCTGAATGTTCTTTTATGCCTGTCTTTTTCTTTCTGTCTGAATGTTCATTTATGCCTGTCTTTCTTCTGTCTGAACGAAGATATACAGAAATTTACTTTCTAATCACTTATTCTTTCTTACTCTGCTGCACATCTTTGGCAAACCCTTCCATACTACTTAAAATACGTAACCGACATTTCTTTTTCATATATATAGCTTAAGATTATCAACTTAACTTCGATACACTCCTTAAGACACGTGTCTCCTTCTTCAAAGTTTTACATTTTTTCTACTACCCGGAGAATATTTACAACACGGCTGCAATAATTCTACTAATTCACAGCAGTTTTGTTCAGAAATTTGACTGTGATTAAAGTTCTAGAATATTTTTAATAGTTTTATAGCCTGTATTCAGTTACTTCATACTGTCAGTAAGAGACTAAATGTAGCAGGTTACAGATTTTTGTTTTGAGTCTTAGTTCATTTCTTTTCATTTTTTTTCTCTTTGTCTATATGTTTGTATAGTTGTACAAAACTGATATTAAATGTTTGTGATTGTCCGAAGTCTGAAGAGAAAAAAAGGAAGAATTTCAACTAACCTGAGAAAATAATTCTTTATTCTTTGAAGACAGTAATAAATTAACATAAAGTTCATTTTTTCGTCCTCTCCACGCAACCATTCATCCATCCAGCCATCCATGTATCCATCCATCCCTCATCTATCCATCCATTCACCACCCTCTCATCAATCCATCCATCCACCCCTCATCCATCCATCCATCCATCCATCCATTCATCCATCCATCCATCACCCAATCTATCTATCTATTCAATTATCCATCCATTCGTCCATCCATCCATCTTTCTATTCATCCATCCATCCATCCATCTTTCCATTCATCCATGTATCCATCTTTCCATTCATCAATCCATCCATTCATCCATTCTTCGTGTCTGCCCACCTGTTCTATGTTTCGACCAAAACGTCATAATCTGAACCAACTAACCCCGAGAAGGTGTTTCCGCGTGATGCATTAAATCAGTTAGATCACCACTTGCTGTGATAACACACTGAGTGTGCCGTGTATTTCACTAACACAAAACTAAACATGCACTGAACAATGTCAAAAGAGCAACATTTGTAACAACTGAACTGCTTCACGTGTGAAAAAGCAAGGAGTCATTTCAACCCTGTGAATCATATTACTTTCTTTGAATAAATGTTATGTGTTTGTCATGGCCGTGTTAGTCTACATGTGTGAAGCATATTACTTTGTTTGAATAAATGTTATGTGTTAGTCTACATGTGTGAAGCATATTACTTTGTTTGAATAAATGTTATGTGTTAGTCTACATGTGTGAAGCATATTACTTTGTTTGATTAAATGTTATGTGTTAGTCTACATGTGTGAATCATATTACTTTGTTTGAATAAATGTTATGTGTTAGTCTACATGTGTGAAGCATATTACTTTGTTTGAATAAATGTTATGTGTTAGCCTACATGTGTGAATCATATTACTTTGTTTGAGTAAATGTTGTGTGTTTGTCACGGCCGTGTTAGTCTATATGTGTGAAGCATATTACTTTGTTTGAATAAATGTTATGTGTTAGTCTACATGTGTGAATCATATTACTTTGTTTGAATAAATGTTATGTGTTAGTCTACATGTGTGAAGCATATTACTTTGTTTGAATAAATGTTGTGTGTTTGTCACGGCCGTATTAGTCTACATGTGTGAACACATACTAGCCTACGAGACTCGTATGAACTAGAAAGCTAAAGCTAACTTTGCTAAGCCAAGAAGGCACTTGGAGGACATACTGTTAGTGTCCATACTTTCCTTGACCTGTCTACACAAGAGTGAGGTGGTCAGCATAATGCCTGACCTAGTTTCCTACTCCAGCTCCAGTAGAAGACAGGTTCCTATTTTCTACAGCTGGGTGAATCTAAGGCCAGATTGGAACCTCCGACCCTCACAGTGAGAAGCTAGTTCACTACCCACTTCACTACACAAGCACTAACGCGTATGAATTATTTAGATTTATTCAAGTGAAATAATTATTCTAAAAACTTTTTTTATTATGTCTTCTTTTTCATCATCGTCTTCTTCTTCTTTGATGTGCCTTTTATTGCTCTTTTTATTCTTCTTTTTCAACACTTATTTTTCTGTGATTTCTTACTGTCTATATTCTTTCCCCCTAAGCGGATGACTGCTAACTTCTGTTCAAAGTTACCATCCCTCTTGACTGACTGTTTCTAGCTTAGATAGCGATTTAAATTAGGATCATGGGAAGTTTGGAGAAAGACTCCATAAAGTTCAAATGTAAATATTAATATAATATCAGCTGCACTAGCTACTGTTCACTGAATACTGTCATTTTTTTGTTGAAAATTAGTATTTTAAAACAATCGTTTTCTTGTGTCGCTATTCACCCATGACTGCTAGTTTAGGGTCGCTCTCAAGTAACTCGGGAAATTGTAAAAGATTATGAACTGGTAAAACAAATGGCAGACTTCGGGGCAGACAATGAGAGGTCGGGGTGAGGGGAATTTAAGTTTACCTGGAATAAATGAACAATCAGAAGTAAGCAAAGGTCTTACTTAGGACCTACAGAGAAGCAAGCCATGCAGGGTGTAGAAACAAGCCATGCAGGGTGTAGAAACAAGCCATGCAGGGTGTAGAAACAAGCCATGCAGAGAGTAGAAACAAGCCATGCAGGGTGTAGAAACAAGCCATGCAGGGTGTAGAAACAAGCCATGCAGAGAGTAGAAACAAGCCATGCAGGCTGTAGAAACAAGCCATGCAGGGTGTAGAAACAAGCCATGCAGAGAGTAGAAGAAAGCCATGCAGGGTGTAGAACCAAGCCATGCAGAGAGTAGAAGCAAGCCATGCAGGGTGTAGAAACCAAGCCATGCAGAGAGTAGAAACAAGCCATGCAGAGAGTAGAAACAAGCCATGCAAAGAGTAGAAACAAGCCATGCAGGGTGTAGAACCAAGCCATACAGAGAGTAGAAACAAGCCATGCAGAGAGTAGAAACAAGCCATGCAGAGAGTAGAAACAAGCCATGCAGAGAGTAGAAACAAGCCATGTAGAGAGTAGAAGCAAGCCATGCAGAGAGTAGAAACAAGCCATGCAGAGAGTAGAAACAAGCCATGCAGAGAGTAGAAACAAGCCATGCAGAGAGTAGAAGCAAGCCATGTAGACAGTAGAACCAAGCCATGCAGAGAGTAGAAGCAAACCATGCAGAGAATAGAATCAAGCCATGCAGAGAGTAGAAGCAAACCATGCAGAGAGTAGAATCAAGCCATACAGAGAGTAGAAGCAAACCATGCAGAGAATAGAAGCAAGCCATGCAGAATGTAGAAACAAGCTATGCAGAGAGTAGAACCAAGCCATGCAGAGAGTAGAAGCAAACCATGCAGAGAATAGAATCAAGCCATGCAGAGAGTAGAAGCAAACCATGCAGAGAGTAGAATCAAGCCATACAGAGAGTAGAAGCAAACCATGCAGAGAATAGAAGCAAGCCATGCAGAATGTAGAAACAAGCTATGCAGAGAGTAGAACCAAGCCATGCAGGATGTAGAACCAAGCCATGCCGAGAGTAGAATCAAGCCATGCAGAATGTAGAACCAAGCCATGCAGGATGTAGAACCAAGCCATACAGGATGTAGAAGCAAGCCATGCAGAGAGTAGAAGCAAGCCAAGCAGAGAGTAGAAACAAGCCATGCAGAGTGTAGAACTAAGCCATGCAGGATGTAGAAGCAAGCCATGCAGGATGTAGAATCAAGCCATGCAGGATAT
Source organism: Achatina immaculata (assembly GCA_009760885.1). Lineage (NCBI taxonomy): Eukaryota > Metazoa > Mollusca > Gastropoda > Stylommatophora > Achatinidae > Lissachatina > Lissachatina immaculata. The sequence goes on from CM019698.1 coordinate 36,256,595, forward strand.
AGAATCAAGCCATGCTGAGAGTAGATCCTCGGACTCTAGTCAGACGGGTAGATAGAAGGAGACAACGCACCGGCCACAAGGCAACAGTAAAAAACTGAAAAATGCTGGAGTCATTGAGCCATTAGCGTGCAGGGCGATCTTAATTTTCTTCCTAGATTAATAAAAATCATATCTTAAAGACTATGCTAGACAGAAACATGAGTTTCATGACACTACGTAAACCAATCTTTCCTAGACTTGTTTCGACTGCCACCCTCTTCGCTCCCACGCCACCTTCGCAACCCTCCCCCCCCCTCCTCCACTACTTATACAATGACATGTTAAATTAGGATATTCATTCTTACACTTTGCATCTTACATCCTTCCCGTATCGGTAAGCGTCACATAGGGCTCGCATAGTTGTTTGCACGTTTTCCTGTTCTCGGCGAGTCTTTCAACCTCATCAAGGGATGTTATGCCCACTGAACTGGCTTCTCTTAACAATGTCCTCTTTAGAGTTTCACGCGGTCGACCTCTTTTTCTTCAGCATGTTGTGCTCCACTTAATAGCTTGTTTTGTTATTCTCTAGTTGCTTCTTCTCATCACATGGCCTACATACGTCCATCTTATTTTTTCTGATCACCCCTGAGACAGGTTGTTGTTTGCTCATCTGTCTTATCTCTGCGTTGTTCTTAAATTCACTCCACTTTGTACCAAGTATTTTCCTTAGGCATTTGTTTTCAAAAGAGTCTACTTTCTTGTGTATTTCTTTAGTTGATTTCCAGCTTTCGTAAGTATAAATGAGGGTGGATATTACATTTGAATTGAATAATCTTAACTTATTTTTTGTGTTTATAACTTTTTAATCCCATATATTCTCAAGATTTTTGATGCTGCTTTTGCAATTCTATCTTCCTTCCTGGTGTCACCACCCTGGTCTATGTAGCTGCCAAGGTTTGCAAATTTGTTTGCTTCCTCAACAGCTGCTCTTTTTTGCGAATATTTTTCCTTCTTGATAAATGAGAAGTTTCAATATTTTTTTTTTGTCTTTGTTAATTTCAAGACCTATTTTGCTAGCCAAGGAAGACAGGGTATCAGTTTTTTTTTCCTGTATCGATTTCACATTGTCACTGAGAAGAGTTGTGTCATCAGCAAAATCAAGAACTTCTATTTCGGTCCCATATACCCAACCAATTCCGGTTTTACCTGTACATCCTATTTTCATTATAAAGTCTATGGCGATTCCAAAAAGCAATAGAGATAATATACTTCCTTGTTTCACGCCTGTTTCAATCTGGAACCATTCGCTCATTTCTTCTTCTGTCTTGACTGCACAAACATATCCGTTGTAGAGATCTCTAATGATGTTGACAGTTTTAGAAGGTATTCCATACACTCTTAAAATTCTCCACAATGAATCTCTGTGCATGCTCTCAAAAGCCTTTTAAAAATCTATATAAGTTTAGGATTAATGTGATATCCATCACACACCTAAAAACTTTAGCATGCAAACCAAGTTAACAATATGAAGGAGTACATTTATAACTCATCTCAGTCATTTGCATGTTCCAAATGACCAAATGAGGCGGAACTTTGCCTCCCTAACAGCTCTCCTGTAGGGCTCTTGGTTGTAAGCAAGGTGCCCTGCTGCTGGTGCATCCATTTGCAGATTATCAACGATGTCCTGCAGCCATCTTCGCCTTGGTTTTCCTCTCTTTCTTATTCCCTTCATGTACCCTTCCAAGACGGTCTTCTCCAAATTATCATGACGTTTAATATGTCCAAAATATTTAAGTTTTCTTTATTTAATATTCTTTACTAGCCAGTCTTCTTCAATATTAAGTTATTGTAGTACTGATATATTTGTTCTTTTTTGTGTACATGATATTTGAAGAACTCTTCTGTAGCATTTACATTCAAAGGCATTTATCCGTTTCTCAGCTGTTTTGTTAAGTGTCCAGGTCTCACGGGCATATGTTGCGATGGGAAAGATGCATGACCTTAAAAATCTTATTTTTGTAGTTCTGTCTGTTCCTCTCCACAGATTTTTTTTGTTATTTTACTTTTTGTCCTCCTTTTAATTTCCCTCATTGTATCTCCATTATTAATTATCAGTGATCCAAGATATTCAAAACTCTCCACCTCTTCTAATTTTTCCTCATTGATATATATTTCAGCTACCTTATTTGTTTTGTCAGTTGTCATCAATTTAGTTTTCTTCGCATTAAGATAGAGGTTTTGCTCTTCACTACTCTTACGGACTGACATAATTAGTTTATCCATTCCTTTTTGTGTTGTGGACAGTAATACTGTGTCATCAGCATATCAAATCTCTGGTATTTCATAACCTCTAAGTGGTCGTGCCATCGTAATATTCTTTGTCTACATCTTCTCTAACAATCCTCATTATATTTTCAGTACACAAGTTAAATAAATAAGGCGACAATATGCACCCCTGACTGACTTCTTGTTTTATGTGGAACCAAGTTGTTGTTTCACCAAGTATTCTTACTGCTGCTTGTTGGTTTAGACACACCAGTGATGTTATAACTCACCTAATACATTATTTTCTCAGTCTTTAATGTGATGAACGAGTTTCATGTAGGGACACAAGTTTCTCAATATTAGTGTTAAAAGTGCTAAGAAGGAAAGTATTATTTCCCGCATCTGTTGCTTCGTTTTCTCGACAACGCACCCCCTCCCCAACACACTGCCCCTCCAGTCTTTTCCAAAATACACGGTGTGGGGGTGGCGGGGGCGGGCGTTGTCGCCCACTGTGAGAAACACTGCGTAGATCAATCCTTTGAATGATTATTTACGTTCTCTGTGTAGCTAGAAGTGCAATCAATATTTTCAAAGTCGCGTATTTAAGGAAGAAAGCCCAGTGTGTTGTGCTGTGTTATTTCGTGTGGTGTTATGTTGTGTGGTGTTATGTTATGATGTGTTACGTGGTGTTATGTTGTGTTTTGTTATGTTGTATTGTGCTATGTTGCGTGGTGTTATGTTGTGTGGTGTTATGTTATGTTGTGTTACGTGGTTTTATGTTGCGTGGTGTTATGTTGTGTTGTGTTATGTTGTGTTGTGTTGTGATACAAACTCGTTAGTTACAGTTCAGCCAAGGTTCAGACACGAGTATGGACAAGATTTTTCTGCTGGTGTACTAAAAAGAAAGTGTCCAGTTCACCAAGTTCACCAGATCTTGATACAGAAACTTTGAAGGAAAGGACACCTGATGTTTTACCCACGGTGACTAGAGCGATAGAGAGGGCATGGCAAGAAATCAAATATCACTTTGACACTACCCCGGCCAACAAATCTAGCACATGTTGAAAGGCTTCATTAATTTTTTTTTTTAAAAACACTTTGAGCTGGGAGGTAAAATGTGCAATAAAACCCACATGTCTGTACCCAGCAGAGTTTGTGTGTGTGTAATAAATGTTTGAAATCAAGGAAAAACTACGTTCTCAATCTGTATTTTCCAGGCTAATCCTACCTGCTGTAATCCTAACTGCTGTAATCCTACCTGTTGTAATCCTACCTGTTGTAATTCTGCCTGTTCTAATTATGCCTGTTTTAATCATATCTGTTATAATACTAGCTATTCTAATCACACCTGCTGTAATCCTATTTATTGTGATCCTACCTGTTCTAATCATACCTATTTTAATCATATCTGTTATAATACTATTCTAATCACATCTACCATAATCCTTTTTGTTGTAATCCTACCTGTTCTAATCATACCTATTTTAATCATATCTGTTATAATACTATTCTAATCACACCTGCTGTAATCCTATTTATTGTAATCCTACCTGTTCTAATCATACCTATTTTAATCATATCTGTTATAATACTATTCTAATCACATCTACCATAATCCTTTTTGTTGTAATCCTACCTGTTCTAATCATACCCGTTCTAATATTACCTGTTGTAAACATACCTGTTCTAATTCTACCTATTCTAATCACACCTGTTGTAATCCTATCTATGCCAATCCTATTGTTGTAATCCTGCCTATTCTAATACTATCTGTTGTAATCTTATTTGTTGAAATTCTGTCTGTTGTAACCCTACCTGTTGTAATCCTACCTGCTATAATCCTACCAGTTCTGCTCTCGTACCCAAGCCTCGTTTCCTCCCACATCTCCAGATCTTGGACTTATTATTATCCTGTCTGTACCTGTCTTTGAACTTCAGTGTGTGTGTCTATTTATTATTTTGTCACTATATCATTAGCAAGAAACTTCCTATGAAACTTGCCTTCTATAATTTCACTTTAATACAACCAAGTAGCTGAGAGAACGAGTCCATGTGTTTGTCTGTTCTTTCTATGTTCTCGGTGGTAATATCTAATAATAACAAGGAAACTTTAGACAACGTCAAAAACTTATAACTATGAGAAAAGTGAATTTATTCACATCATTATGTTATCCAACAACGTGTTCCAGCACAAAGGCAGCCATTATTAACTTTGTACAATCTGTGCTAGCTACATTAGTTTTTGTACAATCTGTGCTAGCTACATTAGTTTTTGTACAATATGTGCTAGCTACATTAGTTTTATAATGTCAAACTGATATAATAATATGCCGGTTTGGATTGTTTATTTTTCGATAGAAGTCCAAACAATGTACAATCTGGTAACACAAGTGTGTCAGAGCCAGCTCATGTAGGTAGTTAAACAAGTACACATGCATATGTTGGGTTTACACTGTGGCTGTTTCAACTACCAAGATGAGGAACTTGCATTCTCAGCGATTCCTCGAGTCTAATGCAGCTTTGTCGCTAAGTGCACTTTGACCTCCCTTAGCTAGCAACGAAATGTTAAAGGTCACGAATCACGTGCAGTTCTGCCCAGCCCACGATATATTAACATAAAGAATTCAGGCCAAATTTCCCACACTTTTTTCGGCTCTTTTTCTTCTGTGAGCCGCGTGATCCTGCTTTCATAACATGTTCTTTCATTTCTTTCTCTATAATTTATTTACTTTTCTTTATTACTCTCTCTCTCTCTCTCTCTCTCTCTCTCTCTCTCTCTCTCTCTCTCTCTCCATTATTGACCAACATCTGACCTGGAACTTTCATGTGCAAGGTCTAACAAAACTCATCGTGCAAAAAAGTATACCAGTTAGCCAAAATTAAGCACTTCAGTGATCAAGACACAAGGAAGACATACTACATATCACATATACAAACAGATTTAGACTATTACTCAACAATCTGGGATGGTTGCTCAGTGTCAAATACAAAGAGGATTTACTCACTTCTAAAGCGAGCAGTAAAGCTTATTGGTGACAAAGATCAAGCACAAACAACTAATCATCACAAACGTATCAAAATACTGCCTCTTACGAACAGGTTCCTCTTCAACAAAGCCAAGTTAGTACATCAAATTCTTTCACAGCATGTTCCGCCTTATCTACGGAACCTGTTTAAATTTAGCCCAAAGTGCAGCCAGCGCTTGAACAACATAAGTCTTCAAAAACCTAGACTTGATCTTTACATGAAAAGCTTTAGTTATTCTGTTACTCATCTTTGGAATACCCTCTCATCTTGTATAAAAAAAAATATATATAAACTATACTCCTACCTACAACTGCAGACTTTTCCAATATCTGTTTGATGTCGACTACATGCCTCCATGAGTCATAAAACTTAAAAGGTATTTTAGACTGCTCTTACAGACACCAAATTCAGTTAATTGTTTATTCTGAATAGTAATGAAATTTTTGTTTCGTAGATAATCATTTACATGTGTATGTAGTTAGTCATCTATATGTGTATGTAATTAGTCATTTATATGTGTACGTAGTTAGTAATTTTTATGTGTATGTAGTTAGTCATTTATATGTGTATGTAGTTAGTCATTTTTATGTGTATGTAGTTACTTTATTGTTAATTATGTTTGTTATATGAGCAAAATATTTGTGGAATGTCTGGAACAGAGTGAAAGTTGTATGATAAGGGGCAGAATGTCAGACGGGCCTGCATGCCCAATTCTTAACCGTTCTGAAATAAAGATCAATCAATCAATCAATCAACCTCTCTCAAAATACAGCTTTCTTTTTGTTCTGTTTTCTCTCTCTCTCACTCTCTCTCTCTCCCTCTCTTTCTCTCTCTCTCTCTCTCCATGAATCATAAAACTTAAAAAATTATTTTAGACTGCTCTTACAGACACCGAATACAGTTAATTGTTTATTCTAAATAGTTCCAAAATGTTTGTTTAGTAGATAGTTATTTATAATGTATGTAGTTGCTTCTGTACTGAGTGAATGGATAAGAGCGAAACGTAAATATTATATTTTATGTCTCTCAGCTTAAATGTTGATTATGTTTGTTACATGAACAGCATATTTGTAGAATGTCAGACGGGCCTGCGTGCCCAATTCTTAACCCTTTTGAAATAAAGATCAATCAATCAATCTCTCTCAAAATATGGCTTTCTTTTTTGTTATGTTTTCTCTCTCTCTCTCTCTCTCTCTCTCTTTTTTCTCTGTTTCCCAATATGGCTTTCTTTTTGTTCTGTTCTCTCTCTCTCTCTCTCTCTCTCAAAATATGGCTTTCTTTTTGTTCTGTTTTCTCTCTCTCTCTGTCTTTCTCTCTCTCTCAAAATATAGCTTTCTTTTTGTTCCATTCTCTCTCTCTCTCTCTCTCTCAAAATATGGCTTTCTTTTTGTTCTGCTTTCTCTCTCTCTCTCGCTATATATATATATATATATATATATATATATGGATGTATATGTATGAATATGCATATATATACATAAATCTGTGTACATGTGGATATGTATGATATGTGTGTGTTTGTATATTTGTGGTATGTACTTGCATTTATGTGTGAATATGTGTATCTGCATGTAGTTGCGTATATAAAAAGTATAGGTACGTATATATATATATATATATATATATATATATATATATATACACGTTACGTATGTATGTAAAAGTCTAAATTAGTTTGAAGTGTGGCTTGAAACAACAATCTGTCTCATGAGTGATCAGAAAAAGGAGATGGACACATGTCGGTCACGTGATGAGAAGAAACAATCAGAGAATACCAAAACAAGCTATCAAGTGGAACATAACAGGCCGAAGAAAAAGAGGTCGACTCGTGAAACTCTAAAGAGGACATTGTTAAAACTCATCCCGGGCCTTTCGTCGCCTAAGCGACAATTTCGGTTTCTCACAAGGTGCCTTTAGTCTCTTTAGCGACGGTTGGTTTGTTTCAATAAAAACCCGATGTAATGTTTAGATTGTAAACATTTAGTGCGCATGCCCCGTGACCTTTTTCAAAATGTCCGAAGAGTGCTTCGTTACGATGGAGAACATTGAAGTTTTCTGTGAGAAATTTCAATTTTTGGTGATGTAGATAGGGGTATGGACATGCCCTGTGACTAGACCACTGTAGAAGTAGTTAGAAGGTTATCTCAGACATTATCCTACCGATAATGCAACATTGAATCACAATACGACGTCAACAGGTAGATCTACGCATCTCAGATGGTACATACTGTACCTCTAGACCTTTCCGATGGTAAGTTGGACATAATCATTGTCTAAAAACAAGATATTACTTATTTTTTCCTTAAAAAACTCTGCATTTAGGATATCTTCATACAGTTAGTTATATTTTGAGACATAAGTACACGGAAGTACATGGAAATACTGCGTTTCATTCAATTTTGCAACTATACCCCCTGGACATATCAGGACCCATGCTTTTAATCCGGCACCCAACTGAACGTCCGCGTTTCTTCCTGAGGCACGGAAAGAGTGAGAGGCCAGTTTAGTGGGCATAACATCCCTTGATGAAGTTGAAAGACTCGCCGAGGATAAGAAATCTTGGCGAACTACCATGCGGGCCCTATGTAACGTTTAGCGGCACGGGAAGGATGTAAGATGTAAGAATGTAATTAACTCTTTCCGTGCCGCAGAAAAAAGCGGACGTTCCCTTTGTGCCAAATTAAAAGCGTGGGTCTTGATCTGTATAGTGGCTACAGTTGTAAAAATGAATGCAATAAAGTATTCCCATGTATTTCCACGTTATAAGTATACGTATTATGCATCAAAATAGCTGTAAAACTAAGAATGAAGCGTTTTGTAGGGAAAAAAGAAGTAGTGTGATGAGCTGATAATTATGTCCTACCTACCATCGTGTAGTCCTAGAGATGCAATATTCACCATCGGCGATGTCTAGACCTACCTGTAGCTTCATCTGATCTAGTCGTGTCATAGTATGTGGCATACTCGGTACAATAATGTCTGAAATAACCTTCTAACTACTTCTTCAGTCCGTTTTATAGGTTAAAATCTACTTGGGACACATTCAAGAACAGTTGTCTGGTCACAGGGCATGTCTGTAGTCCTGATAAATCACACAAAATATTGAAATTTCTCCATCAAATCACCCATTTTCACTCAGTTGTTATGCACGCTTCGGACGGAACTATGACAGGTCACCGGACATGAGCAAATAAAACGTGTACAATTAAAAAGTTACACCGTTTTTTTTAAGAAACAAACATGGGCTACCGTAGTACCCGCTGGCACTCTAGACACAAAACAGAAGGGCTACCTCAGTACCCGGAAGCACGAAAGCATATTTATTCATCTTATATCTTACATCCTTCCCGTGCCGTTAAACGTCACACAGGGCTCGCAAAGTAGTTCACCAGTTTTTCCTGTCTTCGGCCAGTCTTTCAACCTCGTCAAGGGATTTTATGCCTGTTAATTTGGCCTCTCTTAACAATGCCCTCTTCAGAGTTTCACGCGGTCTGCCTCTTTTTCTTTGGCCTGTTGTGTTCCACTTGATAGCTTGTTTTGGGATTCTCTGATAATTTCTTCTCATCAAGTGACCAACATATGTCCATCTCCTTTTCCTGATCACCCATGAGACTGGTTGTTGTTCAGTCATCTGTCTTATTTCTGCATTGTTCTTGAATTCGTTTCACTTGATGCCGAGTATTTTCCTTAGGCATACTTCGTGTCTTTTCATGTAGTCACATAAATCTGAGTGTGAAGTGTATGGACAAGAGATACGTTTATTATTTATTTATGTATCCATGTGACTGCTTCTTCATGATTATTATACTCATTAACAAATGCTGAGTGACTGTGACTGAGTGAAAGCTGTCTGATGAATGTCTGCCTGCTCAAATAAAACATAAACTGAATGAAGCGAAATTGCCTTCCTCGTCTCCGGCTTCTAGTCTTCTCTTCTGCTAGCATATATCTCGTGTACTTACATGATCTGTCCAAGCATTGCTCTCAGAACTGAGAGACAGGCGAGGAATGAACTAGTCCATACAAGGTTACTTGTTACTTATCTCTTCAACTCACTGAACCAGAACACAGCACGAGGTATCTGTCAATAATGAAACATAAAAATAACACCGTTCATATAATAGTATCCTAAATATCTATCCAGCGAATCTGGGTAAAACATTGCTGAAATATCACGTCACAATTTATATATTACAACAAAAAATCTCACAGTTTAGGCATTGCATAAATGTAACTATAATATATAGATGTATATGTAGAGGAGACCTCTTTTTCAAGCCGCAGGAAGGGAGGAAATCCTTTGCTGTTCTTGTGACTCACGTGACCTCGATATTTTATGCAAGCTGTCACCAAGTTCTCTCTACAACTTCTAAATAAAGTTTATGACATTTACGACAAATACAATAAATTTACACACGTCTATTGAAAGTTACCGGCAGGACATTAGCCTTTCCTCTCACAAACTGAACGCTTTGCACCCAAGTTTGTTTTTTTTATTCTGTGTCACGCGCGCCTAATCGTGCAGCTGGGAGCTGGCATGCGCGCATGGAAGTGTGTGAGGTTGTGCTCGAAGTCTGTTTGTTCAGCCTTACTGCTAGTAGGGTCTCACAACAATGGGTGACTATCTGAAACTTCTAGTAGGGTCTCACAACAATGAGTGACTATCTGAAACTTCTAGTAGGGTCTCACAACAATGGGTGACTATCTGAAACTTCTAGTAGGGTCTCACAACAATGAGTGACTATCTGAAACTTCTAGTAGCGTCTCACAACAATGAGTGACTATCTGAAACTTCTAGTAGCGTCTCACAACAATGAGTGACTATCTGAAACTTCTAGTAGGGTCTCACAACAATGGGTGACTATCTGAAACTTCTAGTAGGGTCTCACACCAGTGGGTGACTATTTGAGACTTACTTCTAGTAGCGCCTCATACTAATGGATGAGTGAGACTTACTTCTATAGCGTCTCATACAAATGTGTGACTGCCTGAGACTTACTTCTAGTAGCGCCTCATAGCAGTGGGTGCTTGCTTGAGACTTCTGCAGCGTCTCACGCAAGGTGCTGGTGAATTTTTCAGCGGCGGAAAACACGTGCTGTGCAAATATATATTCTTCAGACGTGGGATAAGTAATGTAGCCATATTTTGTAGCATTTTACAAAGAAATTTAAATGACAGCAACGTACCATCACAATCTATATCTGTCAGTCATTCAGTCATTTGCATGCCTCTTGCGGAACTTTGTCTCCCTAACAGCTATCCTAGAGGCCTCTCGGTTGTAAGCAAGATGCCCTGCTACTGATGCATCCATTTATCTTGCAGCCATCTTCGCCTTGGTCTTCCTCTCTTTCTTTTTCCCATTATGCACTCTTCCAATACGGTCTCCTTTAAATTATTATGACGTTTAATGTGTCAAAAATATTTCAGTTTTCTCTCTTTAATCCTCTTTACTATCAAGCCTACTTCAATATTAAGTTCTTGTAATATGAATATATTTGCTCTTTTTCTGTCTCCATAATATTTGAAGAACTCTTCTGTAGCATTTACATTCAAAGGCATTTATGTGTTTCTCAGCTGTTTTGTTAAGTGTCCAGGTCTCATATGCATATGTTGAGATGGGAAAGATGCATGCCCTTAAAAATCTTATTTTTGTGGTTCTGTATGTTCCTCTCCACAGATTCTTTAGTTGTTTTGCTTTTTGAGGAGCGATAGATGTCTTCCTTTTAATTTCCATCATTGTATCTCCATTATTAGTTAGTAATGATTCAAGATATTAAACCTCTCTCCATCTCTATCAATTTTTCCTCATTGATACATATTTCAGCTGCCTTGTTTGTTTTGTCAGTTGTCATCAATTTAGTTTTTTTTCGCATTAAGATAGAGGTTTTGCTCTTCACTATTCTTACGGACTGACATAATTAGTTTTTCTATTCCTTTTTTGTGTTGTGGACAGTAATATTGTGTCATCAGCATATCTAATCTCTGGTATTTCATAACCTTCAATTGTTATGGCATAGTAATATTCTTTGTCTACATCTTCTCTAACATTCCTCATTATATTTTCAGTAAACAAGTTAAATAAGTAAGGCAACAATATGCACCCCTGACGGACCCCTTGTTTTATGTCAAACCAAGTTGTTGTTTCACCATTTATTCTTACTGCTGCTTGTTGGTCTAGATATAGCTGTGATGTTAATTGTATCAAATCTGTTGGAAATCCCATTTTTTTCCATTATTTCCCAAAGTTTCTGGTGTTGTACACAATCAAATGCCTTTGAGTAGTCTATAAAAAATAAACATAGATTCACATTAAATTCTCTGCATTTGAGTAGTCTATAAAAGATAAACATAGATTCACATTAAATTCTCTGCATTTTTTCTATTATTAATCTTATATTGAATATACGATCTCTTGATCCTCTTCATTGCCTGAAACCAGCTTGGACCATACTGACTTATTCTTCTATTACATATTTATATATAATTACATATACAGCAGGTATGACAACTATTTACAGATTACAGAGGACGAGTTGACCTGACAGTTACATGTGTATTCTCTAGTGATCTTGACCTCAATTTCGCTGACGAATACAAGGAAGGGAATTTTCCGAAAGAATGTATAATAAAAGGGATAACGACTGCAGTAAAACTGGGTCAAATAATAAAGGTAGATAGGGGTGTATAGTGGAGTTTTACAAGGTGGCAGGAGTGAGTAAAGTGAGAAAAAACGAAAAGAAAATGTGAGAGTAAGATCAGTTAATAAAGTTAGATTGAGGTGTATGGTTGTATGTTTTCCATTTATGCATTCTCATCTTACTCTCCTATTTTCTATTCGTTTTTTTCTCACTTACTCACTCATTCTACCGCCTTGTAAAACTCCACCATACACCTCTATCTACTTTTATTATTTGACCCAGTTTTACTGCAGTCGTTATCCCTTTTATCTGTCACATTCTCCTACTTGACTGCGACACTGTTGCGTAGAATTTTGTCCGCTTTCGTTGACTTGTGCCGTTCTATCTATCCCTCTATTTCTTTCCAGACTCTGTACTCTGTCTATCCCACTATTCCTTTCCAGACTCTGTACCTCTGTCTATCTCACTATTCCTTTCCAGACTCTGTACCTCTGTTTATCCCACTATTCCTTTCCAGACTCTGTACCTCTATCTATCCCACTATTCCTTTCAAGACTCTGTACCTCTATCTATCCCACTATTCCTTTCCAGGCTCTGTAACTCTATCTATCCCACTATTCCTTTCAAGACTCTGTACCTCTGTCTATCCCACTATTCCTTTCCAGACTCTGTACCTCTGTCTATCCCACTATTCCTTTCCAGACTCTGTACCTCTATCTATCCCACTATTCCTTTCCAGACTCTGTACCTCTATCTATCCCACTATTCCTTTCCAGGCTCTGTAACTCTATCTATCCCACTATTCCTTTCCAGACTCTGTACCTCTGTCTATCCCACTATTCCTTTCCAGACTCTATACCTCTGTCTATCCCACTATTCCTTTCAAGACTCTGTACCTCTGTCTATCCCACTATTTCTTTCCAGACTCTGTACCTCTGTCTATCCCACTATTCCTTTCCAGACTATGTACCTCTATCTATCCCACTATTCCTTTCCAGACTCTGTACCTCTATCTATCCCACTAGTCCTTTCCATACTCTGTACCTCTCTCTATCCCACTATTCCTTTCCAGACTCTGTACCTCTGCACCTATCTCACTATTCATTTTCTGACCGTGTGCCTTTTTTTCGGATATATGCTTCATCTCCTTCGCCTGTTATTATCTCTTCATTTATCTCCGTTTTAATCCATTATATGGTTGTTAGGTTAGTCTCTACTCCCCCCACCCACACTCCTGTCATTCGATATCTCTTCTGGTCACCATGCCTTATTTAAATCGCATCATCAAATCTCTCAAGTCTTTTATTACTATCTCTTTCAGTCTTTAGCCACCTCCCCTTTCCCGCACCGCCACTGACCTCGCTTTTGCCACGTACAAGAAGACGCGGTTCATCTCTCACATTAATTTTCTTAACAACTGTCTTCACCTCTCACATTAACTTTCTTAACAACTGTCTTCACCTCTCACATTAACTTTCTTAACAACTGTCTTCACCTCTCACATTAACTTTCTTAACAACTGTCTTCACCTCTCACATTAACTTTCTTAACAACTGTCTTCACCTCTCACATTAACTTTCTTAACAACTGTCTTCACCTCTCACATTAACTTTCTTAACAACTGTCTTCACCTCTCACATTAACTTTCTTAACAACTGTCTTCACCTCTCACATTAACTTTCTTAACAACTGTCTTCACCTCTCACGTTAATTTTCTTAACAACTGTCTTCACCTCTCAAGTTAATTTTCTTAACAAATGTCTTCACCTCTCACGTTAATTTTCTTAACAACTGTCTTCACTCCTCAAGTTAATTTTCTTAAGAAATGTCTTCGCCTGAAGGTTATTCCTAAAGGTTTTACCTCTAAGTTTTCGCCGGCCATGGTCAGGATCCGTCAGCGTCTTTGTGCTATGCAAACCAAATCCGCTTTTCAACGAATGCGTTGTATTGTCAAGGGGCACACTAAACTCCTCTCGGATTTTGACAGTCAGATCGCTCAACTTTCTGTCCGACTCCACCAAGTTACACATGATAATTACCTCATCTATCGCCTGATCCGCGAGATTATTCACTCCACCAACAGACAATTCTACCTGCAACTTTCTTCTATCAAAAACCAGAAACTTTCTGCTATTCGTTCCTCTACAGCTTCTCCCACCACTTCTGCTCCCACTAAGGTGGCCGGTATCCCTCTTGATATTCCTCTTTCTGCTGATGAACTGTCTGTTCTGTGTAAGAGTTTACAGTTTGTTCCCCTCCGTCCATCTGTTGACCAGTTCTCACTCCGTCAGTATGTCCACCCTTTCCATCGCAGAATGCATTTGAAGTTCCATTTCCAAGACGAGGCCAATCTGCTTCATCATCCCAGTCTGCTTCTGATGATGACCCTTTCTCTCGCTTCTCTAAACAACCATCCACCTGGACACCTTCAGCAGGAGCGTCTCGTTCCTTGGACCTCTACATTGATCACACTCTCCATGAAATCCGCAAGCTTCGATTTCCCTATGTATGACACTCTAACCTGACCCCCGGGGAGCAGCGCGCACTTTCACAACTCCAGCGCAGGCGTGATATCGTGATCAAGAGTGTAGACAATGGCGGGGCCATTGTTTGTTGGAAGAAAGAACTGTACATCCAAGAGGCCATGGGCCAGCTGAGCAACACTGAATTCTATGCCTCTCTACCTCAAGATCTGACTCTGGTCAATAATCACCATGTTCGAGACACGATCAACGAACTCATCCACAAGACTGATCTTTCTTCTTCTGCTACTCACTACACATCCGCAACAACTGCTTAGGGAAGTCATCCTTTTATCTACTCCCTAAGATACATAAACCAGGCAACCCTGGAAGGTCCATAGTGTCCGCTTGTTCCTGCCCTACAGAACAAATCTCTACATTCTGGATAGTATCTTTCAACCTCTTGTCACTAGTCTGCCCACTTATCTTAAGGATAAGAATCATACTCTAACTGTTTTTGAGACTCCTGCCTGGTCACACCTACCGTATCTTCACTTTTGATGTAGTGTCCTTATACACATCCATCCCGCATTATCAGAGACTTCAGGCCGTCAAGTTCTTTCTGAACAAAAGACGCAATCCCTCTATTCCTACGTCTACTATTTTGCGCCTTACACGACTTGTCCTCCAACTCAATTCTTTTGAATTCAATGACCTGTTCTTCGACCAGAGTAGTAGTGTGGCCATGGGTACCAAAATTGCCCCCAGCTACGCATGTCTGATCATGGGCCACTTCGAACACAAGGTTCTGAGAGCCTATAGAGGCCCCTTTCCAACCTTCTATAGACACTATATGATGACGGCATTGGGGTCACATCAATGCCAGAGGAAGACCTTGACAACTTCATCAGTTGTGTTAAGCAGTTCAATCATGTCATTTACTTCACCTCCCATTTCTCTACTATTTCCGCTAACTTTCTCGATATTGCCGTTACTACCGGCCCTACCGAGCTTACTACTTCTACCCACTATAAACCTACAGACTCTCACAGCTACCTCCTGTACTCTTCCTCCCATCTCAGATCGTGTAAGGACTCTATTCCTTTTTCCCAGCTTCTTAGATTGTGACGTTTGTGTACTGAGGATGTTGATTTCCAGGACTAAGGCCATAAAATGCTGGATTTCTTCCGTCAACGAGGCTATCCAGAACATGTTCTCTCGTCATCTTGGAACCGCATCAGCCATATATCGCGCCAACAAGCCCTCGCTCCTAAACCGCATTGTAGCTCGGGCAGAGTTAAACTGTACTCACGCACCACCCTCATAGCTTTGCAGTTAAAAACAAACTGTTTCGCCATCTCCACCTCCTCCATACCGATCCTGATACAAGTGAACTTTTTGAGGAACCCCTATTGGTGGCCTACATAAGGTACAAGAACCTCAAGGACCTTTTAATTCGAAGTCGCCCTAAGACAGATGACATTTTTTATGGTACCAGATGTTGCGGACGCCGTAGATGCAACACTTGCCCGTTTGTTGTCGAGGCTAGCCAGATCTCTTTCCCTAAGTTCGCGTTATTAGTTCAGGAGGGCTTCGCCTGCACTTCACGCAATGTTATTTATGCTATTAAACGTAAACGTTGTGATATGAAGTATATAGTGGAGACCGGTTTACGCTTAGGACATCGTTTTCGTCAACATCTTAACGACATTTCTAAGAGTGCTTGGACACCTATGGCTAAATATTTTTGCCTTAGCAGCCACAGGGAAAACATGACATTTCTGTTCGTGCGATCCGCTCTTGTTCTGCTGATGTACTATCTCGGAGGGTCCTAGAACAGGGCCTTATTTTCCAGGCTGGCTGTCTCCACCCAGCTGAAATTAACAATGTCTTTAGCTTCTTTAGTTTTCCACTTTTTTCCTGCGATTTATTCTCTACTTTCTTGTTTCTTTCTCCTAGCTTCCCTCCCCCTCCTTACTGCCACCTTTTCTTCTTTTCTGGCGGCCTATAGGTGTTTTTGCCCGTCCGGGTCTTGTCCTATTCACCAGTTTCATATTATCTCCCCGCTTCTCTGCCTCTCTCCACAACCCCCTCCCCCCACACGACACCTGCTTCTCTAGCGGGTTACAGGTGTCTATTGTCCTTCCCCTCCCCCACCTGTTTTTCTCCGCCTCTTCTTTCCGATTGGCTTTTCTCTGCCCCCTCCCCACCCACCCCCACCCCCGGTTTCTATGACTCGTTTGGTCTCAGGGACACGCATTCTTGTGCTTCCTACTCTCTAGAGGATGCCACAAAGACACGTCTTTTCGTTTAGTTATATGTTTGTTTTGTTTTGTGTACGTAATCCTCGAAAAAGGCTCACGCCGAAATATTGGATGTTGTATGTTTTTGATTTATACATTCTCATCTTACTCTCATATTTTCTATTCGTTTTGTCACACTTACTCACACCTTCTGCCGCCTTGTAAAACTGCACCCAGAACAGCATGACTAACATAACACACAGCGCAGTCTCTGGCACACACAAACACCCACACACTCACATATAAAACAGCATACATTACGTACAAGCAATTTAAATAGTACAGTATCTAAATATAAAGTACAATAGATAATAATTTAGAAGGGGAAAAACATTCTTACCTTGTGATAGTCACAGAAATGATTTGAACTAATACTAACACTGTAAATGTTGATAGAAAGTTCAGTGACCTGAAGTTCATTGCCAGGTATGAACATAAACAATACTTTCTTTGTCCCCGTTAACTGGCGGATGTCACGCAAATTACCGTCGGTGACCGGAATATGGTGATGTAACGGAGTTCTCATTAACCTGAATCTTGTTCGGAACACTGAGATCTGGGTAATCGAAGGTCATTCAGAGAGATCAAGGGTTGTTCTTCTTTCCATACTTTATCGTCATTATCGACTGCATCATATAGTTTGCCACACTCCTTTTTCTTTTAATAATCATTCTTCTTGCCACAGCATTTCCCTGCTTTACATATCCGCTTGATATATAAACTAGTGAAAAAAGTAGGAACAGTTATATTAATTAACAAGCAGACAGTTGTGACGTTTCGGCGTGAGCCTTAATCATACAAAAAACACACAGGACGAAAAAATAGAGAGAGAAGATAAAATATAACTTCACATGAATGATATGCACACACAAAAAAAAAAAAAAGAAAACAAATGGAATAAAATAAAATGAATGGAGCACATAGCTGTGACTTGTAAGAAACTGTGACTTGTAAGAAACTCTGGCTTGTAAGAAACTGTGACTTGTAAGAGACTGTGTTCAGTAGTGCGCTGGGTGGAGTGTAGTGAATGTTTAAATGGAGACTTGTGATGTGTGATAGGTGTGTCGTAAATAAGGAGGGGGCAGGAGGGAGGACGGGGCCCGTAGAAAGGGAAAAGAGTGATACAATGGTAATCTAGCCGGAAGAAGGTGGAATAGGTGAGTATAGTCGGGGTATCTCCTTGTCTGTTGTCAGTAATCACGTGTCTTCCCTCAGCTTTAACGCTAAACTGATGCACACGTCCTTATTCTGCGGTACTGGCAGATTTTTCTTGTAGTATATTAATGTGTCATTCTATAATGCCCTTGTTCTAGATCGATATATTAATGTGTGATTCTATAATGCCCTTGTCCCAGCTCGATATATTAATGTGTGATTCTATAATGCCCTTGTCCCAAGCTCGATATATTAATGTATGATTCTATAATGCCCTTGTCCCAGCTCGATATAATGTCACCTGCTGGCTCCACCAATTCAAGTGCGTGTTGTCTGCTTTTTTTAAATTTTCCCAGGGGTCGACAAACCTCTACCGCCATGTCCGAGAGTAGATCCCCGGCCAAATCCATTCTTATATTCAGTAAACGACGATAATAACAATAAGCTATGAATAATGTTCGCTTAAAAATTACGTCACTATGACATTACTCTTACCTGGTGAGTTGGTGCAGTTTTTAATATTACAAATACTGCAACAGTTGGCTCGAATGCAGCTCATTTCAAGGAACCCATGGATTATTTTAAAGAAGACAGAGACATAATGACATCTACCAGCCAGCCAGATCCAGACTGCGCGGGCTGCAGTTTGCCGACTCCTGAATGAAGCAACAGTTCTGAAGCTTCTTGAGTCTGTGTGTTGACCTAGATTCCTCTAGGCAACAGCTTTCTCTGCCAGATACTGCATCTTTGGTCTAGGATACGTTCCCCGTTCTGCTGACCCCGTTCTCTGAACCATCTGAAATGGCGCCCGTGCTTCCAGTTCTTCACCGAAACATCAGATATCAAATTCTTCAGTTCCTCCATCATCATCAGACACCAAGTTCTTAAAACATCGACTACCACAATCTCAACCACAGCATCAGCTGTTAATATCTTCGCAAAAAACGTCAGCTACCAAGATTTTAGCCTCCTACATTAGCTACCAAGATTTTATCCCTCCACATCAGCTACCAAGATTTCAGTCTCCTACATCAGCTACCAAGATTTTAACCTCCTACATTAGCTACCAAGATTTTAGCCCCCTACATCAGCTACCAAGATTTTAGCCCCCTACATCAGCTACCAAGATTTCAGCCTCCTAAATCAGCTATCAAGATTTTAGCCACCTACATTAACTACCAAGATTTTAGCTCCCCAAATCAACTAATAAGATTGTATCCCTCCACATCAGCTACCAAGATTTATTTCTCCTTACATCAGTTACAAAGTTCTCTACAGCAACATCAACCGCCAAGGTAATTAACCCCCATACCAGATATCAAGATTTCTACACACACACACACACACAAATGCCGCCTCAACTTTCATCAACAGTCTCTCTCTCACTCTCTCTCTCTTTCACTCTCAGTGTTCTCATGCCCTGTCTCTCTTCCTCGCCTTGTGTGTCCACCATAATTATGTACTATTAATAGCGGTTGCTTTTTTTTCTGAGTACGTGATGCAATCATTTCCAGTTACATTTTACTTATATGTGCTATTCAGGTTTTTTTTTTATTTTTAAATTTTTTTAATTGTGTTATTCACTTTAAAAATTATTTTAAAACGTACTCCAGGCTAAAGTTAAAGAATTCAGCTCATAGCTTGGTTATTACCCGCCCATTACTATTTAAGTATACGAGAAATCTTAAGAAAATAAGGCTAAAAAACACAGATATAAACATGAAAGCTGCGACACTACATAGACCGAGCCGTAAGTTACATGGTGCAGATCACCATAATCAAAATGGCTTCTATGAAGGCGAAAGCTCAGTATGCTTTGTGGTATCACGAGACAGATTCACTAGTTACAGTCCAACGAAAGTTACAAACTGAGTATGGACGAGATCCGACAGATGTTAAAAACATAAAAGGTGGCAGGCAAGAGAGACTGGAAGTGTCGGTGAGTTTAAAAGAACTGGCATGCTAGTTTGAGTGAAGAGTCTGTTGATGTGTGCGTAATACTTTACATCGCTGGCCTCGAAAGTCAACATCTCGCGCCTCCAAGTGAACTTCGCATATCTCAGAGCATAGTGTTAGTTTCCACACACGGCTTTATTTTCTGGGGTACAAAGTTCAAATCTGTGGAGCCAGACACAGACGGCTTTGTTTACTGAGGTACAAAGTGCAATTCTGTGGAGCCAGACACAAACGGCTTTGTTTACTGGGGTACAAAGTGGAAATCTGTGGAGCCAGACACAAACGGCTTTGTTTACTGGGGTACAAAGTGCAAATCTGTGGAGCCAGACACAAACGGCTTTGTTTACTGGGGTACAAAGTGCAAATCTGTGGAGCCAGACACAAATGGCTTTGTTTTCTGGGGTACAAAGTGCAAATCTGTGGAGCCAGACACAAACGGCTTTGTTTACTGGGGTAAAATGTACAAATCTGTGGAGCCAGACTGTCGTCCCAGATTTGCTGTTTGTGCTATGGAGATTCTGCAGAACGCTGATGAAGACAAAGATCATATTCAACAAACTGATAAAGACAAAGATCACATTCAACAAAGTGATGAAGACATAGATCAACTTCAACAAAGTGATAAAGACAAGGATCACATTCAACAAATTAATAAAGACAAAGATCACCTTCAACAAACTGATAAAGACAAAGATCACCTTCAATAACTGATGGAGGCAAAGGTCACCTTCAACAAGCTGATAAAGACAAAGATTACCTTCAACAAACGGATAAAGACAAAGATCATATTCAATAACTGATGGAGGCAAAGGTTATCTTCAACAAACTGATAAATACAAAGATTACCTCTAGGCCTACAAAATACATTTTTTTTTTGGAGGTGCTAGTTGGCTCAGTTGTTTAGTACGCTGTTCTATCGTGGCTAGGCGGCTGTTTGTCCTACCGGAGTACGTGTTCGAATCCCAGGTAATTCTCTTGTGATTTTTCTTTCTCTCACGTCTCACTAAAGTGCTTTGTCTACGATTTTTTCCAGGTCTAATCCTACAAAACTGTGTTCTATCACTTTACCGTACGAAAGCCTCGTAGTTTCATATTTGTAAAAAAAACAAAATGTTCCTTTAGCGACGATGACGAAAGTGATGTTGGAGAAAAAAGGTAATCCTGTCATGCCTTAGAGGCACATAGATCCTGGTATTAGTGCCCATATTTTTTTTTATCGCTTAGACGTTCCCTAGAACAACTAACACAGCACATGCTGAAATGCACGAAAGCAAAAGGAAACAAAATCTCTTTGTAAGCTGATGTAAAATTTTGAAAAAAAAAAACGATTTCTACACCTAATACATTTTTGATGCAATAAATGTTTGACAATGCTCGCCCTCATTCATGCATGCGAAAGTTGGAAAACAACTAAAGAAATAGACCAGAAATTAGACTCTGTTGAAAAAAAAATGTCTAAGGAAAATACTCGACATCAAGTGGAACGAATTCAAGAACAACATAGAGATGACTGAACAATAGCCAGTCTCATGGGTGATCAGGAAAAAGATGGACATATGTTGGTCACTTGATGAGAAGAAATGATCAGAGAATCCCAAAACAGGCTATAAAGTGGAACACAATAGGCCAAAGAAAAAGAGGCAGACCGCGTGAAACTCTGAAGAGGACATTGTTAAGAGAGGCCAAATTAACAGGTATAAAATCCCTTGATGAGGCTGAAAGGCTCGCCGAAGACAGGAAAAATTCTCGAACTACCTTGCAGGCTATATATGACGTTTAACGGCACGGGAAGGATATAAGATAAGGATGGAAATGGAAAGGATGAAGATCAACATAATAAGAATGAGTGAAGTTAGATGGACAGGTGCAGGGAAGATAAACTCAGATAAATATACAATAATATATTCAGGAAGTGAGAAACATGAACGAGGAGTAGGAATTATATTTGATGAACAAACGACAAGGACAATTGTAGGATATTTAAACATCTCGGACAGAGTCCTGCTAGCCCAACTGAAAGGACAACCAATAAACATAAATATTATACAAGTGTACGCTCCAACGTCTGAAAGCTCTGAAGAAGATGTACAGATATTTTATAATGACATAGAGACAGCACTAAAACACACAAAGTCACATGAAGTTACCATAGTCATGGGAGATTTTAATGCCAAAGTTGGTAAAGGAAGAACTTCAGAAAATCGTTGGTGACTATGGACTGGGGGAGAGGAATGACAGAGGTTATAAATTAATTGAATGGGCAAGAATACACAGCATGGTTGTAGGAAACACCTGGTTTAAACAACATCCTCGAAGACTGGCAACGTGGTGCAGCCCAGACAAAAAGACATTTAACCAGATAGACTACATATTAATCAACAAACGATTCCGCAGTACATTACTGACAACAAAAACCATGCCAGGAGCTGACTGCAATAGTGACCATGATCCACTCTGTGGAAAAGTTAGAATAAAGCTAAAGAAAGCAGGCAGAAAAGTGAGAAACATCAAAGTGAATACAGAACTTCTTAAAAATGACAAGAACTGCGAGAATAATACAAAGTTATTATAACAAATAGATACAATGCAATAGCAAAGATAAATAGTATAGATGAACAATGGGAATTGTTAAGAGATTCTATCCACCAAACTGTTAAGGAGATAATCTCTCTCTCTCTCTCTCTGAACCTTAAGTGCCCAGGGCACATTGGGCTTCCGCGAGGGTTTTCCACAAATGCCTGTCCTTCGCCTTTTTCTCTGTTCTTGCCCAGGTGAGCCCTCTATTGCTCAATATCCTTTCTGTTGTTCTTCTCCATGTCTCTTTTGGTCTACCCTTACTTCTGTTCCCCTGTGGTGTCCATGTTAGTGCTATTTTTGGTAGTGAGTTGTCAGTCATTCGGAGCACATGTCCCAACCATCGCCAGCGTCTTTCCTCATAAGGAGATAATATCACCGAAAAAAGAAGCCCCTAAAAATAAATGGATGACAGCCGACATCTTAGGACTGATGGACAAGAGGAGGATGAGTAAAAATAACGAGGAAAAATATAGCAAGATAAATAAAGAAATAAGACGCAAATGCAGAGAAGCAAAAGAAGTGTGGTTAAATGAACAGTGCAGACAGATAGAGGACTGTCATAATAAAGACAGCAAAAACATGCACAAACGAATTCATGAACTCACAGGCAGGAAAACAAAATATACCACAGGATGCCTGAAATCGAAAGAATGTAAAATGTTAATGGGAAAAGAAGACATTGTGGACAGGTGGACAGAGTATATCGGTGAGCTATATGGAGGAGAAAGACCAGAGTTAACACCAGATACTGAAAACTGTGATGGACCGCCAATACTTGAAGATGAAATCATAGATGCCATCAAACACATAAAGAAAGGAAAAGCGACTGGGCCTGATAATATAACAATAGAAGAAATAGAGGCACTAAAGGAGACAGGAATAAAAATAATAACCAATTTACTGAATGACATTTACAACAGTGGTTATATCCCAGTGACCTGATTAAATCCACGTTTATAGCACTACCAAAGAAACCAGGTGCAAAGGAATGTGATGACCACCAGACTATCAGCCTCTCATGTCACATAACGAAGCTACTTCTGAGAATAATTATGAGAAGAACAAGGAAAAAGATAAAAATGGAAATAGTAGATGAACAGTTTGGATTTGTTGAAGGAAATGGAACACACAATGCCATTTATGCTTTACGAACACTAACAGAAAGAGCTTTAGAAGTACAGAAAGATCTCTACTTATGCTTCATTGATTACACCAAGGCATTTGACAAGGTGAAACATAATGAAATTATTAAAATGCTTGAAGACATCAATATAGACGGCAAAGACCTGAGGATTGTAAAACATCTATACTGGCAGCAAGAAGCAGCAGTTCGAGTTGAAAATAGAATCGGAAAATATCGACCTATAAAATAAGGGGTGCGACAAGGATGTGTACTATCTCCAGACCTTTTTTCTTTTTTGAGAATATTCTAAGAACAATCATCACAGAACCAGGCATAAAAATTGGAGGATACAATATTAACAACCTTCGGTATGCTGACGACACAGTACTGATAGCTGAGAACCAACAAGACCTGCACAATCTCTTGGATAAAGTCGCCAAAGAAAGTGAACAGAAAGGCCTTACTTTGAACATCAAAAAGACAGAGACTATGGTTATATCTAAGAAACATAATCCACCAACATGCAGTATTAAATTAAACGGAACTATTCTAAAGCAGGTGCAGAAATTCAAATACCTTGGAGCAGTAATAACTTCAGATGGGAAATGCAGAACAGAAATTAGGAACAGAATAGGCCAAGCAAAGACTGCATTTCAGAGAATGAGAAACATATTAGCTAACACATCTTTATCAATGAATGTTATAAAACGAGTCCTAAAATGCTATATTGAACCTATCTTGTTATATGGAAGTGAATCATGGACAATAGGCAAGTCTGCACAAAAATCATTGGAAGCAGCAGAAATGTTGGTTATTAGAAGAATGTTGCGAATCCCCTGGACAGCAAAAATAACTAATGAAGAATGTATGAGAAGAGCAGGAGAGACAAAAAATCTTGTCAAAAAGATAAGAGAGAGACAATGTACTTTCATAGGACATGCAATGAGAAGAGGGGGCATTGAAAATATTATAACAACAGGAAAAATAGAAGGAAGAAGATCAAGAGGAAGACCAAGAGAAATGATACTGGACAGTCTGAGGGGATGGTATGAGAGGAGATCACCAACTGAACTGATGGCCTGCATGAAGGATCGGGTACTCTGGAGAAGCATAATAGCCAACGCCAGTCGGCACGGCACCTGATGATGATGATGATGCTCGCCCTGTATACTACTCGTGTTGCTGGTCCGTGACTCGAATCACGTTATTATTTTACCATCTTCCTTTCTCTCTGTCTCTCTCTCTCTCTCTCTCTCTCTCTCTCTCTCTCTCTGAACCTTAAGTGCCCAGGGCACATGGGGCTTCCGCAAGGGTTTTCCTTCGCCTTTTTTTCTGCTCTTGCCCAGGTGAGCCCTCTATTGCTCAACATCCTTTCTGTTGTTCTTCTCCATGTCTCTTTTAGTCTACCCTTACTTCTGCTCCCCTGTGGTGTCCATCTTAGTGCTATTTTTGGTAGTGAGTTGTCAGTCATTCGAAGCACATGTCCCAACCATCGCCAGCGTCTTTCCTCAATAATTGTTGTCAGTGGTTTCATCTGCATTTCTGCTAATAAGATGTTATTTCTTATAGTGTTTGGCCAAAATATTTTTCTAATTCTTCGTAAACATTTAGTCTGGAAAGAATTCAACTTGTTTTCTATGGTTTTGGTGATTTTCCAGCATTCGCTTCCATAGAGTAGTACACTTAGAACATTACTCTTAAATATCCTGATTTTCATATTTATGCTTAGTTTTTTGGATTTCCATATATTCTGCAGCATTGCAAAAGCCTGGTTTGCTCTAGTAAGTCTGCTGTTGATGTCCTCTGTGCTGTCTCCATTTTCTACTACTCTGCTGCCAAGGTATACAAATTCGTTTACCTCCTCCACTAACTTGTTATCTACTCTGAGTACATTTCTGTTGTTCACATTTTGCTTCATTAACTTTGTCTTTCCTACGTTGATCTTTAGTCCTATGGTGTTTGCATTCTGAGTTAGCTTGTTTATTTTATCTTGCATATCTTTGTGACTGCTTGATAATAGACAAATGTCGTCCTCAAAGTCAAGGTCCTCCAGCACTGTGTCAAGGGTCCATTGTAATCCTCTGCGTTTGTCTGATGTTGCCTCCTTCATTAACCAGTCTACTGCCAAGATAAATAATGTTGGTGATAGTACACATCCCTGTTTCACTCCTGTTTGTACCCTAAAGCTGCTGGAGGTATGTTCTCCACAGATAACTTTGCACTGAAAACCCTCGTATAGGGCTTTGATTACATTAACTATTTTATGGGGGAGGCCATGCCATCTTAGGATTTTCTAGTCCTGATGATTTTCACATGTTTTCCATGTTCTGAAATTTCTCAGAGATCTTCAGTTTATGTTTTTCCCCTCCAATTTGTTTGTATAAGTTTTCTCTAAAATTGTTTCCTTGTTGCTTCAAGTCTCCATTTTATCAGGTTTGTTCGCTCCATAGTCTTACAAGCTTATAGTAAGACTGGGCATGGTTAATTGTAATACAGTTTTACTGCTAGTCTTACTGCATGTTTGTATGTTTTACTTACTGTTACACTTTCTTGGTACTAAAGGAAGAAAATGACTGAATAAAACATCTTTGTAACTATTGTTACAGTTGCTGCATCATCACCATGCAGGATACAGCGAGAGTAACTATTTATATAACTGTTACGGGGAAATATTGAAAGTTTTTGGTTATGAACAAGTCAACAACAACAAAATTTATGGAAAGAGAAGTTTAGTGAATGATAATACTGCTAAATCATCATCATCATCATCCTTGTCGTCATCAGTTATCATCAGAAACTAATTCTCCATTCTCTTACAAACTCGGTAATGGCAGCAGGAGTTTTTGAAACCACTACAGATATACGTGTCTTTCATCTTGCATGAATTACTTTCTGGAATACCAGTTTTCTCAGTACAGCATTCGGTACCTTATAGCTTTTTTTCAATGTAAAATTTAAAAACATCTTGCTAACATCAGTGGAAAGTAAATATTCATGTGAGATTTATGTCTCATTTGTAGCAAGATTTAATCATCTCAGAATGCTCATATGCCAAACCAGAGACAAAAGTGGCTGATTCTCTTCCATGCAAATTGAGCATCATCATCATCCTGTTTGCCTGGTTATAACTGACTTTGCTGTTTGCTTTTTACTAGCTTTTTTTGTTATATAAACTGGCTACAGTAACCGATGTCTTAAAAAATTTTCAGTTTTTCTCTTTTTTTTTTTAAATTGGTAATTTACCAGTAATTGCCAGTTAACGCGATCACTTTTAATTTAATATATGCGTATATTTTTAAAAATCTGTCAGTTGTGATAGTTGTAATATAGTAACAAAAGATCTAGATGAACTCGCCAACAAGAGAAACAGTTGGTTTTGTTCAGTAAGTCTGTGGAAGAGAATGACTGTTTCGACCTTCAGAACTTTAAAAAGCGTCTAAACAATTGTGTGTGAGTAGCCATAATCATTCATTTTTGTATATTTCTTGGTGATGAACTTGACAACACTAACAGAAGCGGATAGATTCAGTGGCAACATAACATGATAAACAGTTTGGTGAAATCAAATCAGAGTTAGAGAGAAAAAAACAGATTTTTACAACATGACAAACAATGATGATAAAAACAGTCAAACATTTTGTTACTATCAGCTGTGTCAAAGGTGTTGTGTAAAGTGATTCTGAATAGAATTAAGGATGTAGTGGATACTGTAATGAGAGAAGAACAAGCAGGATTTCGAAAAGGGAGAAGCTGTCTTGACCAGATCTTTACTCTAAGAATAATACTAGAAGAACATATTGAAAAGCAAACAATAGTTAGTGTATAAGTATACAACTATGCAAATGCAGATGAAGCCACTGACAGCAATTATTGAGGAAAGACGTTGGCAATAGTTGGGACATGTGCTCCGAATGACTGACAACTCTCTACCAAAAATAGCACTAACATGGACACCACAGGGGAACAGAAGTAAGGGTAGGCCAAAAGAGACATGGAGAAGAACAACAGAAAGGATGTTGAACAAAAGAGGGCTCACCTTGGCAAGAGCAGCAAAAAAGACACAAGACAGGCATTTGTGGAAAACCCTTGCGGAAGCCCCAAGTGCCCTAGGCACTTAAGGTTCAGAGAGAGAGAGAGAGAGATACAACTATACACGAGGCACTGCAGTAAAGCTGTGATACCAAAATGTATAAACTAGGGAAAAAGTAGGAGCAGCTTTATTACTTAACAATTACATTGAAAAGCAGAAACCATTAATCCTGAACTTCATAGATTTTAAAAAGGCATTTGATAGCATACACAGAGATTCATTGTGGAGAATTTTAAGACTATATGGAATACCATCTAAAAGTGTCAACACCATTAGAGATCTCTACAACGGATATGTTTGTGCAGTCAACACAGAAGAAGAAATGAGCGAATGGTTTCAGATTGAATCAGGCGTGAAACAATGATGTATATTATCTCCCTTGCTTTCTGGAATTGCCATAGACTTTATAATGAAAAGATGCTATACACTTAATACCGGCATTGATTGAATACATGGGACCCAATTAGGAGATCTTGATTTTGCAGTTGACATAGCTCTTATCAGTGACAATGTGAAATTGATGCAGGAAAAAAATTGATACCCTGTCTTCCTTGGCTAGCAAAATAGGTCTTGAAGTTAACAAAGACAAAACAAAAATATTGAAACTTCTCATTTATCAAGAAGGAAAAATATACGTAAAAGGAGCAGCTGTTGAGGAAGTAAACCAATTTGCAAACCTTGGCAGCTACATAGACCAGGATAGTGACACCAGGAAGGAAGTTAGAAATAGAATTTCAAAAGCAGCATTGTCCTTCAAGAATCTTGAGAACATATGGAACTCAAAAGTTATAAGCACAAAAACCAAGTTAAGATTATTCAATTTAAATGTGATATCCACCCTCATTTATGCATGCGAAAGCTGGAAATCAACTAAAGAAATAGATAAGAAATTAGACTCTTTTGAAAAGAAATGCCTAAGGAAAATACTTGGTATAAAGTGGAACAAATTCAAGAACAACACAGAGATAAGAGAGATGAGCAAACAACAACCTGTCTCATGTGTGATCAGAAAAAGAAGATGGACATATGTAGGCCATGTGATGAGAAGAAACAATCAAGGAATACCAAAACAAGCTATGAAGTGGAACACAACAGGCCGAAGAAAAAGAGGTTGACCACATGAAACTCTAAAGAGGACATTGTCAAGAGAAGCCAGTTTAGTGGGCATAACATCCCTTGATGAGGTTGAAAGACTCATCGAGAACAGGAAAACTTGGCAAACAACTATGCAAGCCCTATGTGACGTTTAACGGCAAGGGAAGGATGTAAGATATATTTTAAATGTAAGTGCTTCTTACTGATATACACACAAAGGATAGGCACTATAACTCTATGCAGAGATGCTTCGAACATAAGCCTCACTGTTTTGTTTGAAAAATTATGTGTGCTACAGAGCCAGTCACATTTCATTTGTTTTGTCTTATCCTATCCTCCTTCCTCAAATTCCTGTCAGTGTTGAGAGAAAGAAATGGATGTCATGATGGGATTTGGTGGTTTGCTTCATGTGATGGGGTATTTCAGGTTTCTGTGAGGTGGGTACCTGGCACTGCATCCAGCAGTTATGGGGTCGGATAGTATCTCTTTGGAGATGTGAAATTCAGTTGTAAATCTCATAACAGAAATGAGATGTTTAAGGAGAATACTAAATGTGACAAGAAGAGACCAGATAAGAAATGGTACCATCAGGGCAAAGGTTGGAGTAACACCAGTATTACACTATATCCAGAAACAAGTCAAATGGTTTGGCCGTGCTGCATGGCTACCACCAAACAGTATACCACAAGAACATACTAAGAAGCATGAGATGGAGGAAGGAAACTACAGAACCATTAAATATTCAATTATGTGAAACAAATTACTGAATCCTATCAGGATGTCTGTCCCCACAATACTGAAAGGTGTATGAGGAAGTAGACAAGACAAGAAATGCAATGTCAATGTCACGTGGATGTCATGAGTCATCCCCTCACCCTGGTTTGTGCAGGCTGGGGATGGTGACCTTGAGGCCCCTGGCTGACAGGATCTGACTCACTTAGGGAGACAGTCTCCCACAAGCTGTGACTGTGATCCAGGGGTAGATCTCTTTACTGCTCATAGGAAGAATAGATTGGCTGACATACACAGAAAAGAAACCATATTTATATGCTTGTAATTATAATTGTCTTTTTTATTGTGAACTTTCAGGCAAGAGATTTGCTTGTCTCAGTTTTTCACAAGCAGCTATGGTAAGTAACTCTGATAAGTGTTTCTTTGTTTTAGATTTTGTTCACACCTTGATAATTATGACTGGCCTAGTATTCTGTTTTATTGAGCAGCTGTCACCATTTTATGTTAATTTTTATAGGAGAATTAATAAAAAATGTAAAGGCAGCATGCTCTTTAATACCAGTAACTGTGAGTACATGAGCATAAAAATTATATCACTTCTTCATGTAGTCTCCCTGCAGGTCGATGCATTTGTTGAAGTGTGAGGTGTGCTGAAGTATGAGGTGTTGAAGTATGAGGTATTGAAGTGTGAAGTATGAAGTATGAGATGGTGAAGTGTTGAAGTATGAGGTGTTGAAGTGTGAAGTGTTGAAGTATGAGGTGTTGAAGTGTGAAGTGTTGAAGTATGAGGTGTTGAAGTGTGAAGTGTTGAATTATGAGGTGTTGAAGCATGAGGTGTGCTGAAGTATGAAGTGTTGAAGTATGAGGTGTTGAAGTATGAGGTTTGAAGTGTGAGGTGTTGAAGTATGAGGTGGTGAAGTGTTGAAGTATGAGGTGTTGAAGTATGAAGTGTTGAAGTATGAGGTGTTGAAGTGTGAAGTGTTGAAATATGAGGTGGTGAAGTGTTGAAGTATGAGGTGTTGAAGTGTGAGGTGTTGAAGTGTGAAGTGTTGAAGTCTGATATGATGAAGTGTTGTAGTATGAAGTGTTGAAGTATGATATGGTGAAGTGTAAAGTGTTGACATATGAGGTGTTTAAGTATGAAGTGTGAGGTGTTGAAGTGTGAAGTGTTGAAATGTAAAGTGTTGAAGTATGAGGCACTGAGAACAGGAAAACTTGGCAAACAATTATGTGAGTCCTATGTGACATTTAACAGCACGAGAAGGATGTAAGATTTGTTCTCCGTGTGATATAGGAATTTGTAGAAGTTATTTGTTCTTCGTGTGATTTATGAATTTGTAGAAGCTATTTGTTTTCCACGAGGTATATCACACTTATTGGAGTTATTATCACACGTATTGGAGTTATTTGTTCTCTATGAAGTATTTGAGTATTTTGTTCAGTTATTATATTTGACAGACAACATTATTTCTGCACTCTCCGTGCTTGGCCGAAGGAAGACAGTATTAGGAAGTGAAGATGGACAAGATGTTGCACGAGACAGAAGAATCTCAGGTATTTTTAGTGATTATCGTATCTTGTTAGTGAGACACTGTCAAGCTTTAGAGAGCCACTACAGTCCTATATCAGGCCATGGTAGGTTTAGACAAGTCACAGGTAGTGTTGACTGTCACATTGCTTAGACCAGTCACAAACAGTGTAGGTCTTGACAATTCTTAGACTAGGCACAAGAAGTGAAGGCTTTGACAGTTTCTAGACTAGGCACAAGAAGTGAAGGCTTTGACAGTTTCTAGACTAGGCACAAGAAGTGAAGGCTTTGACAGTTTCTAGACTAGACACAAGAAGTGAAGGCTTTGACAGTTTCTAGACTAGACACAAGAAGTGAAGGCTTTGACAGTTTCTAGACTAGACACAAGAAGTGAAGGCTTTGACAGTTTCTAGACTAGACACAAGAAGTGAAGGCTTTGACAGTTTCTAGACTAGACACAAGAAGTGAAGGCTTTGACAGTTTCTAGACTAGACACAAGAAGTGAAGGCTTTGACAGTTCTTAGACCAGACACAAGTAGTGCAGGTTCTGACATTTCTAATATCAGTCACAGACAAAAGAAGTGAAGATTCTGACATTAATTAGAGCAATCACAAACAAGAAAAATTTGGACATATATTAAACCAACCATATTTAGTGTTAGCATGGAAGTGTATGTAAAGAGATCAGCTGAAATACTCCTCTATTGATTTATTTACACAAACTACTACCAGGTTTTGGTGGATTTTTAAAAGTAATTTTAAATCACTCAAACATCCTGCCATGAAACAGTTCAGTTCATTCATTCATTCATCTAGAAACCTAACAAGAAATATTACCAGTTTTATGTGTGTGATCTTGTTTCTTCACCTCACTGTACTGTTCTGTTCACAGCTCAACAGAAAAGTGAAGGTGGTTGTAAAACTTCCTCGCTTCAGAGGAACAGCCAGAGGGACTCATCTCCACCGGAGGCTTCCCCAGAAACACTTGACCGCTCCGTCCTCACTGATCTGGAGTCAGTTTCATTGTCGGAGGATGACCAACAGAATGTCCATTTATTAAGTTATGGCATTGGCAACTTCACAACCTGCCTTATAGCCAGGTACCAGTTGGCTTATTTCTTGGCTATCAGAAATAATTTGGGGGTACGTACATCGGTGCCATCAACTATATGTGTTGTTTGTTTTAAGATTTGTTTAATAAACTAAACATATGTTCTTACATATTACATCCTTCCTGTGCCACTAAATGTCACATAGGGCCCACATGATAGTTCGCCAAGATTTCCTGTCCTCAGCAAGTTTTTCAACCTCATCAAGGGATGTTATGCCCACTAAACTGGCCTCTATTAACAATGTCCTCTTTAGAGTTTCACGTAGCTGACCTCTTTCTCTTCAGCCTGTTGTGTTCCACTTCATAGCTTGTTTGGGGATTTTCTGATTGTTTCTTCTCATCACATGGCCTACATATGTCCATCTTCTTTTTCTGATCACCCATAGACAGGTTTTTGTTTGCTCATCTGTCTTATCTCTGTGTTGTTCTTGAGTTCGTTCCACTTTATACCGAGTATTTTCCTTAGGCATTTGTTTTCAAAAGTGTCTAATTTCTTGTCTATTTCTTTAGTTGTTTTCCAACTTCCACATGCATAAATGAGGGTGGATATTACATTTGAATTGAATAATCTTAGTTTGGTTTTTGTGCTTATAACTTTTGAATGCCATATGTTCTCAAGATTCTTGAAAGTCAATGCTGCTTTTGCAGTTCTAATTCTAACTTCCTTCCTGGTGTCACCATCCTAGTCTATGTAGCTGCTGAGATATGCAAATTGGTTTACTTCTTCAACAGCTGCTTCTTCTACATATATTTATCCTTTGTGGTTAATAAGAAGTTTCATTATTTTTGTTTTATCCTTGTTAATTTCAAGACCTATTTTGCTAGCCAGTGAAGACAGGGTATCTGCTTTTTTCCTGCATTGAATTCACATTGTCACTGATAAGAGTTATGTCATCTGCAAGCTCAAGATCTTCTAGTTGGGTCCCATGTACCCAACCAATCCCCGTTTTACTTTTGCAACATTTTTTCATTATGAAGTCTATGACAGTTCCAAAAAGCAAGGGAGATAATATACATACTTGTGTCACGCCTGTTTCAATCTGGAACCATTCACTCATTCCTTCTTGTGTGTTGGCTGCACAAACATATCCGTTGTAGAGGTCCCTAATGATGTTGACAGTTTTAGATGATATACCATATAGTCTTAAAATTCTCCACAATGAATCTCTGTGTAGGCTATCAAATGTCTTTTTAAAGTCTATGAACATTAGTATTAATGGTTTTTGCTTTTCAATATGTTCTTCAAGTGTTGTTCTTAGAGCAAAAATCTAGTCAGACATATATAAGACACAGATTACACCACTTGTACTATATGGATGAGAAACATGGAGTACAGCTAAACAAGATGAAAACCAAATACAGGCATTTGAGAATAGAATCCTGAGAAAAGTTTATGGACCAGTAAGAAATCCTGTAACATATCAATGGAAGATAAGAAATAAAGAACAAAGATGGCCTATACAGAAGTGATGAAATGGGATAGACCAAGAGGTGGATCTAGACAGCCTAGAAGAAGATATAAGCACTCAACAATTGGCAAGAAAAGATCAAGAACAGAGAGGAGTGGAGACATGTCTTGTCTGCATCAGTGAGGCTCAGTGGCTGGGAGAGCTGTAGAATTCAGCAGCTACTCAAAGGAAGAAGAAGATAGATAGATTTAATAACATTAAAAACTAATTAAAGCCATAGTTAAAAAGACAGCTAAAACTCCTTGGACTTGTCATGAGAAAACAGAAGTTAGAGAACTTGATAACCACTGAGATTTAGAGCAGAAAAGGTGAGATACAAATGACTGAACGGCTAAGTTCAAATGAACTTTACTCCAGAGAACTCAAATTATCGTAGAATCTCGGCTGGTCTGGTGATTTGAATAATTACTGTCCTTGCTAACAAGACACTGTCCAGGTTTAGAGAAAAGTTACAGTCTCCAGTAAGGCCAGAGTAGGTTATGGAACAGTTGGTGTGAAGTTTAGTTCTGTGAGACAGCTGGTGTGGATTTTAGTTCTGTGAGACAGCTGGTGTGGATTTTAGTTCTGTGAGACAGCTGGTGTGGATTTTAGTTCTGTGAGACAGTTGGTGTGGATTTTAGTTCTGTGAGACAGCTGGTGGGGATTTTAGTTCTGTGAGACAGCTGGTGTGGATTTTAGTTCTGTGAGACAGTTGGTGTGAAGTTTAGTTCTGTGAGACAGTTGGTGTGAAGTTTAGTTCTGTGAGACAGTTGGTGTGAAGTTTAGTTCTGTGAGACAGTTGGTGTGGATTTTAGTTCTGTGAGACAGTTGGTGTGAAGTTTAGTTCTGTGAGACAGTTGGTGTGAAGTTTAGTTCTGTGAGACAGCTGGTGTGGATTTTAGTTCTGTGAGACAGTTGGTGTGAAGTTTAGTTCTGTGAGACAGTTGGTGTGAAGTTTAGTTCTGTGAGACAGTTGGTATAGATTTTAGTTTTGTGAGACAGCTGGTGTGAAGTTTAGTTCTGTGAGACAGTTGCTGTGGAGTTTTGTTCTATAGAACAGATGTTGTAGAGTTTAGTTCAAAGGGACAGTTGCTGAGTAAAGAACTTGAAACAGAGTGATATATCTTAAACTCACAGTGCTACTGGCAGAGTGGAACATAACTTGAAACAGAGTGATATATCTTAAGCTCACAGTGCTACTGGCAGAGTGGAACATAACTTGAAACAGAGTGATATATCTTAAGCTCACAGTGCTACTGGCAGAGTGGAACATAACTTGAAACAGAGTGATATATCTTAAGCTCACAGTGCTACTGGCAGAGTGGAACATAACTTGAAACAGAGTGATATATCTTAAGCTCACAGTGCTACTGGCAGAGTGGAACATAACTTGAAACAGAGTGATATATCTTAAGCTCACAGTGCTACTGGCAGAGTGGAACATAACTTGAAACAGAGTGATATATCTTAAGCTCACAGTGCTACTGGCAGAGTGGAACATAACTTGAAACAGAGTGATATATCTTAAGCTCACAGTGCTACTGGCAGAGTGGAACATAACTTGAAACAGAGTGATATATCTTAAGCTCACAGTGCTACTGGCAGAGTGGAACATAACTTGAAACAGAGTGATATATCTTAAACTCACAGTGCTACTGGCAGAGTGGAACATAACTTGAAACAGAGTGATATATCTTAAACTCACAGTGCTACTGGCAGAGTGGAACATAACTTGAAACACAGCAAACCTGACTGATGTAACTTAACAAGCTGTTGACAGGATCACTGCCAAAAGGCAGGGCATGGTCTTGACCAGATTAAGTTAGCATACCACGGTAACTGCACACTTCCTCTAGCATGGTGTTCTTTGCATGTAGTAACGATGCATGAAATAATGATGAATTGTTTTCATGGTCTTGTTATTTCAGAGCAGATGCACGGAGTGCTGTGTTTATGATCCAGTTTTCTCAGCCCAGGAGAAGTTGTTGCTTGGGACGTACGGCTGCCAGGTTATCTTAGAAAATGAGGTAACATTCAGCTTACGTACTTGTATACGTCATGCATGTACTTTACATAGAGAAATATACATATATACATACTTTACATAGAGTGAAATGTGCATGCACATAAAGTTATATGCATCCATATACTTTACTGGATATGACCTAGCTGTGTTGCTGGTCTGAGAGAGCTGCCTTATTTCACTCGGGACATGCCTGTAAGTGTCCCACACACCAGGATGCTCTTGAGTGTTGTGGCTGATATGATAGCAGCACTGTGTTGGTTGTAAGTGGCCCGTGTTCTAGCCCACAGCTGGGATTTGCTTCCACTTTCTCAGAGGACATGTAGCTCACTGAGGTGAGTGTGGTGTGTACTTCTGAGGAAAATTTCTTGCGCAGATTCTTCTGTTTGCTGCTTGAAAGATTGTTTCCTGTTTGTCCAAACTGATGTTTCCTAGTAGCTTAGCCCAGGCTGCAAGTAGATCATCTTATCCCTGCCAGCAATGCTGGAGTACTCCAGGAAGTATGTGCATGTGATGGTTTGGATTATTATGTTGTTATATCAGGAGTCATTTTGTATACTTTACATGATGTGAAATAAACATGAATGTATTTTACACATAATATATGGATACATATCTGTGGAGAGGAACAGACAGAACCACAAAAATAAGATTTTTAAGGGCATGAGTCTTTCCCATAACCACATATGCCTGTGAGACCTGGACACTTAACAAAACAGCTGAGAAATACATAAATGCCTTTGAATGTAAATCCCACAGAAGAGTTCTTCAAATATCATGGACACAAAAAAGAACAAATATGTCCATACTACAAGAACTTAATATTGAAGAAGGCTGGCTAGTAAAGAGGATTAAACAGAGAAAACTTAAATATTCTGGACACATTAAATGTCATGATAATCTAGAGAAAACCGTCTTGGAAGGGTACATAATGGGAAAAAAGAAAGAGAGGAAGACAAAGGCAAAAATGGCTGCAAGACATCATTGATGATCAGCAGCAGGCCATCTTGCTCACAACTGAGAGGACTACAGGAGAGCTGTTAGGGAGGCAAAGTTCCACATGGGACATACAAATGAATGAATGATATGCATACATATACTGTACATAGACTTTACATAGGGTGGTTACCAGGGCCAAGATGTGGGGAGAAAAGATTAGGACCACTGCCACCTTCCACATATGTCATTATAGTGCGACTGGAGACTGGGGCTTAGGCCAACGACCTGTTCCATGTAAAAAACTAGAACATTGCAGAAACACGGAGAGGTAAACAGGGAAACTTTGTCTTGGAAAAGGAAGGCACTCTGATAACAGAACGCATGACGTTATGCAGTCAAAGCCAAAAGGAAGCTGCAGAACCGACATCCCAGGTGAGTAACAGGACAGTGCTCAGAGACAAGGATAAACATGGAAGGAAGAACAGGGATGACTGGAAAGCCTTTATCTGTGGCCTATGCTCTCATTGGAGTGAAAGGTGATGATATGACGATACTTTACATAGAGTGAAATATACATGCATGTACTCTAAATAGAGGGAGAATTTGCCATCAGAAATGGAAAGTCCTGTTTAGGGAATTATTTAATGATTTCAGGGTCTATAAACTAAATTCTACTCAGATTTTTCTTAGTATATGTCAAGACAGCCTGTAGAAGCCTACTAACCTGGCCACAGCAGAAGATAGCTTGGATGGAAAACTATGAGACATACATAAAGAACTTCTAAGCCTGTTTGGCAAACTATGAGACATACTTGAAGAACTCCTGAGCCTGGATGGAAAACTATGAGACATACTTGAAGAACTCCTGTGCCTGGTTGGAAAACTATGAGACATACTTGAAGAACTTCTGAGCCTGGTTGGAAAACTCTAAGTCATACTTGAAGAACTTCTGAGCCTGGTTGGAAAACTCTAAGACATACTTGAAGAACTCCTGATGAGGTTCATCATTGCTGACTTGTCAAGGTGGCTAAGCATAAGGAACTGAACTCAGAAGTTTCAAGGCTTTTGTTGTTCTGTTGCTGTAAAATCTCCATGTAGCTTGAAGTTGCAGGCATCTGATGAATATCTTTCAACAAAGACATACATACAAGGTTTCTTGCTTTTCTGAAGGGAAGCTGAGAGATCAGCTCATAGAAGGCTAAATATTGTGGGAGAACACAGTGATTCTCAGCACAACAGCCTCTTACCACGTGGAGATAAGCTGCCATCATGACCTTCTGTAACATAACCTGCCCTGCTTTCTGCTCATAACCCTTGCACAGAGACGGAAAAGAAAGACCAATATCAAGGTTCAGCTCTGATCATGACCGCACTATTTAGGAATATATCAAGGTTCAGCTCTGATCATGACCGCACTATTTAGGAATATATCAAGGTTCAGCTCAGATCATAACCGCACTATTTAGGAATGTATCAAGGTTCAGCTCAGATCATGACCGCACTATTTAGGAATGTATCAAGGTTCAGCTCAGATCATATCCTGCATTGGGCACATTTGCTTATTGGTTTCTGCCAGACAGTGAAGTAAAGGTGACCTTGGAAAATATGGGAAACTAAAAACTTCACCGAAGATAAAAAAAAAACTCCATTGATGTCAGGTCTTTGAGAGAACTAAGTTAAATAAAGCCAAGATCAAGGTGTAGTTGTTGTTTCCCTCCGGAACTTTGAGGCTAGTAGAGTGTCAGCCTTCTTGATGTTAACCCGATATGTTATATGAACCAGCTTTTGTTAATCCAATATCTTATATGAACCAGGTTTTGTTTATCCAATATCTTATATGAACCAGGTTTTGTTAACCCGATATGTTATGTGAACCAGGTTTTGTTAATCCAATATCTTATATGAACCAGGTTTTGTTAACCTGATATGTTATATGAACCAAGTTTTATTAATCCAATATCTTATATGAACCAGGTTTTGTTAACCCGATATGTTATATGAACCAGGTTTTGTTAACCTGATATGTTATATGAACCAGGTTTTGTTAATCCAATATCTTATATGAACCAGGTTTTGTTTATCCAATATCTTATATGAACCAGGTTTTGTTAACCCGATATGTTATGTGAACCAGGTTTTGTTAATCCAATATCTTATATGAACCAGGTTTTGTTAACCTGATATGTTATATGAACCAGGTTTTGTTGACCTGATATGTTATATGAACCAGGTTTTGTTGACCCGATATGTTATATGAACCAGGTTTTGTTAACCCCATATGTTATATAAACCAGGTTTTTCCTTGCTAAAATCGTTAACCTCATACCTTGTACATGCTAACCTGGTTTTACACAGTGCTAAGCCCAGATACCTTCCAGGTTAGTATTGTACTGCTGTATAGTGAATGGATTGAAGGCAAAATTCTGAAAATAATTATGGGAACTCCTTAGTTAATATTAATGAGGGGGCGAGGCCATCAATTCTTGAGAAAGATAACACTAAGGAGGTTAAGTGCTTGTTTGATGTGAGTGATTTATGTCTGCAGGAAGGGAAGCGAGAGTGCACAGGGCCTACACTTGCCTTTCTACCTCACTGCGGGAGAGCTCTGTATAATAATCTGCTGTGGAGGAACCTAGCAACAAATGATGGCCGTGGCTTGTCCATGTTGGTTCTGATTGGGAACAGCTTTTCTAATATACTTGAAAGGTACAAGAGTCAAAATTGCCAGTGGAAGATATATGTCAGGATGGGGCTTTGAAGAGGAGTTTACTTTCTGCACTATCAGATCCATGCCAGTTGGCATAGGTGGTCCTCTCCATTTTTGCTTGATCCTCGGTGTCTCAAATCAGGTCATTTCCTGCCTAGCCATCCAGGTATTTCTTTTGTCTCCATCTTCTTTGTCTTTCGCCATTTATCTTTCCAGTCATGACCAATTTTTTTGAGACTTTCACGACTGCTGGTGTGTCCGAGAAACTTTGACTGTCTTTTTTTTTTCTCTGTATAGTGCTGGTTTGATATATTCTTTTGCCTGCTGTAAAACTTCTGCATTTGTCTTCCTGGCTGTCCATGGTATGTGAAGCATTCTTCTTAAGAACCACATTTCAGTAGCCTTTATTCTTTGTTCTAATTGTTTATTCATGGTCCATGTTTCACAGAAACCAAGTTAAGATTATTCAATTGAAATGTAATATCTACCTTCATTTATGCATGTGAAAGCTGGAAATCAACTAAAGAAATAGACAAGAAGTATACAAGAAATTACTCTTCCAAAAACAAATGCCTAAGGAAAATACTTGGTATAAAGTGGAACGAATTCAAGAACAACGCAGAGATCAGATGAGCAAACAACAACCTGTCTCATGGGTGATCAGAAAAAGAAGATGGACATATGTTGGTAATATGATGAGAAGAAACAATCAGAGAACCCCAAAAGCTATCAAGTGGAACACAAAATGCAGATGAAAAAGAGGTCTTAACTTTTTGGTCATGATATGAAAAGATTAATGTCTCAACTTTTTAACATTATGGTCATGATATGAAAGGATTAATGTGTCAACTTTTTAACATTTTGGTCATGATATAAAATTTATATTTTTGCCATGATATTAAAGGATAAATGGTTAACATTCTTGTGATATAAATAAAGGTTGTCTTTTAGAATTTTAACTTTTTCATTTCATTTTAGGACACCAGAGAGAGTGTTGAAAAAAACAGGCTGTTACATCATCAAGGTAAGCAACTGTTTGTTTGAAGAAAATACAGGTGTGTATTGACCTATAAGCTGTCTGACCTACAGCTGTATGCCCTTACAGCTGAGGTCCTTATAGGACCTACACATTCATGAAATGTTCAGTGGTGGTTGCAGCCACATGGACCTGCATACATTCATTGCCATTAAACCAAAAGAACTGACAGTACTGGCAGATGTGAAATGGTACAATACATACAGGTAATTGCCAGCTATGATAAGCATATTGTGTCATGTGACCTGTCTCCCAGAACATCCTTCTCACTGTCTCTCTGAATGCGGTGCTGTCTTGAGCATGTGAACATATATATATACGTGTGTGTAAGTGATATATCTATGTACTTCTTATATGTTGCTGTTTTACTGTAAAAAAAAGATAAAATCGCAGTATGTGATAAAAAAACCCGACACCAACATAGCAAGACAAGCATTGACATGGAATCAAGGAAATAGAAAACGAGGAAGACCTAGACCTTACTTGGAGAAGAGAAATTATAACAGTGCTCAGAGACAAGGGATGCACATGGAAGGAAGCAGAGAATAAATCCAAGAACAGGGATGACTGGAGAGCCTTTATCCGTGGCCTATGCTCTCAAGGGAGTGAAAGGCAATGATGATGATGATGTGATAAGATGCTACCAGTAGCACAACACTGCATTTCATCTGGTTCCTCACACATCCTATATGGTCTGTGCTGATCTCTTGCGCATTCATCTTGTGTTTATCTCATGTAGTTAAATGTATCCTTTATGATAAAGTGCATAACGACCAGCAGACAACAGGAAGAGAATCATTTCTACATATTACAGTTGTTTGGATTATTTTTGCCATGTTACATATTTCTGAGGGTTTAATTGGATATGTCTGCCAGCGTTGAATTATATGCTGCATGCCTGACCCCTCAAATCCTGATATCAGAGGCCGAACATGTAAGGGCATGCCTCATTGTAATGAGGCCACTCTACAGGATCTGCAAGAGAGCTCATTCATTCATTTGCATGTCCCTTGCGGAACTTTGCCTTCATAACAGCTCTCATGTAGGCCTCTCAGTTGTGAGCAAGATGCCCTGCTGCTGATGCATCCATTTGCAGATCATCAACGATGTCTTGCAGCCATCTTCACCTTGGTCTTCCTCTCTTTCTTTTTCCCATTTCCCTTCCAAGACGGTTTCTCTAGTTTTACAGTATGCCTGACCCCTCAAATCCTGATGTCAGAGGCCGAACATGTAAGGGCATGCCTCGAGTGTAATGAGGCCGCTCCACAGGATCCGCAAGAGAGCTAGGCCCCTTTTTTTACAGTTGGTTTTACAGTATGTCGGACCCCTAATAAGCTGGGATTACTTTTTTTTAAAAATTACATTTGTAGAGGAGGGGGGGGCCTGTCCAATTTGGTGATAAGCAACCCATTGCTGCCATGCTTATGTTAGGGTTGGCGAACCATAGTCAGCCAAGACCCTGTCCCTCCTCTCTGTTGGTACCCACAGTAATAAACCTATCCTGGCTAATGGAGCAGGGATCACTATATTCTCCATGGTGGTGGAGTCTGCTAAAGAAGTATTGCACAGCCAGATTTTTAGCTCCTTTTAGAAGCTGTAAAAGAAAAGCCACCATGAGTGGATCTTAGTCTGTCATGACGCTGTGCCTTAATGTCCTCACTAAACCAGCCTGACACATAACTGACATGCCAGCATCAGGGTTGGTGAACCATAGCTGACCAAGACCCTGTGGCACCTCTCTGTTGCCACCCCTTAGTAACAAGCCTAATGGGGCAGGGATCACCGGTGTAGCTCTTATCAGGGACTGGAGAAATAGCTGCTGTGATGTGCTCCCCGGCTGACCTGATGCTGTACCTCAACATCTTCACTGCATCAGCTGCGAAAAGCGTCATGTGTGCAGTTCCAGGGAGGGAGAACATGCATCACATTTATGATGTTTTGTTGATGTTGGTCAGTCACATTTATGACGTTTTGTTGATGTTGATCACAGTTATGTGGGAGACAGGTGTTTTCTGTTTGTGTCTAGTGGTGCTGGCACCAGTCTTGGTCAGTGTTTCTCTCTGTGAGCTCCAGTGTTGATCACATGGTTCCAAGCAGCACTTCCAAGAAAATTATACCCAAGTCTTGCCTGTGTTTATCGTGGTGGTAGTGCGTGCCTTTGTCTACATTAAGAATAATCTTAGTTTGCTGTCAGTTGAATTTATATTTAGAGAGATGAGGATGAATTTATGTTTGATGTGTGTAAAATAATGAAATCTGAAATAAATATGTTCATGTTTCAGCTGAGCCCCTACATAACTGAAGTCCAGCTCAGCAACACTTTCACCCATAAGGATGTGTTCAACGACATGGCCATCCATTACTTCCCAGAATCCCATCTCAGGGCTGCTCTCAAGGCCATTGGTCAGAACCTAGAAGAGCCTGTTTATGAAGGTGATGATGCTGAGTTTATCAGTAAATAAGCCACTCTTGAGGAAAGTGGAATTAGGTGTGCTTATCCTCTGAAGAGAACCTACAGGAAACATGACAGTGAAAGAGGATGGAGGATGGATGAAAGAAATCTTGGGAATTTGTAGAAGAGAGGGAGGGAGAATGCGAATCTTGGCATCTTCTTCCTTGAACATTTTCACACGTCTGGCACAGCGGGCTTCTCAGGTTGTCACCACTGCCAGCCAGCTTGCTCTGGGCTGATATAAGCAGCAGCCAAATGCGCATCGCTGGTCCTCGTATATGCTTAGAAGTGAAGAAGGCAAGGCAGAAAAAAAGATAATATAACTGCGATATTATATCCCTGTTCAGACATCTGCAACCAAGGAGTGGTGCACCCATGAAAGGAAGAGCAA
The DNA here is from genome assembly GCA_009760885.1 of Achatina immaculata. Taxonomy (NCBI): domain Eukaryota; kingdom Metazoa; phylum Mollusca; class Gastropoda; order Stylommatophora; family Achatinidae; genus Lissachatina; species Lissachatina immaculata. The sequence goes on from CM019698.1 coordinate 36,299,632, forward strand.
TGTTTTATTTGGTATTTCTTTCTTCTTGTCCTTGCCTCATACAAGAGTATCTCATCCCTCTCTGAGTTGACTCAGAACATGTTTCTCTCTGGGCCAGTCAGCAGTGACCTCAGTCGACATTTAATCTTCATATAATGTTGTATATATATATTTTAACAGCACCCGGTGCGTGCATTCAGATTTATCCCTGTATTATTATATTTGACTTTTTTTTTGAAACTCATGTAGATTTTGATTTTTCATGTGTTCACATCATTCATGAACATATACTCTCATGCACATTATTGTTGGTTGCACAAAATCTGTTAAGTAAGGTTTGATCATGTAAAATGAGATAATGCATTGTTTGATCCTGTAAACTGAGAGGATTATGCAGTGTTTGATCCTGTAAACTGAGAGGATTATGCAGTGTTTGATCCTGTAAACTGAGAGGATTATGCAGTGTTTGATCCTGTAAACTGAGAGGATTATGTAGTGTTTGATCCTGTGAGGATTATGCAGTGTTTGATCCTGTAAACTGAGAGGATTATGTAGCATTTGATCTTGTAAACTGAGAGGATTATGCAGTGTTTGATCCTGTGAGGATTATGCAGTGTTTGATCCTGTAAACTGAGAGGATTATGTAGTGTTTGATCCTGTAAACTAAGAGGATTATGCAGTGTTTGATCCCGTTAACCAAAGAGATGATACTATCCAGGTAAGATTTTCTTCATCCGAGCTTCCATGTAGTGACAGCATGTCATAAACTTCTTCATGATTATGTTCTGCAACTTGAGGGTCTACAAGAAGAATAAATTCATCAACCATTCTTTCTAACTCTGGGCCATGTTTTGATCCAGACAAAATTTTCTCCCATTATGAGAAAGTAAATGTTTTTTAAAAAAATAAACAATTCTGAACAATCAGTTACAGGATTTTCACAAAGTCTGTATTTTGTCATGACAAAACACTGTATATACAATACTGTAGTGATGTGTTCATGTACTGGTAAAAACATCATGCACAAACAATCATCAGGGGCAGTCACAAACATCTTGTATCATAACAAGTTATAAATGGAGGACTAAAACCTGTTAGCGTGGTGAGGAGGTCAGAGGTTAGTAGTTAACATGGTCAGTGATCAAAATAAAGTGTCGAGATGTTGGGCCTCAAGTCCAGTCTTCTCTCCAGGTTCTACAACTTCTTTCTGACATCTTCTATTCCAGGTTCTACAACTTCTTTTCTGACATCTTCTAGTCCTGGTTCTATAACATTTTTTCTGATATCTTCTAGTCCTGGTTCTACAACTTCATTCTGATATCTTCTAGTCCAGGTTCTACAACTTTTTTCTGATATCTTCTAGTCCAGGTTCTACAATTTTTTTCTGATATCTTCTAGTCCAGGTTCTACAAACTTTTTTCTGATATCTTCTAGTCCAGGTTCTACAACTTTTTTTCTGATACCTTCTAGTCCAGATTCCACAAACTTTTTTCTGATATCTTCTAGTCAGGTTTGCTTGTATAAGTCAGTATGCACAAGACAGAATGTATGTTCTGGTGTCTCAGCTCAAATCACCATCTATAAACATACATGTACACAAACACATGTTCAGCATTGTTTGTGGAGGAAAAAGGACAGAACAAAAGAAGAGACTGGGGTCTGCAACACAAACACTGTTTGTCACAACTGCAGATGATTAGGTAAATCCAGTGTTAACAAAAGTGACCATGAGAGAATGTGGCAAATATCAACATATGACTTGGAATAAAGTTAACAAGGACAAGAAGTCATCATTTTGTGTACTTCTGAACATCTGCCTGCAGGGCAAGGCACACTGGACATCAGTGAATGAAGGGAGGGCAGATTATTAAAAGGTCAGTTGCTAAAAATAAATGACTTTGTCCGAGGCTGTGAAGTTGGTGGATAAAAATGATTAAATATATAGCAAAAATATCAGAGAGAACTGGATAAGTGATTATGCTTTATGAAGATGGCAACTGGAAATGATCAAGGATTACTGTGATGATGATTAATGTGTCTAAAAGAAAACAAAGTAGCAAAGAAATAAAAATGTCTGGTGTCAGCAAAGACCTGACTTCACAAAAAATGTCGGAGATTAGGACACACAAAAGATGTACATATTCAGTTTTTAGCAGATAAAGTAGAAAACTTTTTTAAAAAAAAAAAGTCTTCTGTGGAAATCCTTGGTTTGATGTGTTTGACTTTCGCAGCCACTCCAGAAATATCTGGAAGTCCTAAGCATCACATTTCAAATGACACTTTCAGCCAAATGTCAACAGACACTTTCAGTGCAGTGCAAACTGGAAGATCACGGGATGAAAAAAAGCAACAACTCACAAGACCTCTGGGAGTCATGACCCAGAGGGTCCCCCCCCCCCCTTTTCCTCTTTAGAGTGTCAGGAGTTTAATAGGGCCGAAACACTTGTCTGAGGGGGTACATCCTCTGATGATCTGAAGGAGCTGTGTTTTCCCGCTCTCTACAGCAGAGAGTTTCCTGCATACAGCCAAATGTCAACAGACACTGTACTTATAAAACTGACCATTTAAACATGATCTTGCATGCATGTAAACAATGATCAAAACCCGCAGATAAAGAGATCCCACCTGCCAACTCCGCAGCTGTTAAAACAATCTAGCACTTCTGCTGCACAAGAGACCAAAATGACCAAGTTTGCATTGTTGTTGTTACTCCTGTGAGTATTATATATTACTTTTGCATGGAACATTATTCACAAATATGTGTCTTGTTATAAAAACATCTATGTGTATTGCAACAAGTATTTATCACAAGTTACAAGAAAAAAAAACTGTGTGTATCATGAATTACAAAACTGGCATGAATTGCAACAAAGTAAAATCACAACTACAACTGTGTGTGTGTGTGTCTAATGCACTACCACAGTTCTGGTGCTCAAAAACAAAAAAAAAACAACTACCTTTTTTATAAATTGTAAATCATCCAAAGACTTCAGCTACAAGCTAAAAACATCTGCAAAAACACATGGGGTCAAGGTAAAGGTTGTACAACTAACAACAGCCACTAAAATCACTTCATGGACTTCCTTGATACAAGTGATAGTCCAAGACCGTAATCAGTAGCAACAGACAAAACAAAATTACTTCTAGGTAAATTACAATCATCAAACAACAGTCATTAAAGATTGTACAATAACAGCAAATCAAATCAACTTACTACAACTGATATCAAAAACTCGGTACACAATTACAAAAAAACAGGTGAGAAACCTATATATAAATGATGAGCTTTCTCTGCCAGATCCTGTATCATATAGAGCAAGACAATCACTTGCAATGTCTAGCAATAAAATGTCCCAATGTGGGAGAGTTTTACAAGAAAATATCTGCGTTGTGTCTGTGAGGTTTTTCGTAACATATCTTTTTTGTGGCATAAACAATTTATGATTTAAGACATGGGGAAATGGAGGCAAAGAGTAACAAAGATGTGATACAAATTACAGAGAGCAGCAAATATCAAAGAAACAAATAAAAACATCTTGTCAAGTTTTTTTCTCTGCTTCACCTCGAGCCCTTTCTTAAAAACAAAAGGTTCTCTCTATTTTGTATGGTCTTTGCTAATGATATTGGTTGCCATTCTTTTCATGTAGCCTTTTTTTCTTAAAAAAAAAAATGAATCCCTCTCTTTCTTTCTCCTTTCAGTTTTTCAGTGATTGTCAGGTACTCTAACTCCTGCCTTCTCATACAATAAATCCAAACAATTTTGATTGTCTTTTCCTTACGTGGTTTTTTTTTCTCTTCCTAGTGCTATGTGTTTTCTGACTGGGAAAACATTTACATTCATTATTTTTTTATTACTATTACATTATGTTGGTCAGATATTTTAACTTGTTTATTTTTTTCAAACAGCTTCGTCAGCTCACGGAGGTTAGGCGCTCGGCTTACTAATCCGGTGGTGCTGGATTCAAAGCTCGGCTTACTAATCCGGTGGTGCTGGATTCAAAGCTCGGCTTACTAATCCGGTGGTGCTGGATTCAAAGCTCGGCTTACTAATCCGGTGGTGCTGGATTCAAAGCTCGGCTTACTAATCCGGTGGTGCTGGATTCAAGTCACTGCAGTGGGTTTTTTTTTTCTTTCCTGTTAAAACACTAAAAAAGGCCCAGAGAAATCTGGGAAGGTAAAGCGGCCAGGTGTGACACTGACCACATCACACTTTCATGTGCTGAAGGTCATGGACGCAGTCTCCCCAATATTCCTTAACAGCGTGGAGACGCTGGTTTTACCTTTATCGTACTCGAGTTTATCTGGACAACCAACGTTGTGTGAAAACAAAAAGTTCAGAGTCCAGAGCAAGGGGAAAAAAGAAAGCCAAATCTACAGATTGCGTGCAGGCTGCCTAGAGCTTTCTTCACGACATTAACAAACCAGGATAGTACATAGTTACCCTCAAATAAGTTTAAAAATAAAAAAAAAAAAGCTTAGAAGAAATTTGGTAAAATCCCTGGCTCCTTTTGGCTTGATTAAGCTGATACCAGAATTACAGAAATTTCCCCTGCCACAGATAATGTACAAAAAATAAACTTACGTATAAAAAGTAGACATATGTCTGAACATACAAACATAACACGTACACCTGATGAGGTTAAATACAAGGAAAAAAAAAAGGATACAACTGTACAAGGATCTCAAAATCACATGAAAAACAAACAAAAAACTCCCCATTAAATAAACTGCCCCAGGGGAGCCGTCACCACCCCAGGGGAGCTGTCACCACCCCAGGAGAGCTGTCACCTCCCCAGGAGAGCTGTCACCACCCCAGGAGAGCTGTCACCACCCCAGGAGAGCTGTCACCACCCCAGTGGAGCTGTCACCACCCCAGGAGAGCTGTCACCACCCCAGGAGAGCTGTCACCTCCCCAGGAGAGCTGTCACCACCCCAGGAGAGCTGTCACCACCCCAGGAGAGCTGTCACCACCCCAGTGGAGCTGTCACCACCCCAGTGGAGCTGTCACCACCCCAGGAGAGCTGTCACCACCCCAGTGGAGCTGTCACCACCCCAGGAGAGCTGTCACCACCCCAGGAGAGCTGTCACCACCCCAGGAGAGCTGTCACCACCCCAGTGGAGCTGTCACCACCCCAGTGGAGCTGTCACCACCCCAGGAGAGCTGTCACCACCCCAGTGGAGCTGTCACCACCCCAGGAGAGCTGTCACCACCCCAGGAGAGCTGTCACCACCCCAGGAGAGCTGTCACCACCCCAGGGAAGACATCACCACTCAAGGGACGTTACTTAAAATCTGAGGGAATATTCATCCTGGCAGTTTATAGAAACATAGACTTAAGAAAAGTCATATGTATACAAAGTTTAAGGTTGGTACTACTAATCTATGTACATGTGCCCAGGTGCCCCAAACTGTGGAACATATCCTCCAGAACTGCACCAACTATGAGACACTGAGAAACAATTACTGGCCCAGTGAAACCACTAAAGAAGATAAGCTCTACGGTTCCATACATGAATTACAAAAAACAGTGAAATTTATCCAAGAGACAGGACTGCAGATATAGACAGACAATGTGAATGAAGAAGAAGACTTAAGAAACAAACAAATCTTTCCAAAACTTAAATACACCTGACCTGATCTGCATATGTTTATAAAATGTGTGATGTACAAGAAACAAATGATACACATTCCTCTTACATCAGTTCTATGCCCCCAGTGCCAGACCTGGATGCTGGAGATCTCCGTAAGACCATAAATAAACATCCCACATGCTCTGGTTACAACACAGAACTAGAACACTGACAAAACATGGTGATCTACACAGATCAATACAGTGTGATGGTGAAGTCGGGCCAATGTAGCAGAAGGTACATTTTATAGCGGAAATGCTTGAGAGAAACAAGAAATGCCAGGGACATACAGGGATGAAGATAACTGTGAAGGATGGTGCTAATGCTAGGTCTTCATGGCATAATCAAGATTCTGACCTACTTTCACATTGTTTTCCAGGTCTTTATTAGTCTTTCACAGCATCACCAAGGTTGTGACCTATTTTCACAAGGCATTCCAGGTTTTTAGCTTTATCCTATCATAAACTATGGTTTGTTTTTTTTTGTTTTTTTAACCAAAAGGAGAGATTCAAGCATTTCCCATTATGATGGAACTCTGAAAGAAGTACAAGCCAGAGATTACATGGAACCACCAGTCCATGACTACATCTTGTTGTGTAAGATTTCCAAAACAGATGTAAGCAACAAAAAAACCCTCTAGATCTCAGATCACCAGATAAACCAAAGATAAAATTATCCCTCCAACATGGCAGTTCATGATGATGATGATGATTTACATGACGCACAGCCCAGGTGGCACGTGAGCCACCAGTGAGGGGACTAATCCCTTACAGTCACTGTGGAGATTCTCTGAAGAACTGGTGAACTATCCACACAATGACCAGACTAAACTAACAAAAACTAAACTACGTACACATCTCACATAAACCTCATAATCTTACGCCGTCCACAGCCATGGGGGTGTGCTTCCAGTCATCTCTCAGAGTGTGCTCAAACAGAGCGGCTCGGTTCTGGTTGTCCACGCGTTTGACCCAATGCTTGTACATGCTAAAAGCACACGTGTCTATAACCTTCCTCATCAGCTTGATGCCGTACGGGTTGCTGCACACCATGTCCATGGAGATGGGCGGCGGATGCTTGTAGAAGAAGTTCAGCCTCATGTAAAATATGATGCAGGTCACGCCAGCCTAGAGTGACATGAAACAAATAAGAAGCATTTTACTCTTTTCTTACTGCTCATTTCTGTTAACTTTAATACTCAATGTGTACACAAAGACAATCACCGAATAACAACTTTTTGGGAGGGGAAGGACTCTGTCATCTGCTAATGATATTCTGGTGTATCCACAGAGAAGAGGCAGACAGGAGACTGCCAATGCATTGCAGAGTGAATCTGATCATATATTCTCTCTTGGTGTGAAGTTTCTAACACCCTTGTCAAGCCTACAAAAGCATCAGTGGCATGGCTCTCACTGAACAGCCATATTGTTAACACTGATATGCCTGTTGTGAGACTGAGTGGCAAGGATGTGAGCAGAACTAACTGGGTGACCTACTTGGGAGTGAAGTTTGATCATAGATTATGTTCCAAGGAACATTTTGACCACGTGATAAGAAAAGCTTGCAAAGGTCTACCAGCAATGAAGTCATGGCTGCTGCCAACATTCAGCAGAAGCTGCTAAATCTTCTGTACCAGGGGCTGGTCCATCCACTCATTCAGTATGCCCTAGCCATTCCCATTAAGCTTCTCTTAATTTTGATATTGATGCTGGCAACATCTGCCTTCTTTGTACCTCATATGCTGGACACTCCTGCGCTTGTTGGCCAGGTGGTACTTCTGTTGTGACTGGTGTCTGGTACCTCCTCAGTCTGTTGTGACTGGTTCAGAGACAGAAAATGCTCACTTGCTCTAATCTGCTGAGCTGATAGTAAGAATCATTTTTTTCTAGTAAGGGTGCTCTTTTGCCCATTTGATCTTGAATATTACTTTTATCACAGATTTAGCTTCCTCATATGTCAGGCCTCTTTCTATGGTAATCTGCTATCTTCTGTTGCCAGGATGTCAACTCTTGTGTTACTTCTCCACTTCCACTAATGTCAGGTGCCTATTCATACAGCCAGGATGATCAGAATATGAAGAGTGAGATTGGAACCAATCCCCTGTTTTGTTTAGAAGCCAGTCTGCCACCTGCTGGAATATTCCAGTGCTTTATGTTGGTGGTTTGCAGGCCTTTTACATTCAAGGACCACTTGTCCAATGATGTGGGAGTTGTGGGCCATCATTTTATATCTTTATTTTACATGTATAGCCTTCCTGTGCCATCATACATCACCCAGGGCTTGCAGCGTGCCTCACCTTTTGTCTCTATTTTTGATATGCTTCTCAAGCTCATCAAGGGATTTGATGCCAATCATCTTAGCCATTCTTGTCAGTCTCATCAAGGGATTTGATGCCAATCATCTTAGCCTCTCCTGTCAGTCTCATCAAGGGATTTGATGCCAATCATCTTAGCCATTCTTGTCAGTCTCATCAAGGGATTTGATGCCAATCATCTTAGCCATTCTTGTCAGTCTCATCAAGGGATTTGATGCCAATCATCTTAGCCATTCTTGTCAGTCTCATCAAGGGATTTGATGCCAAACATCTTAGCCATTCTTGTCAGTCTCATCAAGGGATTTGATGCCAATCATCTTAGTCAGTCTCTTTAGGGCCTCTCAAGACTGACTTCTTTTTTTTTGTTTTCCAGATGTTTCCCATTTGATGGCATGCTTTGTGATTCTCTGACTGCTTCTTCTCATCATCTTACCACCTGTTGTACTGCAGGTCACAGGCTGGGATTCACTGCTCTAAATCCTTTTCATTCACACCATAAATCTCAAACATCCTTGGATATGGATATATGAAGGCTGAAAAACAACATTTGTGATCAAATATTAACTCTGTGATTCAAAAGTCCTAATCACAAGATCATTCAATCAAGTGCTGTGCTGCTTGGCGTAGGTGATCATTTCTCTCCACAATTCCCTGTCTTTAGACTTGATTATGAGATCTGCTGGTGAATTTCTTCCTAGCCACACTGACAGCCCATCCAGTAACTTCTCTCTATGTCTTCCTCTGTCTCTTCTTCCCTCAATTTTTCCAGTTGCCACAATGTGTTAAATGTCCTACAAATCTCGCTTGTCTGCCTCTGATCTTTGCTGTAATTTGCCTTTTAACTCCAGCCTCTCTTAAGACTTCTTCGCTGGTTTTCTTAGCTGTCCATGGTACCTTCAACATTTCCATGGCCTCCATTTCTCGCTGTATTCTCTTATTTATAGACTATGCTTCACATCCACAGAACAAAATTGGCTCGATGTAAGATTTAAGTACTTGGAATCTTGTCCCCATTGATATGGATCTGTTGCACAAGATGTTTCTCATTTTCTGGAATGCTGACTTGGCCTGAGCACGTCTGCTTTTTATTTCGTTGTGATATTTCCCATCAGTTGTTATAATCGTTCCTAAATACTTGAATCTATCAATTTGTTTCAGTTCTGTGCCATCGATGTTAATGCTACACTTTGGCGGTATTCTTTTCTTTGATATGACCATCACTTCAGTCTTTTTTTTATTCAGGCTGAGTATTTTTACTTTCATGAACCACGATGTCCAGAAGAGCCTGTAGCTCCCCCTTCACAGGATGCTCTATCTCAAATCAAGTACAACAGTTTACTGAGCAATTCTGGCATAAGATTCATATGCTTCACATCACAGGTCTAAGAGAGCCATGATTCACTTAAAGCAAGGTTTGCCAAGATTTGGCTGTAGCAGGGTTTTGGGAAATTAGTTCATTAAATTGCCTGAATGAGAATTTTGGACCAAAAAAAGATAATTCTGTAATACTGAAAAATGATAACGGCTGCGATGAAAGGAAACCTTACAAGTGTTCCCAAAACATGTCAACTTGTCCCACCACAACTGCAACAATAAAAACTGCTAGCAAAATAGTTACTGATATTCTTACAGACGCTAAAATGTATCAAAATATAGATAGGCTTTTTAAACCAAATGCAAATAAACCCCATAAAACACACACACACACACGGCTGGCTTTTGATAATTATTAATTTATAGCATTCTCTTTAGGATCTTTTCTCATACTGAAAAAAAAACTTTTAGTGACAGGAGCAAATAATTCCCAAGTAATTTAATTTGTTAATAGAGTTGTTTACCTTGAACTTCCTGCGAGCTTGGAACTTCTTCTCTTCCGCAACCTGCCAAGGAAAAAAAGAATGAGAACAAACTGGAAATGATTTCTTGCAGACGGCGTCCCTCAGAAAATGACGGGCATGTGCCAAAAATAAAATGAAAAGAGTGGGAATAATTAAGGACATAAATCTTTGTCCAGCCTAGTGTGATGGTTCTTGCCACAGCAACTGTAAAGCTGTGGTCTTCAATCTTTTCTTTTCCTGTCATATCTATAAAGCTGTGGTCCTCAATCTTTTCTTCTTCTCCTGTCATAATTATAATGCAATGTTTCTCATTATTTGCTTGTCATGGCAATCATAAAGCAGCATTCTTCAATCTTTTCTTGTCATGGTAGCCATAATGTAGTTTCCCTCAATCTTTTCTTGCCACGGTAACCAGAAAACTGTTTCTCAACCTTTATCTGAAAGAGGAACTCTAAAAAGTAACTCTGCATATCCCAAGAAATTAGAACCCACAAACGTGTTTAAAAACTGAAGTTTAAATTCTTACACATCTGGAGGCTTATTTAAGGTAGAAAGTTTGAAGTTTAAACTCTTACACATCTGGAGGCTTGTTTAAGGTAGAAAGTTTGAAGTTTAAACTCTTACACATCTGGAGGCCTGTTTAAGGTAGAAAGTTTGAAGTTTAAACTCTTACACATCTGGAGGCCTGTTTAAGGTAGAAAGTTTGAAGTTTAAACTCCTACACATGTAGCATAGCCTTGTAATTAATGATTATAGTTATTATTATTATTATTATAATTATTATTATTATTATTATTATTAGTGACATGATCAGGAATAAAGAATGTATTGGGGGGCAGAGAAGTTATAGTTAGAGGAGCGAGGAACGGATACTCGGTACTTCAAAGACCTGATCAAAGGTAAAACCGTATCGATAGATCTGATAGATCGTGAGAGTGGTCCAGTTCTAGAGGTGCGACTTCGCGCGCACATGCAGTAGCCCAGGGGGAACAATTGACCAGTAGATCAAAGACTGAACAGAGAACGGACTAGGTCCCGAAGCAGGTAACATGAAAGAGATGGTGGACTTGTTAATGGGAGGTAACAATTAGACGACAGAGATGAAAGAGACTTAAAGCGAAGACGCCAGTTGCGACCGGTTTTGGCGTGGTCAGAACTTACGAATATAAAGAAGGGAGGAGGATTCAGAAAAGAGGGCGGGCGGAGAGCAGATAGGGGTTCTGATAGAGGAGGAGGCAGAGAGAGATTTTGATAGAGGAGGACCAAAAGGTCCTAAACAAGTAGTCTAATAGAAGAACATAACAGATAGAGAAGTAGAGTTAGATTGAACTAGTGTAGCAAGAGATCGTACAGTAATTGTTACCAAGAGCTTTTGTATTACTGAATATTGTGAACGCTGCTTAAATACTGCTTGTAGAATTATGAGAATTATGATATTGTGATTTTGTGAGATTTCGTGCTACTATGATGAAAATAATGAAATGTGTATAATCTTGCCTATGCCTATTATTACAAGTGAGTTATCAGCTATACGTATTGATCATATTGATATAAATTGTCAAATTAAAATGAATTAGTGAAATGTTCATGAGAAAACTTCCATTGCCATGTATGTGAAACTTCGACGTGTGATGTACCAAGGTGAGATGTGATGATAATAGAACATTCAATAATAACAATGATAAGGAACAATATAAAATAGAAAACATATTGTTATAGTGGTGCCCGTGCCTATTCCTGACATTTGGGAGGAGACGACCGGGTGTAGAAGCGGCCACAATGCGAAGTGTTAGCTATTAACGATCACGTGCAAGACTGTTGAACTGATGTGATTTAGGCGAAGAACAATTGTTTATCATAGCTACAATAGATCGTATGCTAAATGATTTTGCTTATTCAGAGCTATGGCCACTTTAAGAAAAACGAGAAATGTACTGAGCAGATGAAATTTCAAAATAAGAAATATAACAGAAGAAGCGACAGAGTAAAATGATCATTACTATTCTTTTTACTGAGGTGAGGAATCAAGAGGATGTGTGCTTTCTTTTTATTTATCATAAGGGTTTATTAACTTTACATCTTATAAATGCTCGTAGGTTGACGGGAGCACAATTACGAGGTTGCTACATTTTTTTGGGGGATGCAAAGGTTTCAAACTGATGTACATACAGGTATACATATCTTGAGGATAATGTGACTTAATTTTTTTATGTTTATGAGACGAGACTAATATGGCTCGTATTGATAATGATGTGAATTTTTTTGCATTGCTACTAGGGTATTTTTAATGTTGAAATGCTCTTTTGTATGGTGAATAATAATGTAATATTGCATATTTTTGTATGATGAATGAAGTGCATACACAATATTTTTTTGAGATATGGAAACAAACTTTTCATTTGTATTAAGAAGAGTAGGGTGAGATGTTTGGGTGTTGCCAGATTGTTTAGTGGAACCGAGAAGGTTGTGTTGTGATTATCAATACGAGGATACCCTCACCACTAAAAATGGTTGGCATAGAGGATGGAGACCCAAGAGTTATCATGATAGAGGAGTACTTGGGGGGTAAATTAATTGAAGTCAGTGGAACAAATTTCGTGAGAATACGATGGGAGTATTCTGGTCTTTCAGGAACCAGTACATCACATTTTCACACTGAGTATGTATCAGGGAATGTGTATGAGATATCCTATGGTTGCCGCTGATGATGAGAAACGGGAGGTTTGTCGACTGAAAATTCATCATAAGGGCAATAAAGTGATTTGTTTTGAGGTTGGGCCTCAAATGTAATGACAGTATTTTTGGTCATTTGAAAGAATGTATGTTTTTATTTTTCTTGAGTATGTATGGGAATACACTTTGATGCAGAATATGTATAATCTAAAGAAGAAGAATGAATTTATGTTTTATGGGCATGTGTAACAAGATGTAACTATTATTTTACATATTTTTCTATGATGGTTCAGAGTTATTGAGAGAATGTAACTACCATGTAATTGCTTAAAGCAGTCGATATAGCTGACAGTTAACATTCTGACTTAAACGAGGGGAGGTGACCGCAAAGTGATTTTTGTTGGTACTGTGGTCCACATGGAAATATATTTTGGTAGTTCATTACTTACAAGGCACTTTGCTAGTTTTTTTTGTGTAGTCATAATGTTAACAATATGACTTAAACGAGGGGAGGTATGTAGCATAGCCTTGTAATTAATGATTATAGTTATTATTATTATTATTATAATTATTATTATTATTATTATTATTAGTGACATGATCAGGAATAAAGAATGTATTGGGGGGCAGAGAAGTTATAGTTAGAGGAGCGAGGAACGGATACTCGGTACTTCAAAGACCTGATCAAAGGTAAAACCGTATCGATAGATCTGATAGATCGTGAGAGTGGTCCAGTTCTAGAGGTGCGACTTCGCGCGCACATGCAGTAGCCCAGGGGGAACAATTGACCAGTAGATCAAAGACTGAACAGAGAACGGACTAGGTCCCGAAGCAGGTAACATGAAAGAGATGGTGGACTTGTTAATGGGAGGTAACAATTAGACGACAGAGATGAAAGAGACTTAAAGCGAAGACGCCAGTTGCGACCGGTTTTGGCGTGGTCAGAACTTACGAATATAAAGAAGGGAGGAGGATTCAGAAAAGAGGGCGGGCGGAGAGCAGATAGGGGTTCTGATAGAGGAGGAGGCAGAGAGAGATTTTGATAGAGGAGGACCAAAAGGTCCTAAACAAGTAGTCTAATAGAAGAACATAACAGATAGAGAAGTAGAGTTAGATTGAACTAGTGTAGCAAGAGATCGTACAGTAATTGTTACCAAGAGCTTTTGTATTACTGAATATTGTGAACGCTGCTTAAATACTGCTTGTAGAATTATGAGAATTATGATATTGTGATTTTGTGAGATTTCGTGCTACTATGATGAAAATAATGAAATGTGTATAATCTTGCCTATGCCTATTATTACAAGTGAGTTATCAGCTATACGTATTGATCATATTGATATAAATTGTCAAATTAAAATGAATTAGTGAAATGTTCATGAGAAATCTTCTATTGCCATTTATATGAAACTTCAATGTGAGATGTGAGGAGGAAAGAGAAACCGCTTGAATAATATGATATTACTAAGAACAATCATCTTGAACAACAAAATAGAACACATATTGTTATACACATCTGGAGGCCTGTTTAAGGTAGAAAGTTTGAAGTTTAAACTCTTACACATCTGGAGGCCTGTTTAAGGTAGAACGTCTGAAGTTTAAACTCTTACACATCTGGAGGCCTGTTTAAGGTAGAAAGTTTGAAGTTTAAACTCTTACACATCTGGAGGCTTGTTTAAGGTAGAAAGTCTGAAGTTTAAACTCTTACACATCTGGAGGCTTGTTTAAGGTAGAAAGTTTGAAGTTTAAACTCTTACACATCTGGAGGCTTGTTTAAGGTAGAAAGTTTGAAGTTTAAACTCTTACACATCTGGAGGCCTGTTTAAGGTAGAAAGTTTGAAGTTTAAACTCTTACACATCTGAAGGCTTGTTTAAGGTAGAAAGTTTGAAGTTTAAACTCCTACACATTCTGGAGCCTTGTTTAAGGTAGAAAGTTTTATTCTTGTTCTCATGGTCATTCCACAGCTTCTGCTCATGTTAAATCTCTCTGGTCAGGATCAATATCTACTAACTTAATGAGACTAACAAACTAAATGAGACTGAAACAGGCAACTAACAAACTAAATGAGACTGAAACAGGCAACTAACAAACTAAATGAGACAGGAATAGGTTACTAACTAAATGAGACAGGTAACTAAATAGCTAAATGATACAGAAACAGGTAATTAAGACCGAAACAGGTACCTAACTCAATGAGACAGAAACATGTAACTAACTGAGACAAACAGGCATTTAGCTAACTATTTAGCTGACAGAGACATATGAACTCAAAAAAACTGAAAGAAAATAAATGACAAAACAAAAATATAAAACAAAAGAAGAACAGAAAAGGACTTCATACCTTAATGCAAATATGTCTGTGGAAAAATTTCTGCATAGCACAAGGAAACTAAAGATGTGAAAACATAGTATAAGAAAACAAATAATGTGCAAACACAGTATAATGTAAAGAAACAAATAATGTGCAAACACAGTATAATGTAAAGAAACAAATGATGTGAAAACAGCATAACATTAGGAAACAAATGATGTGAAAACAGTATAACATTAGGAAACAAATGATGTGAAAACCGTATAACATTAGGTAACAAATGATGTAAAAATAACACAACAGTGTTACCTGACTGTGGAAGAATGGGTGCTGTAAGGCCTCCTTGGCTGTTAGCCTTTCTTTAGGATTTACTAGCAGCAACTTTCTGATCTAAAACATCAGATAAAATTTAAGGGGTTAGTTCCAGATTCTACCAGCAGCAAACAGTGGAAGAAACAGATACAATTTCTGATTCAAACTATTTCAACTTTCTAATCTACATCAGATAAAATTTGAGGGGTTAGTTCCAGTTTCTACCAGCGGCAAACAGCGGAAGAAACAGATACAATATGTGAGTCAAACTCTTTCAACTTTCTAATCTAAAACATCAGATAAAATTTGAGGGGTTAGTTCCAGTTTCTACCAGCAGCAAACAGTGAGGAAACAGATACAATTTCTGATTCAAACTCTTTCAACTTTCTCATCTACAAAATCAAGACAATGTTGGGGGATTAATTAAGACCTGCTTCTAATTAAGACTCCCTTACATTATTAATGCATGACTTTATTTCTTTTCAGTAAATCATGTCTGATTTCCTTTCAGTAAACCACATGAGGGCTGTTTTGTTTTCAGTAAACACATCTAATTCCTTCTACTATGTAAACCAAAAAAAAAAAAAATCAGAGACGTCAAAGATATGCTCGTCCACTGTGAGCTTCCGGTTCTCTTTCAAAGAACTGACCGTCCTGGGAGACTTTTTCTGTCCTGCTTGAACAAATATATATTCACAAATTAGGGCCAGGCATCTGATCTCATTATCCAGCAGACGAGGATGCTGGCTCATTCTAGTCTCATTATCCAGCAGACGAGGATGCTGGCTCATTCTAGTCTCATTATACAGAACATCGGTGAGGACGTTGGCTCATTCTAGTCTCATTATACAGAAGATCGGTGAGGACGTTGGCTCATTCTAGTCTCATTATACAGAAGATTATAAATATATAACCTTTAAATGAGATTTGTAAAGCTAAGACACGGATAAAAAGCTATAAATGATAAAAATGCTTACCAAGTTTTTGGGTGCCTCTGTGATATCATCCCACTCTGGGCTGTTGAAAGTATAGTCTGCATTCATGATTGCTCTCAACATCAACATCTGTCGCCGGTTCCAGAACGGAGGTGCTCCACACAGTCTTTAACAAGAGACAAAGCAAGAAATTAGTCACAGAGTGTGGGCAGATAACACTCATCACAGAATGTGGGCAGATAACACTCATCACAGAATGTGGGCAGATAACACTCATCACATAATGTGGGCAGATAACACTAATCACAGAATGTGGGCAGATACAGAGTCAGATAACACTCATCACATAATGTGGGCAGATAACACTTATCACAGAATGTGGGCAGATAACACTAATCACAGAATGTGGGCAGATAACACTCATCACAGAATGTGGGCAGATACAGAGTCAGATAACACTCATCACAGAATGTGGGCAGATACAGAGTCAGATAACACTCATCACAGAATGTGGGTAGATAGAGAGTCAGATAACACTCATCACAGAATGTGGGCAGATAGAATCAGATAACACTAATCACAGAATGTGGGTAGATAGAGAGTCAGATAACACTAATCACAGAATGTGGGCAGATAGAGCCAGATAACACTAATCACAGAATGTGGGCAGATACAGAGTCAGATAACACTCATCACAGAATGTGGGTAGATAGAGAGTCAGATAACACTAATCGCAGAATGTGGGCAGATAACACTCATCACAGAATGTGGGTAGATAGAGAGTCAGATAACACTAATCACAGAATGTGGGCAGATAGAGTCAGATAACACTAATCACAGAATGTGGGCAGATACAGAATCAGACACACTCATATGGGAAAGTGGACAGACACAAAATCAGACACACTCATATGGGAAAGTGGACAGACACACTCATATGGGAAAGTGGACAGACATAGAATCAGACACACTCATATGGGAAAGTGGACAGACACAAAATCAGACACACTCATATGGGAAAGTGGACAGACACAAAGTCAGACACACTCATATGGGAAAGTGGACAGACATAGAATCAGACACACTCATATGGGAAAGTGGACAGACACAAAATCAGACACACTCATATGGGAAAGTGGACAGACACAAAATCAGACACACTCATATGGGAAAGTGGACAGACATAGAATCAGACACACTCATATGGGAAAATGGACAGACATAGAATCAGACACACTCAAACATAATTCTTTGTCTTTCATCTTGTGCTCTGAACTTCTTTAACCATCCCATCTTTTCATGTTCACAGCTTCTCTAACTGTTCCATGAATGTTTCTGGAGCTTTTCACCGCGCAGTTTATGTACAAATCTATGGTTCCGAGCTGATGAATGAACTGCCTATACATAAACCCATGACATTTAAGATGAACTAGGAAATCCTATCATCAAACTTCTTTTATTCTCTAGTCAAAGTAATTACTTTCAAGCTGCCACATCTGCTTGTGGTTGTTAATTGTCTCTACAGAGAAGCAACAATTTTTGATCTTGCTGAAACATTCAAACATGTCCGATATTTTATATTATACTTTTGTGAAACTGTAATTATCAAAAGTAAAGAAAATGTTTTATTCGCACACAAAAAAAATAATTTAAAAAACCAAAAAAAGAAACAGTGTGATCTTTCACAAACACTTCAGCTTAATTCTACTCCTATTCGGAACAATTTTTTTTTCTGAATTCTTGGTCTAAAAAAGAGAAGAAAAAAAAAAATAAAGCAATTACAAATTGCCCAATTACAGCTTCCACAACTTTTCATACAATTCTTGAAATGCACTTTCTAGGCAATGGGTTCCAATGCTGAAACACATCATAATTACATTTTTTTTTTAGACTACGAAATTACTTTAAGCCAAAGGCTGCCAAACTTTTACTTTTAGAACACAGATCATTTCTCTGCCAAAAAGCCAGAGATAATTTGCCATGTTCCGTTCTATACTTCCTGGCCACTTGCTATTATTTAATTATCTTCTCACATGTCTACGTTTCTACATAATCTAGCTTCACCCTGTTATCTTCTCGCATGTCTATGTTTCTACATAAGCTAGGTTCACTCTGTTATCTTCTCGCATGTCTATGTTTCTACATAAGCTAGGTTCACTCTGTTATCTTCTCACATGTCTATGTTTCTACATAAGCTAGGTTCACTCTGTTAACTTCTCGCATGTCTATGTCTACATAAGCTAGCTTCACCCTGTTATCTTCCCACATGTCTACGTTTCTACATAAGCTAGGTTCACTCTGTTATCTTCCCACATGTCTACGTTTCTACATAAGCTAGGTTCACTCTGTTATCTTCCCACATGTCTACGTTTCTACATAAGCTAGGTTCACTCTGTTATCTTCTCACATGTCTACGTTTCTACATAAGCTAGGTTCACTCTGTTATCTTCTCGCATGTCTACGTTTCTACATAAGCTAGGTTCACTCTGTTATCTTCTCGCATGTCTACGTTTCTACATAAGCTAGGTTCACCCTGTTATCTTCTCACATGTCTACGTTTCTACATAAGCTAGGTTCACCCTGTTATCTTCTCGCATGTCTACGTTTCTACATAAGCTAGGTTCACCCTGTTATCTTCTCGCATGTTTACGTTTCTACATAAGCTAGGTTCACCCTGTACACCTGCAGCCTGGCTTTTTGTTATCCAAGTTTGGAAAAAATGCTTTAAAATGTCATACCAAATTTTTTTTTCAATTCATTCATCAAGTGCAGTACCATGGCCATCACGTTTATTTTGTTTATTTTCATGTTATCTCAGTACCTTGGCCATCATGTTTATTTTATTTTGATGTTATCTTAGTACCTTGGCCATCATGTTTATTTTGATGTTATCTTAGTACCTTGGCCATCATGTTTATTTTATTTTGATGTTATCTCAGTACCTTGGCCATCATGTTTATTTTCAGTTTCATGCTATCTCTAAATAGATTCTTTGCTTTTCTTTTTTCCTGCTTAACTCAGTCAGCCTGTTCTGACATTGTTCTCATGGTCTCCCTATCTTCTTTTTCCTGTGAGTTTGCAGGTGACTACAATTATGTTATCATAACAATTATTTTACTTACAGCGTATACATGATGACACCACAAGCCCACCTGTACAGAAAGATATAAGAATAGAACAGAATAACAACATAACTGAATTATGGTCCTAAGAATAACATTAATATGACATACACAATCTTCAATGGTCGTTTTACTGAGAAAATGGTTTCTATCAGATCACAGTTATTATCAAATTCATAAATAATAGTTATAAAAGTATCATGAACAGGCCACATTAACAGTAATGAAGTCACATGAACAATTCACATAAACAAGCCACGTAAACAAGTCACAATGAATGTCACTGAATAGTAAAGACAATCACTGAAAATGATATTCTACTCAATTTATTAGAACAAAAAACAACACAGTTATTACATCAGAAAGACAAAAAAATAACAGAAGCAGAAACACCAGACAATGAAAGCAAGTAATAACAGAAATAACATCAAATAAGAACACATATAAAGTAATGGCAGAAATAACATCAAACAAGCACATACATAAAGTAATGGCAGAAATAACATCAAATAAGCACATACATAAAGTAATGGCAGAAATAACATCAAATAAGCACATACATAAAGTAATGGCAGAAATAACATCAAACAAGCACATACATAAAGTAATGGCAGAAATAACATCAAACAAGCACATACATAAAGTAATGGCAGAAATACATCAAATAAGCACATACATAAAGTAATGGCAGAAATAACATCAAATAAGCACATACATAAAGTAATGGCAGAAATAACATCAAACAAGCACATACATAAAGTAATGGCAGAAATAACATCAAACAAGCACATACATAAAGTAATGGCAGAAATAACATCAAATAAGCACATACATAAAGTAATGACAGAAATAACATCAAATAAGCACATACATAAAGTAATGACAGAAATAACATCAAATAAGCACATACATAAAGTAATGGCAGAAATAACATCAAATAAGCACATACATAAAGTAATGACAGAAATAACATCAAATAAGCACATACATAAAGTAATGACAGAAATAACATCAAATAAGCATATATACAAAGTAATGACAAAAAAATAACATCAAATAAGCACAAACAATTAACAAACATTTGATGAACCAGCTGATCTGTCATACTGACAAACTGAAGACATCATACCAGAAAGTAAAATGTCATTTGGTAATTATAGGAGAAACAGATGAAAACTTCTGCTGCAGTTTCAATAAAAATGGGGTAGGGGACACAATGGAAGAAAGAAAAAGAAAGGGGAAGATGCACTGCTCAAAAAATCCAGGCAACAATGATCAATATTTTGGCCAAAAGCCATTTTTGAGGGGTCAGTACAAAAGGTGAAAATAATACATGAAACAAAAAAAGGGACTTTCATTTATTATATTTACTGGAACTGGAAATTATGGGAACTATAAATCAGTAAAACAAAGTCACAGATTTTGTGACAATATCTGAATGAATACATGAATAAATGGTGTCACAGATTTAGAAGTACAGTTATCCACTATCTCTGCAAATTTCTACATAGAATAATTTTAAATGTGGTTTCAAATTTCTAACTAATCATACCCGTAATGAATAGTCCTGTGTTGATTAATCTACTCTTTCTATGTGCTCAAATGGAAACTCAAATATTTCTTATCAACCAAATACTTAAAATATGGAACTGGCATGTCTCAAACAAGAGTCAAAAAGGAGACAAAAGTTCCAGGAACAGACAAAAGTTCCAAGAACAGACAAAAGTTCCAGGAACAGACAAAAGTTCCAGGAAGAGACACAAAGATTAAACTCACATGTCAACCTCCTTGCCATAGCCTGAGACATTTTCATACATAGAATGGGCCAGTACCTCAGGTGCCAGGTACCCAGGTGTTCCACACAGCTCTGTAAACAGACAAGTAACAGACAGTAAAAGCTGTGCTACACCTCTCAAACAAGGCTGCATCACTTCCTACTTCTTTCAAAGCTCACCAACATACTTACCTTTACTCACAAACTCTAGGCTTCCTACATTACTCACGACTACAAACCTGCATGATCATGAATCTATGCGCTCATCAACTTTAAGCTACTACTTACATTGTTCATCCACATCATTTTTAACCTGTGCATCCCTCAACTGTCCCTGCAGTGGGGATTCTGTCTGGTACCACCACACCAAAAAAAAGGTCTCAAGCTACACCCAGCCTCCTAAAAACGGGTACCAGAGAAATCTGGAAAGGTAAATGTGGCCTGGAGTGATACTGACCACGTGACACTTTCATGTGCCAAAGGTCATGGAAATGAAGGCCTAACACCGTATTACCGATATGCCTTAATGTCATGGAAATGGAGGAAAGTACAGTAAAGCTGTTAACAGCAAACTAGCTTCAGCAACTCAGATATAAAACTGAGAGTACTTGAAACTTTTGTGAGAGAAACTGGTGTTGAAGATGAACAACATCCAGTATATGTACATAAGACTGTCAGCATATTAAGAAGAAAAATTTCAGCGACTGATGTTAACCCAAAGATACAGACCCCTGAATCTTTAGTCATAACATTTTCATTAATGTTATATTTTTACAAACATAGACTCCACCTCCAACACAGAATGTTGCAAACTCTTCATTCTTCTTTTCTTCTACTGTCTGACTCTCAACTCCTTCACTGTCTCTGACTCCAACTCTAACACAGAACGCTGCAAACTCTTAACTCCTCTATTCTTCTACTGCCTGACTCTCAACTCCTTCGCTGTCTCTGACTCCAACTCTAACACAGAATGCTGCAAACTCTTAACTCCTCTATTCTTCTACTGCCTGACTCTCAACTCCTCCATAACTAATACATTAATAAATATCCAAGGTTGTTTCTGACATTGGTCTCACAACTACAGCAGCATATACAAGTTGAGTGTGCATGTGAATGCTAATATTATGTTGTTCTTACATGTAACTTGCATGTTGTCTTCTGAAGGAACAAAAATACAAAGACAAAATCATGCACCTGTCAGATCTTCTCCAGGCCCAACAACTGCAGCAAATCCAAAGTCTGATACCTTGATATTAAGACCATCATCCAGCAAGATATTTTCTGGCTGTGGATGAGATAATCCATAGTTTAATCCCCATAACAAGCTTCATATTCACTAATCAATGTAACAAGTTTCACATTCACTAACCAATGTAACAAGTTTCACATTCACTAACCAATGTAACAAGCTTCACATTCACTAACCAATGTAACAAGCTTCACATTCACTAAACAATGTAATAAGTTTCACATTCACTAAACAATGCAACAAGCTTCACATTCACTAACCAATGTAACAAGTTTCACATTCACTAACCAATGTAACGAGTTTCACATTCACTAACCAGTGTAACGAGCTTCACATTCACTAACCAGTGTAACGAGCTTCACAATCGCTAACCAGTGTAACGAGCTTCACAGTCTCTAACCAATGTAACGAGCTTCACTGTCTCTAACCAATGTAACGAGCTTCACATTCACTAACCAATGTAATGAGCTTCACATTCACTAACCAATGTAACGAGCTTCACTGTCTCTAACCAATGTAACAAGCTTCACTGTCTCTAACCAATGTAACAAGCTTCACTGTCTCTAACCAATGTAACAAGCTTCACTGTCTCTAACCAATGTAACAAGCTTCACTGTCTCTAACCAATGTAACAAGCTTCACTGTCTCTAACCAATGTAACAAGCTTCACTGTCTCTAACCAATGTAACAAGCTTCACTGTCTCTAACCAATGTAACAAGCTTCACTGTCTCTAACCAATGTAACAAGCTTCACTGTCTCTAACCAATGTAACAAGCTTCACTGTCTCTAACCAATGTAACAAGCTTCACTGTCTCTAACCAATGTAACGAGCTTCACTGTCTCTAACCAAAGTAACGAGCTTCACTGTCTCTAACCAAAGTAACGAGCTTCACTGTCTCTAACCAATGTAACAAGCTTCACTGTCTCTAACCAATGTAATAAGCTTCACTGTCTCTAACCAATGTAACAAGCTTCACTGTCTCTAACCAACGTAACAAGCTTCACTGTCTCTAACCAAAGTAACGAGCTTCACTGTCTCTAACCAAAGTAACGAGCTTCACTGTCTCTAACCAATGTAACGAGCTTCACTGTCTCTAACCAATGTAACAAGCTTCACTGTCTCTAACCAATGTAACGAGCTTCACTGTCTCTAACCAATGTAACAAGCTTCACTGTCTCTAACCAATGTAACAAGCTTCATGTTCGCTGATTCACATAGCATGGGTTCAGTGCAGGCAAATGAAAATACAAATTCACATAGAAAATTTTCAGCAGAAATTTGTATTGTTATCATCATGTAGTTTTTATTTATTTAAAGATGTTAAATTTAGTATTTACTTTGAGATCCCTGTACACAATGTTAAATTTAGTATTTACTTTGAGGTCCCTGTACACAATGTTAAGTTTAGTATTTACCTTTAAATCCCCTTGTACAATGTTAAGTTTAGTATTTACCTTGAGATCCCTGTGTACAATGTTAAGTTTAGTATTTACCTTGAGATCCCTGTGTACAATGTTAAGTTTAGTATTTACCTTGAGATCCCTGTGTACAATGTTAAGTTTAGTATTTACCTTGAGATCCCTGTGTACAATGTTCTTGTCATGAATGTAGGCCACAGCTTCAAATAGTTGTCGCATGAAAATTCTGGAGGAAAGGTTGATTTTTAAATGAATTTCATGAAATAAAAGAAAACTAACAAAGTAAAACAGGTTATGCTTGCAAGCCATGATTAGAAGGTGCTATATTTTTTGTTGTGACTGAGTGATTAGGTTGTTGTGCATGAAACGTAAGTATTATTCATAGTAACCCAGCACAATATGACAGAAAGAAAAGGAAAATAAATATAATTATTATAACTGTTAAAAATATTATCATAAGCTTCTTATTATAAAGCATCAAAATATGTACTAGATTTTATCAATTCCAAAGTAAAACAATGGAAGCCAGGAAACAAACACCATCAGTCAGGAAACAAACACCATCAGTCAGGAAACAAACACCATCAGTCGGGAAGCAAACACCATCAGTCGGGAAACAAACACCATCAGTCGGGAAACAAACACCATCAGTCGGGAAACAAACACCATCAGTTGGGAAACAAACACCATCAGTCGGGAAACAAACACCAACAGTCAGGAAACAAACACCATCAGTCAGGAAACCATCCTTTCCTACACCAGCAGTCAAGAAACAAACAAAAACACCACAGAAAACTGACAAGCACTTCCTAAACTCATGACCTAACGAGCAGCAGACAAATCAACTTATACTTTTGATCAAATTTGATTTCAAACATGAACACAGGTCAAAGGTGAATCAAAATTAGAGAACAGGAATAAGACAATCAGAAATCTTAGCACAAGGTCAGTGACATCAGGAAGCAGATAGTGATGCTGTTGCTTAGCAACACATGCAGAGTAAACGGTAAAGGTAATCTTCTCATGCCTTATAGGCACATAAGGATATGGTGTTAGTGCCCATATTTTCCTTGACCTGTCAACACACTTGAGGGTGATATGGTCAGTATCACGCTTGGCTGCCTTTCTTTCACCAACTCCAGAAGAAATCAGGTACCCGTTTCTACAGATGGGTGACTGGGGTGCCTCCGGCCAGATTCGAACCCCCGACCTTCGCCATGAGAGAATAGTGCCAGAGTAGCCATGTCAAAAATGGTGACTCTGTTGCAGACATACTAAGGAGGAAGTGTATTCTGCTATCTGATTCTTGTTCGTATTCTGTCATCTGTTTTTGTTAATATTCTGTAACCTGATTCTTGTTCGTATTCTGTCATCTGTTTTTGTTAATATTCTGTAACCCGATTCTTGTTCGTATTCTGTCATATAATTCTTGATCGTATTCTGTCATCTGATTCTTGTTCGTATTTTATCATCTGATTCTTGTTCGTATTCTGTCATCTGATTCTTCTTCGTATTCTGTCATCTGATTCTTGTTCGCCAAAGGTCTGAACCCCTCAAACACACCATGCAACATCTGCTGTGATGAGTGTATGCAACGAAGCTCAAGTCAGCAGCTGGGCTATTATGTTCAAGACATACATAACAAGATTCCAGGGTGCCAACAATGTGGTGCACTGGTGACCGAGAAGTCTGGCAAAGGGTTTTTTTTTAACTGAAATTCAGCCACTGGTTCACAGATGGTGAAAATGCTATGCAAAGCAAGTGCTTAGAAGAATATGGCTGTTATTTTTCCTGTACTAAAAAGGTTAATTTATATTTTCTAACTTTCATTTGAGCCACTCTCCTTTATAGGCCTTCTTCAGTCACACAGTCCATAGTATTCAGGAACATTCTCATCAGAAGAAGCTCTCAGAAAACTTGTTCAGTACATCACTAGAAGAAACTCTCAGAAAACTTGTTCAGTACATCACTAGAAGAAACTCTCAGAAAACTTGTTCAGTACATCACTAGAAGAAACTCTCAGAAAACTTGTTCAGTACATCACTAGAAGGAGCTCTCAGAAAACCTGTTCAGTACATCACTAGAAGAAGCTCTCAAAAAAACCTGTTCATTACATCACTAGAAGAAGCTCTCAGAAAACTTGTTCAGTACATCACTAGAAGAAGCTCTCAGAAAACTTGTTCAGTACATCACTAGAAGAAGCTCTCAGAAAACTTGTTCAGTACATCACTAGAAGAAGCTCCCAGAAAACCTGTTCGGTACATCACTAGAAGAAGCTCCCAGAAAATTTGTTCAGTACATCACTAGAAGAAGCTCCCAGAAAACCTGTTCGGTACATCACTAGAAGAAGCTCCCAGAAAATTTGTTCAGTACATCACTAGAAGAAGCTCCCAGAAAATGTATTCAGCAATGTCAGTGACTCAACTTTCTCATGACCAAACAACAGAGAAAAGCTCCCCACAAAAACATCGCACGTAAAGTTTCAACTTCATCAACGAACAATGACCAACACATAACGTTAAAAAAAGGAGATGACAGATTTCTACATGTGAGATGACTGGGATACCATGACTGATGAAGTCCACTGACCTGCTGAAGGACAGAGCCAAGGAAAATGTGTGTAGGGGACGAAGACAGATCAGAACAGTGGAAATGGTCAAAAGATCATCACGTGAATCCAAAGTCCAGTCCAAAGATTGTCTGATGACTTCATGGGTTAGCACGTAATCAAAAGATTGTCGGATAACCCTAAAAGTCAGAATGCAGTAAAAAAAAAAATTGTCAGATAACTCCATGAGACTGAACGAAGAGATACTGAATTTACAGGAGCCACTTTCAAGGGGATGGCACAGGATGATGATATTCTTACATAACAAAGGTGTTGTACAGGTGTTGCTTCTCACCTTGTTCTCTTCTCTGACAGTGACACAACCGAGGTCAGGTAATCAAACAGCTCACCCTTCCTACACCTAGGGACAAGAAACATTTGAACTGAAGATTAAACACATTCTAAACATGAATACCAGCACGCAATCTACCCTCAAAGCTTTTGCAATTTGTGCATAAAATATTGGAAGCAGTCAGCAAAAAGATTCCCAATAAAATATCTGTGTCAGAAATTCACATAACAATAATAAAGTTCTCAACAACAACAAAAAAAAATTCACTACAATCTAAAGAAATCAGGAACACAAACTCATGTAGCAACACCACAGCATAGAATAACATCAGGAAATTTACAAATAAAAGCAGCATTTTTTTCCCTGCTGCGTGAGGTTTATGATTAGCTCACAGCTTACAAGAAACATCAATGATTTTCTGGATGTCAATATTCAAACAAGAAAAAAATGTCATGGAAACAAGACTACCACGCGTATGAAACTATTATACAACTTTCCTGAAATGTAAAAAAAAAAAACTTGAGTGACACAGACGTCAGTCAACCACAGCTGACTGCTTGCGTAACGGCTGACGAACTGAGGCCGGCAAAGACCCCATTCTAGCTCCCAGCGGTGACCCTGGAAGTAGTCCGGCCAAGCAAACAAGGGTTGCAGTGGGAGGATGAACCTGATCCTAAAAAATGCGTGGACTCGAAATTGGGTTTGCTGGGCTAAAGAAGAAGAAAAAGAAGACAGATGGGCCCGGTACACGAGGCGGGGGGGGGGGGGGGGGCCGAAGTTTTCCACACCATCTTTTCTCTTAAGTATACAACTTTACGGACAACCTGTTTGTGTGTGTGTGTTTTTTTTTGCGCACTCTTGACATAACTGTGACCGACCTAGATTCTCTGACCTGGAGAAGGTCGGCAACAAGTTCGCAAAGGATTTGCTGGTAGTTACAGTCTTCAGCACAGGCAGGCGGGTGTTCTAAATACTAGCCAATGGCAGAGCGGATTTAAGACCGCGCCTCCCGGTGATCGGTCACAAGCTTTTACAAGGTATGAGCCTGACTATCAGGCCACGGTTAGGTCATAAGCCTTCTTCTTCTTCTTCTTCACTGCTCTTCTAGTATCAGTTTCACTCTGCTCACAACAGCTCCTGCGATCCTCTCTGTTCTAAAAGTTACGACCTCACTTCAGACTAAAGCGTGAGGAGGGAGACTAGTATGGTGAACGTACACCAAAATGACCGTAAGGATGAACTCACGGAAAAGAAGAAGAGGGAAACTTGTAAGGATGAGCTGGCAGAAAAGAAGAAGAGGGAAATTTGTAAGGATGAGCTGGCAGAAAAGAAGAAGAGGGAAACTTGTAAGGATGAGCTGGTAGAAAAGAAGAAGAGGGAAACTTGTAAGGATGAGCTGGTAGAAAAGAAGAAGAGGGAAACTTGTAAGGATGAGCTCGCAGAAAAGAAGAGGAGGGAAACTTGTAAGGATGAGCTCGCAGAAAAGAAGAAGAGGGAAACTTGTAAGGATGAGCTCGCAGAAAAGAAGAAGAGGGAAACTTGTAAGGATGAACTGGCAGAAAAGAAGAAGAGGGAAACTTGTAAGGATGAGCTGGCAGAAAAGAAGAAGAGGGAAACTTGTAAGGATGAGCTGGCAGAAAAGAAGAAGAGGGAAACTTGTAAGGATGAGCTGGCAGAAAAGAAGAAGAGGGAAACTTGTAAGGATGAGCTGGCAGAAAAGAAGAAGAGGGAAACTTGTATGGATGAGCTGGCAGAAAAGAAGAAGAGGGAAACTTGTAAGGATGAGCTCGCAGAAAAGAATGTGAGGAAGGAGGTGGAAGCACATGAGAAGCTATGATGACAACCAGGAGCCTGACCTACAGAAGTGAAGGTGAATAGGAAAACTGTAGAGGTAGATGCAAGGTGAGGTGAACTGTTTGGGGGCGGGGTAAAAGCACAAAATGCTTGGTAAGAAGAAAGACTGGGAGGGTGGGTGTGAGGTGGAAGAGAGGGAGGGTAAAAGTTATGAGTAAAAGGATGGATGAAAAGACTGCGGAAGCAGAATGTGACATGTGTAATTCATAATCGAGAATGACGATTTCTTTCAAAACTGATCATCAAAATATGTGTGATCCGATGTAAATCTACAAGTTAACTAGTGGCCCGATGTAAATCTACAAACTAACTTATGGCCTGATGTAAAACTACAAGCTAACTTGTGCCCGATGTAAATCTACAAACTAACTTATGGCCTGATGTAAAACTATAAGCTAACTTGTGGCCCAATGTAAAACTACAAGCTATCTTCATATCTGGTTCATGTACTAATATAACGTCTTCGTCTTCTCTTCCACTATCTAAACCCATAGGCTACATTAACACTGTCCCTGACCTTGACCTAAGCTGGGATTTCATCATCTCTAAAACCGCCCCAGATCCTCTTTTATATCGGTCGCGGGGAAAAACACGCCACACAGTGTACGCGAACTTTAACCTTTCCCCTGTAAACCTTAGTTCACCTGGAGCCAGCAGGGAATGAGTTTATCTGCCGCTGTTGTGTGCCAGGCCTGCAACGTAAGGCTGGAGGAGGTCAAGATAAAACTGCTCACTTCTAGAGATGGTTTCAGTAAGTTTACTTCGTGTAAACAAAAGCTGCTTAGAAAGAACATGAAGTGTTGCCATTCTCCGTGTTAAGCCACGTCTGCACCTAAGATGAGACCAGCAACACACAACTTCCCATGCCATCTGTCTGTCCGTCCACCCGTCCATCCATCCATCTTATCGGATGCTGATCGATTAGAGCATTACAGTTCAGGACATCGAAGCATCTTGCTAGACGGCAACAAGTTCTCTCCATTTTGAACGGTCTGCCGCCAGTTATAATAATGTCCCAGCTGTGTTATTTCGTGTCCCGTCACCCTGCCCACAATACTTGGCAGTTTTAAAACGTCCACCTTCCTTACAACCTTCTACAATCATCGGCTGTGATCCTACATCGATACACAATCATCGGCTGGATCACAACTATGTGACAGCTTACAACTCGTCACTAACTTCCTTCCACTTATCATGGTAACGAATGCCCGTACGATGGCAAATCAACTGAACGCCACAGAGCATGGTAGTTTGCCATGTTTTCCTGTCCTTCGCGAGCTTCTCAACCTCATCAAGGGATTTTATGCCTACTAAACTGGCCTCTCTTAACAATGTCCTCTTTGGAGCTTCACGTGGTCGACCTCTTTTTCTTCGGCCTGTTATGTTCCATTTAATAGCTTGTCTTGAGACTCTGTGGGTGTTTCTTCTCACATATCACTTTATTTAGTATACCGCTGTTTTCCACTATAGTCCCCTTACTTTAGAATGCTTCTGCGCCATCTATAAACCAGCAACTGAAAGCCGCTAAGAAAAAAAGAATTCTGTCCCGACTTCTAAGGCACAGCTGCACTGCGTTCTGCACCTTCGTGTTAGTCAATACCTTTAATCAAGAAGATGTTTTAAGGAGGTCAAACAGATGTAAATCACTCGGGGCCAAATCTGAGAAATAATGTGAGCCGTGGAAACGCAGTCTTTCCAAGGCAGGTCGCATGCGCTGTATCAGATGGAGCGCTGGCTTGTAGCATCAACATCGGTGAGGGCTGCAGTCCACGTAGTCTGGAGCTTGTAGCCGGCCTTAAATCTTGTTCCAGCATTAGTTGTCAGGTTCTGTGTAATCTTTCACCAGTGCTCCTGTAATCCCCCCCCCCAAAAAAAAAACAGTCAACATATCTTTGCTCCTGTAATCCCAGAAAACAGTCAGCATATCTTTGTTCCTGTAATCCCAGAAAACAGTCAACATATCTTTGCTAATCCCAGAAAACAGTCAACATGTCTTTGCTCCTGTAATCCCAGGATCTTTGGTCGGCCTCTCTTTAGTTCTTCACCAAGTTATTTTTTGTGGGCTTCTCTTCAGGTCTTCACCAGGTCATCTGTGGTCCTCTCTTTAGTTCTTCACCAGGTCACCTGTGGTCTTCTCTTTAGTTCTTCACCAGATTATCTTTTGTGGTCCTCTCTTTAATTCTTCACCAGGTCATTTTTGTGGGCCTCTCTTTAGTTCTTCCCAGATTATCTTTTGTGGTCCTCTCTTTAGTTCTTCACCAGGTCATTTTTTGTGGGCCTCTCTTTAGTTCTTCACCAGATTATCTTTTGTGGTCCTCTCTTTAGTTCTTCACCAGCTTATCTTTGGTCAGCCTCTCTTTATCTTTACGTCAGCTGTACACTCCAAGCTGTTTCGTGAGATTTGGTACTTTCGGAAGTCATTAAAAACAATCTATTCCCGTTACGATTATACGTACAATATTTTGTCCCCATTCATCAAACTAGCCCCTCTTGTTCCCACGTAGCTCTTAGTCTCTCTTGTTCCCACGTAGCTCTTAGTCTCTCTTGTTCCCACGTAGCTCTTAGTCTCTCTTGTTCCCACGTAGCTCTTAGTCTCTCTTGTTCCCACGTAGCTCTTAGTCTCTCTTGTTCCCACGTAGCTCTTGGTCTCTCTTGTTCCCACGTAGCTCTTAGTCTCTCTTGTTCCCACGTAGCTCTTGGTCTCTCTTGTTCCCACGTAGCTCTTAGTCTCTCTTGTTCCCACGTAGCTCTTGGTCTCTCTTGTTCCCACGTAGCTCTTAGTCTCTCTTGTTCCCACGTAGCTCTTAGTCTCTCTTGTTCCCACGCAGCTCTTAGTCTCTCTTGTTCCCACGCAGCTCTTAGTCTCTCTTGTTCCCACGCAGCTCTTAGTCTCTCTTGTTCCCACGTAGCTCTTAGTCTCTCTTGTTTCCACGTAGCTCTTGGTCTCTCTTGTTCCCACGTAGCTCTTAGTCTCTCTTGTTCCCATGTAGCTCTTAGTCTCTCTTGTTCCCACGTAGCTCTTAGTCTCTCTTGTTCCCACGTAGCTCTTAGTCCCTCTTGTTCCCACGTAGCTCTTAGTCTCTCTTGTTCCCACGTAGCTCTTAGTCTCTCTTGTTCCCACGTAGCTCTTAGTCTCTTTTGTTCCCACGTAGCTCTTGGTCTCTCTTGTTCCCACGTAGCTCTTAGTCCCTCTTGTTCCCACGTAGCTCTTAGTCCCTCTTGTTCCCACGTAGCTCTTGGTCTCTCTTGTTCCCACGTAGCTCTTAGTCCCTCTTGTTCCCACGTAGCTCTTAGTCCCTCTTGTTCCCACGTAGCTCTTGGTCTCTCTTGTTCCCACGTAGCTCTTAGTCCCTCTTGTTCCCACGTAGCTCTTGGTCTCTCTTGTTCCCACGTAGCTCTTAGTCTCTCTTGTTCCCACGTAGCTCTTAGTCCCTCTTGTTCCCACGTAGCTCTTAGTCTCTCTTGTTCCCACGTAGCTCTTAGTCTCTCTTGTTCCCACGTAGCTCTTAGTCTCTTTTGTTCCCACGTAGCTCTTGGTCTCTCTTGTTCCCACGTAGCTCTTAGTCCCTCTTGTTCCCACGTAGCTCTTGGTCTCTCTTGTTCCCACGTAGCTCTTAGTCCCTCTTGTTCCCACGTAGCTCTTAGTCCCTCTTGTTCCCACGTAGCTCGTAGTAACGCGAAGCAACTATATATTTCTATGACTCGCGCGTGCCTGGCACTGCCTGGACCCGCTACTAGACACTCAACCTCAGCGTGGCTAATGAAGGCAGTTAAATGTTGATCCCTAAGACAGTGGAACCTAATAAGAAACATATGACTCGGATCCACCCCCACCCCCCCCCCCCTCTGGGAATTATAGGAAGCTCCACTGATCCACTCCCAATCCGAAACTGTATCTGTGTTTCAAGATCTTCACAATGTGAGTTGGCTGTAAAGAACCACAAGTTAACTGGATACAGGAAAAAAGAAAATCTGGAATGTTTTCAAACCTGGCTTAAGAATGGTGGGTAAGTGTTGGGAAGGGAGGGGGTCTTGGCTTATATCAGCACTGATAACTGCATGTAAACAGCAGATATCACAGTGACACCGTCAGATACTTGTATACATTTTTTTTTAAAGTTCAGGTCATTTTTTTTAAACAAGTACACTTTTGCCGGTTGGCCATTATCTTTCTGACTTTGGTTTATCACCGTGTCGAGGCCAAAATCTGGCGCTTCCTCTATTTTCGTACACACGGAGCATGCGTAACACATTTGTGTCACGTGTTTAACTTTAGTGTATGTTCATAAATCAGTATTAGAAATAAAGAGTTGGCAGACAGGGAGTGGTAGGTGGGTCTCGTTCTCTCTACCTGGTTTTTCTTACAGTCAGTTGCCTGGTTAGTAGATTGGAGGACAGACAGGTCAGAAAGGGAGAAAAGCTCAACATACAGTACAGTCATAAGTGGTGGAGCCGTTTAAGCGTGAAGAGCGCAGGGTGATGACCGATACTGACCTAACATTTGCTGATAGCACTGAGAGATTGGTAACAAGTAATTCTGCTGCTGACTAGTGACAACATACCCGATACCACTACTACTACTACTACTAGTACTACTACTACTACTACTACCATCATCATCATGACCACCATACTGCAGCTGCGGCTGGTTCCACTATTACTACTGCTACTACTACTACTCTTACTGATACCACTACTAATACTACTATTACTGATACCACTTCTACTAGTACTACTATTACT
This sequence comes from Achatina immaculata, assembly GCA_009760885.1. Classification (NCBI taxonomy): domain Eukaryota; kingdom Metazoa; phylum Mollusca; class Gastropoda; order Stylommatophora; family Achatinidae; genus Lissachatina; species Lissachatina immaculata. The sequence continues at coordinate 36,332,687 of CM019698.1, forward strand.
GTTACCACCACTACTACTACTTTTGCCACCGCTAACAGAAGTACTGTTACTACCAAAACCGACATACTGTTTGCTGCCACTATTTTTACGGCTGCAGTAAACTTTCCTCTAGAGGTGAGACAGACAGATAGGTATACAAACAGACAGACAGACAGAAGGGGAGACAGGCAGGTTGACAAACAGACGGGGAGACAGTGTAAAGACAGACAGTATACATACGAGTGCACGTAAATAGACGCACACGTAGACAGACAAACAACAGAGAGACAGTAGACAGCAGCCAGACAAGTAGACGACAGACATACTGACAGACAGACAAACGAGAGAGATGGACAGATAGCAGACAGACAGCAGACGGACAGACAGCAAACAAACAAACTGATAATAGACAGATAAGAGAAATACACACAGTAGACAGACAAACAGGTAGAAGACAGACATACTGACGGACAGATAAACAGACAGATAAACTTACAACTCAAATACCAGGAATATAAACGTGGGTGTCTCAAACACATCATGTAGCTCAACTGAAAGAAGACAGTAAGTAAATTTCTGTTAATATCAGAGCAAAACTCTTCACAGTGATAAAACAACTTATATGCTGGCAGGTCTGGCCAACTACTCACCTCCCAAGATTATAACAATATGACAGAAAAAGCAGCAAAACTTGGTGAAAGAATGTGGTAATGAAGAATTTATTCACATAAACTAAAAGAAAAGAAAAGAAAAACACGAAGCTGTCATTGCAATTTTTAAAAAAAACAAACAAAACATGTGTTTAATGAAAGTTTTCATGAGAATACAAACAAGCACTGAGGACTTGATAAAGTCACATAAACATTCATGTGACGATACATATATATATATATATATATATATATATATATATATATATATATGAGAGAGAGAGAGAGGGAGGGAGAGAGGGAGGAAGACAGCTATGGAGGGAGAAAGAGAACAGATATCAACCAACTTCTGAGGCAGAACCACAACAGAGCGCTATGGCGGAGTTTCAAAGAAAGGAAAAATGTCAACATTCCAATGATAAAATAAAATCATCAAAACAAAAATAAATAAAACAGGCTAGTCAAGAATATAGCATGGCAGCATATAAATCTGGAATGAGGAAGTACCACAAGTAATAAAAATATTAAGCACATGTTACAAGTTTTGGTCATGTTAAAGTTACTAGCACGAAATATATGACTAGCTTGAATTGTACTGAGGTGAGATACACAGTAAACTATGACTGATCATTATATCATCATTATACTAAGGTGACCTGCATAGAAAATGCTGACTGATCATTATGACACACTCTTATGACACAGTAAACACTGAATGATCATTATGACACACTCTTATGACACAGTAAACACTGAATGATCATTATGACACACTCTTATGACACAGTAAACACTGAATGATCATTATGACACACTCTTACGATATAGTAGACACTGACTGATCATTATATCACAGTCTTGTAACTTTATTGAGGTGACCTGCACACCTAACACTGACTGACCACTGACTAATCACAATCTTATCCTCACTGAGGTGATATCAACACCAAACACTGACTGATCATTATCATTATGTTGGGGTGACCAGCACACCAAACACGGACCGTCTTACTTATATTGGGGGTGACCAGCACATCAAACACGGACTGTCTTACTTATATTGGGGTGACCAGCACACCAAACACGGACTGACTTACTTATATTGGGGTGACCAGCACACCCAACACGGACTGACTTACGTATATTGGGGTGACCAGCACATCAAATACGGACTGTCTTACTTATATTGGGGTGACCAGCACATCAAATACGGACTGTCTTACTTATATTGTGGTGACTAGCACACCAAACACGGACTGACTTACTTATATTGGGGGGGAGGGTGACCAGCACACCAAACACGGACTGACTTACTTATATTGGGGGTGACCAGCACAACAAACACGGACTGACTTACTTATATTGGGGGGGGGGGGTGACCAGCACACCAAACAATGACTGACTTACTTATATTGGAGTGACCAGCACACATCCTCAGGATCTGAATCTCCCTGAAAGTGTCCTTCTTAATCTGGTCCACCTGCGACAGCTCCCCCTTCTCCCCGCTGATGTCGATGATCTTGACCGCATACTCCGAGCCTGTTGACTTCTCAGTCACGCGGCGGACTGTACTGCTGATGCCCCTGTCCAGATAAAACAATAAGACCAGTCAGCTCTGACCCTGCTACTTCACCAAATCAAACAACCTGACTCTGGTATCTGGTTTATACGATATAAAACAACTGAAAGATGTCAGTATCTGACCAGGTGTCTGGACGTCACGTGACTTGAGATATTCAAACAGGCTGTGCTTCAAGATGCTACCAAACATTAACATGCAGAAAACAGACGAAAATCTTATCAATAAAGAGAAGATGCATGAATGATAGATGGAGGAGGACAGTGAGGGTAAGAATGAAGGACAATGAGAGAGAGAGAGAGAGAGAGAGAGAGAGAGAAAGACAGTGTGAGAGAAAGACAGTGAGAGAGAAAGACAGGGAGAGTGAGAAAGACAGTGAGAGAGAAAGACAGTGAGTGAGAAAGACAGTGAGAGAGAAAGATAAAGTGGGAGAGAAAGAGAAAGTGGGAGGGAAAGAGAGAGAGAGGAGAAAGCGAAAGAGAAAGACAGAGGAATACAGAGAAAGAGGAAGACGGAGATAGACAGAATCAGACACTGACAGGAGAAAGACAACCACGAGCCAGAAGGCCAGTATTATCCAGTGAAGTGAACAGTGAAAACAATGTACAGACAGCACTACATAAAACATGTAGCTGAAGCATTGTAAAGACACCACCAAATAAGGAATGTATGGGAAACATTGTTAGATGGCATCAAATAAGTAAAGACACCCAGCTCTGTGTCCTCTATCAAGATGCCTGAACCCAGTTCTGTGTCCTCTATCAAGATGCCTGAACCCAGTTCTGTGTCCTCTATCAAGATGCCTGAACCCAGTTCTGTCACTCCTTCACTACGTTATTTCTGTCACTCCTTCACCATGTTATTTCTGTCACTCCTTCAACATGTTATTTCTGTCACTCCTTCACCATGTTATTTCTGTCACTTCTTCAACATGTTATTTCTGTCACTCCTTCAACATGTTATTTCTGTCACTCCTTCAACATGTTATTTCTGTCACTTCTTCACTACGTTATTTCTATCACTTCTTCAACATGTTATTTCTGCCACTCCTTCAACATGTTATTTCTGTCACTCCTTCACTACGTTATTTCTGTCACTCCTTCACTACGTTATTTCTGTCACTCCTTCACCATGTTATTTGTGTCACTCCTTCAACATGTTATTTCTGTCACTCCTTCACTACATTATTTCTGTCACTCCTATGATACACACACGACTGTCTTGTGAATGTAATTTTGTCAAGACCTCGAGCACGCTAGAAAAGTTAGGTAACGAAGACAGAAAACCTTTCAACTCCGCAGAACGTGTCTTGACAAGAGTGCGGCCAGAAGACATAGAGACATCGATAAATCAATGGAAGGAAAAGATAAACATCGGTAACATGAGGCAGACCTTTGGTAGCCCCCCCCCCCCCAACTCAACTCCTCCGACCCCACTGTCGAACGACGACGTTTCGCACGCTTTTAGCTCTTTCCAGCAGACAGCCATTTATATCAGCGGCACCCAGCTTCGGGTCATAACCTTAGAGAGAGAGAGAGAGAGAGAGAGAGAGAAACCAGAGGAAGTGAGAGTAATCTGAGAGATAAAGAGGAGAGAAAGAGAGTAACCTTATATAGAGTAACCTCACAGAGAGAGAGTGAGAGAGAAAAACCAGAGGAAGTGAGAGTAATCTAGGAGAGAAAGAGAGTAACCTTATATAGAGTAACCTCAGACAGAGAGAGAGAGAGAGAAAAAAACAAACCCCAGAGAGAGAGAAAGAGAGTAACCTTATATAGAGTAACCTCAGAGAGAGAAAGAGAGAGAGAGAAAAAGAGTAAACTCAGAGAGAGAGAGAAACCTCAGAGAGAGTGTAACCTCAGAGAGAGAGAGAGAGTAACCTCAGAGAGAGAGAGAGAGTAACCTCAGAGAGAGGGAGAGAGAGTAACCTCAGAGAGAGAGTAACCTCACAGAGAGAGAGTAACCTCACAGAGAGAGTAACCTCTGAAAGAGGGAGAGAGAGTAACCTCAGAGAGAGAGAGAGAGAGAGAGAGTAACCTCAGAGAGAGAGAGTAACCTCAGAGAGAGAGAGAGAGGAAGAGAGTAACCTCAGAGAGAGAGAGTAACCTCAGAGAGAGGAAGAGAGAGGAAGAGAGAGAGAGTAACCTCGAGAGAGGAAGAGAGAGTAACCTCAGAGAGCGAGAATAACCTCACAGAGAGAGAGAGTAACCTCACAGAGAGAGAGGGAGCTCAGAGAGAGAGAATAACCTCAGAGAGAGAATAACCTCAGAGAGATGGAGGGAGAGAGGGAGAGTATGGGGGTTTGGCGGGGAGTGAAGAACTGGCCACGCAGGCACAAGGTCTTCTTCCAGGGCTGCGACGAGACACACACTTTTCTGTCAGCAGAAACTCAGAATGATCTAGGTACTCGGCCGAAGATCAACTAGATTTATAGCTAATATCAAGAAGACTTGTCTCTCTATCTAGACATAGCCAACATGATCTAGATCTAGGTCTGAAAAGGCAACCCTGAGAGAAAAGAATAGCTAAGCGTGGGGGGTCTACCCATGTCCTGGAACTGAAGCGCCTGACCCGATCTGTGGCCTCTATCTCTGGCCTGGCCTACACGCCTCAATGTGGCGGCTACAGGCATGACCTGGCCTTGTGTCACTGCCAACGTCATCAGTTGTCAGGTTGAGATGTTCTGTCAGTATGTGTGGCTGGCAGACTGAAATCTTTTTTATACAAACTAGTGTGTGGTAGTAAGGTCAAATCTTTTTATACAAAGCAGTGTGTGTGTGTGTGTGTGTGTGGTTGGCAGAGTTAATCTTGTTATACAAAACAGTGTGTGTGTGTGTGTGTGTGGTTGGCAGAGTTAAAACTTCTTATACAAACTAGTGTGTGTGGTTGGCAAAGTTAAATCTTGTTATACAAACTAGTATGTGTGGTTGGCAGAGTTAAATTTTGTTATACAGACTACTGTGTATGGTTGGCAGAGTTAAATCTTGTTATACAGACTAGTGTGTGTGTGGTTGGCAGAGTTAAATCTTGTTATACAGACTAGTGTTTGTGTGGTTGGCAGAGTTAAATCTTGTTATACAGACTAGTGTGTGTGTGGTTGGCAGAGTTAAATCTTGTTATACAGACTAGTGTGTGTGTGGTTGGCAGAGTTAAATCTTGTTATACAGACTAGTGTGTGTGTGGTTGGCAGAGTTAAATCTTGTTATACAGACTAGTGTGTATGGTTGGCAGAGTTAAATCTAGTGTGTATGGCTGGCAGAGTTAAATCTTGTTATACAGACTAGTGTGCGTGTGTGTGTGTGGTTCATTTATTTTCTCTGTACACGGGTTGTGATCACCTCTATATGCTCTTGAATCTATCAGAGATATTCTCAGTTGCTTTCTAACATAAAAATTGTCTATCTGGTTTCTATTTTTATCATCTGAGGACATCCATGTTGCTTTATGTATCTCTCTGTGTGGAAATATTGTTCCTCCAATGATCAGTCCCTCTGTTAGACACAGTTCAAGTAATCTTTCTCTGCTCTCATTTACCCTATCAATTCCTTCTTTCCTCATTACTTTTTCGACGTCAGTGTTATCTTTTCCTACCTTGGCGTTGAAGTCTCACATGAAGACTAAGATGTCGTGTTTAGGGACTTTGTTAATGAGTTGTAGCTGGTGACAGAAATCGTCTTTTCTTTCATCATCTGCATCGTTCGTGCGGGCATAGCCTTGTATGATTCTTCAGAGTCTTAGTTTGTATCGTGCTTTTATTATATGACTGTTCACCGGCTTCCATGCTATAAGGCTCTTTGCTGCGACATTTGACATTATGCCCACTGCCTGGTATTTCCCATCGCCTCTCTCTGAATGTATGATTAACTTATGGGTTTTCTGGTGTTCTTTCCCCTGCTTCTGTCCATCGCATTTCTTTGATGCCCAGTACGTCCAGGTGGTATTATCCATTTCTTTGATGCCCAGTACGTCCAGGTGGTATTATCCATTTCTTTGATGCCCAGTACGTCCAGGTAGTATTATCCATTTCTTTGATGCCCAGTACGTCCAGGTAGTATTATCCATTTCTTTGATGCCCAGTACGTCCAGGTAGTATTATCCATTTCTTTGATGCCCAGTACGTCCAGGTAGTATTATCCATTTCTTGATGCCCAGTACGTCCAGGTGGTATTATCCATTTCTTTGATGCCCAGTACGTCCAGGTAGTATTATCCATTTCTTTGATGCCCAGTACGTCCAGGTGGTATTATCCATTTCTTTGATGCCCAGTACGTCCAGGTGGTATTATCCATTTCTTTGATGCCCAGTACGTCCAGGTGGTATTATCCATTTCTTTGATGCCCAGTACGTCCAGGTGGTATTATCCATTTCTTTGATGCCCAGTACGTCCAGGTGGTATTATCCATTTCTTTGATGCCCAGTACGTCCAGGTGGTATTATCCATTTCTTTGATGCCCAGTACGTCCAGGTGGTATTATCCATTTCTTTGATGCCCAGTACGTCCAGGTGGTATTATCCATTTCTTTGATGCCCAGTACGTCCAGGTGGTATATCCATTTCTTTGATGCCCAGTACGTCCAGGTAGTATTATCCATTTCTTTGATGCCCAGTACGTCCAGGTAGTATTATCCATTTCTTTGATGCCCAGTACGTCCAGGTGGTATTATCCATTTCTTTGATGCCCAGTACGTCCAGGTGGTATTATCCATTTCTTTGATGCCCAGTACGTCCAGGTGGTATTATCCATTTCTTTGATGCCCAGTACGTCCAGGTGGTATTATCCATTTCTTTGATGCCCAGTACGTCCAGGTGGTATTATCCATTTCTTTGATGGCCAGTACGTCCAGGTGATATTATCCATTTCTTTGATGCCCAGTACGTCCAGGTAGTATTATCCATTTCTTTGATGGCCAGTACGTCCAGGTGGTATTATCCATTTCTTTGATGCCCAGTACGTCCAGGTGGTATTATCCATTTCTTTGATGCCCAGTACGTCCAGGTGGTATTATCCATTTCTTTGATGCCCAGTACGTCCAGGTGGTATTATCCATTTCTTTGATGCCCAGTACGTCCAGGTGGTATTATCCATTTCTTTGATGCCCAGTACGTCCAGGTGGTATTATCCATTTCTTTGATGCCCAGTACGTCCAGGTGGTATTATCCATTTCTTTGATGCCCAGTACGTCCAGGTGGTATTATCCATTTTTTGGATTACTTGAGCAGTTTTTAACGCTGTTCTTATGTTCCTGAATCCAATCTCTGTCACGTACTTGGGGCCGATGAAGGCATTCTTTCCATATTTGAGCCCTTCAGAGCTGTTATCCTCGATGCGTCATCCTTGACAAGGTTGGTTCTGTTGTAAGTTTCCATAACAATTCCTTTTTTTTTTCATCATCTATAATCGTCTCTAGGTGGGTCTCATGTGGCTTGCTAGCATTACGCCGAAACTCTCGGTTCAGAAAGCGACATCCCGCTGAATTTTGCATGCCGGCAAGAGCGTTAACACCCGCCATCTTGCACGTCACCCGGAAGTTTGTCAATATATGATCTCAATTCCCCACTGGTTCTAGCATTTTTGTACTCACAGACATGATTCCCGTCTGATAGAAAAGAATTGATCTCTCTCTCTCTCTCTAACCCAAAACATAGTCCGTGTTTAAACAACTGCTCCCCCTTCCCACACACACACAAAATCTAGACCTTACTTGTACAAAAATGCCTTGTTTACTCTGCTACTCACCTCTGAAACACTCTTCCACCCCAGCTAAAACTCATAATGTACGTTTCTTTGTTTTTCTTTTCAAATATCAAACTTTGTCATAACTTGCTTAACTCCGACTGCATGTTTGCTGCCGTAATAGGTCTACTTTCATCATAACTTGACTTTGTTAGAAATCAAAATACGTTTACTGAGTCACTGTAATCATTCTTTTACGCGATGCATTTATCAATTTGGCTGTAGTTAATCAACGAGAATGGGAAGTAACCGGCTCCTACGTTTATATGTTGTTGGGTGTGTTGACAAGAGCTTATATAACAGTTTTCACTTGACATTTAGTACTGCTTTTTGTGTATTTGCAATCCTAGCACTGAAATGATGTTCGATTATTGGGTCTGAACAAATCTGAGAGATGAAGAGCAGAATGTCAGACACTAAAGGACAATGCACTATCCACTCGGCCATCTAACACTAGGATGATATCGTGTTTTCGTGACTAGGCGGCTGCTCATTTTACCAAGCCTGCAGTTCGAGTCACAGCCATGCTCTTACTATTTTCGAAGGTCAGGCAAAGAACACTTTGAAAAGTCGCTTGATCTAAACCACAGCTGCACTTAACAACTAATTTTCTCTAATTAAAACGACTGATGCTTACTTTCCCAAGAGTTCCTTGATCTGATAGTCTCTGAAGTGGAGCGAGTAGACTACTTCCGCCGAGAGATCCTCATTCTCGTGGCCAAGCTCGTGCAGCTCATACAGCAGCTCCGAGGGCAAGCAAGGAAGAGGAGAGTCAGGAGTTACAATCCGAGGAAGATCCCTGGTCGAGTGCATCGAATGTCTGGACGGCCCAGGCGGAGCAACGCCCAAGCGCATCTCTTGTCGAATCGCCCGAGAGCTTTTCCTAGTTTGTGGAGTCCTTGTAGAGCGGGCGGTTGTGATTCTGTTGCGTTCCATATTGTGGATGATGTTCTGCGGGGAAATCTGGCCCGCAGACGTGGAAGCGAGTTCAGCTTTCGTAAGCTGTGGGACATGTGCAGATGCATCATCAGCGTTTGCTGGTACATCTAGTAACTGTTTAAGACTGGAAGATACTTTCTGTTGTCCTGCGGCCCCGGTAGGGGATAAAGACCCTCGAGGCTTTCTGCTCCATGGGGAGACCTTGGGAGACTGATCTCCCTCACTGACAGACTGACTGAGCACAGCTGTAGCCGGGGAGACTGCAGCACTGTTCATCTTTGCTGAACTACATAAGGACGCAGCACCCCCATGAACATGCTGTATATTTATGTTAGAACGTACAGAAGCAGCGTCCAAGTAGGTGCCCGCTGACGAGCTAACACCACCACATTTAGGGCAGGTTGGCGCCTCGCCCGCCTCGCTGACCGTCTTGTCCGAACTTAAGCCCAGCCTCTCGTGGGAGTTCGGCTGTTGCTGTGGTAAATGGCTGGTCGAGGAGCAGAGACTACCAGTGTTTTCGCGAGTGTCTGTTGCACTGCCTGCAGTGGAAGTTTCACGAAGGAGACCAGAGTTCCCGGAATTAACGGAATCTTGTAGGTTAAGTCCCAAAGACGAGGGCCTACCGGCACAGGAATGTTCATCTGGACTACTCTGACTACGAGGCCTACTCTGTGTTGCGTCGAGACTCGGCGCAGTCGATGGAAACTCTGAGGGCGTTGACGAAGACGACGGCTTCTCCAGGCAGGAGCAGCATCGAGGTCTGGTCAGGCCCGGTAACGGCATGATGTCTTGACCTATCTGCGCCGTGGGGTTGTTGTTGTTGACGGCGACGATGCTGGCCGCCACCATGCACTTCTCACACTGGCCGAAAAGCTCGCTGGACGATCGAAAGGACGAGGAGGAACCGATCCCACAGTTGGGGCAGCTTGAGAGAAGATTGGAGTTCATCTTATCGTCCACGAGGCACTCCATCTTCATTGAGTCGTCAGATACTTAGTTAACACCGCACTCCTATTTCGGGCATACTAACGTTGTGTTATATGCGTCACTTCACATTGTCACTGTCTCAGTCACATTACTGGCACAAACAGTGCAGAAAGTTTGCGTCATTCCTTCCTAACGTCAGCCAGAGTACCAGCACTTTGACTACTTCCAAGATCAAATGTAAGATCACATGAGTACAATAATATCAGGCACTGCTTCCGCTACAGCTAATACTATTACATTTTTTGTAGCTACCACAAATGAAGTAACTATTACTATTTCTAAAACTGTTTATACTGCTATTACCACAATTATTACAAACACTTTCATTACCAGTAGAAATGTTATTACTACTACTACTACTACTACTACTATTATTATTATTATTATTATTACTATTACTACTACTATTACTACTATTAGTGGTGTAGCTACTACTGTTACTACTACTACTACTACTACTACTACTACTACTACTACTACTACTACTACTACTACTACTATTATCAGTGCAGCTGCTACCACTATTACTACTTATGCTACTACTATTGCTACTACTACTACTACCACCAACACTATTACTACTACTACTACTACTACTACTACTACTACTACTATTACTACTACTACTACCACCAACACTATTACTACTACTACTATCATTAACACTAATATTACTACTATTACTTCAGTGAAATAATTACTCACTCCACCACTACCACCATTACTACTACTACTTTAACTACTACTACTACTACTACTACTACTACTACTACCACTACTAATACTACTACTACCACTACTAATACTACTACTACCACTACTACCACTACTACTACTTTTACTACTACTACTTCAACCACCACCACTACTATCACTATTACTACTACTACTAAAACTACCACTACTACTACTACTACTTTTACTACTACTACTATTATCACTATTATTATTATTACTACTACTACCACAACTATTACTACTACCACTACTACTACTACTATTATCACTATTATTATTATTACTACTACTACCACAACTATTACTACTACCACTACTACTACTACTTTTACTACTACTACTACTATCACCATCACCACCAATACTACTACTACTAATATCACCATCACCATCACTACTACTACTACTACCATTACTACCACTACTACCACCACTACCACTACTACTTTTACTACTACTACTACTACTACTAGCACTACTACTACTACTATTACTAGCACTACTACTACTACTACTACTAGCACTACTACTACTACCACTACTACTACTACTACCACCACCACCATTACTACTACCACTACCGCCACCGCCATTACTTATAATAATAATAACTTTATTATTACTACTAGTACTAATACCACTGTTACTACCACCACTACAACTACTATTACCAATAATACTACCACTAGTTAATACCACTGCGCAGAACGAATCACAGAATAAATGTATCAACGACACATCTCCTAGCAGAAAACAATTACAAATTCCCATACTGTACAGGACACAGCCCAAGTCAACGGCTCCGAACACTCAAACGTGTTTGGACCTTCTATAAACAAAACTAAACAAAGACTCATCCAATCACGATGGAGTCATACACATATTTACATCCACGGCTGTGTGTGTTTTTTTTCTTGCCATGGTATGAGAAAATACGCTACCGATTTCAAAAATCCTAGATGCCCGCAGCCACTTGCCTCATCCCAGTCAATCGTTCTGAAACTAGGGGCCAGATGTAGGCTGCTTTACCGCACTTCATGGTATCAAACTTGTGAAGCGCCCTAAACAGAAGCAGATTTCACTAACACGGCACGGTTCAACTTCACCTACTAGGGGAGATAATATTATCTGACCTCAGTAATCAAGGGAGATAAACTTATCACCGGGATATGAAGCATAAACTTTCACCTTTACCACAGAATGAATACTACTACATATTTTTAATGTCTTACATAAATATAAGTATGGTATCATAAGGTAAGAGCAATAAAACAACTGAAAAAGAATACAGAAGTTAATTAATTACTAGAGGGAAGACAATGTGACAAAGAAATAGCAAACAACCGTGGATAAATAATATGAAGTATCCCAAGCCATTACGCTTCCAACGGTGCTCTGTCATAAAGAACATAATAGAGCTATACGAGAATCACGCAGCTGCATAACGGCCATGTGCCGTCATAACTGAATCTAAAGTTCACAGGTCATCAGAAACACACTGACAATGTGCCGTCATAATTGAATCTAAAGTTCACAGGTCATCAGAAACACACTGACAATGTGCCGTTATACCGTGAATCTAAAATTTACAAGACCATCAGAAACACAGACGATGTGCCGTTATACCGTGAATCTAAAATTTACCAGACCATCAGAAACACACTGACAATGTGCCGTTATACCGTGAATCTAAAATTTACCAGACCATCAGAAACACACTGACAATGTGCCGTTATACCGTGAATCTAAAATTTACCAGACCATCAGAAACACACTGACAATGTGCCGTTATACCGTGAATCTAAAATTTACCAGACCATCAGAAACACACTGACAATGTGCCGTCATAACTGAATCTAAAGTTCACAGGTCATCAGAAACACACTGACAATGTGCCGTCATAATTGAATCTAAAGTTCACAGGTCATCAGAAACACACTGACAATGTGCTGTTATACCGTGAATCTAAAATTTACAAGACCATCAGAAACACAGACGATGTGCCGTTATACCGTGAATCTAAAATTTACCAGACCATCAGAAACACACTGACAATGTGCCGTTATACCGTGAATCTAAAATTTACCAGACCATCAGAAACACACTGACAATGTGCCGTTATACCGTGAATCTAAAATTTACCAGACCATCAGAAACACAGACGATGTGCCGTTATACCGTGAATCTAAAATTTACCAGACCATCAGAAACACACTGACAATGTGCCGTTATACCGTGAATCTAAAATTTACCAGACCATCAGAAACACACTGACAATGTGCTGTTATACCGTGAATCTAAAATTTACCAGACCATCAGAAACACACTGACAATGTGCCGTTATACCGTGAATCTAAAATTTACAAGACCATCAGAAACACACTGACAATGTGCCGTTATACCGTGAATCTAAAATTTACAAGACCATCAGAAACACAGACGATGTGCCGTTATACCGTGAATCTAAAATTTACCAGACCATCAGAAACACAGACAATGTGCCGTTATACCGTGAATCTAAAATTTACAAGACCATCAGAAACACACTGACAATGTGCTGTTATACCGTGAATCTAAAATTTACCAGACCATCAAAAACACACCACATTTCTGTCAAAATGTGAATCTAAAGTTCTGAAAAAAAAACTGAACTCAGAATAACAAGACGATTTTACTTCCTTTCGCTTACTTGGTGGCGGCTACCACTCTACTACAACTACTACTACTACTACTAATACTAGTACCACCACCACCACTACTACTATTACCACCACTACTACTACTACCACAACCACCACTACTATTACTACTACCACTACTACAACTACTACTCTACCACTACTGCGACTAGTAGCACACACGTAGTTAGATAAGGTACACATTCACCTACAGAGCACCCCAACACACACACACACAAACACACACACACGTCACAAAAGCCGATAAAGTACAAAGTGAATCAATGCCCGCCTCGCTGGCTGGATCAATCCGCGATCTTCCAGGCCAAAGTTTCAGAAAAGAACGTCTCTCGCTATTAGCAACGTTCAAAGGTTGGAATGCAGACCTCACATTTCTGTCACTGTGACGCGATGGCTGGTTGCTGGCCTGCTGGTTGTTTTGATACGGACAACTACGTGATGGTATAGATCAAGGCCTTCTTCTTCTTCTTCAAGTCATCGATTCTGGCCTCGGAATTTAAACGTTTGGTGTTTGTTCTTGGCGTACGATGTTCCCAGCTAACCTACTGAGTTTGTAGAGAGCTACAGCTTTTTCCTACATTCTTTGTCCGGACACTACATGTACAGACGTTACCTGGAGCTACAGGGTTGTCAAGTTGATGGCGAACAAAACTTGTAGGAAAGTAGATGTCAGAATCACAATTTCTAGTATCAGGCTAAAACTTATCAACGAGTTTTGAGGAACATCATCAGACGCTGAGAGCGAAAGTACAGCAAAATGTCCGGGCCAAGTAGATATGACTGGCCTTAATAATTGTAGACTTCGTGGCCGAGTAGGTAGCGCGTTAGTCCTGTCGTAGCTGGGTGGTCTGCTCGTCTTTATGAAATCTAGGGTTCGATTCACATTCATTCTCCTAGTTTTGGTCTTTTCCCCAAGTGTTTTCTCGAGGCTAATCATAAATACTTCCTTCCACGGCATTCTCCTTGTTTTGAATTGTGATAAAAACTGAACAAAAATAAAGACTATCAACGGATAAACCACAATCAGACAAAGCTCTATCAGCTCGACCACAGGCCAATTACATGGCGAAGACTGATGGTTCGAATCCCGACCAGAGACGCCGTACTCACTCCGCTGTAGAAAATAGTTTACATAGACCCTTTTGTAGTTCGTTAAAGAAAAGACGCCGGGACATGTTTCTGCCCACATTACCCTCTAGTGTGCCAACAGATAAGGGAAACATGAGTACTAACACTGTATATCTCCTACGTGTCTTTATAGCATAACACAGTTTTTATTTAACTGACATAGTTCAGTCTCATACTTTACCTTCACTTTTTTTTTGTTACTTAGTTAACACACTTTTGTTTCGGGCACACACACACAACTTTGTTCTCACACGAAATCAGCCGAACGTTGTGTACACAGCTTAATCCATTCAGGTTTGCAGCGTGGGCCAGCAAAACTCTCACTAAAGTGCACATAACCCTTACACGAACTTGCCGAAAATGGCCGGAAGGGAAAACGTAAGAGGAAGTAAACGAACTCATTAACAAAACTAAAACTCCTGAGGACATAATCATTTATACCGACAGATCAGCGAGCACGGGAACTAGACGTGGCTGAGGTTTTGCAGCATACCGAGGAGGTAAAACACTGAAACTCATGCCTGGGGCTTATACAAACGCCTGCTCAGTTATGCGCATGGAAATAGAGGCCATCACACAAGCGTTAAAATGGGTAGTGACGCAGAAAACACATCGCATCGCCATCATTACCCACTCTCAAAAACAAAAAAGCCATTAGAAGTGAATGGCAAGAAATAATTATTAATCCGACACCAAAAACATCCAGTCCAGGCCATGCCGGAGTGGACGGAAACAACAAAGCCAACCAGACAGCAGCAGGGCCAAACCAGAGGGCCTCATCAAAATGGGCAAATCGGACCTGTACAAATCCATCGAGCAAACATTTTGATGAACAAATGCAAGGCAACTTCTTCCAAAGTACCTATGACATGCCACTCAATGCATTACATGTAGCCAAGGCCAGTGACTGCAAATCGCAACTAAATGCTATATCACGGGCAACACACAATCAACACAACATTGGGGTCATCTCCCTAAAAACACTGAAGGAAATCCTGATGTCAAAGACCAAACGCGTACCAGCCGGCCCCGAGAGTCATGAAACCGCTCCCCTGGACCAGCAACAGAGCTAGGCCCCTTTCTTACAGTTAACGGAAAACAGTTACAGCTGAATTCAGAATACAGAACTTGCTAGAGCAAAGAGGCCGGACCATGTAATACAGACACGTTACGTTACTGGAACACTGGTCAGAGAAAATACTCGCCTACATCCACAAAAAGACAGCATCCGCCTGCCTGAAAACCCTTTTCTAAGATCAAAACATTATAGATGCCTCGGGATGTCACACAGAAATTTATGCTTTTTATTAAATTAAAAAATGGTTGGGTTTTTTTTTCAGAAATAAATTCGGAGGCAATTATCGCAAACTTGAGCTAGGATTTGTGCCCCATACAAATGAAAGTTTGAAAAGCCTTGTCTTGGTCGTTGTTCATGATGGACGTTACCCTGGGTAATCAAGGTTTCTTCTCAAGACTTCCCGAGTCCTTCAGCTCCGTGTTCAAGCAGGTCACAGTCATATCTACATTTACACAGTCCAACATTCCACCTGTTTAGGGGTCTCTCACATGACTCTAAGCTAGACTTGTTTAGTGGTACCTCACATGACTCTAATCTCGACTTGTTTAGCAGTCTCTCACATGACTCTAAGCTAGACTTGTTTAGTGGTACCTCACATGACTCTAATCTCGACTTGTTTAGCGGTCCATCACATGACTCTAAGCTAGACTTGTTTAGTGATCCCTCACATGACCTCGACTCTAAACTAAACATAAACAACAAACTGAAATTTAAACCAAACATCAACAACAACCTCAACTTTAGACCAAACACCAACAACAACCTTTCCTCTAAGCCAAACGTCAATAACCTGAACTCTAAACCAAACATCAACAACAACCTTCCCTCTAAGTTAAACATCAATAACCTAAACTCTAAACCAAACATTAACAACAACCTCAACTCTAAACTAAACATCAACAGCAACATCAACAAACACCAACAACAATCACAACGAAAAACAGGCAACAACCGCAACTCAAAATTAAACATCAGCAACAATCCCAACTCTGGTAATCATCAACAACATCAGCTCTAAACTAAATATCAACAACAACCTCAACTCCAAACAAAACATCAACATCAACTCTAAAAATCAACATGAATTCGAAACTAAACATCACAAACAACCTCAATTCTAAACACCAACAACAACCTCAATTCTAAACTAAACATCAATCTCATCTCTCAATATCAACCTCAACTCTAAAATAAACATCAACAACACCTCAACTTTAAACTATACATCAACAATATCTTCAAATTTAAACTAATCAACAACAACCTCAACTCTAAACTAATCGTCAACAACAATCTCATCTCTAAACTGACCTCAACTCTAAACTAAACATCAACAACAACCTCAGCTCTAAACCACACCACAGACTACCATAAATTTACTCTGTCATGAACGATAATCAGTTCAGGCTGACCTCCTCCTAGTTTAGATATAAATAAATCCTGCTACTGAAAAAACATGACCTCTGTTGGCCGGTTCAAATCAATGTCACGTCAATATTAAAAGCAGCTTTTCAAGTGCTGAAACATTCACACACACACACACAGCCAGTGAGAGGAGAGCCAATGGCTGAGTCAATGATGAGTGGTGTCACCTTCAAAGAATGACTGCTTGTAGTCAAGCCTCACCCACAGAAGGACGTGAACTAGCCTGGGAGTGTGTGTGTGTTGTGTGTTATGTGCAAGTGTTCACACTTGGGCAGCCGTTAGTCAATGGAAGCTTTCAAGCTAGTACCACACAACATGCCGGCCCAATGTGCCCTCTTGAAAGTGTTTTTCTGTTTCATTGCGCAAAATTTTGAACCTATGTGTAAATATTTTCTTATAAAAAATCTGTGCGCAAATATCCGTGCTAACGACGAATTTAAAAAAAAACAACAACAACGTGGAAATCCTCATGAAAAGAAATGTTAAAAAATGCAAAGAAATCAGGGAACAAACTGACATAACGGCTATGAGATTTGTATTCACCGCTACCGTATCTCAGAGTAACATCAGAACATCGAAAAACACCATTATCATTTGTTTGCGCGGTATACAGAACACTTCCTGTACGGCATTCTTGTATTGTCCAGCAGGCTTAGAGAACTCGTGGATGACCAAACATATAACATACAACAACTACTGGTGGGAAGGAGAGAGGCAGAGAGATTACCATGACAGCGAAGTCAAAAGAATGGCGTATTTACAGCAAATACATGGATAATGTGTGTTATGAACACTTACACAGAGAGTCCCTGACTTACTCGATTTACGACAACCCACAGTTACGACCGCCCGTCACTGTGAATCATGCCGTGCCCACAACGTCCAGAAACCGTCACATGTCAAATCTTCTCCTACAGAGAGGCCTGGGAATCGACGCTGGACACAGAAATTCATTCGGCTCAGAGAAAGTTCCAAGGTCGAGATTTGTGAAGATGACAGGAAAGTAGACTGTAAGGGGAGGGAATGAAAGTGATAGTTTCTTGAGCGCGAGGAAGCTGTAAACCTAACAATCGCCCTCCACTGATTTTCTGTTTGTATGTGTACTTTGTTCTGTATTCAAACCAGTCCACATTCCACGCTGTGTTTGGCGTTAACCTTTTTACTGCTCAGTACTTCGTGATTTCTAACCATCAAAAACAAAGAAAAGATTTGTGACGGCACTGATGATAAATAGCTGTAACAGTGAGAACCAACAGAAAGCAATATTACTAGAGAAGTCATTCGACTTTTGTCGGGGATTACAGAACGGTAAACCCTACATGTACATAGATTCCTTTTTTTTTTCTAAAAAACGAGGGAGGGCCAATCAACATTCACCTGGCATATCATGAGAAGAGCTGAACTTCAAAGCATAACACCAGGAAGGACATAGTTAAGATACGCTGAGGAAGACCAAGAGAGAAGATCATAGATAATCTAGCGCTATGACACACTATGTAACTAAGGACACAAATCAGCAGAACACTGCCTGACTACTTCAAACTGCGTTTTAAAACAATCATAAGTCAGACAACCTCAAACAATTTACATCTAAGAGGGGCGTTCATCGGTTTTTTTTTTCAGTTAATAATGAAGATAGAAGCATGCAATTTTGCACACTTTAAATATCGCATGTGCCAATTGTGTGAACCAAATAGCACAGCAACCGGCCAAAGAATATGGCTGCCCTAACTGTTGAAATTGAGCGTTTTAGCAACTTACAGTATAAGCAGCGAATTGTGATAGAATTTCTCGTTGCGAAGAAGGAAACTGTTGTGAACATTCACAACCGTTTATGTGATGTGTATGGAAGTGTTGTAGTCGATAGGAGTAGAGTCAGTCGCTGGGTTCAGAGAGTCAAAGAATCAATAAGTGGAGATAAGGAGTTGCATGATCGGCCGCGCTGTGGACGTCCTGCCACAGCCACCAAGGCAGACATAGTGAAATGCGCTAAGGGCATTATTCTTACTGATAGGCGTATTACTACTCAATAATTGGCCTTACAGCTGTTAGTCAGCAATGGTAGTGCAAATGAAGTTATAAAAGCTATCGGATTTTCTAAGGTTGTGCAAGATGTCTCACAAATGACCATCGATTGCAAAGGAAAGCACTTTCTTCTGAATTGTTGGAGCGTTTCAATGCTGATGGAGATAACTTTTTGGCTAAGATCGCAACAGGTGACGAAACCTGGGCACATCATTTTGAACCTGAGACAAGACAGTCAATGCAGTGACATCATCCGCAATCACCACGAAGAAAGAAATTCAAGACAACTCCTTCAGCTGGAAAGGTCATGATCACTGTCTTTTGGGACACTGAAGGTGTGATTCTTGTGGACGTTATGCCAAGAGGAGAGATAATCAATTCGCAAGCTTACATTAAGACACAGAACAACGTTTTCGCAGAGTTCGGCCCCACAAGAATCCAGCAGTCCTGCTTCTCCTTCACGACAATGCGCACTCTCACATAAGTCTGACAACAAGGGAAGCAATCACCAAATTGGGTTGGACTGTACTACTTCATCCACCCTATAATCCCGATTTGGCACCCTCTGATTTCCATCTATTTGGTCCACTTAAAGATGCACTCCGAGGGGTAAGATTTGAAGATGACGAAGGACTGATTCATGCAGCGAAGAAATGGCTACATAATCGAGAGAAAATCTGGTACGAGCTAGGAGTATATGCACTTGTTTCGCAATGGCGTAAAGCCGTACAAGTTGATGAGGATTATATTGAATAAAACCGATGTTTACATGACATATCCATGTATATTGTGCATACATTTCATGCTTTTAAAATAAACAGCTCCTGAAAAAAAAACGATGTAGTGCATTACTTTGTGAACGCCCCTCATATGTCTACGTGTGAACTAAAGATCCGTATTATGAGCGCACGTTGTCCCTGCGTATCTCACGCTGCTTGTCTACCGGCTTTAAAACAATCCCACATTTATTGTTTATCATACCATAACAGGACATCCTGATGGACTGTCACGGCACGAACATGGCAGTCAGTTATAATTCTACACGGAACGGTGAATGAAGGTAAACTCGGGTCTCGAACTCACCTCAAAAACTTACCAACTGACCTCACAGTACAGTGATTCTCAGCCTGGTGGTAGATGGCTCCCAGGGGAAGAACTTCAACTCTAAGAGGAGGAGTTCCCCCTAGTGAGATACTGTGGCGACATTTTGTTGTATATATGTGAATATGTAACGGTCAACATTCTTTCCTGGGTGGCGATTTAATATACAGGGAAAGATTGTGGAACAGTCTGGGTTGAAATAGGAAGACAGGGACCTGGAACAGTCACTTGTACCGAAAGCGGAAGGTAAAAGACAGCCATCAAAAACGTGCACGCCCGCTGTCTTGGTCTATGAGGGCGTACAACTAAAATCACACGTCATGAGAGCTATACTCAAAGCGAAACCCCAGATAAACACAAAATGAAGTGACCTTTCAGGCCAAACAACAAAAATGATCGCCAACTCCAGCTATCGTGAACCACGACACATCTGCTGCACGTTGCTCTACACCTCCTGTATTACACATAGCAATTCCGTCAGGCATGAAACAAGCAGGTCTCCCTGCACGCTAAAGTGATTCAGCGCAGTGTTCTACGGTCACCCTTCCAATATACAGGCAGTTCTCGAGTTACGAACAAATTCCGTCCCGACCTCTGTTCGTAAGTCGAAACTACACACAAGTCGGAACAGTTAAGCACTGTTCGTATTTACCGTCAGTTATACAGAATATAGAATGCAATGTACCTTACTATGCTTTATAAAAACAAACACACACAATGTTCTGATGCGCGCCCGTCCGTTATTACGAACCATTGTATTTAAATCGAATTTTTAATACAACAGGCTTTACTGTGGGGTCCTTCGTAACTACAAGTTGTGCGTTTGTCGGACGTTCGTAACACGAGGATTGCCTGTAGTGAACATAACACATCAGACGTGAGGGGGGGGGGGGGGGGGGGAAGACACCAGAATGCCGGAACTTGAACCGGCGGGGTCTGGCAGGACACGAAGATGTGAGAACCCGCCTGCTCGACCTGTCATCTTTCTTTCTGTCACGTTTAAAATGCTACGTCTACTATTTTCAAAAGTTAATCATATAACACTGTTAAACCATTTCATCGTGTTAATTTCGTGGAATGCCCGACACGGCACTCAATCTTAAAATACGGTCTCTAGATCACAGGAAGTTCTAGAAAGGTCACGTGATCGTCCGCTAAAGAATTTTAGATTTTAAATCCTTCGGTAGAATATTATAACAGCGTGAAAGCTGTCAAAGAAGAAGAAGAAGAGAGACAGGGAGAGAAAGAGAGCGAGAGGGAGGGGGTCATGATCCGAAAAAGCTTTTGGAACCTCTGACAGAGACAATGAAGGGAAACAATAAATGAAGAGTTTCACTTTTCTTCTTTCTTATTTTATGATACAAGGGACATAACAGTCACTGGTGAGGTTGTCAAAGAGTTAACACAAACCGCAAGACGGACCTTCTCTTAACCGTGCAGTAATAAAGTTCGCTTGCTAACACAGACAACAAAACTAAATGATCCTTCGGCTGATCAGCTAACATCGGCTACCGCTACATTCAGTGAATATTTTCATTAATTATTGACTTAAACTGCCCTGCTGTCTCAGGAATGTGGATGCTGCATCCAAATACCTGTTCTATCGCACGTACCAATGTTGTTACTGGGATAACATGCGGTAGACTAGGGTTTGCATCTCACTCACACACACATACACACAGATAAACGGCTGCTATTAAAACACTACACACTCCTTTACGCAGCCACAAGTTTTTGTTTTTATATATAAACAGGAAACAACGAGTCTTTCGTACGGTAACGTGAGAGAACACAGTTTTGTAGGATTAGACCTGGAAAAAAATCGTAGACAAAGCACTTTAGTGAGACGCGAGAGAAAGAAAAATCATAAGAGAACTACCTGGTATTCGAACCAGGGACTCCGGTAGGACGAGCAGCCGTCTAGCCAAGAGAGAACTGCTACTAACGAACTGCGCTATCTCGCACCCCAACTAAAGTGCTCTGTCTAATATTTCTTTCAAGGTCTAATCCTACAAAACTGTGTTCTCTTACTTTAGGCAGCTAGTCTCGCTTCAACAAATACAAACTGGAATACCCGACATTATATAAGGCAGATTGGAATACTCGACATTATATATGACAGATGGGAATATCCTATATATGACAGATTGGAATATCCGACATTATATGACACAGATTGGAATATCCGACATTATATGACACAAACTGGAATACCAGACATTATAGAACAGACTGGAATACCCGACACAATCTAAGACAGATTAGGATACCCGACATTATATAACAGATTGGAATACCCGGCATTATATAAGACAGATCGGAATACCCGACATTATATTACACAGACTGGAATATCCGACATTATACGACACAGATTGGAATACCCGACATTATATGACACAGATTGGAATACCCAACATTATATAACAGATTGGAATACCCGACATTATATGACACAGATAGGAATACCCGACATTATATAACAGATTGGAATACCCGACATTATACGACACAGATTGGAATATCCGATATTATACGACACAGATTGGAATATCCGACATTATACGACACAGATTGGAATATCCGATATTATACGACACAGATTGGAATATCCTATATTATACGACACCGATTGGAATATCCGACATTATACGACACAGATTGGAATATCCGATATTATACGACACAGATTGGAATATCCGACATTATACGACACAGATTGGAATATCCGATATTATACGACACAGATTGGAATATCCGATATTATACGACACCGATTGGAATATCCGACATTATACGACACAGATTGGAATACCCGACACTGCAGTAAGCAACTAAAAAGTAGCAGCTTGAAAGAAAAGCTCCTCCTCCTCCACGACAACGAGCTCCCAGAAACAAGTGCCGCAGACCACACTTACCAATCACTGATCACACGAAAGAAAAGAAACTCCAAACACATCCAGGAGAAACTATCTTGAAACTAGCCGGGCCCATGCATTAACATGAAGCTGGCCCAACACGACACGGAGCGGAATCTGTCCTCGCCTCGTACATGCTGTACTTTGACAAGGATATCCTCGCCACGCAAGCCCGACCCACGCAACCAACGCATCACTCAAACTCTTGCAACCCTCGCTTTGATACGCGCGCCAACAGTGAGTTCAACAGGTTGCCACCAACCCAGCTTTAAGTCTAGGGACAGGCCACTGCAGATACAACAGTCACATGTATAATGAGGTAAGAAAAGGTGGCGGTTCGACCTGCCCTGTAATAAATCAGAAATCCGTTCATGTATTTTGAAGAGTTCAGAAAATACTTGTCCTTGGCAAGACTTACTGAAAAACAAAAGTTACCTGGAAACATCGTGCTTCACTGAAAACAGTGACTAACACCAAAGTCGGAAATAAGAAGAAGAAGAAGACACAAAAGGGCTGACAAGGCGATCATAAACTGAACCATTTTAAAATGTAAAGTAAGAGAACACAGCTTTGTAGGATTAGACCTCGACAAGATCGTAGACAAAGCACGTTAGTGAGACGTGAGAGAATGAAAAATTACAAATCTCTTTCTCTCTTATCTTATATCTTATATCCTTCCCGTGCCGTTAAACGCAAGGTAGTTCGCCAATTTTTCCTGTCTTCGGAGAGTCTTTCAACCTCATCAAGGGATTAATGCCTGTTAATTTGGCCTCTCTTAACAATGACCTCTTCAGAGTTTCACGCGGTCTGCCTCTTTTTCTTTGGCCTGTTGTGTTCCACTTGATAGCTTGTTTTGGGATTCTCTGATCATTTCTTCTCATCAAGTGAGTTACGTTACGGAAACTCTCTCATGTCTCACTAAAGTAAGCACTTACTTTTGTCTACGATCTTTTCGAGGTCTATTCCTACAAAACTGTGTTCTCTTACTTTACCGTACCAAAAGCCACGTAGTTTCCTATTTATATAACAAAAATTGTTTTAAAATGTCTGCGGACAATAATTTTAACAACACATTTAGCTATTTTTTATGCTAAGAATAAGCTATGACGTATATTTGTTTAAAAATCTGTTTCAGTTTGTCAACCGCATGTTTGTGTTTTCTTCCCGAATGTGGCAAACACTGACAAGGGACTGACATGTTCTTCCTGGGCTTCTGTTTTCACAGAAAAGTTGAAGGAAGACAGGCCAAGGGTTATGACACTTCAGACCTGCGGACAACACCAACATACAGGAAGCTGGTTCACAGTGAGGACTAGAAACAGTGCAGGCGGGTTATCTGCCTGGCTTAATAAGACGTCACGTGACCATGATGATCTGCCTCATCCATTACCCAGGACATGGCGGGGGATCCTGACCGAGGCAGACGATGAACACGTTCAAAAAGTTAACAGTAACAGCTCAGTCTGAACCGACAGTTCAAGGTTCACTTACAGCAGTAACAACAACATCGGTGCGGACAGTTCAGATAGGGCACCGTGGCCTCGACAAGTAGGTAGGAAGCATAAATCTAGCTTCTCAACAGGCTGCTCTGCCGGGGAAAGCTAAACTACAGCCAGCTTATAGCCTTATCTAGGTTGCTTGTAATCTGCACCCAGCAAGAATGGATACAAGTCGTATTTTTATGCAAACTCTCTCTCTCTCTCTCTCTCTCTCTCTCTCTCAAGGTACCTGCCAACAGGAGTAGGATATCATGTCCTTCTATAACCCTCGATCCCTTGTGTACAGGCTTCTCATTGAGTATTTCCCATGTCAGGATGCCAAACCATGGAACATCTTTTCTCTCAGTCTTCCTCTGTCTCTTCTACCCTCCATCTTCCCTGTGGCCATTAAGTGCCCTAGCCCGCCCCTCCTCCAAATATGTCCCACAAATCTGGATTGTTGTTTTCTGATCTTAGTTATAATTTTCCTTTTTGTTTCTTGCGTATGTTTCAGAACTTCCTCGTTCAGTTTTCTTGCTGTCTGTGGTACCTTCAACAAGAATCACATTTCAGATGATTCCATCCTTCTCTGTGTCTCTTTACTGACCGTTCAAGCAAGAAACCGCATGGCGAATTTGTGCAGGTGTGGAGAGCACGGTGTGGAACACAACCTGAGATATACGGAAATTAGAGGCCATATCAGTCAGATCATATCGGCTGGGAATAACCAGCGAAAGACTCTGCCACATTGGGAGAGAGAGAGAGGGGGGGGGAGTGTGTGTGTTTAGGTGCAGCATCATTTTAGGAGGAAATAAAAGCCACAAATAAAGAAGCGTAAAGAGACGATCTTCCAATAGGAACGCTGATTCCTGTTAAATGTGCTCGACTGTGCAAATATAATTTTTTGAAACCCTTCATGAGAGAAAATGATGCCAGGCAAGCTCCACAACAATCGGCATATACAGATGGTCCCCGTTTTCGGATGCCCCCGTTTTACGACGAACCGTTTTACGACCATCGACTTCTAATTGTAAATTTTGTTTTGTTTTTTTTTTTAGAATATACAGTAGTTCTTAAACTACTTATTTTAAAGTCTGTGTAAAAATTCTAACGCTATTGTTTATTTTTTATGTTTTAAAATGTGTCTGTCTATGCAGTATATTCACCCGTAGGAAATTCGCTTTATGTCCATTTCGCTTTTCCACGTCCCCGTCGGTAAGCGAGTACTACCTCTTGTATCTGCTTCAACACCGACTTCCATGACTAAAAATGGGCTTTTTACCACTATCAAGTAGAGATACTGCTCACAGAACAAGGGAGGCAATTCGTGCCGTCGTCCAAGCTTAAGTAGTAATGGCCATCAAGGTAGAACTATCATCATCAGGTGTCGTGTCGGAGTGAACACCTTATCTCTGACACTAGTATAGGATCCTTGCTAGTTCCGGTCTGGATAACAAGCTCCCCTGTACACACATGGCTTCTGTCTTGTTCAAACACATCGCAAGCAAACGTCAGATCTTGCCCGGCGGCTTCTGTCACGAAGACCTCCTTGTGTCGCTAGTACTGGCCGTCTAGGTCAAACTGACAGATGTTTTGGGAAGTTCCGCACAAAGCCCCTAATTTTAACTGTTGTACCTAATTTTGTTAACAGCTGTTAAAATTACCTAGGCAAGTGAAGGCGACTGTTGAATACATTATGAAGTAATTAACGCCCACAGCTGAACAAGGAAGGTTGGTATTATGAACCGGACAAACTAGACGAAGGAAGTAGGCGGCAGCAGCAGCAGGAGGAGGAAGGATAGCAAGATGACGTCAGCAAATCGTGCACGATGTCTTCACCCATCACAGGACCACCTACATGTGACACCGCTGATGTTATCACAGTCCACCCACGTCTAACAACTCCGTCTTCTGTGGATGGTTGATAATGTGTGTTGCTGCACGTTTATACGTGGGAGGAGGAGGAGGGGGATGGCTAGATCATCAAGAAACTCCAATCTTGCCCGGAGTTAGGAGTAACAAACAAACAAACAAACACGAAACAATGTTTCTCCTCAGAATGCCAAAACAACCTACCTCTGCCCTATTGTTTGACTAGAGATCATATAAGATGATGACAGTCGACTGGCATGGGATGATAAAAAAGAGACGATATATGATGACAGTTGATTGTCATGGGATGATAAAAGAGATGATACATGATGACAGCTGCCTGTCACGGGATGCTACAAGAGATGATATATGATGATAGCCGACTTTTATGGAAATGTGATACAAGAGATGATATATGATGACAGCTGACTGTCACGGGATGCTACAAGAGATGATATATGATGACAGCTGACTTTTATGGAATGTGATACAAGAGATGATATATGATGATAGCTGACTTTTATGGAATGTGATACAAGAGATGATATATGATGATAACTGACTTTTATGGAATGTGATACAAGAGATGATATATGATGACAGCTAACTGACTTTTATGGAATGTGATACAAGAGATGATATATGATGACAGCTGACTGTCATGGGATGCTACAAGAGATGATATATAATGACAGCTGACTTTTATGGAATGTGATACAAGAGACGATATATGATGATAGCCGATTTTTATGGAATGTGATACAAGAGATGATATATGATGATAGCCGACTTTTATGGAATGTGATACAAGAGATAATATATGATGATAGCCGACTGTCACGGGATGCTACAAGAGATGATATATGATGACAGCTGACTGTCACGGGATACTACAAGAGATGATTATGATGACATCTGACTGTCACAGGATGCTACAAGAGATGATATATGATGACAGCTGACTGTCACGGGATGCTACAAGAGATGATATATGATGACAGTCGACTTTTATGGAATGTGATACAAGAGATGATATATGATGACAGCTGACTGTCATGGGATGCTACAAGAGATGATATATGATGATAGCCGACTGTTATGGAATGTGATATAAGAGATGATATATGATGACAGCTGACTGTCACGGGATGCTACAAGAGATGATATATGACGACAGCTGACTGTCACGGGATGCTACAAGATATGATATATGACGACAGCTGACTTTTATGGAATGTGATACAAGAGATGATATATGATAGCCGACTGTTATGGAATGTGATACAAGAGATGATATATGATGACAGCTGACTGTCATAGGATGATACAAGAGAAAGTAGACGACAATCATAGTAGACAGCCATGTCATTTTTTCATGCTACTGTGGTATACACAAGATAATAAAACAACTATTTCCTAGAAGGCTGCACTACATGTCCTACATGTCTTCTCAACAAGCTCCGCCGGCAGAAGAAATGCTGGACCAGACTACTATGGCGAAGCCTGTATGAGAATATGAAATAAGATAAAGCAAAGTACTTGCCAGTAAGAAACAGACACATTCAAGTGCACAGCTCGCCCTAAACAGCGCCGAGCTCCTATTGATCCATCTATCTCACAGACGTGTTGCTAATTTTATCTCCATCTCATACACTTACAGCAGGGCGTTTACGGTAGTAGTAACCACTAGCAGCAATGACGAGAGAACCTTGATGTAATGTGTTTGCGTTACTGGGGCTGTGTTCACATATTTCCGCTGCGGTGTTCCATAAAGATGCAGCTGTAAACAAATCTATCGATATCTGCGGGACCTGAACAGTTTTTTTTTTAAAATGGAAATGTTAACTACATGTGACAGAAACTTTAATATGATGATAATGATGGAGTCACTGTGGCTGCGAGCTAAAAGCTTCTTGCCAGCTGATGCCACAGTATCTGTAGTTTTTCAGAATAGGCAGTTGAGAAGTACAATGCGTCCTGGCGCAGTTTATCTACAGAATGATCATGTTCACTTACATATCTCGGAGACGTCTGTCATAAAACTGAGAAGACACAGAAATCACAAACTGCAGTAACAATAAGCTTAAAAGGAACAAGACAACCCAACGTCTTTACATACGCCACGAGAAGACATGAGTTACAAAACCTGCCAATACTGGAAAGCTAAAGGGATAAACTAAATTGAGAGAGACTGTGCCAAGTGCTACAAGATATGATATATGACGACAGCTGACTTTTATGGAATGTGATACAAGAGATGATATATGATAGCCGACTGTTATGGAATGTGATACAAGAGATGATATATGATGACAGCTGACTGTCATAGGATGATACAAGAGAAAGTAGACGACAATCATAGTAGACAGCCATGTCATTTTTTCATGCTACTGTGGTATACACAAGATAATAAAACAACTATTTCCTAGAAGGCTGCACTACATGTCCTACATGTCTTCTCAACAAGCTCCGCCGGCAGAAGAAATGCTGGACCAGACTACTATGGCGAAGCCTGTATGAGAATATGAAATAAGATAAAGCAAAGTACTTGCCAGTAAGAAACAGACACATTCAAGTGCACAGCTCGCCCTAAACAGCGCCGAGCTCCTATTGATCCATCTATCTCACAGACGTGTTGCTAATTTTATCTCCATCTCATACACTTACAGCAGGGCGTTTACGGTAGTAGTAACCACTAGCAGCAATGACGAGAGAACCTTGATGTAATGTGTTTGCGTTACTGGGGCTGTGTTCACATATTTCCGCTGCGGTGTTCCATAAAGATGCAGCTGTAAACAAATCTATCGATATCTGCGGGACCTGAACAGTTTTTTTTTTAAAATGGAAATGTTAACTACATGTGACAGAAACTTTAATATGATGATAATGATGGAGTCACTGTGGCTGCGAGCTAAAAGCTTCTTGCCAGCTGATGCCACAGTATCTGTAGTTTTTCAGAATAGGCAGTTGAGAAGTACAATGCGTCCTGGCGCAGTTTATCTACAGAATGATCATGTTCACTTACATATCTCGGAGACGTCTGTCATAAAACTGAGAAGACACAGAAATCACAAACTGCAGTAACAATAAGCTTAAAAGGAACAAGACAACCCAACGTCTTTACATACGCCACGAGAAGACATGAGTTACAAAACCTGCCAATACTGGAAAGCTAAAGGGATAAACTAAATTGAGAGAGACTGTGCCAAGTCCCACAAGAAATAAAGAAAATGATCTGGTTGGTCACACTAAGACTGTAATAAAGTTGAGAAATCATGATCGCCGAGGTCTATCGGCAAGTCACATAGCGATGTTGAGGGTCAGCGCGTTCTGTGTTTGTCAACTTAAAGAGTCTGTCGAGCACAGCAAAGAAGCACTTTCATGCATGGAAAACTCCTCAAGAACATGGACTATAAACTATCACAACTGACCAAGAGACGCGCAGTTTCCAGCACTGGATTTCTAACTCTGATGTACATCCACACCTCATTGGCTTTTTACAAACTATTAAAGGCAACATCAGCTGACAAAGGAACTGCTCATGTACCATGAGTACAATCCCAGAAGCCAATCCCACTGCATTCATAACCAGCAGCATCACGTAGACAGTTTAAACACCTACAAGCACTGACCCTTATCGTAGATCCACAAACACTGCTTTCAGCGTCAAGTACACTGTTTATACGTTAAAACTAACTACACTATTTGTTCACCTGCCACTGCTACTCCTTACGTAACTTAAGCAGTCGATATTTCTACAAACACTACCTACACAGACATCATATTTATCTATAGATCTAGAAACATAGCCCTTAACATCATATTTATTTATAAACCTTCAAAACCTGCCATCTACGTCACTTACGCTCTCTATACATCAACAAACACTGCCCTCTACGTAAGTTATACTATCCATAAATCTACAAACACTGCCCTGTCCGTCACTTACGCTGTCCAAACACCTACAGGCAATGCCCTGGACATCGTTTATGTTATTTATACACATATTGAGCCTCCACTTTTGTCAGTCTACGTGTCACTAAACACTTCTTCCCTCTACGTTATACGGCCAGGCGTGACATCAGACTTTCATGTGCCGATGGTCTTGGAAATACGGACCTAACACCGTATCCCCGGCATGCCTTAATGGTGTGGGGACGGGGATTTTACCTTTGACCTCTAAGTTACACACTTTAAAAAAAAGCCCCAGATATTGTTCACAATCTCGTCAAGGCGAATAAAAAACAATCAGGAAGAAGTGCATGAATTGTTATTCGTGTTTCTAAAGTAAAAAAAAAAAAAATTACAAGCCACATGTTATGACATGATATTCTCCGAAAACACCGAAGTTACACTGACATCCACGAATAACAATTTGAAACCAAACATTACGGTATCCTCTGGCGATCTCCTCTGTGGATAACTCAAGCAGGAAAGGGAACAGAACTTCACCCACTCACAAGAGAACACATGTAGGTTTAACACTGTCTGATAATCCAGTTTTCTGAGCGTGTTTCTGAACGTTATGAATGAGGCTACGGTCCGCCAGATACACACATAAAGAAACACAATCAATGCGAGAACACGGCTGTGCACACACACACACACAGCGCTGGCTTCACTCGGCTAGGGACTTCCCCCCACGTGCTCTCCTCGCTGTGCGTCAGAGTGGAAACCATTGATCGCCATGAAGCTGCTGACTCGTACACGGCTGGCCGCCATGTTTCCGCTCCACATTACACGTTCCTGGAAACTAAAGCCATGAGAACGAAGGGGTGTGGGAGGAGGTATGTCCTGGCAGCTTTCACCTCTTTCCTAAGATGACTTTAAAGGAAAATGACAATACCGATATAAAATACTGTTTATCTCTTCTTTCCCCTCCAAACAGTAACATACAACATAAACTATATATTATAGGCATTGCGTCAATTCTCGTTAAAAATAAAATGGCCGGTGCGTTTACTATAAAGCTGTCTATGTGGTTTTGAGATGATTTTTTAAGCATAAAAAGCGTCTATAATGAGCTAGAACAGACTGGGGTATGTACACAGAGTCAAGTAAATCAGATA
Source organism: Achatina immaculata (assembly GCA_009760885.1). Classification (NCBI taxonomy): domain Eukaryota; kingdom Metazoa; phylum Mollusca; class Gastropoda; order Stylommatophora; family Achatinidae; genus Lissachatina; species Lissachatina immaculata. The sequence continues at coordinate 36,364,083 of CM019698.1, forward strand.
ATCAACAGCTAGAATTTAAATGCATTTTAAAAGATAAGACGCATGTGGACTCGGGAGAGAAAGTCTAATATGTCACTGCCAGGCATTGCCCAACTTGTGTAAGACCGCATTATAGAAATCAATTACAACCACGCCACGCGATTTTTGTTTTAAACTATTAGAATAATAGGTCTTTATTTGGCAGGGATTTTAGCCTCTCTCTCTCTCTCTCTCTCTCTCTCTCTCTCTCTCTCTCTCCTCATCTTCAATTTCCCCTAAAACTGTCTTGAACATATGAAGAAAAGACAGAAGTTAGGAACCTTGGTAAAGACTGGACTCAAAGGAGAAAGGAGAGGAAGTCTAACAGGAAAATATCTCATTACCTTTATCTTGCTATGGGGGGGGGGGGCATGTGAATGGAAACACCAAGGACCAGACCAGATGGAGAAGCAGGATCACCGGTATGATGATTGAATATATATTTTTGTATGAAGTGTCATCTATGTGCTTTGTTACTGAATACTGTCCCACCTATTTAAAACAAATAGTAAGTGTCAGATACCGAAACAAGGACATGAATTTAGGAGGAAGTCATAACAAGAAACATCATGACAGCACACAAGACAAGAACATCGTGACAACATATGAGAGACAGAACGCTCACACAAGATCCAGAATAAAAAACACAGAACGCCCACACAAGGTCCAGAACAAAAAACACAGAACGCCCACACAAGGTCCAGAACAAAAAACACAGAACGCCTACACAAGGGGTCCAGAACATAAAACACAGAACGCCCACACAAGGTCCAGAACAAAAAACACAGAACGCCCACACAAGGTCCAGAACAAAGAACACAGAACGCCCACACAAGGTCCAGAACAAAAAACACAGAACGCCCACACAAGGTCCAGAACAAAGAACACAGAACGCCCACACAAGGTCCAGAAAAAGAAAAAGAAAAAAAAAACACAACGAGCCAGAGTTTCTCAAATGTTTTACACCGAAGGTACCCTTGCACCAGAAAAAGAAATACATGCTGAAGCCGTGATAAAATTTGTTAGGCTAAGATGATGAACATGCAATGCAGACGTCTAGTGCCAGCGCTACTGCTGTCTCTGGTACTATTCAGTAAAGCTGTCTAAAAACACTGTCCTCCACCTCATTTACATTTGACAGACAAGAATCGGGTGATAGAATGCACTTCTTCCTGCAGTGCAGTCGCTATTCTCGGGTTGCTACTATTTACTGAGGCCACTGGAGCTAGTGCTAACTGTTGGTATTACTAAGGGATCTATCTATTTACTGAGGCCACTGAAGCTAGTGCTAACAGTTGGTATTACTAAGGGAGCTATCTATTTACTGAGGCCACTGAAGCTAGTGCTAACTGCTGGTATTACTAAGGGAGCTATCTATTTACTGAGGCCACTGAAGCTAGTGCTAACTGTTGGTATTACTAAGGAATCTATCTATTCACTAAAGCCACTGGAGCTAGTGCTAACTGCTGGTATTACTAAGGGATCTATCTATTTACTGAGGCCACTGAAGCTAGTGCTAACTGTTGGTATTACTAAGGAATCTATCTATTCACTAAAGCCACTGGAGCTGGTGCTAACTGCTGGTATTACTAAGGGAGCTATCTATTTACTGAAGCCACTGAAGCTAGTGCTAACTGCTGGTATTACTAAGGGAGCTATCTATTTACTGAGGCCACTGAAGCTGGTGCTAGCTGTTGGTATTACTAAGGGATCTATCTATTTACTGAGGCCACTGAAGCTAGTGCTAACTGTTGGTATTACTAAGGGAGCTATCTATTTACTGAGGCCACTGGAGCTAGTGCTAACTGTTGGTATTACTAAGGGATCTATCTATTTACTGAGGCCACTGAAGCTAGTGCTAACAGTTGGTATTACTAAGGGAGCTATCTATTTACTGAGGCCACTGAAGCTAGTGCTAACTGCTGGTATTACTAAGGGAGCTATCTATTTACTGAGGCCACTGAAGCTAGTGCTAACTGTTGGTATTACTAAGGAATCTATCTATTCACTAAAGCCACTGGAGCTAGTGCTAACTGCTGGTATTACTAAGGGATCTATCTATTTACTGAGGCCACTGAAGCTAGTGCTAACTGTTGGTATTACTAAGGAATCTATCTATTCACTAAAGCCACTGGAGCTGGTGCTAACTGCTGGTATTACTAAGGGAGCTATCTATTTACTGAAGCCACTGAAGCTAGTGCTAACTGCTGGTATTACTAAGGGAGCTATCTATTTACTGAGGCCACTGAAGCTGGTGCTAGCTGTTGGTATTACTAAGGGATCTATCTATTTACTGAGGCCACTGAAGCTAGTGCTAACTGTTGGTATTACTAAGGGAGCTATCTATTTACTGAGGCCACTGAAGCTGGTGCTAACTGTTGGTATTACTAAGGGATCTATCTATTTACTGAGGTCACTGAAGCTAGTGCTAGCTGTTGGTATTACTAAGGGATCTATCTATTTACTGAGGTCACTGAAGCTAGTGCTAACTGTTGGTATTAATAAAGGATCTATCTATTTACTGAGGCCACTGAAGCTAGTGCTAACTGTTGGTATTACTAAGGGATCTATCTGTTTACTGAGACCACTGAAGCTGGTGCTAACAGTTGGTATTACTATGTGATCTATCTATTTGCTGAGACCACTGAAGCTGGTGCTAACAGTTGGTATTACTATGTGATCTATCTATTTACTGAGACCACTGAAGCTAGTGCTAACTGTTGGTATTACTAAGGGATCTATCTATTTACTGAGACCACTGAAGCTAGTGCTAACTGTTGGTATTACTAAGGGATCTATCTATTTACTGAGACCACTGAAGCTAGTGCTAACTGTTGGTATTACTAAGGGATCTATCTATTTACTGAGACCACTGAAGCTAGTGCTAACTGTTGGTATTACTAAGGGATCTATCTATTTACTGAGGCCACTGAAGCTAGTGCTAACAGTTGGTACTACTAAGGGATCTATTTATTCTTACTGAAATTGTATTCGCACTTTCTCAGTCTCGGTAGTTTGCCTTCTGCTTTCCTCGGAGTTTGTAGTTTATGGTCTGGGTCATGACCACTGCAGTCAAGACATGTCCAGAAGTGCTCAGATTCCTCCAGCCCCACATCTCAACATGTCCATCGGCGTCCTGCGGCTGGTAGTGGCTATTCTATGTTGGCTGACAGGTCCTCTCACATGTCCAGTATGCCTCTCGTTCCTGGCGTGCCGATCTGTATTCCCAGCTCTTTCAAGTCTAAGCAGAGATGTAGATTCACTGCCCTCGAAATCCTCCACTCTGCCTATCTCTTTCAAGTCTAAGCAGAGATGTAGATTCACTGCCCTCGAAATCCTCCACTCTGCCTATCTCTTTCAAGTCTAAGCAGAGATGTAGATTCGCTGCCCTCGAAATCCTCCACTCTGCCTATCTCTTTCAAGTCTAAGCAGAGATGTAGATTCGCTGCCCTCGAAATCCTCCACTCTGCCTATCTCTTTCAAGTCTAAGCAGAGATGTAGATTCGCTGCCCTCGAAATCCTCCACTCTGCCTATCTCTCTGAGCGCGTTAGCAGTACCAGCTCGATCCAGTGGTTGTCCATCTGTCATGACGGCAGAGCCAGCCAGTCTATCGGCTCTCTCATTTCCCTGGATGCCCACGTGCCCAGAGACACGGATGAAGGTGAGTCTGCGAATCGCTGATTTCCGCAATGACTCAAGTCACTGGGTGTGTCATACAAAATCGTCAGGCATGGCGGGCTGGGCAAGACGGGCGACAAATGCGAAGCGTGGTCAAGTCCAAGACTGGACTTGGTTACATTAATATAAGAAAGAATCGAACCCACAGAACAAATAGCAAAGGACTTCGGTGATTGGGCATTCAAAGGACAAGAGACATTCGAGTAATATCTTCAGCCTCGTGAAGCAGTTATAAACCAACAACTCACAGACCTCCGGGAGTCGTGATCCTGACAGGCCCCACCCCCAGTCCCTCCCTTTAAAGCATCAAAAGTTTAAATAAACGCTTGCTTGAGGGAGGGTGGGTCGGGGGTATACTTCTCTGATGATCTGAGGAGTTTTGCTCTGGCCTCTCGGCAGACAGTTTCCTGCATATATTTTACCAGCTAGTCATCACACTTCACTGGGACCCCGTCACGCCTATATTTATTTGCTTTCGTGATCTGCCGGTTATCTTTCGCACTCTTGCCAGACTTCCCAAACGTCCAATTATAGTGGCTCGTTCGACCTCATTTTCTTAACAATTGTTTCCGTTATTTGCACGATAAGCTTTGTTTATAAAAGAAACCTTTGTTGTCGGCTGTCATCACTTTGCCCAGGGCAGGGTAAACTCAGTGCGCCGTTCCCTCAATATCTATTGTTGACTCCAATCTTGTTTTTTCCTGCCCCAAGGACAGATTAAACGTGATTTCATGCTCGAAACTGGCATATACAGTAATGGAGTGGCCTGTTCTGTGTATATAAGGAAAGGAAAAGAAATGAAAATAACTGTTGTACTCAAAATAGCTTTTCACCTCCCTCCTTCCTTCAGTCAAATTTTTACAACTCCCGGGAATAACACCAACAAAGTGACCAATAACACGTTATTCATATAATTATTACTACCGATAATCACATGACACATCTGTAACCTCTTCTACCAACATCTAAAGTCTTTCTAAAAGCTTAAACTTGAGCGATGATCGCACATTCATGGATCAACCTCTATCCTCCACAAACACCTGCCAAGGTAAGGCGTTAGGACACTAAAATATGAAGGCGAAGATCAGAGGTTCGAATCCAGATGGAGACACCTCAGTCACCCAGGTGTAGAAATGGGTACTAGACTTCTGGAGACGACCCAGTCACCCAGGAGCAGAAATGGGTACTAGACTTCTGGAGACGACCCAGCCACCCAGGTGTAGAAATGGGTACTAGACTTCTGGAGACGACCCAGCCACCCAGGTGTAGAAATGGGTACTAGACTTCTGGAGACGACCCAGCCACCCAGGTGTAGAAATGGGTACTAGACTTCTGGAGACGACCCAGCCACCCAGGTGTAGAAATGGGTACTAGACTTCTGGAGACGACCCAGCCACCCAGGTGTAGAAATGGGTACTAGACTTCTGGAGACGACCCAGCCACTCAGGTGTAGAAATGGTACCAGACTTCTGGAGACGACCCAGTCACCCAGGTGTAGAAATGGGTACCGAACATCTGGAGCTGGCGAAGAAAAACCGGCCAGGCATGATGCATGGGCAGCCAAGAAAACCAATGAAGTTTTAAGAGAGGCTGGAGTTAAAAGGCAAACTGTAGCAAAGATCAGAGGCAGACAAGCGAGATTTGTAGGACATTTCCTGAGAAGAGGAAAACTGAAACACATTGTGGCATCTGGAAAAAAAATGAGGGAAAAAGAGACAGAGGAAGACAGAGAGAGAAGTTACTGGATGGGCTGTCAGTGTTTCTAGGAAGAATGTCACCGGCGGATCTCATAATCAAGTCTAAAGACAGGGAATTGTGGAGAGAAATGATCGCCTACGCCACGCGGCACAGCACTTGATTGATTGATTGGTTATTATTTTTAAGCAGAGTATGTCAAAGTTTTGTTCCCTGATCTTGCCATGCAACGCAGATCAAGTTCTGGTATAGAAAAACTGTTCAATGCTAAAGAGGGTTTATTGAAAATGGAAAACCATAACAATTTAACTTTAGTCTCAGTTTAATAAAGAAAACAAAAACCTGCTTAATGCGAGGAGTGAGAGAGACTGGGATCGGGCATCAGGTTTGCTATGTCTACTCGCAAGTCTCACAGCAAGGTGCTCCTCAGCAATACCACGTTTTGTTCTGTTGTTATGTCAACTGGTGATTTAATTAGTTATACATTTTAATTATTCTGTGTCCGCTTCCCACCTGAAATCTTCTGGCGTGTCACCTGAAATCTTCTAGCGTGTCACCTGAAATCTTCTGGCGTGTCATCTGAAATCTGGCGTGTCACCTGAAATCTTCTGGCGTGTCATCTGAAATCTGGCGTGTCACTTGAAATCTTCTGGCGTACCATCTGAAATCTAGCGTGTCACCTGAAATCTTCTAGCGTGTCACCTGAAATCTTCTGGCGTGTCACCTGAAATCTTCTAGCGTGTCACCTGAAATCTTCTGACGTACCACCTAAAATCTTCTGGCGTGTCACCTGAAATCTTCTAGCGTGTCACCTGAAATCTTCTGGCGTACCACCTAAAATCTTCTGGCGTGTCACCTGAAATCTTCTGGCGTACCACCTAAAATCTTCTGGCGTACCACCTAAAATCTTCTGGCGTGTCACCTGAAATCTTCTAGCTTGTCACCTGAAATCTTCTGACGTACCACCTAAAATCTTCTGGTGTGTCACCTGAAATCTTCTAGCTTGTCATTTGAAATCTTCTGACGTACCATCTAAAACCTTTTGGCGTGTCACCTGAAATCTTCTAGCTTGTCACCTGAAATGTTCTGACGTACCACCTAAAATCTTCTGGCGTGTCACCTGAAATCTTCTGACGTACCACCTAAAATCTTCTGGCGTGTCACCTGAAATCTTCTAGCGTGTCATCTGAAATCTTTTGACGTACCACCTAAAATCTTCTGGCGTGTCACCTGAAATCTTCTAGTTTGTCACCTGAAATCTTCTGACGTACCACCTGAAATCATCTAGCGTGTCACCTGAAATCTTCTGACGTACCACCTAAAATCTTCTGGCGTGTCACCTGAAATCTTCTAGCTTGTCACCTGAAATCTTCTGACGTACCACCTAAAATCTTCTGGAGTGTCACCTGAAATCTTCTGACGTACCACCTAAAATCTTCTGGCGTACCACCTAAAATCTTCTGGCGTGTCACCTGAAATCTTCTGACGTACCACCTAAAATCTTCTGGCGTACCACCTAAAATCTTCTGGCGTATCACCTGAAATCTTCCAGCGTACCACCTGAAATCATCTGGCGTGCTACCTTAAATCGTCCCGCGTGCCACCAGAAAAAATCCCACGCACCACCAGAAAATATCCCGCTTACCACTGGTGTTAGAAGCAGCACATCTCTGAACAAGTGCCACACTGTCCCTGGTGTTAGAAGCAGCACATCTCTGAACAAGTACCATACTGTCCCTGGTGTTAGAAGCAGCACATCTCTGAACAAGTGCCACACTGTCCCTGGTGTTAGAAGCAGCACATCTCTGAACAAGTACCATACTGTCCCTGGTGTTAGAAGCAGCACATCTCTAAACAAGTACCATACTGTCCCTGGTGTTAGAAGCAGCACACTTCTGAACAAGTACCACACTGTCCCTTGTGTTAGAAGCAGCAGATTTCTGAACAAGTATCACACTGTCCCTGGTGTTAGAAGCAACAGATTTCTGAACAAGTACCATACTGTCCCTGGTGTTAGAAGCAGCACATCTCTGAACAAGTGCCACACTGTCCCTGGTGTTAGAAGCAGCACATCTCTGAACAAGTGCCACACTGTCCCTGGTGTTAGAAGCAGCAGATTTCTGAACAAGTGCCACACTGTCCCTGGTGTTAGAAGCAGCACATCTCTGAACAAGTACCACACTGTCCCTGGTGTTAGAAGAGGGAAGGATGGGTGGGCGGAGGGTGAAATGGGGGTCTCTGAATGGTTGTCTGTCTGTTAAAGGGGTAGTATCTGGGCCTGAATGAGATCTACTTCAACAAGATAACAGGCTGTCCAAAGCACAGGCTCGTGTGTTAAGTCAGAGTAAAGTGCATAGCGCAGAGCTGTAGGTCAGCCTCCCAAAGAAAAATAGTAAACACAGGCTTACAGACCTGAGAGAAAGAAAAATAACACGAGAATGACCATGACTTGAACCATAAACTCCAGCAGTACCAGCAACCGCCCAGCCATTAGAGAACAAAGTTCGAGTTGAATATAGAATCCAAGTTATTATTTGTTAAATGGCCAAATGGTCAGAGTCAGGGCCATTATGTTCTGTGGCATTTACATGCCGCAGAAGAGTGAAGTGTTAGTGCCTTCACGTTTACAGGCCTCTACAACACTGTAAGGTTGGGGGGGGGGGGGGTATGCAGCGCCTGACCTCGGTGCTTCTGTTTTCCCAGTGTAACCCCAGCCACCCACCTTTTGATGTTGGACTGACCTTGGTGCCCGTCGATTAGAAAAAATTCAATCCCAGTGTGAAATTGAACCAGGAATGTTCTTGTCAGCAGGCGGGTGCACTAACCGCTGCACCACGGGGCAGACAAAACCTTCAGCATTACTGGCCATGAAATATTTCACTGCACGTAACTGTCCACCCCCGAGGCATGTGCTATGCCAGCGGTTCCCAAACTTTTTCTAACTGAGCACATTTGGTAAGACAAACTTCTGTGTTCTTAATGCTGGACTCAATATATTTTTATCATTTTCAAAGAAGAGTGTCTGAGTGGTGAAGTGGTTAGTGCACTAGTCTCTCATGGAGAAGGTCAGGGGTTCGAATGCGGCCAGAGAGCGGGCGCCCCCCCCCCTCCCCCAGTCACCCAGCTGTAGAAACAGGTACCCCACTTCTTTTGAAGTTGGGGAAGGTGGCCAGAAATGATACTGACCACATCACCCTCTAGTGTGCTGATAGGTCAAGGAAAATATGGGCACTAACACCATATCCCTATGTGTCTCTAAGACACGACAAGGGCATCTTTCTTTTCAAAGAAACTTCATTTATTACCTTATTATAAAAAGTTACTACAAAGTACAAATAAAAAAAAAATTAAGGACTTTATTTTGAAATAAAAACTGTTCCAACAATGCGACACTTAAGATTGATGTAGGCTGTAAATCTTTCCCCGAAACGAAATGTCGTCTGTTATGCGCTGCTATCTAGCGACCAGATTCAAAAAGCTAAATCAAAACAGGGGAACGAGAGAAGTAGAGGCTGACTACCACGAAATGCAAAGTTATGGTAGCCAAGAATGAACCAGATATTGATTGCTGTAATAGAGAGTGAGTATGTGAGTGTTTATATTCACGTGATGAAATTTCACTGCACACAGCCAAAATTTCGCCACATACCGACTGGGAATCCTTGTGGTAAGCTATGATAAAAAAGAAAAGAGAGGGAGAGAAAGAGAGACAAAAAGACATTGATTGACTGATTGATCTTTATTTCCAAAGGGCTAAGAATTGGGCAGGCAGCCAGGCAGGCAGGACCGTCTGACATTGTGCCCTTTATCACACAACTTACTGTCTGTTCCAGACATTCAACACATATGCTGAACGTATAACAAATATAGCTAACATTGAAAAGCTGAGAGACATACAGACATACAGCTTTATTTTCAAATGGTTAAATGACCAGGCATAACTTCCTGTTAATCTCTTTAAATCTCAGCTTTCAAACTGTCGGGCCATAAACGCACAGAAAGACAAACGCACAGACAGGCTGATGATAGACGGACACTTGCAGAAAGACAGGCGGGCAGGTACAATAAGAAAAGAGACAGACAGACAGACAGAGTCTGCTATGATTGCATCATCATGTACATTTCTCTGAGCACAGCCAGACTAAGCCTGCATACACACACCAGGTCCTGAACGTGACCTGACCTGCCAGTCACGTCACGAAGACTAGGCCCGGCGCTGTCTGCAGTACACGCCAGACCAGGAGAGAGATTTGAAAGAATGGTGGCACTCTTACGCTGATAAAATATCTCCGCTGTTTTCTACATTACCCCGAGGACGGCACGCCACACGACTCTATAGCTCATCGTCCAGCGCACTATCATCCGGAAAAGCTGACTGTGCCCGATGTCAACCATTAATATCATCCTCTGTCAGATGACAGTACAAGTCTGGATGTGATTTCAGCCCCCAACATTATTCTGCGCCATATCACACGGAAAAGTCTGCTGTAAAGATTTGCATTTCATTGAAGACCTGGGCAGTTGCTTCCTGTTATTCTCTTGCGGCCTGCAATTATTTTTCATGTGACCCAGTTTTTCTTTGTTTATTTTACTTTTGTTTATTTTACCTTTCCGTCAAGAAATACGGCCTATTCTTGTGGGCATTCGCATTTCAAGAGCTTCCGTTCCATTATTTCTTCCATTCTCTTGTTTAAATTCAGAATCTGGGCTGTACATAACATGTAATGAATCTCGTCTCTAATTACTGTGATACTTGCCTGGAAGTAAGGATCTGTTTCGTGATGCTGAAGGCGCATTTAGTTAGTCCTTATTCTATTAATGGACAGGAAAGAATGGGGGAGGGGGAGACACCCCTATACCGCCTTGACTCGGACCCCAAAGGGAAAAGAAAAGGGGAGAGGGGGAGAAACAGACCATAGGGGACATGGAGACGCACAATACAGGAGGAACTTAAGGAAACGGGAAAGAAATGGTGTTATGTATCCCGAACTTGCTCAAGACAGAACTGGCTGGAGAACCTGTGTTGGTGCCATACGCTCTATTTGAAGTATTGAGGACTGGTGATGATTCTGTTGAGTCCTGTTTCATATCTCCCACATATGCCCCAAACATGTGAATTCTGCCAGCTGTTCTAGTTTTCTCTAGTTGGTTATGTTTACAGCACCTTTTCATTCTTCTCTACTGACTCCCATGAAAAGGTCACAGTATGAGTTGAGAACCAGCGTCACTTCACACGGTCCAACCATAAGTGCTCTGGCTGCCTAGCCAGCAGCTGACCAGAAACTAGTCTCCCCATCAGCACCAACTCCGTAGCTAGCAGCCTCATTCCTATTCCTTCCCAGAGCGTTAACCCTGCTACCCATTTTTTTTCCCCTTGAGGCTGGGTGAATCCCGGGCAAGCCACGGTCTGCCCGCCATCGTGGTGAGTGGAAATCGAAACCGGGAAGCCTGGTCGGCGAGCGAGTGACTAATCCACTACGGTAACGCGGCTCCTTGACTGACTGCCATGAGCTTACATCTTCCTTTAAATATTTATTTCTACTCCATATGTCTTGTGACTGTGTAAGTCTTTTCTCTCTCTCTCTCTCTCTCTCTCTCTCTCTCTCTCTCTCTCTCTCTCTAGCCTGAACTGTAAAGAGAAACGTTAGCCAAACTATTTCAATAAGATGTAGCTTTACTGCCAGCGTGTGCAACCTTTTTTGTGTTGGGCGAGCCAAAACAATAAAGTTTTTTTCATCTTCGTGCTTTGTTAAATTTACGAGTCTTCACAGCTGCAAAGCGCACGTAATTAAACTTAATACAGATGAACTGTTTACACACACACTTGCCCAGACAGACAGACAGACAGACAGGCAGGCAGGCAGATATACTTGATTTTCAAAGGGTTAAAAATTGGGCACGCAATTCTGCCCTTCATCACACAGCTTTCACTCAGTCACAGTCACTCAGCATTTGCTAATGAGTATAATAATCATGAAGACACATTGAATGATTACATAAATAAATAATAAAACTGTCTGTTGTCTATATACTCCACACTCTCGATTTATGCAACAGCATGGAATAAACTTGCATTCTTACATTCATTCAAAACTAACAAATTTATAGAAAAGCATAGAGAAATAGACAGAGAGAGAGAGAGAGAGAGAGAGAGAGAGAGAGAGAGAGAGAGAGAATCTATTATTTAGTTATATAGCCAGGCTATTGTAAACTCTATTAACGTTTCCAGCAAATTATAAGTTGTTTTTTTTTAAGAAGCTACCTACACTGGCTGCGTGCCCAAGGGTTGCCCATATGTGCTTTATAACCCGTCGCTTCCCAACATGGCAGACGGAAGGTCCAAGAACGGTCACGTGGGCGTCCGTGTGGCAAGCACTGATTATGTAGGATACTAGAGCTACGTGAAAATGTTTAATGTGATATTCTACAGCGATGAAATGTACTGGGGCTGCAGTAAATTATCACTAGCTGCGCGGGGACTGTGACCAAAAATAGACTGGGAAGCACTGAGCTCATCTCTTCTAGGTTTCGGCATGCTCCGATGTGTCGAGAGAAAGCAAGAACACTGATAAAACTGGTGGCATGATTTCTTCCTGTGTTAGTTATAACGTCTGGGGATATCTGTGGAGGACTTTCTCATCGGCACAATACCCAGGGGAGATGACTGTGGGCTGAGCAATCTCACGTCTTTCACGATAACACGCCACAGACCAGCAGGTAATGACATATCCTGGATGGCATGCGAGCACAAAGGTACGTCACTTCCAAGTTTCCTATTCAGCTGCACTGTTACATATGATAGCATTTTATCTTTACCCACCTGTATATTATTCTCTCACTACCCCTATCTGCCTGGTCGCTATCTATGGCACATGAAGAATGTAGCAGTTAATAACTGGCCATTACGGTCCACCACCTTGCCCCAAGATATTGTTTCTATCCTCACTGATTCTCGTTCTTACCCCACTCTGTCTAGCCACATTACTTGTTTGACTTCCTAACCTCACTCTGTCTAGCCACATTACTTGCTTGACTTCCTAACCTCACTCTCTCTAGCCACATTACTTGCTTGACTTCCTAACCTCACTCTGTCTAGCCACATTACTTGCTTGACTTCCTAACCTCACTCTCTCTAGCCACATTACTTGCTTGACTTCCTAACCTCACTCTCTCTAGCCACATTACTTGCTTGACTTCCTAACCTCACTCTGTCTAGCCACATTACTTGCTTGACTTCCTAACCTCACTCTCTCTAGCCACATTACTTGCTTGACTTCCTAACCTCACTCTGTCTAGCCACATTACTTGCTTGACTTCCTAACCTCACTCTCTCTAGCCACATTACTTGCTTGACTTCCTAACCTCACTCTGTCTAGCCACATTACTTCATTGACTTCCTAACCTCATTCTGTCTAGCCACATTACTTGCTTGACTTCCTAACCTCACTCTCTCTAGCCACATTACTTGCTTGACTTCCTAACCTCACTCTGTCTAGCCACATTACTTGCTTGACTTCCTAACCTCACTCTGTCTAGCCACATTACTTGCTTGACTTCCTAACCTCACTCTGTCTAGCCACATTACTTGCTTGACTTCCTAACCTCACTCTCTCTAGCCACATTACTTCATTGACTTCCTAACCTCACTCTGTCTAGCCACATTACTTCATTGACTTCCTAACCTCACTCTGTCTAGCCACATTACTTCATTGACTTCCTAACCTCACTCTGTCTAGCCACATTACTTCCTTGACTTCCTAACCTCACTCTGTCTAGCCACATTACTTGCTTGACTTCCTAACCTCACTCTGTCTAGCCACATTACTTGCTTGACTTCCTAACCTCACTCTGTCTAGCCACATTACTTCCTTGACTTCCTAACCTCACTCTGTCTAGCCACATTACTTCATTGACTTCCTAACCTCACTCTGTCTAGCCACATTACTTCATTGACTTCCTAACCTCACTTTGTCTAGCCACATTACTTGCTTGACTTCCTAACCTCACTCTGTCTAGCCACATTACTTGCTTGACTTTCTAACCAAGAGGATCTCTGCCAAATGAGTGCCATTTTTGTGTTTATTTACCGTTTCGTTAATTTGCCTTCCTTGATGAAGGCAGATCTCCGAGATTTTGGCTTGTCACTGTTTGTGTTACCTTTCTAACACGCGAAGACAAGAACGTACACCTAGACTGGCGGGCAGTGTAGAGATAACAGATGTATGTATATGCAGACATGCTGATAAGTACACACACATACAGGTAAGAAAATAACTCCTTTCACCTTCTATAACCTTGAGGACACAACAGAGGACATTTGTTTAGGATTTTTAGAAACCAAAATAAAGTTCTTTGGCACTCAGCAACCCATTGCTGGCATGCCAGAGTTAGGGTTGGCGAACCACAGCTGACATGCCGGCGTCAGGGTTGGCGAACCATAGCTGACATGCCGGCGTCAGGGTTGGCGAACCATAGCTGACATGCCGGCGTCAGGGTTGGCGAACCATAGCTGACATGCCGGCGTCAGGGTTGGCGAACCATAGCTGACATGCCGGCGTCAGGGTTGGCGAACCATAGCTGACATGCCGGCGTCAGGGTTGGCGAACCACAGCTGACATCCTGGCGTCAGGGTTGGCGAACCACAGCTGACCAAGACAACGTCCCACCCTTCTTTTAGTAGCCCCAGTAACAAGCCTAGCCTGGCTAACAGGGTAGTGGTCGCCGTAGTCCCCATGGTGGTGGAGTCTGCTACAGAAGTACAGCACACACCACCCCCTTGCTTTTTTAGCCCCACTCGACTGAAAAAATGGCCACCATGACGCCGTGCCTCAACATCCTCATTGCATCGGCCGCAAAAAAACACCAGCTCATAGTTGTGTATAAACTAGGGAAAGAAGTAGATCTCTGTTAACTAACGAGGACACTACACAGTTGTGACGTTTCGGCGTGAACTTTAACCATACAAAAACACACAGGACAAAGAAATAGAGAAAATACAATATAAATTCACACGCATGCTATGTATATAAAAGAAACAGGAATGGAATGCTTCAGTGAGGGTGGTGCTGAGAGTATCAGCGATACATAATTGTTTAGTCGCCCTCACTCTAATTCCCTACGACCTGCACACACACACACATCACACACACACTCTCTCTCTAACTAAATCATTGCCGGCCTGGATGGTTGAGTGTTTAGGCGCTCGATCTACTAATCCCGTGGTACCGGGTTCAGTCCCAGCAATGGGGCTATTTTCTGGTATCACCACACCCGAGCTCCACCCAGCCTCTAAATATGGCTACCAGAGAAATCTAGGAATGTAAACATGGCAAGGCGTGATAGTGATTACATCAAACTTTCATGCTTCATACAGCAAAAAGGAGGGTGGGACATACAGCATAAAGGAGGGTGGGACATACAGCATATAGGGGGTGGGACATAAAGCATAAAGAAGGGTGGGACATAAAGCATAAAGGAGGGTGGGACATACATCATAAGGGAGGGTGGGACATACAGCATAAAGGAGGGTGGGACATACAGCATAAAGGAGGGTGAGACATAAAGCATAAAGGAAGGTGGGACATACAGCATATAGGAGGGTGGGACATACAGCATATAGGAGGGTGGGACATACAGCATAAAGGAGGGTGAAACAAAAAGCATATAGGAGGGTGGGACATACAGCATATAGGAGGGTTGGACATACAGCATACAGGAGGGTGGGGCATAAAGCATATAGGGGGTGGGACGAACAGCATAAAGGAGGGTGGGACATACAGCATATAGGGAGTGGGACATGCAGCATATAGGAGGATGGTACGAACAGCATATAGGAGGGTGGGACGAACAGCATAAAAGAGGGCGGGTCTTGGAAATACGGGCCTAATACACCGTATTCCTAATATGACTTAACGGCATGGAAACTGGGATTTTACCTTTAACTGAACCATTATACAGCACAGCAACATCGATTGGTATCGGCCAACGACACTTACTACAAAATCTACCAGACAGCATAACTTAACTAGGTATGACACATACAAAAATTATGCATAAATCTACGACTAAGCCATTTTGTACACAGTAAAGGCCCCAACTTTAGCTGCCTGCAGAATGTAAGTCAGCTAATAAAAAGCACTGCAGCCGTCAGATCTATTCAAAGCACATTGTGTAGAGCTTGTCAAACTGTGATTACAATCATCCGATGGAAGGGAGAAAAAGTCGCCAGGGGCAAGTAACTGCTACAAGACTTGCTTCAATCCATTTTCTTATGTCGTCCCCTTGCTCTTTTCCCATGAACATTTCCCTCCGGTATAGTTTTCATTATTGTAATCTCATTTTTGATGTGACCAAAACACTTTAAATGTCTGATTCCACTATTTTTTTCAAACAACTTCTTTGTTTTCTTCTACTGTCCAATGGGTAAGTCCTCTTCTATACATTCAAATTTCAAACATAACTCCCTAGATTATCAGGGGCTACTTCCTCTGATGATCTGAGGAGTTTTGTTCCGCTCTCTGTAGTAGAGAGTTTCCTACATTCAAGAGCTTCAATTTTTTTTTTATTTTCTTATCCAATGTCCATGCTTCAACAGCATAGAGGAGGGTGGGACATACAGCATATAGGAGGGTGGGACAGACGGCATATAGGAGGGTGGGACATACGGCATACAGGAGGGTGGGACATACGGCATATAGAACGGTGGGACATACGGCATATAGGAAGGTGGGACAGACGGCATAAAGGACGGTGGGACAGACGGCATATAGGAAGGTGGGACATACAGCATATAGGACGGTGTGACAGACGGCATATAGGAGGGTGGGACATACAGCATATAGGATGGTGGGACATACAGTATACAAATCGGTGGAACATACAGCATAAAGGAAGGTGGGACATACAGCATAAATGAGGGTGGGACATACAGCATAAAGGAGGGTGGGACATACAGCATAAACGAGGGTGGGACATACAGCATAAACGAAGGTGGGACATACAGCATAAACGAAGGTGGGACATGCAGCATAAAGGAAGGTGGGACATACATCTCCCAGATTCAGCAACTCTGCTAAAACTTTCCACGTATCAACCTGTTTCATTCTCTTCAAAGTGTTATGGCCAGTGCATACTAAACACATACGGCCCAGTCCGGTCTCCCAAGTCTTATTAGACAAAACAGCCCATCTTACAAGATAATTATACACAGGAAAATAACATCACGAATCCACGCCTCTTATTATGTCACTCATCAAATTATCATTCACAAGTTCCGCGTGCCAAAGAAAGTGAAAGAGGAAAAAAAAAAAGAATCTTAATTAAAGGAAGCATACAAAATGATGCCTCGGATTCTAAGGGAGGTCCTGACAAGAAACAGCTAAAGGCTGGCATCAACGTGCCCGTCATACTCATAACGGCGTTATTATCTCCCAGGGCATCTGATGCCGTAATTATCTCCCCTGTACTGCTGAACTCGAGGCTCTCGGTGTCTTGATTCTGCTGTGAAGATCCCGAATGAAGGAAATGAGGGGACTGGCGGTTCGCATAACACAGAACCAAAGAAGACTGTACTAGAAAGAAAAAAAAAAAGAAGAGCAACATCACATCCCCGACAAAGTAACAAAGCGCAGTAATGTGTGGTCAGCCTCTAATAACACCAGCAGAAGTCACAAAGTAACCGCAAGTCAAAAAAAGTAACCACTGACATTTAAAAAAAAAAGACTTGGAAGGCGAGTCAAAGATTCTTCGTATATTATTTCAATGGTCACGTCCCCTGATCTGCGGTTACTTTTTGACTTGCCCTCGTTAAAAAGTACTCTAGATGTGAAGGAAAACTAAAAGCATGATCGCAACTCGAACCACAGAATCCGGCAGGGGATGCAGCCGCCCAGCCACAAGAGGACAACGCTTTATCATAGCTCATCTTGCATACATGGTGCATATGTGGCTAAGTGGTTAACGCATCAGTCTGTCATAGCGACGGTTCGTGTTTATATACAGTCGATAGCGCCAAATATCACCCCCACACCCCCAGATGTAGAAATGAGTACTAGGCTTTTTTTTTCCTCGTCCTGGGGAAGGAAAGGTGGTCAGACGTAATGCTGACCACATCATCCTCTACCACGGCACCAGGTCAAAGTACGGACACTAACATCAAATCCTCTAGTACGGCAACTGGTCAAACTAAATATAGACACTAACACCAAATCCACTAGTACGGCAACTGGTCAAAATAAATACAGACACTAACACCAAATCCTCTAGTACGGCAACTGGTCAAAGTAAATACAGACACTAACACCAAATCCTCTGGTACGGCAATTGGTCAAAGTAAATACAGACACTAACACCAAATCCTCTGGTACGGCAATTGGTCAAAGTAAATACAGACACTAACACCAAATCCACTAGTACGGCAACTGGTCAAAATAAATACAGACACTAACACCAAATCCTCTGGTACGGCAATTGGTCAAAGTAAATACAGACACTAACACCAAATCCACTAGTACGGCAACTGGTCAAAATAAATACAGACACTAACACCAAATCCTCTGGTACGGCAATTGGTCAAAGTAAATACAGACACTAACACCAAATCCACTAGTACGGCAACTGGTCAAAATAAATACAGACACTAACACCAAATCCTCTGGTACGGCAATTGGTCAAAGTAAATACAGACACTAACACCAAATCCACTAGTACGGCAACTGGTCAAAGTAAATACGGAAACTAACACCAAATCTTCTAGTACAACAATACGTCAAAGTAAATACGGAAACAAACACCAAATCTTCTAGTACAACAATACGTCAAAGTAAATACGGAAACTAACACCAAATCTTCTAGTACAACAATACGTCAAAGTAAATACGGAAACTAACACCAAATCTTCTAGTACAACAATACGTCAAAGTAAATACGGAAACTAACACCAAATCTTCTAGTACAACAATACGTCAAAGTAAATACGGAAACTAACACCAAATCTTCTAGTACAACAATACGTCAAAGTAAATACGGAAACTAACACCAAATCTTCTAGTACAACAATACGTCAAAGTAAATACGGAAACTAACACTAAATCCTCCAGAAGCTCTCATGGCATTATCTTACCTCGCCCACAGCCTCTCTGGCGCTGAACAATGTGAAACTAATAACAGGAAGAGAACGACAGGTCACAAACTTCACGCCTCAAGAGTATCTGTTTTAACAAAGGGATCATCATCGTGTTACCTATTCCGTGACACTGCATTCTGGCGCCTGTATATCACGTTAAGATACATATCAAACAGCAGCAACATTCTCTGTCTGTGGTTATGACACAGCAACAGACTAGAAGGCCACCGACCGGATAAATCATCACTAATGTCCGCTCTTCTCGTTAAAAAAAAAAGCGTAAATCGAGTAACTCGTAAAATGGCAAATCCGATGAGTTCTATATACGAAACAGTGGGGAAGGTTTCAGCGTAATTCCCACATCGTCTAGCAGTTTGTTGGCTTTACCATCTCCCTCTGCTTCCATGTCAAAACCCATGGCAGCTGTATCGACATCGACGCGGCCTGTCACACTGAATTTAGTCAGTTCTGTCTCCGCTGCCGCCATCTTCCCATAATTCTGAGACCGTGCTCAAAAGAGAAAAGTAGAAAGTGCTCAGAGCGCAAAGAGCACCGGCGATGGTTACGTTATTACCACTTAAGTCAGCGAATTCTTTCTACGGTTACCAATCTTAATACAGGTCTGGGAGCTTGTTAAGTTAAAAACAGACGACAGGGGGAAGTCAAAGATAGAACTTCAGAAGGGAAGAAGATACTGACAATTAGAACAGAAAAAAAGGAGGGCGGAGGCAATGATAGAACTTCAGAAGATAAGAAGCCACTGCTAGCTGAAACTTCAGAATGAAAAAAAAGCCAGTGAAAAACTTCAGAAAGGAAGAAACCAATGATAGAACTTTGGAAAGGGAAAAAACACATGACCTTCAGAAAAAAAAAGGCAACAATAATTAACCAGAACTTCAGACAGAAAGAAGCCAGTGATAGTAAGATTCCCAGATTAAAAAGAAAAAGAAGAAAGGGATATACGACTAAACTGTGGACTGTCTTTGTGGAGGAGGCTGGACGTCCATCCTGAAAAAAAGAGAACGAGTTCGCAGTTGCAGACACAGCTGGACAACAAAACACGAGTAAAATGAACCAAGTCCTTATAACTGTGTGGCCTCTTCGCCTAGACGTCTCGGTTCCCTTGACTTCTTGCTAGAAGTTCTAAAGTCCACGATGGCGTTTATCTGCATGTCCAGCACAGAGAAATGCATTTTCTTTTCCATGGGGGAAAAATCTATGCACTGACTACCAGTTTATCAAAGATGTCACTTTCAGTAGCCTTTCACAACAGTACAAAATACTTCCACATACAACTGACTAGCAATAAAGAAAAACAAAATACAAATAATCCAGACCTACATTCGACAGATAGCCGTAATATAATTATTTTTACGTAGTAACAGACCATGAAAAGCATTTATTAATATCCTTATAATGAACTGGTTCTTTATAATCAAAACCAACACCAGAACTTCATGGTGTAGCGTCTGTGCTCAACACATCCATGGAGTAAAATAATGGAAAACGAGGTTGAAAAGGCCAATTAAGCAACCCTCCTCCCCACATCCCCGACCTACACAGCAACTAGTGGGGAAGACGCCATCTTCACGTGTACGCCCCTGGAAAAGTAAAAGAACTGTCATCTATCAGCGACATTGTCAAAACGACCAGAAAAGCATGAATGTCGAAAGATGACGCAGGGATACAGAGGTTCTCTCCTCCACGCCCAGAACGAAGGTAACACTACAAGGAAAACACTCGGACATTTCTTCTGGACATTTCACGAGAAAGAAGTCTGCCAATCTGATAATCACCAGAAAACTCACAGGAGAAAAAAAAAGCAAGAAAAGAATGAACTTGTCTTGTCGTATATCTGCCTTCTGCGAGCTGGTGTTCTCTGCAGCCGATGCTGTGAAGGTTTTGATGCAGAGCAAAGTATCGGAGTGGGAGCGGGTTATTGTAGTTTATTTTTAGTCCCGGAGTGCAGCTAAAAAGCAGGGGGTGTGAAATACTTCTTTAGCAGACTCCACCACCATGGGGACTATGACGATCCCTCGCCCGTTAGCAAGGATAGGCCTGTTACTGGGGTTACCAACGGAGAGGTGGGACAGTTGGCTAACCCTGACGCTAGCATATCAGCTATGAGTCGCTGATTGCCTAGCTGGACAGCGTCTTCACCTCCAACGAATTAACTTAGAATACTAACCTCACCAGCGGCCTTTCTGACTCTGTATTCTCTCCACAGCGAGTCTGTGACAACTAGCCAGCCATGGAAGTTGATGAAGGTTAACCGGATGTAACACGATGCTGTTACTTCGCCAAATTATGCTAAACTAATCAACAGGTTGTGCTGAGTTCAGCTTTAGTGATGATCTTGCTGATGCTATCAACGGGGGGCGCGCTGGGCGGGCGGAGATCTGAATATTTCTGGAGGCAATTAGAACATATTTATATCAGACTTTTTCAGAACCTGGCTCACTATGATGCTACGGATGAGGGAACCGAAATCTTTTAAGCGCTGCGATGGGGCATGATCCAGAAAAGGTTGGGAAACATTGCTCTAACCTGTACCTCACACGGCAGACCAGGCTCTCAACTGCACCTGTCTGCCAGGCTCAACCCACTAACCCATATACCTGGTTTTATCTCACACTTTTTTGTTTTTTTTTTCTTTTCAAGAGCGGAGTTGGGTGTTGGGGGGGGGGGGGGGTGTGTGTGTTAGGGTGAAGAAGTTAGAAGAAGACGAGAGACATGGCCTAAACTAACAACATCCTCATGCTTCTCAAACTATACGAACAGGTGGACCCGTATTTGTTACAGCCTATTTCGTAGGTGTCACAATTGTTTACACTGTTGGTAGACAGGTAAGAACAATGTAGTACAATTGTACTAAATGAACATTTGAAATGAAAAATATAATTCAGTCTTTAGTTATCCTTCATGCCACACTAAACCATCACTCGTGTTATAGTGGACCAACACACTTGTTATATGATACCATCACTCATGTTGTACTGCACAATCACTTCTGTTATACGATACCATCACTCATGTTGTACTGGGCCATCATTCATTCATTTCCATGTCCCTTGCAGAACTTTGCTTCCTTAACAGCACTCCTGTTGGTCACTTGGTTGTGAGGAAGATGGCCTGATGCTGATGCATCCATTTGCAGATCATCAACGATGTCATGCAGCCATCTTTTCCTTGGTCTTCTTCTCTTTCTTTTGCTCATTATGTACCCTTCCAAGATGGTCTTCTTTAGATTATCATGGCATTTAATGTGTCCAAAATATTTACATTTTCTCTGTTTTATCCTCTTTACTAGCCAGCCTTCTTCAATATTAAGTTCTTGTATTATGGATATATTTGTTCTTTTTTGTGTCCAAAGTACCAACTAAAGAAAACAAAAAACCTAAACCAATAATATAAACTCACAGACAAAACAATATAGAAAAATACCACCTCACAGACAAAAATATATAGAAAAATACCAGATCACTGACAAAAGTATATAGAAAAATACCAGCTCATCTATAAATATAAAAACTGACGTATGTGTGATTGTGTATGTTCCAGCATAACCCTGGAACGCCTGGAGCAATTTCAACCAAACTTGGTATACATATGACTTACAATCTGGAGAAAAGTACTGTTGGGTATGACACCACTACCACTCTGGAGGTGGGATGGGAAAGGGGTGACACATTATCCACTAAATTCAAGGAGGAAAAAAAAAGAGATTGGTCTAAGGGAGATAATTGTGAAACAGAGCTGCGCTGGTCAAAGAACAGGATTTTTAGCCTCTCATTTTAAGTCCAAATAATTTTTACTCCTCAACTTGTGTATGTTCCAGGATAATTCTGGAAAGCAGGGGGCAATTTCACCCAAACTTGGTACTCATATGACTTAAGTCTGTTGAGAGAGGAGTGGGGGTGGAAGAGGGTGACATGTAAAAGTAATCAAAAAGGACTGATATTAGTTTCGAGTCCACAGTTTTTGGGGTCACTGACATGAGTAGCGACACTCCGGATGCCGTTTACATCAAAGTTCAGCCCCCACTGGCCAGGGTGAGAGCAGGTGACAAATAAGGTGGGATCTCCAATTATTTTGCTATGGAACCTCAACCTGCCAAAACTTTGCAACGGCACAAGGCTGTGTAAAGAAGATGCTAGGCAATGTAACTGAAGCGACTATCTTAACAAGAAAGGGAGAGGGTGAAGCAGTTTTTATCCCATGGATATCACTCATTCTGACAGATCTCCCTTTTAGCTTTAAGAGACTGCAAATTTCCAGTGAGACAATCAACAAGTCACAGGGACAGTCTACAAATTATAGAGTAAAGTCTTTCACAAATTCACTATAATATTAATTTAACTCAGAACTTCTTTATAAACAACATTTTTAGTTTCACCTCCCAGACCAAGAATAAATAAATTCTTGCAAGCAACATAAAGTTGCCCACGGGAGAAACAGCGATCTCAAATCCACTCAGCACTATTAATAATTAATAAATTCCTGACCAATGCCGGGTAATCAACCAGTAAATAAATAAATAAACACAGAAAAATACTAGCTGAGAAATAAACATACAGAAAAATACTACCTCATAAATAAATAAATAAAAACAGAAAAATATCAGCTGACAAATAAATCATATGGTGAAACTTCATCTCCATCTCTCTCTCTCACACACACACATGCATGCACACACGCACGCACGCATGCACACACACATGCACACACACAAATAATAAAATATTAGTTCACAGGCAGCAATGCAAAATATCATTTTACAAAGAAAACAGCAAAAATATCAAGTTCACAAACAAAAAGCACCAAATATCAAGTTCACACAACAATTAAAACTTACGTGCCCAGGATTTCCTTTGGTTCGTATTTCGCATAAAACTCCTTTGCCTGATCCTGTGATGGGAGATCATCTGTCTCATCCTTGGTTACAGTCATGTCTACCCACAAATCTTCCACTCAGACAACAACAAGTTATGTTTCTTCCTTAAACCTTCCTAAACCTTCCAGCCTAACAGCAGGTACTTGTGTTTCTTCCAAGAGCAGCTACCCCAGACTCTAGCATCAACACAAAAACTGTTTGTTAAATGGTCCCTTCATTCATCAGAAATAAGGCTCCACAGCTCTGTACAGTTACTGTCTACAGAGATGCCACAGTAGTCTTCAGTCTGTACACAACTCCAGAAATGTTTACTATCTCTGCCACAAATCTGGTTTTAATCTTTATTATGGTCTTGATTTCAGACTTCTGTAAACTGTAGTTATGGGTCTATACAATCACAGACGGGCAACCCGTTCTTGGATTTCTGGAATGATGATCGTGGTCTGGTGTTCATGTATTCATTCTGGACGCTGATGACACGAGTCACATGAAGAAAACCTGTGAACAAGAAATAATACAGATAATGGAAAAAGCAAAAATGCACCATCAATTTCTTTTAAAGAAAGCAAGTTTATCCATGTATCCAGTAATGTATTATATTTAAGAAAGATAGTGGTCCAGAGAACTTTGAGAATGAACAAGGAGAACATTGTAAGGGCTGTTAAGGACAGTTCATGCATGCAGGAGACCAGGTTGGGAGATGACATCTGCATTATGTGAATGTCAGAGCTGGGAAAAGAAAGTGGCAGACAGTCCATCTTGTGTGGGAAGGCATGCATCAGCCACAACCAGCAACCAGCACATGACCATACAGGCACAAGCTTCAGAGTTTGCTGGAACAATGGGAAGATATTTGTGTGTATCAAGTGTAGCAACACCAGTCTCTGATTACAGACAACAGATTTAGGAGTGCATTATCAGCCACATGCTGATGATTCATTATCATCCTGTGCCATCTACCCTAGGAAGGTTAGTTGTAATGGTCCTCCAGCTTGTTCTGTCCCTTGCTTTTGCAGTAACCTAATTTGAATCCACCTCTTTTTGTTGTCTACCAACATACAAGAAAGCTGTTGACCTCTAGCACTTTCTCCTTGAACTTTGCACTCTCGTATAGTTTTCATTCATGTATTATGCCCCTTGACATGACCATAGTATGTTTTAACTGCCTCATTATTATGACAGAAGAGCCACTAACTTCCTCCCAGGTTGAAAGATACACTTAAGTGGTTACATGTGTGAGTGCAACTGATAGGGGAAATGAAGAAATGAGACCGGTTTGAGAGAAATGGAAAACTGAACCTGGAGCCTCCAAGAGAAACTCTGTAAGCTGGTGTGCAGCTCTCCCCCCTGCTTATCTGTGTTCATCCACTATCAGCCCATCCAAGCCCTCAAGCCCCACCTTTAATCAGGGAAAACCCTCTCTAGAGAAATGCATTGATTTGGCTCCACCCCCAGCTCCTCTTTACAGGGCCTTGTTGAAACTGTAAAGAAAACTCTTCTCATAAATAAATTGCTTTTTTTCTGCATCCCATAGGCCCAAAGAAACCATTGCAGCCATCATGGTATAAATTATTAATCCTATTCACAGAAACCACTGCAGACATCATGATATAAATTATTAATCCTTCTCACTTGCAATCCTTATCCTGATGACTTGAAATTTTAATCCCACTGACTTGTAATCTTAACCCTGGTGAATTGTAGTCTTAATCTAGCAGACTTGTAATCTTAATCCTGCTGACTTACAATCTTAATCTACAACAATTTCTGTATCTGTAACAACAAAACTTTTCACTGCTATGTGTATGGTGAAGATCTGCACAATGATATTCATTACAGAGACACTGTTAGCTGATGTCTGTGATGAAGATCTTGGTGGTGAATGTCTGTGGTAAACATGCTGGTAGCTGCTGCCTGCTGTGAAGATCTTGGGGGCTGATGCAGTGGAAAGATACTGTAACACAACGTCACATAAGATGGGATCGGAGCTACAAAAGACTTCTTGCTGAAGTCTGTTCTGGCAGGCGCAGTTTGGGGTTCGGGTAGCCTTCATTTTAAAAAGACGAGCTAAATAATTCAGCACCTAAAGTCTGGACTCTCACAAGCTACAATGACTTATTTCTGATGGTTGTCTTGTCTCAGAATATGACAGCTCTGGCCTACTGTCACAAGCTTTAATTATGCATTATTCACAGCAGGCCAAAGTACAGTTTGTTTTTTTGTTTTTTTTAAAATACCTCTAGCACAGGCTGAGGTTCTATTTTTAAACACCAAAAGCTGCCAAATTTAAAATTATAATCTGAACGGCAGTGCAGCAAGGCTGTGGGCAATGAAACACAATCAATAACGTGATGAAACACAACTGCAGCTCTTTCACAACTACATGAAACCTAAGTGATGTACTACATCAGAACACATAAACCAACATGAAACTGCTGACCTGGCTTCACTGGTTACACTTATTCTTCCTACTTTCTACACATTCATAAACTTTCTGCTGAATGTATCTGAGTGGCAAAGTGGTTAGTGCACTGGTCTCTCATGGTGAAGGTAGGGGGTTCGAATCAGGCCAGAGGCACCCCAGTCACCTAGCTGTAGAAATGGGTACCCGACTTCTTCTGGAGTTGGGGAAGGAAAGGCGGCCAGATGTGATACTGACCATATCACCCTCTAGCGTGCTGACGGGTCAAGGAAAATATGGGCACTAACACCATATCCCTATGTGCCTCTAAGGTACGACAGGGTTTACAGAGCTAACATCATACAGTGAATTTCAGCCAGTTTCACTCCCTCTGCCCAAAGAAATCTCACTACACATGTTGTTCAACGACTGTGCAATCCCTTGGCAGGGCATCCATGTTTATTTTACTTTGGCTTCAACCAGACTAAGAGCAGAGTGCTGCACTGTGCATGTTCAAACTACCCATCAGCCACTCTGAATGTGTCGTATTATCTCAGCTGCTATCTTTTCTGGTTATCACATCATTTTCAAACTGCCTTTACTTTGTTTTACTATCCCTTGAACCTACAAAACAAAATCATTATGAAACAAAACAAAACAAAAGATACAAAAAAAAAACAACACAAATATGTTGGCTGAAACATGTCAGTATCACTGAGAGTGGTTGACAGGTCAAACTGCATAAATCATTCACTGAACATGAAAAAAAATTAAGTCACATAAAGAGATGTGCCTGGAAGTAATCCCCCATCTCAATAACAACAATGGGCAGCATGTTAGCCAAAGACCAGAGACCAACTATAATATCAGTTATGAAATCAGGAGGTCAAGGAACTGGATTAATTGACATGTATTAAGAATGGAGTATACTCCACTTGAATACGGATCCTTCAGTCAAATGAAAACAATGAAAAATTTGAAGAAAGAGACTGTCAGAGAAAAAAAAAGCAAGCAGGTAATTAAAGAAAATAAAAAAAACTTCTGGGGAGAAAGGAAGTTGTCATGGAGAAACTTCTGATATTCACATTCTAATGATACTTCACATCACAACAGTTCTTATATTGTAACTGTACTTCACATCACAACAGTTCTTGCGCAATTGAAATACCACTACTTTTATCGTTTCTTTACTTATTCAGTCAAGCGGAGAGCGGGGTGCAAGCCCCTGGCTTCTGGAGTTAAGCGGCAACCAGCGCTCGTCGTCGGCCGCGATCCACTCTGAAGACAGTGTCAGGCGGGGAGTTTGACTGGGGCGGTACATCTGTCAAAAAGTAACGCAGGTGTCCTAAGGCGAGCTCAGCGAGGACGGAAACCTCGCGTAGAGCAAAAGGGCAAAAGCTCCCTTGATTTTGATTTTCAGTACGGCTCACACCAGGGGTGAATCTTGAAGGCTACACATGTCACAGTACCTCTGCTCTAGAGGTCGGTCTCGTCCCAAACACGCCCATACTGGGATAATATGCCTAAACCGGCTCAACCCAGGGGTGGAAGTCACTAGTGGCGAGGATTCATCCTCCTGGACAAAAGCTCCATCCTGGTCACAACTAGGAAGGGTAGCAGCCACGACCACAAAATGCTGAAGTCGGAGACACTGAACCAGGGCAGTCTAGATAGGCAACCACCTCTCACCCGGCGGGGATGTTCGCGTATCCTAATCACGCTGAGGTTTTCCGTTGAGAAAGTCCAACTCTGGACTGGATGGGCAACCACCTCTCACCCGGCAGTGATACACGGGTATCTCAAAACACGTCGAGGTTTTCCGGTGAGAAAGTCCAACTCTGGCCTGGGTGGGCTACTGCCTCTCACCCAGCGGGGATGCGCTGATATCCTAAACACGTCGAGGTCTTCCGGTGAGAAAGTCCAACTCTAGACTAAACTGGTGCAACGAAAACCACGGTGTCACGCAATCCGCTTCAGAGACCCACCAAGAATACAGGCTAAAGCCCTGCGATACTCTGAACCCCTTGTGGTCCTCTCGTGGATCTCATGTGGTCCTTTCGGGGACCACACAGGAGACCACGGGACCTAACGAGAACCACAGGCGTAAATTCAGTAGGATCACAGTGCGGTTTTGGTGGTAGAAGCGAATGAAGA
The DNA here is from genome assembly GCA_009760885.1 of Achatina immaculata. NCBI lineage: Eukaryota > Metazoa > Mollusca > Gastropoda > Stylommatophora > Achatinidae > Lissachatina > Lissachatina immaculata. Next base: position 36,392,047 of record CM019698.1, read on the forward strand.
AGAAGAAGACAACAGTTCTTATATTGTAACCGTATTTCACATCACAACAGTTCTTATACTGTAACCATACTTCACATAACAGTTCTTATATTGTAACCATACTTCACATCACAACAATTCTTATATTTTAACCATAATTCACATCACAACAGTTCTTATATTTTAACTGTAATTCACATCACAACAGTTCTTATACTATAACTGTACTTCACATCACAACAGTTCTTATATTGTAACCCTGCTTTACATCACAAAGTTCTTATATTGTAACCATACTTCACATCACAACAGTTCTTATATTGTAACTGTACTTCACATCACAACAGTTCTTATATTGTAACCCTGCTTTACATCACAAAGTTCTTATATTGTAACCATACTTCACATCACAACAGTTCTTATATTGTAACTGTACTTCACATCACAACAGTTCTTATATTGTAACTGTACTTCACATCACAACAGTTCTTATATTGTAACTGTACTTCACATCACAACAGTTCTTATATTGTAACTGTACTTCACATCACAACAGTTCTTATATTGTAACTGTACTTCACATCACAACAGTTCTTATATTGTAATTGTACTTCACATCACAACAGTTCTTATACTGTAACCGTACTTCACATCACAACAGTTCTTATATTGTAACCGTACTTCATATCACAAGTATGATTTATAAAGTAGCATGGAAAAACCTTTGAGAGAAAAAGAAGAAAGTCATGAAGAAACTGGAAAGAAAAAAGGAAGTTCTAGAAAGTCTCATCTTGTCTCCTTCCTCCTATTCTTTTCAGTGCTGAGGGGACAGTCAGGCATCTTGACAGGGCTCAGCGATTTGCTTCATATAATGAGATATTTAAGGTTTCTTCACCAACCTCTTGTGTGGGCGGCCTCTACCTCCGTTTCCCACAATTCTTAACGTGAATGTTTTCGGTGGTAGTCTCTCTGGTGGTAGGTATATATGCGACCACACCATCTGACTTTTGGTTCTGGAGGTAATGTAGTGCTACGGTGGTATACTCTCTGGTGGTAGTTATATAATTCAGCCAAACCATCCAACTTGTTGCTTCTGGAGGTAATGTAGTGCTACGGTGGTATACTCTCTGGTGGTAGTTATATAATTCAGCCAAACCATCCAACTTGTTGCTTCTGGAGGTAATGTAGTGCTACGGTGGTATACTATCTGGTGGTAGTTATATAATTCAGCCAAACCATCCAACTTGTTGCTTCTGGAGGTAATGTAGTGCTACGGTGGTATACTCTCTGGTGGTAGTTATATAATTCAGCCAAACCATCCAACTTGTTGCTTCTGGAGGTAATGTAGTGCTACGGTGGTATACTCTCTGGTGGTAGTTATATAATTCAGCCAAACAATCCAACTTGTTGCTTCTGGAGGTAGTGCTACGGTGGTATACTCTCTGGTGGTAGTTATATATGCGACCACACCATCCGACTTTTGGTTCTGGAGGTAATGTAGTGCTACGGTGGTATACTCTCTGGTGGTAGTTATATATGCGACCACACCATCCGACTTTTGGTTCTGGAGGTAATGTAGTGCTACGGTGGTATACTCTCTGGTGGTAGTTATATATGCGACCACACCATCCGACTTTTGGTTCTGGAGGTAATGTAGTGCTACGGTGGTATACTCTCTGGTGGTAGTTATATATGCGACCACACCATCCGACTTTTGGTTCTGGAGGTAATGTAGTGCTGGTGTTATGAACCCCTCTAGGTTAAATTCTACCCTTAAACCACAACTGACCCAGCAAACAGGCAGTGGATCTCTCAGCCACTCATAGATAACACAGGAAGAATGGACGGACTGATATAAACAGAAAATGACTCTAGAAAGAAATGAAAGGTAAAAAAGAAAGACCTGCAGTGATCAGGAGAATGACCAAAGAGATTCAAAGTAAGAAATGAAGACTGAAAAAGGACTTACATGAAGGGAAAAAAAAAGACCTACTGAGTCTAGGAGTATGAAAGAAAGACAGAAATACCAGATGAAAGAAAGGATGTCAAAGAAAGACTAGTACAAAGCAAATAAAACATGACCTAGGGAAAAAAAAAAAGGAAAACAAGATAGGAAGACAAAGAAAAACTTAGAAGAAAGAATGGAAGACAAAGAAAGAGAGAGAGAGAGAAACAGAATCTTTGAGAAAGACAGGTAGAGAGGGAGAGAGACAGAATCTTTGAGAAAGACAGAGAGAGAGAGAGCTGGGAAATGAATGCAAGTAGTAAAATCCTGGAGAGACTTGGCAGAGAAACAAGGAACTAAACAATATGAACAAATGAAAATGTGGAATGAGTGAATGAAATGTATATTACAGTCTGAATGTCTCACTTTTGGGGAAAGGGTTAGAATGCACTGTCTTTTGTTCTGCATATTTCTCCCGAAAATAAAAGCTCTTACATCTAACATTCATGTAGAACTGGCTGAGTTAGATCACTAACTGAATTTACCAGCCTTCTTGAATGAATGCCGATTCACAGTTTTATGAAACAAACACAAAAATAAATCATGAAACTACTCAATTAAAATAAAATGTAATGTATGTAGGAAACTCTCTACTGCAGAGAGTGGAACAACAATACAACTCCTTCAGATCATCAGAGGAAGTACCTAAAAGCCAGGGATCTTAATCAGGAATCCATGGATCACAGAAAACAACTCAATTTTTCTTAATCTTCAAAAAAGGAATACAGACAAAAAAAAAGTAATTTGTGGTCTCTAGTTTCTGGATATATTTCTTAGCTTCAATAAATTTTAAAGTCTAATATTATTATTTCTGTGTGTTTAACAAGTTGTAACTCACCAAAAAATGATAAGAGAAGAAATGAAAGTACTTCTTTATCAAATTAGACATTTTTAGGAATTAAATGTGACCATCCTCTGAGAAAAACATGAACATTCTAGCATTTTTCTGTATCACCACAAACTTACAACCTCAGTGACTATTACTGAAATCTAATAACAGGGGAGGTGACCTATTTCCACTGCAACTAACATTCCTATGAAAGTTTCACACTAGTCAGTGAAACAAAATCTACGCACAAGACACACAATGCCAAACTTCCTCTCTACTTGTGCTGTGATGGCTACAGTCTGACAAACTTAGAAAATTATGACATTAGATTTCATGAGCTCAAGTTGATAAAGATTTTATATCACTATCGTGACACAAAGTAAGGTCAAGAGCATCTATTTAGACCAGTGTTTCCCAGGCTTGTTCGGGACATCGGCCCTTTTCTTCCCACCCACATTCTCAACGGCCCCACTTATGTACTACTCATCCAATGACCCTTTAAACTAGGATATGCATTAAACAACACCAAACTTCAGCTAGCAAACCAGTTTACTTAACATGAAGGAATGCATTTATAACTCACCTACTGCATTATTTTCTCAACTTTTAATGTGATGGATGAGTTTCATGTACAGACACAAGTTGAAAAGTGCTAAGAAGGAAGGTATTACTGCCCCTATCTGCTACTTTGTTTTCCCTCAAAGCCCTCACCTTTTCTCCCACTACCCCCCCCCCCCAACTGACCCTTTTTTCCTTCACCCCCCCCCCTTTCAGTTATGTCCACTGGGGTGCTTGCTGTCACCTACTTTGAGAAACACTGATTTAGACCTATGGATTTCATTTCTTTGAATTATGCAGGCTGCTATTACTTCTCTCTATATCTAAAACAAGTTACTGCAATTAACAACAAACAATCACAGTACTGGATTAACTAACCATAATCAAATTAAAGTACTGGATTAACTAACCATAATCAAATTAAAGTACTGGAATAACTATCAACAGGCAAATTAAAGTACTGGAATAACTATCAACAGGCAAATTAAAGTACTGGAATAACTATCAACAGGCAAATTAAAGTACTGGAATAACTATCAACAGGCAAATTAAAGTACTGGAATAACTATCAACAGGCAAATTAAAGTACTGGAATAACTATCAACAGGCAAATTAAAGTACTGGAATAACTATCAACAGGCAAATTAAAGTACTGGAATAACTATCAACAGGCAAATTAAAGTACTGGAATAACTATCAACAGGCAAATTAAAGTACTGGAATAACTATCAAAAGGCAAATTACAGTTGTTTTTTTTTTCACAATAAACAAATCACTGCATTAAATTCTTTTACAAGCAGTTAGAGCTTTACACCAATTTACAACAAACAACTCAGAGCTTTACATCAATTTACAATAAATATGACTTCTGGGTTATGACCCTGTGCTGTCAGTAAATTGTTTTTTTTCACACTTTCTTCCAAACTGACCTAAATTATTATTATGAAAAGGTATTCAAGAGAAAGAGAGACAAACAAGAAAAATAAACCATGGAACAATTATGTTTTCTAAAAAAAATAAATGAAAAGGAAAAGAAGAAATACCTCCATTAAATTAAATGTAGGCAAAAAACAGATGATGTTCTTGCTAAGCGATGCTGTGGTGAAGAGTGGAATGTATAAAATGACTGAAATGACAACGGAAAAATAAGTACTGAATGTGAAGTGAAAACCTGAAAGTCACTGGAAGCCATGGTGAAATATGTGTGTCATCTAAACCAAGGCAATTAATTACTTCACCACACACAGGTGTGCATCATGGGACAAAATGAGGCCAGGTACTGTCACACAGAAGTGACATGTTCACAGTGACATCTGCCAGCAAGATGACATGCGCTACTCGTTCACAAGATTAATATTATATAGCATTCAAAACACTGCCACTACTACACTATTACCACCATTAACAGCACTACCACTGCTACCATACCACAACACTGATATTACTATAGTGCTTCTTCTAATACTGTGCCTCTACTGTAACTAATAAACTACTACTACTACTTAGATAACATACTATGGTGTATGGTTTATGGTCTGGGTCATCATCACTGCACTCCTGACATGTCCACAGGATTACCCCCCCCCAACATATCCACCAGCATCCTGTGGCTGATAATGCCTGTCCTGTGTTGGCTGACAAGTTGTCCAGCATGTCCAGTAAGCCTCTCATTCTTGGCCGTGTCAATCTGTATTCCCAGCTCTCTCAGTCTAAGAAGTGATAAAGATTCGCTACTCTCGAAGTCCTCCTCTCTGCCCACCTCTCTGAGCACGTTAACAATATCAGCTCAATCCAGTGGTCGTCCATCTGCGATGATGACAGAGACGGCCATTTCTATCAGCTCTCTCATTTCCCTGGATGCCCACATGCGGCAGGAGCACAGATGAAAGTGATTCTGCCACTCGCTGACTTCTGCAATGACTCAAGCATGGGTACAGAACCTGTCCCAACCTTCCAGATCACTGAATCACTTAGCTGGCAGACACGGGAGTGGTCTTGTGACTCCAGACAAAATGCTACAATTATGAACTGCTAACACTGTTATTGCTGCTTAAGCTTACCATTACTACTACCACCACCTACTGTTTCTACTACAACTACTATTACTATTATCACAATTACTTTTCTGCAAGAACTACTACTACTACTACTACTACTACTACTAATACTACTATGAATACGGCTGCTGCTGCTACTACTATTACTAGCACTACTACTATTACTAGTACTACTACTATTACTAGTACTACTACTACTACTTTTACTATTACTACTATTACTAGTACTACTACTATTACTAGTACTACTACTATTACTAGTACTACTACTATTACTTTTACTATTACTACTATTACTAGTACTACTACTATTACTAGTACTACTACTATTACTAGTACTACTACTGTTACTAGTACTACTACTATTACTAGTACTACTACTGTTACTAGTACTACTACTATTACTAGTATTACTACTGTTACTAGTACTACTGCTGTTACTAGTACTACTACTATTACTAGTACTACTACTATTACTAGTACTACTACTATTACTTTTAGTATTACTACTATTACTAGTACTACTACTATTACTTTTACTATTACTACTATTACTAGTACTACTACTATTACTAGTACTACTACTGTTACTAGTACTACTACTGTTACTAGTACTACTACTGTTACTAGTACTACTACTCTTACTAGTACTACTACTGTTACTAGTACTACTACTACTAATAATAATAATGAATAGTACCACCACTACTACTGATACAATCACTATTAGCGCAGTCAGTACACCTTGCTGTAGTACTTTATATTCAAGTCTACAGATCCCCTTAATTACTTCTTTATACACACAATGGCAATGATGCGTGGTACCCTGATTTTTGTGATGCGCTTTTTTGGCTGGGTAACTCCAACTTCAGCACTTTTCCTTGCTAAGGCAGACTGAGGTCTTGCTCAGACTGTCATGAAGACAGTGGTGTAGGCTGGCCTGGCCAAAACTTTGTTTTCCAGCCTCTGGTGGCAACCCCTTCTCCATGTAAGATCCAGCATGCAACGCTGGCTGGCCAGACGGCTTTGAGACTGTTCCACAAAGACACTTCGACTCTGGGATGAGGAATCTGATGAGCGCCTCAACGATATCCATTCCCCGCCACCTGTAGTCTGCTGGCTCTGTTTTGTTTACATCATTCTGATAGCCATTGTTGTAAAGTCTCACAGGCTTGTTATGTCCTGGATTAACTGGTTTCACACCACCACTAACCTGACATTACATTTTACACACACAAAAAAAAAAAATTACACTTAGTGCTGATTGCTACAGGTTTCTGGGCTACAGAAGTAGGTCAGAGTTTTTAAGCAAACAGATCTATGTTCCCTGTCTCACAAAGACTATGTTAAAATAAGTGTGCTCTTAACACAGTTGTTCCCATGGGGCCTTTAATTACTGAAAGAATTACTGAAAGTCTCTTTAAGCTGTCAGCCATAAGAAACCTCTGTCATTCAGTTACAATAAACACACTACTCTTTAAACCAGTACTCGCATTATAATTATATTTTATACTACAACAGCTTTCACATTACAGTAACTAAACATTACCTTTTACATTACACCAGTTATTTACAAGGAGTAATCAGTTATATATCCCACATTACAACTGTTCTTACATTATAATTATATGCACCACAAAATAACTATTATTTACAATATACTTCACATTAAAAACATGACAAACGTTCTGTATATTTCACATTATAGCTGCTCTGTACAAGATATGACCTTACCAGTACTAGCCAAGGTGAAATTAACGTAACACTAGTCACTTGTTACTTTTAATAACACAACATGCATTATCTTTTGGTTGCAGGTGAAAGCAAGATATGCCAGGTAAGGCATGTGCTCTGGTGCAAATGAGTGCATGTGGTTTTCATGCATGTGTGTTTGTACGTGCATGTATGTATGTGTGTGTGTGAGTGTGTGTGTTTTTTTTTCAATGTGCATGTGCATTGGAGTATCACTTCACTGCTAAGGTTGGAAAATTTCCAATTCATCTTTACAACTTTTTTTTTTTTAAACTTTGATTTTTTTTTTCAGTGAGTACCATTTCTTTTTCCTAAGTGGTATCAGCTACACATCAGCTACTAACTGTGTTTCCATACACTATGTTAAATGTTATTTACTTTTTTAAAAACTTTCAACTGTAGGTTACTTACTGACTATATAGCCTGACCATTTATAAAATCAATTACCAACAGTTAAATATAATGTGTTCTATTGGTGTATTTCACTATACACAGAGTCACTTATTAACAGCAGTGCAGAATTAAGAATTACAAATACAGAAGTAGTCCAAGGAATAAAATATTACATTTATATCTACAGAGATTACTACACTGCAAATAATACAGTTTTACATTTACACCTATGAGGGATTAATATACAAAAATTAATATGATCCACACAATATACAATGATTAGTATGATCCACACAATAAAGAATATACTTAATATGCTCCACACAATAAAGAATATACAAAGATTAATATGATCCACACAATAAAGAACATACAAAGACTAATATGATCCACACAATAAAAAATATACAAAGATTAATATGATCCACACAATATACAATGATTAATATGCTTCACGTAATAAAGAATATACAAAGATTAATACAATCACACAAATAATCCACACAATATACAAAGATTAATATGATCCACACAATATACAATGATTAATATGCTTCACACAATAAAGAATATACAAAGATTAATACAATCACACAATATAATCTACACAGTATACAAAGATTAATATGATCCACACAATAAAGTTAACCAGACAGGCTCTCACCTGGAATCCCCAGGGTAAAAGGAAACAAGAAAGACCCAGAAACACCTGGCGAAGGAGTCTTGAAGCAGAGATCTGAAAGATGGACTACACATGGAGACAGATAGAAGAAACAGCCCATGACAGAAATAAATGGAGAGCCCTTGTTGATGGCCTATACCCCAAATAGGGTTAAAGAAGGCGAGGACGGATACAAAAAAGTATTATACTTACATGTACATAAATACTCCACAGAATAAAATATTAGAATTACATCAACAGAGATTAATATGCCCCAAGTAACAAAAATTCCTCTCATTCAAACAGTTGATTTACTATGCATAATCTTTGGACCTAAATGATAGCTGGGTCTACAGCAACCATCATGATACTTATAGACATGTTATCATGCTTCTGTTAATTACAGTGAGTCAGCCTGGCCTACATATCTCTAGGCTACGACCAGATATTCTGATGAAAAGGTCATATCTAGCTTCTACATCATGTGAGAAGGTGACATAATCGACGAAAAGTTAAAACATTCCACATATTTTAGCGGACTCCAAAAGTGATATAACTTGGGTATATATTTCAGTTTAGTTCCATCTACATGTTAGAACTGTTCCTATCCGCGTATAAGGGGAAATAACATTCAGAATTCCTTTATGCCAAGACTAACCTCAAGGAATCTACACTCTTTTCCAGACAAACAACCAAGTGATTGTGAGCGCCAAGTGCCGCCATTTTGTCTTTCACCCCCCCCCCCAAGGTGGGTAACTCGAATATTTTTTTCCACAGTTGTGAGACGGGTTGTCCCCCTTCATGCAAGCGAATAAGGACTGCGGTAGGGTGAAAGTACAGAGCGGGTCACGGCAGATGTGCTCGAAGATTTGTGGAGGAAACGAGGGCTAAATACAAAAAAGAAAAGATTCTTGCGCAAGTAAACTGGTCCTTGGGGTATAACTATTGTTTGATGTTATGTTCTAGACGAAGGGCAGGCAGATAGATGGATCGAGCAGTGCTATAAGTTGATCTAAATAAGGTAGATAGAGGTGTATGGTGCAGTTTTACAAAGTGAGGGAGGAAGTGAGCAAGGGGAGAGAAAAAAAAACGAATATAAAGTATGAGAATGTATAAATGAAAAACATATAACATCCGATATTTCGGCGTGAGCCTTATTCGAGGATACAAACAGAACGAAATACAAACACATAGAACTTATCTGAAGTCTTGCTCCCAGTGAGAAGCTGAAATGTGTGTGGAAGAAGGAGGAGGGAAAAAAAAACCAACGCTGCCTACAGACAAAAGATTCCCGATATAGCCAATCATAGCGAAGAAGCGGAGAGAGAGGAGGAGAACAAGTGGGAGAAAGGGGTTGGGGGAAGGCAATAGAAACATGATAGCCGCTAGAGGTGTCGGGGGGGGGGGGAGAGGGGAGAGAAAAGGGGACGCGGAGAGATAATGAATGAAGAACTTAAACACCTACAGGGAGGAAATGTAGAACCGGTGAATAGGATAAGACCAATATGTTGGCAGAGAAGGAAATAGGATGGTGGTAGGGAGGGGTAGCATAGAGAAAGAAAGTAGAGTATAAAAAAGGCCAGTGGAAAAATAAAGAAGTTACAGAAAGCTGAAGACATTGTTAATTCCAGCTGGGTGGAGACAGCCAAACGGACAAGTGTTACATCTACGGCGTCCACCAGACGCTGGCCTCGACAACACAACGTCTGGTGGACGCCGTAGATGTAACACTTGTCCGTTTGTTGTCGAGGCCAGCCAGATCTCTTTCCCTAAATCCACGTTATCAGTACAGGAGGGTTTCACCTGTACTTCACGAAATGTCATTCATGTTAGCATGTGCAAACGTTGCGGTTTGAAGTACATAGGGGAAACTGGCTTACGGTTAGGAGATCGATTTCGCCAACATCTCAGTGATATTTCTAAGAGGGCCTGGACACCTGTGGCTAAACACTTTTGTCTTGGTAACCACAGGGGCAAATAGGACATTTCGGTTAGTGCGATCCGCTCTTGTTCCGCAGATGTACGATCTCGGAGGGTCCTAGAACAGCGCCTTATTTTCCAGACTGGCTGTCTCCACCCAACATATTGGTCTTATCCTATTCACCAGTTCTACATTTCCTCCCTGTAGGTGTTTAAGTTCTTCATTCATTATCTCTCCGCGTCCCCTTTTCTCTCCCCTCTCTCTCCCCTCCCCCCCCCCCCCCGACACCTCTAGCGGCTATCATGTTTCTATTGCCTTCCCCCAACCCCTTTCTCCCACTTGTTCTCCTCCTCTCTCTCCGCTTCTTCGCTATGATTGGCTATATCGGGAATCTTTTGTCTGTAGGCAGCGTGGGTTTTTTTTCCTCCTCCTTCTTCCACACACATTTCAGCTTCTCACTGGGAGCAAGACTTCAGATAAGTTATATATGTTTGTATTTCGTTCTGTTTGTATCCTCGAATAAGGCTCACGCCGAAATATCGGATGTTGTATGTTTTTCATTTATACATTCTCATACTTTATATTCGTTTTTTTTTCTCTCCCCTTGCTCACTTCCTCCCTCACTTTGTAAAACTGCACCATACACCTCTATCTACCTTATTTATATTAACCAGTTTTACTGCAGTCGCCATCCCTTTTATCTATAAGCTGATCGAGCAGTTGGTTGAACAAAGAACTTCACTGACAACTGTGAACCAGTGAGGTTATCAGGAATGATGGAGTTTTAGGGTGAAACTTGGGATGGCGAAGAATTAACGATTCATCAAGAGCTCCAAACGGAGCTAAACGAGATATTGAAAGAGAGAGAGAGAGAGAGAGAGAGAGAGAGAGAGAGAGAGAGAGAGATAGAGAGAGAGAGAGAGAGAGAGATTGGAGCGTTTATGTATGTGTCCGGAGTGCATTGATGATGACCCTTCCTAACTTTTGATGTTGCTATCATCAATTCAGGCTCTAGTGAGACAAGGAAAGCCTCTGTTGTTCTCCTTGGGCCCAGGTTTTTGAGTTGGCACCGTGGTGCTGGTTTCTCTCACTCTCTCTCTCTCTCTTCCCCCCCCCCCTCCCTTTTTTACCTTATTTTAGATCAAGTTCATGAGGTGAAGACGCTTGTCCGATGAGGCAATCAACAACCCATAGCTGATATGCCAGCGTCAAGGTTAGCGACCCATAGCTGATATGCCAGCGTCAAGGTTAGCGAACCATAGCTGATATGCCAGCGTCAAGGTTAGCGACCCATAGCTGATATGCCAGCGTCAAGGTTAGCGAACCATAGCTGACCAAGACCCTGTCCCACCTCTCCGTTGGTACCCCTAGGAACAGGCCTAGCCTGGCTAACAGGGCAGGGATCGCTGTAGTCCCCATGGTGGTGGAGTCTGCTAGAGAAGCATTGCACAACTCCCTGCTTTTTAGCTGTACTCCGGAACCGAAAAAAAATAGCCGCCATAACCCTCTCCCACGCCGATACGATGTTGTGCCTCAACATGTCTACAGCATCGGCTGCAAAGAGCAACAGCTCGCAGTTACGAGGAGGTCATACAAATACAAGCAAGATAAAGTCCAAGAACATAATAAAACGTTCTATCTAGAGAGTCTTCCCTGTGCTTGGATAAGCGGTCTGATTGTATCTGGTCCCAAGGGTTTGCTTTCCATGGCCTTTGACCTACCAGCAATAGTAGAACCGGCCTCGGTCATGATAGCAGCCACTGAGCAAAGCCATGCATGGCAGGACTCACACGTGACAACTGTCTTCTTCAAAACTCTCTTCACAGAGGAAGCATAAAGTACTAGTAAAGGTCATTGTGACACAGGAAGCCAAAATAGTGCTCCTGTTCTAGATTCTCTTCTTCATTATATTGCTAAACACAATATGAAATAAATAACATGGCTGGCTAAATGTAAGGATATTGAATAGTAATGTTCTTTTTTTCCATTCTCATATGTGTGTATGCGTGTGTGCGTGTATGTGTGGGCGCGTGCGTGCATGTATATATATATATATATATATATATATATATATATATATGTGTGTGTGTGTGTATGCGTGTATGCGTTTTTTTGTTCTTCTGATTGTATTATAAATTCCGACAGAAGTAAATCCTCCAATTTCTTCTTATCATTCTTCTTCTTCTGTTATCCACTAAGAACTCTTGAGGTCTAAATATTGCTTGGGTTCTTTATTTGATCTCTCTCCACTCCCTCTCTCTATCTCCCTCTTTCGCTCTCTCTCTCCTCTTCCTCCTCCTCCTCTCCTACATTATCTGCTTTCCCCCCCCCCCCCCCTTATTTCAGCTTTTTAGTATTTGTACAATTGCACTATAGACCATCGGTGGTGAAATGGTTAGTGAACTTGACTGCCGAACAGAAAGTCACTGGTTCAGTTTCACGCTCAGGTGGAATTTTTTTTCCAACCGACAGGAACTGGAATAATTCCAGTCTTAAGAGATAGGTACCTGGTGCTCCTGGGAAAACAAAGGCAATGAGGAGGACAGGTTTTGGCATCCCTTCCTCAAATGTTTTAGTGGCCTAGAAATGTGAAAGCAGTTAGCTCCCCTGCTACATATAAATGTTACCAGAACATTGGTTTAGATTTAGATCTATCTATCTATCTATCTATCTATCTATCTATCTATCTATCTATCTATCTATAGTATGCTTCCACGTAACGAAATTATCAGTTTAAATTATTTCACTGGTTGCTTCTTAAAGTTTTCTGATAATACAAATCAGTGACGGTAACGGAGCACCTCCAGAAGTTTCGGTTTTTCTCGTTTTTTGTTGGTGTTATTGTTTTTTTTTTTTTTAACCAGTAATCATGGTTAACGCGATGACGGGATTAGGTATTACTAAATTTCAAGTTTAATCCGTGTGGTACCATGGTGCCATTTTCCTTTACCTAGCTGTTCTTGAGCGCAATGTGGCTTCTGCTATCAGAGTGACATTGTTTAATGGCTGTTACTAGAAATTCAGACTTGCCTGTCTGGTCGGGGCTGTTGAAATGATTAGATACTGGCTTAGAAGCATTCTGGGATATTTCATAAAGATGTTTCTGCATGCGCTCATCTAATCTGAGACCGATCTCCCAGATGTTCTGTGATAATGTTGCTCTGCTTCCTAATCTGGTTACTTCAGTCTTCCTGGACGCGGAGACAGGTGGTCATCCTATGTAGATGTTTACTCAGCTATGTCCATCAGGTGGTCTTCCTATGTAGGTGTTTACTCAGCTATGTCCATCAGGTCATCCTATGTAGATGTTTACTCAGCTATGTCCATCAGGTGGTCTTCCTATGTAGGTGTTTACTCAGCTATGTCCATCAGGTGGTCTTCCTATGTAGGTGTTTACTCAGCTATGTCCATCAGGTGGTCTTCCTATGTAGGGTTTACTCAGCTATGTCCATCAGGTGGTCTTCCTATGTAGGTGTTTACTCAGCTATGTCCATCAGGTGGTCTTCCTATGTAGGTGTTTACTCAGCTATGTCCATCAGGTGGTCTTCCTATGTAGGTGTTTACTCAGCTATGTCCATCAGGTGGTCTTCCTATGTAGGTGTTTACTCAGCTATGTCCATCAGGTGGTCTTCCTATGTAGGTGTTTACTCAGCTATGTCCATCAGGTGGTCTTCCTATGTAGGTGTTTACTCAGCTATGTCCATCAGGTGGTCATCCTATGTAGGTGTTTACTCAGCTGTGTCCATCAGGTGGTCATCCTATGTAGGTGTTTACTCAGCTATGTCCATCAGGTGGTCATCCTATGTAGGTGTTTACTCAGCTATGTCCATCAGGTGGTCATCCTATGTAGGTGTTTACTCAGCTATGTCCATCAGGTGGTCTTCCTATGTAGGTGTTTACTCAGATGTGTCCATCAGGTGGTCATCCTATGTAGGTGTTTACTCAGCTATGTCCATCAGGTGGTCTTCCTATGTAGGTGTTTACTCAGCTATGTCCATCAGGTGGTCTTCCTATGTAGGTGTTTACTCAGCTATGTCCATCAGGTGGTCTTCCTATGTAGGTGTTTACTCAGCTATGTCCATCAGGTGGTCATCCTATGTAGGTGTTTACTCAGCTATGTCCATCAGGTGGTCATCCTATGTAGGTGTTTACTCAGCTATGTCCATCAGGTGGTCATCCTATGTAGGTGGTTACTTAGCTATGTTTTTGTCAGAGTTTGCATTTTTTTTTTGTTTGTTCAAAACATCAGTCAGTCAGTCATTTGCATGTCCCTTGGGAAACTTTGCTCCCTAACAGTTCTCCTGTTTGCCTTTCGGTTGTAAGCAAGATGCTGTTCTGCTGATGTATCCATTCGCAGATCATCAGCGGTAGTAAATAAAAAAATATGTAACTGGAAACGAATCTTGTGAAAATGAGAAATAAGAGAGAAAGATACTTTGTTCTGTGCCACTGAGGCAAACAGAGGATGTTGCATTTTCTTCATCGTTTGCTTGTATCTCAGCACATTAAAGTTGTCAGTGTTACCCGGTCATCTTTCCTCTTATCTCAATACATTAAAGTTCTCAGTGTTACCTGGTCATCTTTCCTCTTATCTCAATACATTAAAGTTGTCAGTGTTACCTGGTCATCTTTCCTCTTATCTCAATACATTAAAGTTGTCAGTGTTACCCGGTCACCTTTCCTCTTATTAAAAACACTTTAAAGTAGTCAGTGTTACCCGGTCATCTTTCCCTGCATATGAGCATATCAGAGTTATCAGTATTACCTGGTCATCTTTCCTTGTAATATTAAATTATCTATCCAGAATCGCACGAAGGTAGCGAAGATAACTGGCCTAGCGTGATGCATTGTTATCGGGTTCAACGAAACAAAATTGGACGCTAATATCAATTTCACAATTTCCAGCGTTGTTTATGCGTCCCGTTTTTATGAATTCTTCTTAAATCTTGAATCCAGGAATCAGCATCATCACATTCGGGACACACCCATACGTGCTATGTTCTCTGTTTCAGTAACCACCGAAGAGTATGAACACTTAATTGTGCCAGCCAGCTGTTGGTTCTGACAACCTTGAATTCTACCAACCAGCCTCCCTGCTCTTCTTTCCTCCCTCCTCACAGCTCTGTCTTTCATCCTCTGTAGATATATATTATCAACACATGCTCTTTCCTCCTGTACCAGGTCGTATGTCACCGACTTCGCTATATCCGTCCTGTCCATTGGTATCATATCTGTTGCAACAGCGTTTCTGGCAACACGATCGGCTACATCATTGCCTGTCACTCCCGCATGCGCTTGGCAATATATCCATACATATCCACGTATATGCATATGTATATCCAACACATCCACGTCTGCCTGGTGACACTGGCTTGTCCGGAATTGTCGTCGAGGCTATGTCGAGGCTATGGAGAACCTATTCTGCGGTCGACCTTTGTGACAGTGTATCGGGCAATTCCAGGGTGACCGGTTATTCTTTCATTAGAACATAATCACGTTTGATAACTGATAACTCCTAAGCACTCTACACTTGTGTTATCAATAAGCTAACAAGAAACCAATCCAATATTTTCATTAAGTTTTTTTTTTTCCCCAACAGGAACCGGAAGTGTTGGAAACCACGGAAAGCAATAAACGTACGTGGAGCTGTCGTCTGCTAGCAAGTCTTGGTCTGCTGCTCCTCAGTTTGAAACACGGAAAAACATGAACATCATCTGTTTTACATTCGCTGCATTCTTATCGCAGTCCTTAACATTCTCAGAAGGGTATTTTGTCGACATCGATGCCTATGATCAGGAATGTTTCTTCGAAAAAATCATATCGGGGAAAGCATCGAATTTGCTGTTCGAAGTAGTAGAAGGTGGATTTCTGGACATTGATGTGAAAGTAAGTGTCTTTGTCTGGACATTGATGTGAAAGTAAGTGTCTTTGTCTGGACAT
Source organism: Achatina immaculata (assembly GCA_009760885.1). Classification (NCBI taxonomy): domain Eukaryota; kingdom Metazoa; phylum Mollusca; class Gastropoda; order Stylommatophora; family Achatinidae; genus Lissachatina; species Lissachatina immaculata. Next base: position 36,408,142 of record CM019698.1, read on the forward strand.
TGATTTGAAAGTGTCTTAGTTTGGACATTGATGTGAAAGTAAGTGTCTTTGTCTGGACATTGATGTGAAAGTGTCTTTGTCTGGACATTGATTTGACAGTAAGTGTCTCTGTCTGGACATTGATTTGAAAGTGTCTTTGTCTGGACATTGATTTGAAAGTGTCTTTGTCTGGACAATGATTTGAAAGTGTCTTTGTCTGGACAATGATTTGAAAGTGTCTTTGTCTGGACATTGATGTGAAAGTAAGTGTCTCTGTCTGGATATTGATTTGAAAGTAAGTGTCTCTGTCTGGATATTGATTTGAAAGTAAGTGTCTTTGTCTGGACATTGATTTGAAAGTAAGTGTCTTTGTCTGGACATTGATTTGAAAGTAAGTGTCTCTGTCTGGACATTGATTTGAAAGTAAATGTCTTTGTCTGGACATTGATGTGAAAGTAAGTGTCTTTGTCTGGACATTGATTTGAAAGTAAGTGTCTTTGTCTGGACATTGATTTGAACGTAAGTGTCTCTGTCTGGATATTGATTTGAAAGTGTCTTTGTCTGGACATTGATTTGAAAGTGTCTTTGTCTGGACAATGATTTGAAAGTGTCTTTGTCTGGACAATGATTTGAAAGTGTCTTTGTCTGGACATTGATGTGAAAGTAAGTGTCTCTGTCTGGATATTGATTTGAAAGTAAGTGTCTTTGTCTGGACATTGATTTGAAAGTAAGTGTCTTTGTCTGGACATTGATTTGAAAGTAAATGTCTTTGTCTGGACATTGATGTGAAAGTAAGTGTCTCTGTCTGGACATTGATTTGAAAGTAAGTGTCTTTGTCTGGACATTGATTTGAACGTAAGTGTCTCTGTCTGGATATTGATTTGAAAGTAAGTGTCTTTGTCTGGACATTGATGTGAAAGTAAGTGTCTCTGTCTGGATATTGATTTGAAAGTAAGTGTCTTTGTCTGGACATTGATTTGAAAGTAAGTGTCTTTGTCTGGACATTGATTTGAAAGTAAATGTCTTTGTCTGGACATTGATGTGAAAGTAAGTGTCTCTGTCTGGACATTGATTTGAAAGTAAGTGTCTTTGTCTGGACATTGATTTGAACGTAAGTGTCTCTGTCTGGATATTGATTTGAAAGTAAGTGTCTTTGTCTGGACATTGATTTGAAAGTGTCTTTGTCTGGACGTTGATTTGAAAGTAAGTGTCTTTGTCTGGACATTGATTTGAAAGTGTCTTTGTCTGGACGTTGATTTGAAAGTGTCTTTGTCTGGACATTGATTTAACATTGTCTTTGTCTGAACATTGATTTGAAAGTAAGTGTCTCTGTCTGGACATTGATTTGAAAGTAAGTGTCTTTGCAGATAGAATTTTCTTTCTTTTTCTTTTTAAATATATGTATCGAGAAAATTGATAGATTGGGATAGTGGAGTTATTTGGTTAGAAAATCAGCAATTCCTGTCGGCATTTATGGAGAATTGGTTAGCTGGCTTATCTCACATAGTGAAGTGTGGTGATTGGAACATAGTCAGAGGTGCACGGTCACCCAGCTGCGGAGATGGTTGTTTGGGTTTTTTCTCTCTTACTGGATAAGGACAGGCAGTCAGATGATGATGATGATCACATCACCCTCTTGTGCATGTTGCTGACCACATCACCCTCTTGTGTGTCAGCTGGTCAAGGAAAATATGGACACTTATTGCCATATCCTCTAGGTTCTTCTGTGGCATCATTTGCCTGCCATATCTTTACATTTACAGTTATTGCTTGAAAGAAAAAAAATCTTTTTGTTTTCCCTGTTTTTCTTTTCTTTTTTTTTCCTCCCTTCATTCTTTTTTTTTTTCAGTGACTCCACAGTGGACAAAATCAGATTTCCCTGTTCCTAGAACTCACCTTCACATGGGATTCTATTTTGCCTTCATTCAGTGATGGTGCGGTCCAGTGTGCCTTGCCCTGCAGGGACATTAATTTCAGTCACTGAGAGAGAGACAGATTAGGTTTTGTGTATAACACCAGGAAATACAGTTTTAGAAATGGCATTATCCTCTTTCCACACATTGCTCCTGGTTGACAGGTTGTCATTATTCTTAACCTGGCTAGTGGGTAAGGATTGATTCTTGTATCATAGTGCTGGAGTGTCTTGATACTCATTTCTTAGTGTTGTAGTGTCTTGATAATTATTTCATGGTGTTGTAGTGTCTTGATACTTATTTCATGGTGCTAGAGTGTCTTGATACTTATTTCATGATGCTGGAGTGTCTTGATACTTATTTCATGGTGCTAGAGTGTCTTGATACTTATTTCATGGTGCTGGAGTGTCTTGATACTCATTTCTTAGTGTTGTAGTGTCTTGATAATTATTTCATGGTGTTGTAGTGTCTTGATACTCATTTCTTAGTGTTGTAGTGTCTTGATACTTATTTCATGATGCTGGAGTGTCTTGATACTTATTTCATGGTGCTAGAGTGTCTTGATACTTATTTCATGGTGCTGGAGTGTCTTGATACTTATTTCATGGTGCTGGAGTGTCTTGATACTCATTTCTTAGTGTTGTAGTGTCTTGATAATTATTTCATGGTGTTGTAGTGTCTTGATACTTATTTCATGGTGCTAGAGTGTCTTGATACTTATTTCATGGTGCTTGAGTGTCTTGATACTTATTTCATGGTGCTAGAGTGTCTTGATACTTATTTCATTGTGCTAGAGTGTCTTGATACTTATTTCATGGTGCTGGAGTCTCTTGAAAAACAAGCCAGAAAGGTCAATTCCAGGAAAATGAGAATGGCAGTGTATTTCAGTCTTAATGCACTGTAATGATTTTTATAACAACATCTTCTTTGATGTACTAGTAGGTGTGCTGCACAAAGGAATATTTAGTTTGTTAGTTATAGGAAGACTGTTCATTCATTCTTCTTCTTCTTGAACTGTAAACATATTTTCACAGTCACTTGTGGGTATTATGAGCATGAAACACAAGCATTTTGTGGAAATGGGAAATGGATAACAGAAATTTGGTGTGAAATCTTATAATTCACTCAAGATTTGGTGTGAAGTCCTAATAATTCACTTGAAGTCTTATAATTCACTCAACATTTAGTGTGAAGTGTTATAATTCACTCAAGATTTGGTGTGAAGTCTTAATAATTTACTCAAGATTTGGTGTGAAGTCCTAATAATTCACTCAAGATTTGATGTGAAGTCCTAATAATTCACTCAAGATTTGGTGTGAAGTCTTAATAATTCACTTAAGGTTTGGTATGAAGTCGTATAACTCACTCAAGATTTGGTATGAAGTCTTATAATTCACTCAAAATTTGGTGTGAAGTCTTATAATTCACTCAAAATTTGGTGTGAAGCCTTAATAATTCACCCAAGATTTGGTGTGAAGTCTTAATAATTCACTCAAGATTTGGTGTGAAGTCTTAATACTTCACTCAATATTTGATGTGAGGTCCTAATAATTCATTCAAGATTTGGTGTGAAGTCCTAATAATTCACTCAAGATTTGGTGTGAAGTCTTAATTCTTCACTCAGTATTTGGTGTGAAGTCCTAATAATTCACTCAAGGTTTGGTGTGAAGTCTTATAATTCACACAAGATTTGGTGTGAAGTCTTAATACTTCACTCAGTATTTGGTGTGAGGTCCTAATAATTCATTCAAGATTTGGTGTGAAGTCCTAATAATTCACTCAAGATTAGATGTGAAATCCTAATAATTCACTCAAGATTTGATGTAAAGTGCTATAATTCACTCAAGATTTGATGTGAAGTGTTATAATTCACTCAAGATTTGGTGTGAAGTCTTATAATTCACTAAAGATTAGATGTGAAATCCTAATAATTCACTCAAGATTTGATGTAAAGTGCTATAATTCACTCAAGATTTGATCTCTCTCTCTCTCTCTGAACCTTAAGTGCCCAGGGCACATGGGGCTTCCCCAAGGGTTTTCCACAAATGCCTGTCCTTTGCCTTTTTTTCTGCTCTTGCCCAGGTGAGCCCTCTATTGCTCAACATCCTTTCTGTTGTTCTTCTCCATGTCTCTTTTGGTCTACCCTTACTTCTGTTCCCCTGTGGTGTCCATCTTAGTGCTATTTTTGGTAGTGAGTTGTCAGTCATTCAGAGCACATGTCCCAACCATCGCCAGCGTCTTTCCTCAATAATTGTTGTCAGTGGTTTCATCTGCATTTCTGCTAATAAGATGTTATTTCTTATGGTGTTTGGCCAAAATATTTTTCTAATTCTTCATAAACATTTAGTCTGGAAAAAATTCAACTTGTTTTCTATTGTTTTGGTGATTTTCCAGCATTCACTTCCATAGAGTAGTACACTTAGAACATTACTCTTAAATATCCTGATTTTCATATTTATGCTTAGTTTTTTTTATTTCCATATAGTCTGCAGCATTGCAAAAGCCTGGTTGATGTCCTCTGTACTGTCTCCATTGCCTACTACTCTGCTGCCAAGGTATACAAATTCGTTGACCTCCTCCACTAACTTGTTATCTACTCTGAGTACATTTCTGTTGTTCACATTTTGCTTCATTAACTTTGTCTTTCCTACGTTGATCTTTAGTCCTATGCTGTTTACATTCTGAGTTAGCTTGTTTATTTTATCTTGCATATCTTTGTGACTGCTTGATAATAGACAAATATCGTTTGCAAAGTCAAGGTCCTCCAGCACTGTGTCAAGGGTCCATTGTAATCCTCTGCATTTGTCTGATGTTGCCTCCTTCATTAACCAGTCTACTGCCAAGATAAATAATGTTGGTGATAGTACACATCCCTGTTTCACTCCTGTTTGTACCCTAAAGCTGCTGGAGGTATGTTCTCCACAGATAACTTTGCACTGAAAACCCTCGTATAGGGCTTTGATTACATTAACTATTTTATGGGGGAGGCCATGCCATCTTAGGATTTTCCACAGTGCATCTCTGTTGACACTGTCAAAGGCTTTCTCAAAATCTATGAATAATGCATATGTTGTGCTATGCCACTCATTTGCCTGTTCTAATATTTGTCTAAGTACAAATATGTGGTCTATGCATGATCTTCCTTTCCTAAATCCTGCCTGCTCTTTCCGAAGTTTTTCCTCAAGTGCTGGTACAATTCTGTTGATGATTATTCTGCAAAATACTTTACTGGTGAGTGGCAGTAGGGTAATGCCTCTCCAGTTCCCGCAATCTCTGAGGTCACCCTTCTTTGGTAGTTTAACTATAAGCCCAGTTTTCCACTCCTCTGGGGCTTTTTCTAGATCCCAAATTTGTTGTAATATCTGCAAAGTTGTTTTGGTGTTTCTGTTTCTTCTGCTTTCAACATCTCAGCAGTCACTTCATCTTCACCTGATGCCCTGTCTGATTTTAGCTTCTTTATCGCCTCCTTTACTTCACTTATTGTTATTGGTCCTGTATTGATGTTTAGTTCCGTTTTTGCTTCAGGTATGTCTATTGTTTGTGCTGCTTGTGTTCTGTTTAGTAGGGTGTTAAAGTGTTCCCTCCATCTTTCAATTTTTTTTCTTTCTCCACTGACCAGTTGTCCATTTTGTGTTCTTACTGCAAGATTTGATATGAAGTCTTATAATTCACTCAAGATTTGGTGTGAAGTCTTATAATTCACTCAAGATTTGGTGTGAAGTCCTAATAATTCATTCAAGAGGTAGGCTTCTTTATGGATTCCACAAATGTTAAACAAGAGGTAGGGCATGGTCTTGACCAGGTCTGATTTCCTATACACTGATAGCTCTGCTCTTCTGATTTTAAAAATTGTTGCTTCTCAGCTGAAAAGAGCACAAGATCATGTACCATTTATCATGTCCACAGTATGATGATGATGATGATATCAGGTAACTGGTCATCTAACACAGGCAGTCTTTTCTTCCAGAGAACATTCAGCACTTTTATTTTATTTTGTAAATCAGTAGTTTCAAAACTTTTTGAGGCTGTTGCCCCCTTGCCTTCTAGATCACATCACTTTCTCTCTCTCTCTCTCTCTCTCTCACACACACACACACTCACACTCACACACACACTCTCTCTCTCTCCATTCAGCTGATTTTGGTGTCACCAGCGGCTCCCTTCCCATCACCATCTCTTGAATCTTCCCAACACCCTATGGGGGCAGTGCCCCACACCTTGAAAACCACTGTTGTAAACGGACAATACTTGAGAAAGAACATCTTTTAAATGTTGGTTATCTCCCTGGAACTGTAAGTTATGATATTCTTAGCAGTGAGTGCATGGAAGAAATGGGCTATGGCCCTAAATGGCGAGCTTATCTGCCCTTTTCAGACCGTGATCCAGTCCTGCCCCAATAGGCTGAACTATAAGCACAAGCAGAGAGGTGGGACAGAGTCTGGCCCATGTCATCGTACAATTTGACATCAGTCAGTCAGTCAGTCATTTGCATGTCCCTTGTGGAACTTTGACTCCCTAAAAGCTCACCTGTAGGCCTCTCGGTTGAAAGTAAGATGCCCTGCTGAATGATGCATCCATTTACAGATTATCAATGATGTCTTGCACCCATCTTCACCTTGGTCTTCCTCTCTTTTTCCCATTATGTACCCTTCCAAGACGGTCATCTTTAGATTATCATGACGTTTAATGTGTCCAAAATATTTAAGTTTTCTCTGTTTAATCCTCTTTACTAGCCAGCCTTCTTCAATATTAAGCTCTTGTAGTATGGATATATTTGTTCTTTTTTGTGTCCATGATATTTGAAGAACTCTTCTGTAGCATTTATGAGTACATTCAAAGGCATTTATGTGTTTCTCAGCTGTTATGTTAAGCATCCAGGTCTCACAGGCATATGTTGTGATGGGAAAGATGCATGCTCTTAAACCGTCATTGAACTTTTTTCCCCAGCATTTTCACATTTGCCAATATGTGTCTTTATGTCCACAGATTTCTGGACCAGATGGAAAAATAATACATGCATTAGAGAGACAGTCAAATGGTAGACACTTCTTCACAGCCTACATGGATGGCATCTACAAGTACTGTTTCAGTAACGCCATGTCCACTTTGACTCCAAAAACTCTGGTTTTCACCATTGATGTTGGGCAGAAGATGGTAGAGGATTCCGCTAAAGAAATTGGTGGTAAGATTTAACTTGTATTTTATATGATTTATAAAGAAAAAAGTGCTATAGGGTTTTGAATGTGAGACAAATCCATAAGTGGTCTGGTCTCCAGTGAAGGAGGCTATCAGCATACATGTGTGCAGTGTGGCATGACTGAGAAGTTTAACAAGTCAGAAGTGATGAGTGCAGCTTTATCTCATGTGCTGATTTAGAGCATCGGGCTCTGTCAGTTCAGTCGGTCATATTCTGTAATACATGTCAGCAACTAGGTAAAAGATGTTGTGTATTCATGTTGAGAGGGACAGAAAGTCTGATAAGAGTGGGAAGGGAAGAACTGAGAGGGACAGAAAGTCTGATAAGAGTGGGAAGAACTGAGAGGGACAGAAAGTCTGATAAGAGTGGGAAGAACTGAGAAGGACATAAAGTCAGATAAGAGTGGGAAGGGAAGAACTGAGGGGGACAGAAAGTCTGATAAGAGTGGGAAGGGAAGAACTGAGAGGGACAGAAAGTCTGATAAGAATGGGAAGGGAAGAACTGAGAGGGACAGAAAGTCTGATAAGAGTGGGAAGAACTGAGAGGGACAGAAAGTCTGTTAAGAGTGGGAAGGGAAGAACTGAGAGGGACAGAAAGTCTGATAAGAGTGGGAAGGGAAGAACTGAGAGGGACAGAAAGTCTGATAAGAGTGGGAAGAACTGAGACTTGGGTAGTTGAGGGGCCTGGAGCCTTGTTCCCCCCCCCCCCCCCCAACTTATTACAAAGTTTTCAGTGTTTGGACAGAGGGCCCAATAGTAACTGACCCCACGTCCTGAGCTGGCTCTCCCTGGCCCAGAGTGGCTGAGCTGACTTTCCATCATAAATGTCTCATTTGTCAGGACCCTCAGCTCACCACAGCATCCACTACCAAGCCTTCCAGGGAACATCACCACAGCGTCCACTACCAAGCCTTCCAGGGAACATCACTACAGCATCCACTACCAAGCCTTCCAGGGAACATCACCACAGCATCCACTACCAAGCCTTCCAGGGAACATCACTACAGCATCCACTAACAAGCCTTCCAGGGAACATCAGCATCCACTACCAAGCCTTCCAAGGAACATCACCACAGCATCCACTAACAAGCCTTCCAAGGAACATCACCACAGCATCCACTAACAAGCCTTCCAAGGAACATCACTACAGCATCCACTAACAAGCCTTCCAGGGAACATCACCACAGCATCCACTACCAAGCCTTCCAAGGAACATAACCACAGCATCCACTAACAAGCCTTCCAAGGAACATCACTACAGCATCCACTAACAAACCTTCCAGGGAACATCACCACAGCATCCACTAACAAGCCTTCCAAGGAACATCACCACAGCATCCACTACCAAGCCTTCCAGGGAACATCAGCATCCACTACCAAGCCTTCATGGAACATCACTACAGCATCCACTAACAAGCCTTCCAAGGAACATCACTACAGCATCCACTAACAAGCCTTCCAAGGAACATCACTACAGCATCCACTAACAAGCCTTCCAAGGAACATCACTACAGCATCCACTACCAAGCCTTCCAAGGAACATCACTACAGCATCCACTACCAAGCCTTCCAAGGAACATCACTACAGCATCCACTACCAAGCCTTCCAGGGAACATCACCACAGCATCCACTACCAAGTTTTCCAGGGAGATATTGTGTAACAGTTCAGTTGTTTTTTTAAAACCAGTATATATTTATTTATTTATTGATAGACTTTAAAACCGACTTACCAATCCCACAACTAAATGTCAACCTAGATGAAATTACATTGCATGAAATTTAAGCAGCATTGAATCTAATGGCTAACAACAAAGCTGAAGGTGAAGATGAAATAACAACTGAAATGTTAAAAGCTATTAACATTGACAACATGAACCAACTACAGAGAATATTTGATAAAGTTTGGAAAGAAGAAAAGGTCCCTTCTAAGTGGAAAAAAGTAATCATTGTTAAAATACCAAAAAAGGGCAACCTTAGTGACTGTAACAACTGGAGAGGAGTAACCTTAATATCAGTTGTTTCAAAAGTATTTTGCAAAGTTATTCTGAATAGAATTCAAGATATAGTGGATCTGCAATGAGAGAAGAACAGGCAGGATTTCGAAAAGGGAGAAGCTGTCTTGACCAGATCTTTACTCTAAGAGTAATACATGAAGAACATATTGAAAAGCAAAGACCATTCCTTTAACAAGGCATTTGATAGCATACACAGAGATTCACTGTGGAGAATTTTAAGAACATATGGAATACCATCTAAGATTGTGAACATCATTAAGGATCTCTACAATGGATATGTTTGTGCAGTCAACACATAAGAGGGATTGAGTAAATGGTTCCAGATTGAAACAGGTGTGAAACAAAGATGTGCATTATCTTCCTTGCTTTTTTGGAATTGCAATAGACTTCATAATGAAAAAGTGCTGCACAGGTAAAACAGGCACTGATTGGGTACATGAGACCCAACTGGAAGATCTTGATTTTGCAGATGACAAAACTCTTATCAGTGACAATATGAAATCAGTGCAAGTAAAAACAGATACCCTGTCTTCACTGGCTAGTAAAATAGGACTTGAAATTAACAAGGATAAAGCAAAAATAATGAAACTTCTTATTAACCATGAAGGATAAATATACGTAGAAGGAACAGCTGTTGAAGAAGTTAACTATTTTGCATATCTCTGCAGCTACATAGACCAGGATGGTGACACCAGAAAGGAAGTTAGAATTCGAATAGCAGAAGCAGCATTGGCTTTCAAGAATCTTTAGAACATATGGCATTCAAAAGTTATAAGCACAAAAACCAAGTTAAGATTATTCAATTCAAATGTAATATCTACCCTCATTTATGCATGTGAAAGCTGGAAAACAACTAAAGAAATAGACAAGAAATTAGATTCTTTAGAAAACAGATTTCAAATGAAGATACTCGGTATCAAGTGGAATGAATTCAAGAGCAACACAGAGATAAGACAGATGAGCAAACAACAACCTGTCTCATGGGTAATCAGAAAAAGAAGATGGACATATGTCGGTCATGTGATGAGAAGAAACAATCAGAGGATCCCCAAACAAGTTATAAAGTGGAACACAACAGGCTGAAGAAAAAGAGGTTGACCACATGAAACTCTAAAGAGGACATTGTTAAAAGAGGCCAGTTCAGTGGGCATAACATGCCTTGATGAGATTGAAAAACTCACCAAAGACAGGAAATCTTGGCAAACTACCATGTGATGTTTAGCGGCACAGGAAGGATGTAAGAAGTAAGAAGATATTTATTTATTCTAGTGGCTTGGTTGGGCTTGCTTTTGATGACAAAAGTGTGTAAATATGTGGCATAATGGTTGTTACCTATAAGCACAGATCATCTGTAACCAGTTTCTAAATATAGTCATTGTAACTATACAGAATGAAAGGGTGTGCTCATGACAATGGCCTTGAATAGACGAAATGGGAAGTTTACACTGGGAGTGTTTAGAGAGAGCAGTCTCCATCCTCGCATTTTCTCCATTTGTTTCACCACCCATATTAATTTAACTTAAAATAACTTTTTATTTTTTTTCAAATCTTTATTTTCAACAAATTTTTAGCATGTCACTTGGACGGCTTTACATGGAATTGTATATATACAGTATATACATGCATGATTACATGATAAAAGATATTTGAACTAAACATATGATCTTGTAATGGAATGAGGTGTATGCTAATGGAATACAACTTTGAATGCAGTGTATGAAAAAAAAGCACACGCACACACACACATATTACATCGTTATAAATATTTGATCAGATTTAGGTGGATGAAAGTCAGCATGACTGATGGCTACCTCCGCTCCTTTTGGGATGCGGGCGTCGCCTGGCCGGAGATAAGATGAAAGGATACGAGAGAGATAATGTTTTTTTATCTTGTATGGTCAGGTAAAGAAAACCATAGGTTGCTTCAGAGTAAAGAATTTGAAAAGATTTGCCTGAGAATGGCGTAAAGGGTCTGTATCTGAAACAGACACGTGGCATGATAAATACCCGTGTCATGTTGTGGTTTTGCAGTAATATTATGACATTCTGAGTTTTCCAGCCACTGGAAGTCCCCAGCCTGACTGCAGACCTCCTGGAACCTAAACACAAGATGCAATTAGTCAGCAGCTAGAATGTAAGAACACTTAACCAGACTGGAAAAGGAAATGCACAGTTACAAACTAGACATACTAGGAATACAAGAAGCAAAATGGACAGGACAAGGCAGAAGGAAATTAACAACACAGCACACAGAAGATACAATAATATGGTCAGGTAAAGAAGATCTTCATGAAGGAGGAGTAGCATTGATTATAACAAAAGAAGCATCAAGAGCATTGCTGAAATGGACCCCTATAAATGAGAGATTATTATATGCACACTTCAACTCAAGATGACTTGATCAGGGTATCTGCCAAGAGAACACTGATTTTTTTTATACACCATATGGTGCTGCTAGACAATTGTATCACGGTGAGGTGGTGAGGGATTTTAGAATAAAAGCTTAGCCTGGAAGGAAGGACCACCTTGTTGATCATGGTACCTTCCAGGCCAGGTAAGAGGACACTGATTTTTTTTTTTAGACGAAAAAAACAGGCCGTGACCTGGTGGTACTGCAAACCGGTTCCACCCGTAATGAGATGTAGACCTTACCCCCAGCATTCAATGTGCAGGGCAGGCGTCAAGCATCTCGTTTGTTCCAAAATAATGATCAAAGTATAGATACATTCTATCTAGAAAAAGAAAAAAAGAAGACAAAGTTGAGAACAAAGAAAGAGAGAAAAAGAAGACAAAGTTGAGAACAAAGAAAGAAAGAGAGAAAAAGAAGACAAAGTTGAGAACAAAGAAAGAGAGAGAGAGAAAAAGAAGACAAAGTTGAGAACAAAGAAAGAGAGAAAAAGAAGACAAAGTTGAGAACAAAGAAAGAAAGAGAGAAAAAGAAGACAAAGTTGAGAACAAAGAAAGAGAGAGAAAGAAGACAAAGTTGAGAACAAAGAAAGAAAGAGAGAAAGAAGACAAAGTTGAGAACAAAGAAAGAAAGAGAGAAAAAGAAGACAAAGTTGAGAACAAAGAAAGAAAGAGAGAAAAAGAAGACAAAGTTGAGAACAAAGAAAGAGAGAGAGAAAAAGAAGGTGAAGGTGAGAACAAAGAAAGAAAGACTTTGTCCCAAGTGATTTAATCAAGTCATTTGCCTTCCTTTTGTCACATGGCACTTGGTCAACTTATTTGCCTCTCTTTTGTCCTATGGCACTTGGTCAACTTATTTGCCTCCCTTTTGTCCTATGGCACTTGGTCAGCTTATTTGCCCTCTATTTTGTCACATGGCACTTGGTCCTCTCACTTTCACTTGGCTTCCCACAATGTACTGAAACTGAACTGATATAGATTGTCTTAGCAATAATATGAGCAAGTTGAGAGCTAGAGGACAGAATGTCAGACATGCTTGTACTGCCCAGTTGTTTACTATTTGAAATAAAGCTCATTTCTTCTTTTTATAATTATTTTTTCCAAGATGTCCACATATATTTTTAGAAACATATTAATAAATGTAACTTTAAGTGAACTGAATTTTTTTTTCTGTTATAATTATTGTTTTGTTTCATTCTTTCTTTTTTAAACTATGTATGTGTAGGATAACTTTGACACAGGATTGGGATACCAGAACTAAACAGTTTAAGAAACTGAAATAAAATGATAAATTGTGTTAAGGTTTAGTACTTGTAGAAAAGGCATTGAGTCAAAGGTAACGAGATAGCGGACAGGCTACCAGGTATAACATCATTTCAGAGTAGCCTAAGAATAGACAAGGAGGAGACTCTAAGAGCCACCTTGGACAGAGTGGGAACGGAGGACCACTATCAGGTTGAATGTCAACAATCACATCCAGGAGGATGATCAAGCTGGGAGAAGTGGATGTTTTTTCAGGATGAAGTGGTTTAGCACATGTTACCCACAACCAGTATGTGACTGCCTTCATCAGCAGTAGCAGGTGAGGAATAATCATTTGTTTCTGTTCTTCAGACAACCACAACAAACTGGCTAAGATGATCAGAGAACTGTCAAACGTTCTGACAGGCGTGAAGCTTGAACAGGAGTACATGGCCATCAGAGACAGAGTTCATAGTTCAAGTAAGTTGTTCATTTCTGTTCCTCTTGTTATATACTTCCTAAACCGACTGCCAGTGGCTTGCCTATATCAGCATTTTGACAGCTTAGCATTTGTTGTCTAGGTTGTGTAAACAGGAATTTCTAGGAGAGAATCAAAAGAACGCTCAGATTATGAAGGAGATGGTGTCATTTAGTAGTCTTTACATTTCTCATTGGCCATGTGAGACTGCAGTGCTATATGTTACAGTACTGAAAAGGGCTTTGAAAATAATGACAGCATTAAAATTATTGAGCAAAACTTTAGAAAACAATGAGGAGAGCTTTGAAAATAATGTGGAAATCATTAAAAATAATGATGAGAGCTTTGAAAATAAGGAGGAAACTATTAAAAGTAATGAGGAGAGCTTTGAAAATAAGGAGGAAAGTTTTAGACAAAGCCAAAAAATTTGAAGATAATGGAGAGAGATTTGAAATGATCAAAAATCTTACACTTCTTGTGCTTCTTAGATTTAAGTCCAATCCTATACTTTAGGGAATTATCACATTCATTCATTCATTCCTTTGCATGTCCCTTGCGGAACTTTGCCTCCCAAACAGCACTCCTGTAGGCCTCTCGGTTGTGAGCAAGATGGCCTGCTGCTGCTGCATCCATTTCCAGATCATCAACGATGTCTTGCAGCCATCTTCGTTTCGGTCTTCCTCTTTTTCTTTTTCCCATTATGTATCCTTCCAATACGGTCTTCTCTAAATTATCATGACGTTTAATGTGGCCAAAATATTTAAGTTTTCTCTCTTTAATCCTCTTTACTAGCCAGCCTTCTTCAATATTAAGCTCTTGTAGTATAGATATATTTGTTCTTTTTTGTGTCCACGATATTTGGAGAACTCTTCTATAGCATTTACATTCAAAGGCATTTATGTGCTTCTCAGCTGTTTTGTTAAGTGTCCAGGTCTCACAGGCATATGTTGCGATGGGAAAGATGCATGCCCTTAAAAATCTTATTTTTGTGGTTCTGTCTGCTCCTCTCCACAGATTCTTTATTTGTTTTACTTTCTGAAGAGCAATAGATGTCCTCCTTTTAATTTCCCGCATTGTATCTCCAGTATTAGTTAGTAGTGATCCAAGATATTCAAAACTCTCCACTTCTTCCAGTTTTTCCTCACTGATACATATTTCAGTTGCCTTGTTTGTTTTGTCAGTTATCATCACTTTAGTTTTCTTTGCATTAAGATAGAGGTTCTGCTCTTCGCTGTTCTTGCGGACTGACATAATTAGTTTTTCCATTCCTTCTTGTGTTGTGGACAGCAATACTGTGTCATCAGCATATCTAATCTCTGGTATTTCTTAACCTCCAACTGTTATGGCATCGTAATATTCTTTGTCTACATCTTCTCTAACATTCCTCATTATATTTTCAGTATACAAGTTAAATAAGTAGGGTGACAATATGCACCCCTGACGGACCCCTTGTTTTATGTCAAACCAAGTTGTTGTTTCACCATTTATTCTTACTGCTGCTTGTTGGTCTAAATACAGCAGTGATGTTAATAATTATCACATATGTTCTCTAAATCTAGGCTAGTTTCTTGCCATCTCTTCTTTATATTTGATTTTGTGTATGTGTATATATATATATATATAGCGGAGACCAGCTAGCATAGTGGTTAGAGCGCTCATCTAGCAACCAGTCGAGGGTTCGAATCCTCAGCCGAGTGGGATTTGTTTCTGACCAATATGGCTCCAGGGTTCACCCAGCCTCAGAAAATTGGTACCAGAGAAATCTGGGAAAGTAAAGCAGCCAAGTGTGATACTGACCAATCACACTTTCATGTGCCAAAGGTCATGGAAAAAATACAGGCCTAACACTGTTTTCCCCAATATGCCTTAATGGCATGGAAACGGGAATTTTACTTTTACCTTATATATATATGTTTATATATATATATATATATATATATATATATATATAATCTTCTTCTTCATCAGCTTTCAGAACCATTAAGGCTCATTGCTGCAGATAAAGTTCATCTCCATTCCTCTCTATTCCTAATCTTCTCTCTCCAGTTGGTGACACCAATTTCCTTTATATCCTCTTCTATGTTGTCTTTGCATCCCTGTCTTGGTCTACCCCTTGGTCTTATTTCCTTCATCTCTTGTACATACATCATTTCATTTGCCTGTTTTCCTCCATTCTTTCTACATGATCCATGCAGTCTAATCTGTTCAGTTTCAAGACATTTATAATTTGTTTGGATTTAAATAAGCTGCTAAGTTCACTGTTCTTTCTAGTTCTCCATTCCCCACTGTTAGTATCCTTCATGGGCCCAAAGATTCTTCTTAGGATCTTGTTCTTTGCAGTTGCTGTTCATCTTTCTTTGTTGTGTTCCATGTTTCAAATCCATACATGACAGCTGGTCTTATTATAGTTTTGTAGATTGTTATTTTGATGTTATGGGACAAGATTTTAGATTTTAACAGGTGTTGCAAGGCAAAGTATATTTTATTCCCAAACATTTGTTTTATTTAAATATTTATATTCCCATTTCCATGCCATTAAGGCATATTGGGGAATACGGTGTTTGGCCTGTATTTTCCTTGACCTTCAGCGCATGAAAGTGTGATGTGGTCGTTATCACGCCTGGCTGCTTTACCGTCCCAGATTTCTCTGGTACCCATTTTTTTAGGCTGGGTGAAACCTGGGGCCTTTTTGTTGAGTACCAGAAAAAATTCAATTTCTGGGACTGAACCCGGTACCACCAGATTAGTAAACCGAGCGATATATCTTTGTGTATTTTATTTTTTTTTGTGTTAATTAGCAGACTGTCACATTTTATTCTCAAGATCTGCATTAACTTCAGTATCATATCATGTTCTTAAATTATCTCTTTTCTCCTCAGTTAATAATAACATAAACTTAAGAGTTGTTATGTGGGCATTCTTTGAGGCAGTCCTCTTGGCAGCGTTGTCACTCGGACAAGTCTACTATCTGAAGCGATTCTTTGAAGTTCAGCGGGTGGTGTGACAGACTCCAAGCCATGGCTGTATTACTTTTTGGTTTTTATTATTTAAAATTTAAAATGATATTTTCTTACTGTATGTATATGGTATGAAATGGACTTTTATAACATAGCAGGTTCCGAGATAATTTAAATTTAAAGTTGATGTTGAAGCATGCAGTCTAAACCCTAATAAAACAATAAGTAAAACCACACAAGTATTTTTGTAGTCAAAGAACACAGCCCCCATGTTGTGATGGGAAATATGAGGGTCATACCGAAAGTCGTGAGCAAATATTTTTTAAAAATCAAAATTTATAGACTGAGAAAATATAAATGTATCACCTTAAGGTGCATCCTTTGCACTTCATGTAGAGGTCACATGACATCACCATCATGTGTCACGTGACCACGTGGAGCAGAAACAGAATGGCAGGTCTATAGGTTTGTTTCATCAATGTGCTGTTATTTAGTTGCTTGTTAAAGAGGAAATCCCCGCTGCTGAAATTCACCAAAGACTTCAACTTGCTTATGGAAATGTGTGTATGGGTGCTAGTAGTGTTAGGAGGTGGGTGAAACATTTCAAAGATGGAAACACGCGCATCTAAGATATGCCTCGCAGCAGTTGCCCTCGAACAGAACGCAACATGGAAAGGGTTGACAACATCATTAAACAAGACAGACATGTCACACTATCTGAAATCGCTGTAAATCTTGGAATAGGACACAATGCAGTACAGGAAATTGAAACCCTAGGCTATAGAAAAGTTTGTGCCCGCTGGGTCCAAACATCCAGAAAGCAGTGTGTCTGTGCTGTCAGTCAGCTGGAACGGAAGTCTACCAGGAGGGTATTTTCAAACTTGCAGAGCAGTGGTAAAAATGTGTGCAGAGAAGTGGAGATTATGTTGAAAAGTGAAGAAAAGGATGCAGAATAAGGTGATACATTTATATGTTCTCTATCTATAAATTCTGATTTAAAAAAAATTTTCGTCATCACTTTTGGTATGACCCTCATAGCAAGATATCTCTTATTAACATTGTGCATTACAAAATTGCAAGCTCTAGAAACAAAACAAAACCGTCTACCTACACTTATTTTATTTTGAATTTTTTAGAAGGCTTCTTATACATGGCAAAAAAGTTCAAGCAGGAGAAAGAAAAATAAGATCTGTGGAATGAGAGTGGACAGGGAAAAAACAGACTGAGAGAATATTGAAACAAGGAAGTAGAGAAATCTTGAAAAACGGAGCTGAGAGAAATAAGATAGTTGGCCATATACTGGGAATGTTATCTGAAGGAAAAATTGAGAAAATACCAGCTGTGCGGTTGGATGGACAAAGTATCAAGAGATGTATCAAGGAAGCAGTACCATCAAGAGAAGAAGCGACAAGATCAAGCTGGCAAGTCGTTACAGGTGATCTTCAGAAGGAGTACAGTGCAAGATGATGTTGCGTCCGCTACCAGAGTTTTAGAAAGCGGCTTTGATACCATATATGACTGCTGGCTATGAGCAGCACATGTGGATAATGCCAGACATAAAAGAAATAGCAGCTGTGGTAAAACTGGTTCTAGGGAAGAAAATAGATGGAGGTGTATGGTAGAGTTTTACAAAAAGATAGAAAGAATGAGGAAAGTGAGCAAGAAAGAAGAATGACAGTAGAAGATGAGTACATATAGATGAAGGACATACAACAATCCAGTATTTCGGCAAAGGTCATATATTTTTCATCTGTTTTTGTGTATGTGTTTTTATATGTTGTGTTGTTTTTGTATATGATCCTTCAAAAAGGCTTTTGCCAAAATATTAGATTGTTGTATGGCCTTCATTTATATGTATTCATCTTGCTTTCTGTCATAGATTGTTGTATGGCCTTCATTTATATGTATTCATCTTGCTTTCTGTCATTCTTGTTTCTGCCCATCTTCCTCACTCTTTCTATCTTTTTTTCTATCTAAAACTCTACCATACACCTTCATCTGTTTTCGTCACATGTGGATAAAGAATATATTTGTGTATGTTCATGTATATCTCTTTATCTGCTCCTACAGAATGTTGCAGGACATATAGTAGAATTATATCATGGAACAAGCCTTGTTTGTGACGTATCAGCTATGTTTGCCTTCAGTGTACTTACATTATGTGCCACGTGGATAGCTTGCCCATCTTGCAATGTCCCTGGTGTTTCTGATCAGTTCATATGCTTTTCATTGTTTTCCTTTCCACTTGGTCAGTCCACTAAGGTATTTTTCTCTTTTGGCATCTCTCTCCTTCATTTTCCCTTGAGTTTTCCAGCCATTACCTGGTTCTGTAAATTCTATCTTCTCATGACATGTCCGGTGAATGCTGACCATCTTTTTTCATATAATTATGACTATCTTTAATTGGTCAGAAACTTCACTGAGGGCATTGTCATTTGTTTTTATTTCATTACTTTAACTATTAATTTGCAGATATAATTGTTGAAATTCTTCCAGTGTTGAAAAGATCTGTACACATATCATGTGGTGATCTGTCAGTGAAATCCAATTATGAGAAAAATCTGGTTGTATGTGTTGACAGCATTTTTTTCCTTTTCATAAACTGTTACCATGTGAAATGGCATGTTTATTGTGTTTATTGTGATACATTCCTTGATACTGTGTGGTGGTGATGGGTGGTTCAGTGCTATTGTTGGTGCTTATTTATATGAAGTACGAAGAAGGTTGTACTTTAACCCACTTTGAACCCACATTCCCACAAAATGAAGATGAATAAATGTTTTTTTGACTCACAGTGGACTGGCTTTTGAGTCAGTCCTATTTTATATTGATTCATAGTGGACTGACCTTTGAGTCAGTCCTATTTTATATTGATTCATAGTAGACTGACCTTTGAGTCAGTCCTATTTTATATTGACTCACTGACAGGCATATGTACAGTATAACCTGGTATGACTTTCCATGCAGGCTGACATTCAATTTTTTTTCCTTAATCTTTTTTTTTTTTTTTCAAATTCTGTTTTCCCAACATAAATGTGTTGGGTACCCATGTTTGTTGCTGGGTAAACTGGAGAGTACAGATAGCAGGTCAGGAACCCATTTCAGTTAGCTTGCTTTTTGCCTTCATCAGATTTGTTCTCATGTGTGCAGATAGAACATCGTCAGCATCCTACTAACCTGACTTTCCTGTGTGCAGATAGAACATCGTCAACATCCTGCTAGCCTGATTCTCCTGTGTGCAGATAGAACATCGTCAGCATCCTGCTAGCCTGATTCTTCTGTGTGCAGATAGAACATTGTCAGCATCCTACTAGCCTGATTCTCCTGTGTGCAGATAGAACATTGTCAGCATCTTCCTAACCTGACTTTCCTGTGTGCAGATAGAACATCATCAACATCCTGCTAGCCTGATTCTCCTGTGTGCAGATAGAACATCGTCAACATCCTGCTAGCCTGATTCTCCTGTGTGCAGATAGAACATCGTCAGCATCCTGCTAGCCTGATTCTTCTGTGTGCAGATAGAACATTGTCAGCATCCTACTAGCCTGATTCTCCTGTGTGCAGATAGAACATTGTCAGCATCTTCCTAACCTGACTTTCCTGTGTGCAGATAGAACATCATCAACATCCTGCTAGCCTGATTCTCCTGTGTGCAGATAGAACATCGTCAGCATCCTGCTAGCCTGATTCTCCTGTGTGCAGATAGAACATTGTCAGCATCCTACTAGCCTGATTCTCCTATGTGCAGATAGAACATTGTCAGCATCCTGCTAGCCTGATTCTCCTATGTGCAGATAGAACATTGTCAGCATCCTGCTAGCCTGATTCTCCTATGTGCAGATAGAACATTGTCAGCATCTTACTAGCCTGATTCTCCTGTGTGCAGATAGAACTTCATCAGCATCCTACTAGCCTGATTCTCCTGTGTGCAGATAGAACTTCGTCAGCATCCTGCTAGCCTGATTCTCCTGTGTGCAGATAGAATTCGTCAGCATCCTGCTAGCCTGATTCTCCTGTGTGCAGATAGAACTTCGTCAGCATCTTACTAGCCTGATTCTCCTGTGTGCAGATAGAACTTCGTCAGCATCCTACTAGCCTGATTCTCCTGTGTGAGATAGAACTTCATCAGCATCCTACTAGCCTGATTCTCCTGTGTGCAGATAGAACTTCATCAGCATCCTACTAGCCTGATTCTCCTGTGTGCAGATAGAACACCGTCAGCATCTTACTAGCCTGATTCTCCTGTGTGCAGATAGAACATTGTCAGCATCTTACTAGCCTGATTCTCCTGTGTGCAGATAGAACATCGTCAGCATCTTACTAGCCTGATTCTCCTATGTGCAGATAGAACATCGTCAGCATCTTACTAGCCTGATTCTCCTGTGTGCAGATAGAACATCGTGAGCATCTTACTAGCCTGATTCTCCTATGTGCAGATAGAACATCGTGAGCATCTTACTAGCCTGATTCTCCTATGTGCAGATAGAACTTCGTCAGCATCCTACTAGCCTGATTCTCCTGTGTGCAGATAGAACTTCGTCAGCATCCTGCTAGCCTGATTCTCCTGTGTGCAGATAGAACTTCGTCAGCATCCTACTAGCCTGATTCTCCTGTGTGCAGATAGAACTTCGTCAGCATCCTGCTAGCCTGATTCTCCTATGTGCAGATAGAACTTCGCCAGCATCCTGCTAGCCTGATTCTCCTGTGTGCAGATAGAACTTCGTCAGCATCCTGCTAGCCTGATTCTCCTGTGTGCAGATAGAACTTCGTCAGCATCCTGCTAGCCTGATTCTCCTGTGTGCAGATAGAACATCGTCAGCATCCTACTAGCCTGATTCTCCTATGTGCAGATAGAACATCGTCAGCATCCTGCTAGCCTGATTCTCCTATGTGCAGATAGAACATCGTCAGCATCCTACTAGCCTGATTCTCCTGTGTGCAGATAGAACTTCGTCAGCATCCTACTAGCCTGATTCTCCTGTGTGCAGATAGAACATCGCATCCTGCTAGCCTGATTCTCCTATGTGCAGATAGAACATCGTCAGCATCTTACTAGCCTGATTCTCCTGTGTGCAGATAGAACATCGTGAGCATCTTACTAGCCTGATTCTCCTATGTGCAGATAGAACATCGTGAGCATCTTACTAGCCTGATTCTCCTATGTGCAGATAGAACTTCGTCAGCATCCTACTAGCCTGATTCTCCTGTGTGCAGATAGAACTTCGTCAGCATCCTGCTAGCCTGATTCTCCTGTGTGCAGATAGAACTTCGTCAGCATCCTACTAGCCTGATTCTCCTGTGTGCAGATAGAACTTCGTCAGCATCCTGCTAGCCTGATTCTCCTATGTGCAGATAGAACTTCGCCAGCATCCTGCTAGCCTGATTCTCCTGTGTGCAGATAGAACTTCGTCAGCATCCTGCTAGCCTGATTCTCCTGTGTGCAGATAGAACTTCGTCAGCATCCTGCTAGCCTGATTCTCCTGTGTGCAGATAGAACTTCGTCAGCATCCTACTAGCCTGATTCTCCTATGTGCAGATAGAACTTCGTCAGCATCCTGCTAGCCTGATTCTCCTGTGTGCAGATAGAACTTCGTCAGCATCCTACTAGCCTGATTCTCCTGTGTGCAGATAGAACTTCGTCAGCATCCTACTAGCCTGATTCTCCTGTGTGCAGATAGAACATCGCATCCTGCTAGCCTGATTCTCCTGTGTGCAGATAGAACATCGTCAGCATCTTACTAGCCTGATTTTCTTGTGTGCAGATAGAACATCGTCAGCATCTTACTAGCCTGATTCTCCTGTGTGCAGATAGAACATCGTCAGCATCTTGCTAGCCTGATTCTCCTCCTACCAATTTTGCTGCTTTGCTCTTTACTAGGTTTTTGATAATCTAAACTGGCTATGATACATGAGGACCTCCAAAACTTTTTGTTTTTCTCATTTTTAATTGGCAATTTACCACTGGTATATTTTTACACGTAGTTTAAAACAGTGGTTCACAGCCTAACAGATCAAAACCTTCTCAACCAACATGGCCTCCAGATCCTCCCGTATATGTTCAGTCATCATCTAGAAAGGATTTTCACCTCATACATTCTTTTTTTTTCTATGGAAAAACTCCTCTCCTTGGATTTGAAATTCCTGCCAGGGGAGCCAGCTGCCTCCATGATGAGAATCACTGGTATAAAACTGTGACCTTTGATCTGGCATGCAGGGTCATAGAGGTACTATTTTTATCTCAGATTGTTGCAGGAACCTTGTATATCTACTTCCTTGGATGTTTGGTGTTTATGGTTTGGATACAGTTTCATTTTTTGCTAGTGATATTTTAAAGTTGAAAATTAAAATTAGCTCTATATTTTAAAGAAACAGTAAACATTAAAATATGTAATGTCCAGAATATTTCCTCATATCTCACACATATAAGGCGTGTGTTAAGTAATAATAATGAATCAAAACTGCTTCAATGATTGTTTACTAGAAAATAATTGTTTCTTCTTTCTCTTCACAAATTTTGTAGAGATATCACACTTAGTATGCTATTAATATATATTATATGTTGTTAGGTTCTCCTGTTCTACAATATAAGATTAATAATAGAGGAATGCAGAGAGTTTAATGTGAATCTATATTTATCCTTTGCAGACTACTCAAAGGCATTTGATTGTGTAAAACACCAGAAACTTTAGGAAATAATGGAAAAAATAGGATTTCCAACACATTTGATACAATTAACATCACTGCTGTATTTAGACCAACAAGCAGCAGTAAGAATAAATGGTGAAACAACAACTTGGTTTAACATAAAACAAGGGGTCCATCAGGGGTGCTTACTGTCGCCTTACTTATTTAACTTGTATACTGAAAATATAATGAGGAATGTTAGAGAAGACGTAGACAAAGAATATTACGATGCCATAACAATTGGAGGTTATGAAATACCAGAGATTAGATATGCTGATGACACAGTATTACTGTCCACAACACACAAAGGAATGGAAAAACTAATTATATCAGTCCGTAAGAACAGCGAAGAGCAAAACCTCTATCTTAATGCAAATAAAACTAAATTGATGACAACTGACAAAACAAACAAGGCAGCTGAAATATGTATCAATAAGGAAAAACTGGAAGAAGTGGAGAGTTTTGATTATCATGGATCACTACTAACTAATAATGGAGATACAGTGAGGGAAATTAAAAGGAGGACATCTATCGCTCTTCAGAAAGTAAAACAACTAAAGAATCTGTGGAGATAAGCAGACAGAACCACAAAAATAAGATTTTTAAGGGCATGCATCTTTCCCATCGCAGCATATGCCTGTGAGACCTGGACACTTAACAAAACAGCTGAGAAACACATAAATGCCTTTGAATATAAATGCTACAGAAGAGTTCTTCAAATATCATGAACACAAAAAAAAAGAACAAATATATCCATACTACAAGAGCTTAATATTGAAGAATGCTGGCTAGTAAAGAGGATTAAAGAGAGAAAACTTAAATATTTTGGACATTAAACGTCATGATAATCTGAAAACTGTCTTGGAAGGGTACATAAGGGGAAAAAGAAAGAGAGGAAGACCAAGGCAGAAATGGCTGCAAGACATCATTGATGATCTGCAAATGGATGCATCAGCGGCAGGCCATCTTGCTCACAACCGAGAGGCCTACAGGAGAGCTGTTTGGGAGGCAAAGTTCCGCAAGGGACATGCAAATGAATGAATGAAAGGTTCTCCTGTTACTGATGAAAGCAAGTGGTACTACTAGTTTCTGTGAAAAACATTGCCCAGAAATGTCTTAGACTATGGGAGTAGACACTGAAAGAACAGACAGAGGCAGGACCTTGAGACTGGAGGTTTCAAGGTTATTTAGTCTAGCCGCCTTCTTTTATCTCTGCAGCTTTGCTAGATAAGCAGATATGTGGACCTTGCTCTTCAGCTAGAGCTGGTTAGCAGGGTCCAGAAGGTTAAACCACAACATTGTGCTGGTTGGCCAGATAGAACATGATATGTACATGGTTAACATCTGCCTGCATCAAAACCTGCTTTCTAAGATGACAAATATATGATTATGTTGTCTGTGAATGTGAAATGTAGATGAAAAATCTACTTCTGGATAAATTCCATGAAGAGTTAGTCAGACTGGCATTATATGTGGTTCTATGTATACATTTTATATGCCACATGAGGAGCATTGATGATCTGATGGTACCAGGTTCAAGTCTCAGCAGTGGGGTTTTTTGTCTGGTACCACCAATCCTGAGGATTGTAAAACATCTATACTGGCAGCAAGAAGCAGCAGTTCGAGTTGAAAATAGGATTGGAAAATACCAACTTATAAAACAAGGGGTGCGACAAGGATGTGTACTATCTCCAGACCTTTTTTCTCTGTATAGCGAGAATATTCTAAGAACAATCATCACAGAACCAGGCATAAAAATTGGAGGATACAATATTAACAACCTTCGGTATGCTGACGACACAGTACTGATAGCTGAGAACCAACAAGACCTGCAAAATCTCTTGGATAAAGTCGCCAAAGAAAGTGAACAGAAAGGCCTTACTTTGAACATCAAAAAGACAGAGACTATGGTTATATCTAAGAAACAGAATCCACCAGCATGCAGTATTAAATTAAACGGAACTGTTCTAAAGCAGGTGCAGAAATTCAAATACCTTGGAGCAGTAATAACTTCAGATTGGAAATGCAGAACAGAAATTAGGAATAGAATAGGCCAAGCAAAGACTGCATTTCAGAGAATGAGAAACATATTAGCTAACACATCTTTATCAATGAATGTTAGAAAACGAGTCCTAAAATGCTATATTGAACCTATCTTGTTATATGGAAGTGAATCATGGACAATAGGCAAGTCTGCACAAAAATCATTGGAAGCAGCAGAAATGTGGTTTATTAGAAGAATGTTGCGAATCCCCTGGACAGCAAAAATAACTAATGAAGAATGTATGAGAAGAGCTGGAGAGACAAAAAACCTTGTGAAAAAGATAAGAGAGAGACAATGTACTTTCATAGGACATGCAATGAGAAGAGGGGGCATTGAAAATATTATAACAACAGGAAAAATAGAAGGAAGAAAATAAAGAGGAAGACCAAGAGAAATGATACTGGACAGTCTGACGGGATGGTGTGAGAGGAGATCACCAACTGAACTGATGGCCTGCATGAAGGATCGGATACTCTGGAGAAGCATAATAGCCAACGCCAGTCGGCACGGCACATGATGATGATGACGACCACCACACCAAGATGACCCCAGGGTTCACCCAGCCTCAGAGAAATCTGGGAAGGCAAATACAGCCAGACATGATACTGACCACATCACACTTTTATGTGTCGAAGGTCTTGGGAATACAGGCCTGCCATTCATTCATTCATTTGCATGTCCCTTGTGGGGGATGAAATGAGAAACTGGGGTTATTCTTGGCTGTTTTGTTAAGTGTCCACGTCTCACGGGCATTTGTTGCGATGGGAAAGATGCACACCCTTAAAAATCTTATTTTTGTGGTTCTGTCTGTTCCTCTCCACAGATTATTTAGGTGTTTTACTTTCTGAAGAGTGATAGATGTCCTCTTCTTAATTTCCCTCACTGTATCTCCATTATTAGTTAGTAGTGATCCAAGATATTTAAAACTCTCCACTTCTTCCAGTTTTTCCTTATTGATACGTATATCAGCTGCCTTGTTTGTTTTGTCAGTTGTCATCAATTTAGTTTTCTTTGCATTAAGATAGAGGTTTTGCTCTTCGCTGTTCTTATGGACTGACATAACTAGTTTTTCCATTCCTTTTTGTGTTGTAGACAGTAATACTGTGTCATCAGAATATCTAATCTCTGGTATTTCATAACCTCCAATTGTTATGGCATAGTAATATTCTTTGTCTACATCTTCTCTAACGTTCCTCATTATATTTTCAGTATACAAGTTAAATAAGTAAGGCGACAATATGCACCCCTGACTTACCCCTTGTTTTATGTCAAACCAAGTTGTTGTTTCACCATTAATCTTACTGCTGCTTGTTGGTCTAGATACAGCAGTGATGTTAATTGTGTCAAATGTGTTGGAAATCCCATTTTCCCCATTATTTCCCAAATAAAATGAAATACCACCTTATCCCAAATATACTCAAATGGCATGGAAACGGGGATGTTATCTCTTACATGAGGGGCAGAAGTGTCAAATGGAAAATAAGTTGTTATCTGTCATCTGGTGATCAGTTTTGTGAAACTTTTTTTTCTTTTGCAGTTGTCAGATAAAACCTGAAAGTTCAAACAAACAAACAAATAAACAAACAAACGCAGGCAGGCAGGCAGGCAGGCAGGCAGGCGACTCATGTTTTGTTGTCATTAGTTACAGCTTTATTTCAGTTACTGGCCTTTTATCAGCAGTTATCAGTGGGTATATTCTTTTACTGTAATATACTTGTTGTGAACTAGACTATCATATGTACATGTTCTTAGGTGTACAAACATGGGCAGAAGCTTCATGCATATAGGCTAGTATTTGAAACAGAGCAGATCTTTGGTAAACTCTCCTCTTTTTAATTATATTTTACATTTTACAATTTTTTGTTTATTTTTTCTGTCAGCTTTGGTTGTGGTTGATTGGAAAGTATTTACACGTATTCCCAGTCAGTGCCTTCATTTTCATATTTACTTCAAGTGATATTAAGATCTTGGCATCTTTCATTGTTGTTTTGCAGTGAGAGATGTGTATTAATTTATTATTTGATGCGGCTGGCTCGTTACTTGTGGAATATAATGAAATAAATGTGAGCAGTTGGAGAGTCCAGTACTGTCATTTTTAGGGTTATTTATGGATGTGATACATTTTTACAGACATAAAGTATCATTATAAAGGATGACTATCTTGTTTATTTTATATCACTGTCAGACTGTAGTGATGTGGTTTTCTTAAACAAAAAATTTTGGAGTGCTTTCCTTTTATGAAAGATATATGTGAATGTGATTAGTCTAGCATACACAAGGTCTCTTCTTCTTCTCCTGCAGTTGCCCTATTAAAAAAAAAATCATTGGTTGTACCACAGTTTGCATCCAGGCTGTTATATCTTCAGCAGGTGAGCAGTTATGTGAGCACAATGATTGCAGTAAAAGTGATCTGTTTTCTCTAGCCACCAAAATTGCATGAACTAATCTGGCTACAGCAAGCTCCAGTAAACTCGACTGCACAAAAAATTGTCACATATTTGTAAAATGGAAATGCTTGAAAGCCCAGGCACACGGGAGCATGTAGGACTGACAGTGTTCTAAGAAGAATATTCGACATTTGTAGCCATATTTTTACTCCACCAGACTTGAAAGTGGGCAAGAAATGTGTTATTATGATTATAATAATTATTATTTTAAAGATGTAACAATAACCATGGCTGTCGTGAACAGAGAATCAGTGCCATGGATTATTTGCGTGTCCCTTGCGGAACTTTGCCTCCCTAACAGCTCTCCTGTATCCCTCTCGGTTGTAAGCAAGATGCTCTGCTGCTGATGCATCCATTTGCAGATTATGAACAATGTCTTGTGGCCATCTTCGCCTTGGTCTTCCTCTTTTCCCCTTATGTACCCTTCCAAGACGGTCTTCTCTAGACTATCATGATGTTTAATGTGTCCAAAATACTTAACTTTTCTCTGTTTAATCCTCTTTACTAGCCAGCTTTCTTCAATATTAAGTTCTTGAGGTATGGATATATTTGTTCTTTTTTTGTGTCCATGATATTTGATGAACTCTTTTGTATCATTTACATTCAAAGGCATTTTTGTATTTCTCAGCAGTTTTGCTAAGTGTCCAGGTCTCACAGGCATATGTTGCGATGGAAAAGATGCATGCCCTTAATTTTAAAAAAATCTTATTTTTGTAGTCCTGTCTGTTCCTCTCCACAGCTTCTTTAGTTGTCTTACTTTTTGAAGAGCGATAGATGTCCTCCATGGTGGTTACAAATGATTAATTTTAGATTCCTACAATAAAGACGCAGAACGATTGGACACGATTATTACCGAACTCTGACGAACAAAGGTCAAGTACACACTAGCATTTCGTGCAGCTCTTTACGGAAGCGTGAACCTGTAAGAGAATATAAAATAAAATTGAGCGTGTTGTTTAAATAAAGGATGAAAACAAGAAAGGAATAAATCAAACTTTGTTGTGGATCTACCTCTCGGTCTGGAAAGTTATAGAAAATTTGCTGGTAGATTCCAATTGGGAAGTTGCAGATGAGAAACACAGCATTGATGGTAACTAGGCTGACGGAAAGGGATGCGTCCCTTCTGGTCATGCTATGGCCTTCAGCAGATCTTTTTGTTTGAGTACGATGAGAATGGTGTGGGCTGAAGTGGTCGACGTAGATCTTCAGGATGGTCGTCCTTCGCCGGAGTAGAGCGATGATAATGGCGATGTTTAGAGCGAAGATTAAAACAAACGGCAAGAGACTTTGTTTGACGAAATGAGTTAGAAACCAGACGTCCGCTTCGCCATTTAAAAATCCGCAAGGTCTGGTCAAGACAGATGTCATATTTCCAGACATGGTGCTGCTGCTATTGAGGGCATTGTAAGTCATGTCTGATATTTGAGAGTTGTCATTTTGTTTGTAAATAATCTGCTTTCCAAAGAATATGAAAATTGGAATGTTTGCCATAAGTATGACTGCCACTACTGCAGCAATGATGCCGAACGATTTGAACTTGGTACACACAATTTTGACTTTGTGAGGTTTAACGATAGAAAGGACCCTCTCTGAGGTGACGATGACCAGTGTCCAGGCGCTGAGTTCCGTGAACACGTACACGATGTAGACTTGGCACTGACAGCTCAGAGTGTTGGTACCGCGGACATCATAATCTGGGGATGAAATGAGAAACTGGGGTTATTCTTGGCCTTGTTGTTGGTGTTATATATCCCTGGAACTGCTGGGATTATTGTGCTCTTAGCAGGAGATGGTGCACCGGATTCACGGATGATCGGGAATGGGCGACACGGTTTGCTTGAAGACTAGGACTGGACCTAAAAGGCGCAAGCGTCTCTCTGTAGACTTTACCACCATGCAAACCATGGTGGGCCCTGCCTTGTCAGCCAGGCTGAGTGTCTTACTTGGGGCACCAGCGGAGAGGTGGAATAGGGTCTTTGCTAGCTCTGATAACTGTACTGTCTTACTAGACAGCCATCTTTTGCTGCTAAGACCGCATTATCACAATAGCCTATTACTTGCAAAGGGAAGGTAAGATGTGGTTGTGGCTAACACTGGTTGTCGGCCCTCTATGATCGTACCGTTACACTGTCACAGATCATGTTCGCTCTCTTGTGCTGCAGATCATAGGATCGTAGAGTGGACACTTGTTTAACGGATGAGGAGTAGAACCAAGTGAGGAAAACTGTATAGTTTATAATGCGCTAGAGATAAAAGGGGACTCACAAACCTCCCTTTTCAGCCTAAGCAGGCTGCCCCCTTCTCATATTTCCTAAAAAGTTTTGTTACCCCAGAACATCTGTTAAAACAGTTACAAGATCCAGAAGAAAACAAAGATATTAGGAATATCACATAGAATGAAAACAACGATATTGGAAATATGACACAGAAGGAAAACAATATCACATAGAAGGAAAACAAAGATATTAGGAATGTCACATAGAAGGAAAACGTGATACTAGGAATATCACACAGGAGGACAACAAAGATATTAGGAATATCACATAGAAGGAAAACAAAGACATGAATATAACATAGAAGGAAAACAAAGATACTAGGAATATCACATTGAAGGAAAACAAAGACAAGAATATAACATAGAAGGAAAACAAAGACAAGAATTTAACATAGAAGGAAAACAAAGATACCAGAAATATCACATTGAAGGAAAAAAAGATACTAGGAATATCACATAGAAGGAAAACAAAGATATTAGGAATATCACATTGAAGGAAAACAAATATACTAGGAAAATCACAGAAGGAAAGCAAAGCTACTAGAATATCACATAGAAGGAAATCAAAGATACTAGAGTATCACATAGAAGGAAAACAAAGATACTAGAATATCACATAGAAGGAAAACAAAGATACTAGGAATATCACATAGAAGGAAAACAAAGATACTAGGGATATCACAGAAGGAAAACAAAGATACTAGAATATCACATAGAAGGAAAACAAAGATACTAGGAATATCACATAGAAGGAAAACAAAGATACTAGAATATCACATAGAAGGAAAACAAAGATACTAGGAATATCACATAGAAGGATAACAAAGATACTAGGGATATCACATAGAAGTAAAACAAAGATACTAAGAATATCACATAGAAGGAAAACAAAGATATTAGTAATATCACATAGAAGGAAAACAAAGATATTAGGAATATCACATTGAAGGAAAATACTATGAATATCACATAGAAGGAAAACAAAGATACTAGAATATCACATGGAAGGAAAACAAAGATGCTAGGAATATCACATAGAAGGAAAACAAAGATACTAGAATATCACATAGAAGGAAAACAAAGATACTAGGAATATCACATAGAAGGAAAACAAAGATACTAGGGATATCACATAGAAGGAAAACAAATATACTAGGGATATCATAGAAGGAAAGCAAAGATACTAGAGTATCACATAGAAGGAAAACAAAGATACTAGAATATCACATAGAAGGAAAACAAAGATACTAGGAATATCACATAGAAGGAAAACAAAGATACTAGGGATATCATAGAAGGAAAGCAAAGATACTAGGAATATCACATATAAGGAAAACAAAGATACTAGGAATATCACATAGAAGGAAAACAAAGATACTAGAATATCACATAGAAGGAAAACAAAGATACTAAGAATATCACATAGAAGGAAAACAAAGATACTAAGAATATCACATGGAAGGAAAACAAAGATGCTAGGAATATCACATAGAAGGAAAACAAAGATACTAGAATATCGCATAGAGGAACTTCACGATTAAGACCATGAAAACTGACCGCAGGGTAATTTTTGACAAGTATTTTAGACATTCAGTAGTAGTAAACTTTAATTCATAAAACTTCCCAATAAAGGCGTCCCCCGCTTATTCGACTGGTTACTGCACTGTCGAACACGGGGACTGGTGGAAAAGTGGAATCACGGAGTCGAATGTGTGGATCCTGGCTATAACTGATAACGGTCAAAAGAGCAAGCAGTCAGAAAGACAGGGACACCTGTGTTAGATGGACGGATGGTGTCAATGATAAAGCGTCATAGATTCACATACACTAAGATCCTTGACTTTGACTTTTCTGATCCCCTGGTTTACGAGTTTTCACTCTTTTTCCCTTGTGCCAGATAATGAAACGTACAAGTCCTCTTCAGCTGTTCTACATCTTCATACAGAGTGTCGGTGATTGAGGAGTTTGGTGGTATCAGGTTCTTCCGAAGGTCCTTCAAATGCACTGCAGTCCAGCAGATGGTGTTTAACAGTTTCTTCTTCTTGTCTGTTGCAGTGAATGCAGTATGATGTGTGGTCAGCGGTCACTCTTTGTAAGTGCATACTGAGAGTGATGTGTCCTGTTTTCAACCTGAAAATTGTGCATTGGTCTCTACGACATAAGCTGTTGATGTGGTCTCCAGGGTTAGGCTTTGGCAGGTGTGTATATAGGGATCTTCCAGTTGGATTACTGGCCCACCTGTCCATCCACTGCTGCTTGCAGTTGTTGTGTATAATGTGTTTAGCTGTTTTCATGTTGTTGGAGATGTGAGGCTGTGACATGGTGGCTCCACTCTTTGCCAGTCTGTCAGCACGTTCATTTCCTCTGATATCTATGTGCCCTGCTATCCACTTTAGGGTGGTCTTGTTGTCATAGGATGCGAGTTGGTTTATTGCACTGAGTATGTCAGTTGTAGTGTGATCAGCTGATGGTATCCAGTTTTCAAGGGCCTGGAGAGCAAACTGGGGAGTCTGAGAAAATAACAAGGTTTTTCTGAGTGGGAGGCACTGTTTTTGTATTTGGTGGTGGTGGCTGCCAGGGCTGCTAATATTGCCTGCATCTCTGCATCATAATTGGAACAGCAAGATAAACAAGGAGTAGAAATGTGGCTTCTTGTCTTGTCTGGAAACATTATGAGTACCCTAT
The DNA here is from genome assembly GCA_009760885.1 of Achatina immaculata. Taxonomy (NCBI): domain Eukaryota; kingdom Metazoa; phylum Mollusca; class Gastropoda; order Stylommatophora; family Achatinidae; genus Lissachatina; species Lissachatina immaculata. The sequence goes on from CM019698.1 coordinate 36,440,464, forward strand.
ATCCTGCATTATCTGTTTCCTTGAATGCTGACCCATCAGTGTATGCATGGATCCAGTCCTTGGGGTAGGATTCTGTGGTCTCCAGTGCACACAGCATTAGAGTGTTGGGATCTGATGATTTGTTCACTAATTTGTTCTTGAGTCTGGTGTTAGTTTAAGGAAGTGTGTAGTTTGTGTTTGGTGGGATGTCTGGTACTTTTGTAAGTTTTTCTCTGTCTTCAGGGAGTTTGTGTCTTGTGTTTAACTGTCCTGCTATGTGCATTGGAGTTTTCAGTTTCAGTCTATTATGCTTCTATTTATCAGCCACTGTTCTGTTAGGATGGTCTGGGGGCAAGTGTTTATATCTTTCTACTGCCTCAGTGGTTGACTTTTAGCGTCTCATATCTAATGGCTCTATGTTTGCATCAGTTTCACATGCAGCTATGGGTGTTTTTCTCATTGCCCCACAAATGAAATGGACAGCTTGGTTCTGCATTCTGTCTACTTGTGTACGAGAGCTCTTTGATGCTGTAACCTGTAGGGGGAGGCTGTAATCTATTATAGATCTAATATATCCTGTGTACAGTTGTCTGAGTGTTGCTTTGTCAGCTCCCCAGGATGTACTTGCAAGCCGTTTGGTAATTTTAGTCTTTTGGATGCTTTTTCTGCTAGTCCGTCCATGAACTCAACTGACACTTGAGTTTTTCGTCCCGAGTCTTTCTTTCATACCCAGGAGGCCTTTCCAGCGAGAAGCTGAGATCAGGCCCCGAGTGCAACACCGGCCCGTCCGACGGCTTTGAGACAGTTTCACAGAGACACTCTGACTTTGGGATGAGGGATCTGATGGTGCTTCAGCAATGTCCATTCCCCACCACCTTTAGTCTGCTGGCTGCTTTGTTTGGCTCATTCTGATAGCCACTGTTGTAGAGACCCATAGGCTTGTCACGTCCTGGACTCGTCGATTTCCATCAGACTTTCCACATCCCTGCAGGTGATCTCTGTGTCCCCATCCATCCACCATCCCAAACAACCCAGCTCTGCCCCGGGCCAAGATCTCAGCTCAACCTGTTGACGGGTGTGCAATGTCAAAAGCTGGATGGCCTTCTATCCTGGGAGGGGTATTTGTGCTTGTCATTTTCCCCACAGGCGAGTGGGTTTTCTTAGCGTACGTAGCATTCTGTCTGGGTTATCTGACACTCCTATAATAAACAAGAGGCTACCAGCAGATTTCTCAGTTCTTTGTTCCCTCTTTCTTTTACAGAAAGTTTTCTGTTCCCTAAAAATTCTGGCTTAAAAGAGGGTGACGTTATATTTTATAACAATAACAATAAGAAATAGTGTTGGTTACTACAGGTTTCTGGGCCACAGGAGCAAGTCAGAGTTTTTTAAGCAATCAGATCTAATGTTCCCTGTTTCACAAAGACTATGTTAAAATAATTGTGTTCTTAACACAGTTGTTGCCAGGAGACTAAGATCTTTACACTAAAGGAGTCTTCGCGTCACCTCTACTAGTCTACGCGTCACCTCCACCAGACTACGCGTCACCTCCACCAGTTTACGCGTCACTTCCACTAGTCTACACGTCACCTCCACCAGTCTACACGTCACCTCCAACAGTCTGTGCGTCACCTCCACCAGTCTACGCCACCTCCACCAGTCTACGCGTCACCTCCACCAGTCTACGCGTCACCCCCACCAGTCAAAACATCACCTCCACCAGCCTATGCGTCACCTCCACCAGTCTACGCGTCACCTCCACCAGTCTAAGCATCACCTCCACCAGTCTACGCGTCACCTCCACCAGTCTACACGTCACTTCCACCAGTCTATACGTCACCTCCACCAGTCTGCGCGTCACTTCCACCAGTCTACGCATCACCTCCACCAGTCTACGCATCACTTCCACCAGTCTACGCATCACCTCCACCAGTCTACGCATCACTTCCACCAGTCTACGCATCACCTCCACCAGTCTACGCATCACCTCCACCAGTCTACGCGTCACCCCCACCAGTCTACGCATCACTTCCACCAGTCTACGCATCACCTCCACCAGTCTACGCATCACTTCCACCAGTCTACGCATCACCTCCACCAGTCTATGCATCACCCCCACCAGTCTACGCGTCACCTCCACCAGTCAAGCATCACCTCCACCAGTCTACGCGTCACCTCCACCAGCCTGCTCGTCACCTCCACCAGTCTACGCGTCACCTCCACCAGTCTACGCATCACCCCCACCAGTCTAAGCATCACCTCCACCAGTCTGCTCGTCACCTCCACCAGTCTACACGTCACCTCCACCAGCCTGCTCGTCACCCTTTATTACAAATAAAAGACGAAATACTAAAATACGATACATTTATTTACGTAGTTTTCAACCTGACCACAGGGCATGATAACATTTCCCAAAATATCAAGGGAGATAACTGAGGAGAAACATAAACCTGAAAGTATGCCTACATTGTGGCTGAAGGTAGATGATGATGACGACGACGACGACGATGATGATGATGATGATGAGGAGGAGGAGGAGGAACGATTCCTCGGAGAGGCGGACATGTGCGAAGAAAGTGTTCGTTTTAGCATCATCTGACATGCTAGCATCAGGGTTGGCGAACCATTGCTGATGAAGACCCTGTCCCACCTCTCCGTGGGTACCCCCAGTAGCAGGTCTAGCTACTTCACGGTGGTGGAGCCTGCTAAAGAAGTACTGGGCATCCTCTGATTTTTACCTGCCCTCATTGACTGAACAAATATCTGCCATGACCCGCTCCCAAACCGGCACGATGCTGTGCCTCAACATCTTAACCCCATCGGCTGCAGAAACACCAGCTCTCAGTTCCACGGACAGTGAAGAAGAAGAAGATGTTGGTGATGATAATTATGATGATGATTTGGCTTTTGAGAAACTAAAAATAGTAGTTCATGACAAATGTTCATGTGAACGAAGGTCAGGAAGAAAGTTCAGCCTCAAGCAAGATCCGGCAGACCACATTGAAAACAGACCTTTCAGGTCTTCTCTGACAACCAGCCACGCCCCAGGAGTCTGATATCGCCGTGGTGCACCTACCTTGTAGACCTACTATTGCTGCTCCCCAGGAGAATATGGTTTTGTCACGTTCCAGACAGCTTGGACACGAGGAAATCAATGAAACTTTCTATCATCATCATCATCATCATCATCATCATCATCATCATCATCATCATCATCATCATCATCATCATCTTCTTCTTCTTCTTCTTTAGCTTCTACCACCAAGACCGCCCTGTGGTCCTCTATAGGTCCCCGAGAGGACCACAAGGGTTAAGAATATCGCAGGACTTGAGCCTGTATTCTTAGTGTCTCAGAACCGGGATTGCGTGACACCGTGGTTTTCGTTGCGGCAGTTTAATCTAGAGTTGGACTTTCTCACCGGAAAACCTCGCCATGTTTTGGATATGAGTATATCCCCGCTGGGTGAGAGGTGGTTGCCCCTCCATTCCGGCGTTGGACTTTCTCATTGGAAAACCTTGGCGTGATTAGAATACGCAAACATCCCCGCCGGGTGAGAGGTGGTTGCCTATCTAGACTTCCCTGGTCCAGTTTCTCCGACTTCAGCATTTTGTGGTCGTGGCCGCTACCCTTCCTAGTTGTAACCAGGACGGAGCTTTTGTCCAGGAGGACGAATCCTCGCCACTAGTGACTTCCACCCCTGGGTTGAGCCGGTTTAGGCATTATCCCAGTATGGGCGTGTTCAGGACATGACCGACCTCAAGAGCAGAGGTACTGTGACATGCGTAGCCAAGTTTCACCCGAGGTGTAAGCCGGTTTAGGCATATTTCACCAGTATGGGTGTATTTCGGACGTGGCCGGTCTATAGAGCAGAGGCGCCGTGGTATGTGTAGCTCTCGCCACGATACTACTGGACATACCGATTAAGCTTCATTTTATCCTTTCCATCACCTTTTCACATCGGCGCCACACAGCAATCCTGATTGCTTTTTCGCATTTTCTTCCTTGCCGGGAGGAGCTTCACTCCAGCGCGGCAGCTGAAGAATCTCGCCAGCAGCGGTAGATGAGCTACCAAACAAGACTCTCATCTACCCGAAGCGTCTGGTTTTCGGGCGCCAGATATTAGCCTTTGCCTCTTCTCCTGTCAGTTTAAACAGTTCTGCCACGAGAAGACCAGGAGCTGGACTTGACTGTCAGAGGCTGTTTGAGACGCACGCCAGTGGAGTGGAGAGCGCATCCTCCACCCCACCTACGGCATTAACAGTCCTTAGAACTTCATCTTCATCTATCACCACCGTCATTGTCTTGGACAAAACATGAAGTCGACTGGTTCAGTAGCTTAAGACAGGTGAAAATGAGAAAGGAAGAAAACCTGAACTTAAGTAAACCCATCCTTACCTGTCAGTGCTAGGATAAATCGAGGCAGCAGCCCTGTAACGACTGTACCAACATCCATCACCGCCAGAAACCTCAGGTAGACGGACATAGGCATGGCGCTGAAAGATCTTCTGCTCAAGACAAGGAAAGCCAGGGAGTTCCCGAGGACACTCAGAAGCATCATGATGGGGGACATGCCGATGTTGAAAACCCTGTCAACTTTAGAGTACAAGTCTCGTGATGCCATGAGGGGGATGTACAGATCAGTTTAGCTCTGAGGTAGACATCTGTAAGGGAAAAAAAGGTACAAAAAAAGGTAAAATTCCAGTTTCCATGCCCCTAAAGCATATTGAGGATACGGTGTTAGGCCCCTATTTTCCATGACCTTCGGCACATGAAAGCGTGATGTGGTCAGTATCACTCCTGGCAGCATTTATCTTCCCAGATTTCTCTGGTACCCATTTTTAGAGGCTGGGTGAACCCTAGAGCATTTTTTCGGTGTGTACTAGAAACATCCCACCGCAGGAACTGAACCCGCTACAACTAGATTAGTAAACCGAGCGCCTAACCACTCAGCCAACCAGGCCGCCCATCTGTAAGGGCAGAAACAAATATCAGCGTAAATATCTTTTTTTTTTGTTGAAGAAATAATCGTTTAACTTGTAGTAACGTCATGACATCCTACTTAGTGTAGGAGAGAGGCGATATGGCCGTACACTTTGAACACCAGTGTGACCTTCTAGAAATACGGGTTCGAATCACAACCTGGTCTGTGAAATCTTATAAATTAAGAAATCTTTAAATTAAACTTTAAAATAAATGTTAAAAACTTGGTCTCTCCCCCCCCCCCCCCCCCCCCCCCGGGGTGGATATTTTGGGCAAGCGGCGTTTAGTGTCTTAAAGCAACATCCAGCAAAGGTTCAGTATCAGACTCTGGCGTCATTGCTTTCAGGATAGCCTCATATATGCCCCGCCGCATACATCCAAGAATGTGTTTTCCTACTGGTTGCCATCAAGTGTTGATTCTTTACGATGAATTTTCTGCCACACAGTTCAGATTTCCTGCCAGCATCTTTAATTTGTCCTAGCTCCAGCAATCTCTTCACAGCTACGTTGTTCTTCCATTCTCGCTCTTCATTTTCCAGCAGTCTTTCCAATACGGCTTTTCACCCACTACAGGTAAAACAATCCATCCCTCAAATCAGGGCTTAGAAAATGAGCGCCCACTTCTCTCCCTTCTCTTTCCTGCGTTAATAGACAGATGGTCAAGCATCACATTGACAGCATTACCCTCGTGGGTGAAGACGGAAGGAACGTTTTGGACATGAGGTCCTCTGCTTGCCTCAACAGCGTCGGGAAAGCAACTTTCTACAAGAAGAAATTATAGGAGATTTTGTTGTGACAAATCTTAGAGCTGCATGTGACCGTTTCCAGTGCTTGGAGTTTTCAAACATGTACAAAACATTACCCAAGTTTTTTTTTTTTCTTTTCTTTGTCCCTGGCGATCTTGGAAACAGACTGTAGGAAAAGATAATTCGGCACGCGCTATGAATTTACGCGATTGTTGTCGTGGTGAAGCCTAACAAGAAGTCTAACAGTACAGCAAATTATGTGTGATCTGAACGTTTTACTCAACACAAGTCATTGAAAGCTCGATATCAACGTCAGCATTACTCTTAGATGAAAGGTGCGGTCTGAAATACAGTTATGAAATGATGATCAGTTGGGCATATACGGCTCATAGAAAAGAATCATTTAACTAAACACAGTCCATATAAAAGTATCATTTCGGTACATACAGTTTGTAAGCGTAATTGTAAGCAAGCGCTGGCAACCCCACACTCCGGCCATTCCCATATATGCTTCGCATTCCCTTCCAACACCCACTGAAATATACGCAGCTCATGAGACAAGTCAGTTTGCCGTACCAAGGTAAACGATGAAAGCTTCCTTTCACGACGAGAAGGAAGACAAAGCAAAGATGAAAGCTTCCTTTCACGACGAGAAGGAAGACAAAGCAAAGATGAAAGCTTCCTTTCACGACGAGAAGGAAGACAAAGCAAAGATGAAAGCTTCCTTTCACGACGAGAAGGAAGACAAGGCAAAGATGAAAGCTTCCTTTCACTACGAGAAGGAAGACGAGGCAAAGATGAAAGCTTCCTTTCACGACGAGAAGGAAGACAAGGCAAAGATGAAAGCTTCCTATTACGATGAGAAGGAAGACGAGGCAAAGATGAAAGCTTCTTATTACGACGAGAAGGAAGAAAAGGCAAAGATGAAAGCTTCCTATTACGACTAGAAGAAGACAAAGTAAAGATGAAAGCTTCCTTTCACTACGAGAAGGAAGACAAGGCAAAGATGAAAGCACACGGGAAATTGCTTTCTTACAGAGACAGTTTCAGAATGCGAAAAAAGAGCACACGGGAAATAGAAAGAGAGGCACATGACCGTTCTGGATGGCTGGTTTCTTTCACAGCTCTGTGTGTCTCTGAGTACTGAGAGTATATCGCTTCCTCTCTTGGTATTTTTGAGCAAACAGAGCTACACACACACACACGCACAATTATTGATGTGCTTAACACAGTACAGCTGGAAGGAGGAAAATAACGTCTAACAGTAAATATTTATTTATGATACTCAGATTTCATATAATCTAGATTAGGAACACATCATTTATGCAGACTTAGAAAGGAAGCGAGTGGTCGATATGAAAGTGTCAATAGAAGGACGCTAATCAAGATACAGCCAGAACGTGGTGATGTCCAGATTTACATTTGTGAGTCAGTGGTATTTATCTGACAGGGAAAAGACCAGACCTTACAAACAGGCAGTATGACACGATTATACAGACTGCAATATTCAGTGCCATGTAACAAATACAGTGCCATATAACAAATACAGTGCCATATAACAAGTACAGTGCCATATAACAAGTACAGTGTTATATAACAAGTACAGTGTTATATAACAAGTACAGTATCATATGACAAGTACAGTGTCATATAACAAATACAGAGTCATGCAACAAATACAGTATTATATAATAAATACAGTGCCGTTCAACAAATACAATGCCATACAACAAATACAACGCCATACAACAAATACAATGCCATACAACAAATACAGTGCCATATAACAAATACAGTGCCATTCAACACATACATTGCCATATAACAAATACAGTGCCGTTCACCAAATACAATGCCTTACAACAAATACAATGACATATAGCAAATACAGTGCCTTTCAACAAATACAGTGCCATACAACAAATGCAGTGCCATACAAAAAATACAGTGTCATACAACAAATGCAGTGCCATACAAAAAATGCAGTGTCATACAACAAATACAGTGCCATACATTTATTAACAAACAAACAAAAAACAGAAGAAAATCATTTCCAGAACAGTAGTTTTCAAATTCTCACGCTGGAAGACTCCAGAGACCAGTGGTAACTCTGTGCGGACAATTTAGACTCACCCCGGAACTTGAAATTAAATTACAAAAAGAAAGTATCTTATAAAATGTCGATGTTTTTTAAGAATATACTAGAGTCAGCTTTTCTCACAGACAAAAATAAAAATATTTTAAAGATGCAAACATCCTAGGCAGACAATCTCTTAACACTTCGTGTATTCTCAGGCTGTGGACAGATGGTCTAGAAGATTACAAAGACAAACAGTCTTTGCAGATCAAACAAGTATGGCAGGTATACATCCTAAAATAAACTCATCATAAACAAATTCCAAGAATCAAATTATCGGAGAGAGAGGTTTACAACCACTGATCAACAAAAAAAATTCAATTTACGAGAAAATATCATTTTCATACATACGATCTTATTGGAAGAAAAGATAATGCTCATATACAGGAAACAATTTCTTTTAAATGTGAAAGAAAAAGAATTAAAATTAATAATTTACATATCTTTTACTGACTAGTAGCTTGCTTTGAGTAGTCTCCTTCAGCTGTCAAACTTTCCAGACTTTCAAACATTTACCGAACATTTGACGAAGGATAGACACGAAATGATAACATAGCGAAGATACATGTATTTGTTGTTTGATAAAATCAGGGAAAATTCTAAAAACAGAGCATTATAGGACAGAAAGTATGATGTTTCTCTTCTCTGAACTTTGTTCGCTTAAATAAGATTTTTAAAACTACCGATACAACCCGACATGAGGTCTGGAAATGGTGGCGCTGGATTCAACCTCCTTCCACTCTAGGTGCTATGGAGTACATGCACCTGGATGAGAATGTCACTCCAAGAAGGAGAGACTTGTTCGGAATGCAGTGATGACCCTAAAACATTTTCATATCTTTTCTGAATAGTTAAAGAGAAATCGTTCAGCACGACGTGCCCATTAACACATCATTTGGGACAGCAGCAGGAGGTCAAGGACACAATCAGTGGACTAAATACACGAATGTATGTGAAGGTCACATTCTGAATTACTCCATGAATTCACGAAAACATGACCTTATTTTAATTATTAGATGTCCACTGACAGGAATACACGCGTTGCTTTTTAAATCTGTTATTAGCATAAACTTACCTGGCAAATTAAATTGTTATTGTAGAAAGTATACCACGTGATCCTTCGTAGTAGCTGGGGGCGGTGGTGGGGGAGAATAGTAGCGTGTCCATGGCCACAACTATTCAAACCTGACCGCTGCTTTCTGACAGTTACATCAAGAAAACTGTTCTCTTGTCAAATGTTGCAGTAACTCTATCTGGGCCAAACTTGGTTTCATTAAACAGACTTGACAATCAGTGGCTTAGTTAGTTAACATATTAAGCCTTTATTGTATTATAAGTATTCCCGTATTATAAATAAAACAGTGAATAAAAGGATACGAAAACTATGACATAAGAACTAAACTGGAACATACGATATACCCAAACTGATTTTATTAATAACGTGATGAACGATAACTTTCTTCTTGCAACTAGCACGTTACATTCAACTACATAATAACTTTATTATCCATTCCGGACACATTAACCCTTGCTGTACAATAACTTTCTTTCACATATCAACATTTAACCCTTGCCCATCTAGCCTATTAGTAGTAACAGTAAAACTGAGCTATGGTCTATGTGTTGAAATCGCCCAAGGATACTAACAGCAAGTCCCGACCTTGCATTCGTCGAATCTGCCGTGCAAACTACATGTCAAAGGCATAAACACTCATCCATTAAAGAACCTAGTGGACTTTGGTGGTGAGACTCCTCCCTGCATGGCATTTATTTAAAGACAGAAATGACGACGCAGATCATGTTTCCTGGGTCGATAATTTATTGGTGGAAACTCAGGACACAACCGGATATTGGGCGAGGTGGATTTTCTGCAGTTTCTCGTCACTCAAATAATTGAGGAATAGATGAAAAAGCTGTTATCCAACCCAGAAATTATGGCATGTTCACAGGTTTTTTGAAAAATACAAAGCGAAATTTTTCAGACGAAATGAAAGCGCCATAACTGCATTTGCATACGATAATTTAAGTCAGGGCATTACGTGTAGAGAGACAACATAGCCCCAAGGCTGCACTTATAAGATTATAAGTATGACATAACATGTAGAGAAAGTAAAGAGGCGACATTGCCCCAAGGCTGCACTTATAAGATTGTAAGTATGACATAACATGTAGAGAAAGTAAAGAGGCGACATTGCCCCAAGGCTGCACTTATAAGATTGTAAGTATGACATAACATGTAGAGAAAGTAAAGAGGCGACATTGCCCCAAGGCTGCACTTATAAGATTGTAAGTATGACATAACATGTAGAGAAAGTAAAGAGACTTATCCCCAAAGCTGCACTTTTAAGATTGTAAGTATAACATTATATATAAAGAAAGAGACATAATTCCAAGGCTGCAGTTATAAGATTGTAAGTATGAAATTGCATGTAAAGAAAGTAAAGAGACATAGGCCCAAGGATGCAGGTATAAGATTGTAAGTATGATATTACGTGTATAGAAAGTAAAGAGACATGGCACCCAAAGCTGCAGTTATAAGATTGTAAGCAGCATCACTAACGCAAGGAGTCTGGACATACTTGGAGATCAAGTCGTGATCATGCAATCACTTTCCAGGACATTGTCATGAGAGATTATGTTCTTGTTTTTGCTATCTATCTATCTATCTATCTATCTATCTATCTATCTATCTATCTATCTATCTATCTATCTATCTATCTATCCATCCATCCATCCATCCATCCATCCATCCATCCATCCATCCATCCATCCATCCATCTATCTATCTATCTATCCATCTATCCATCCATCCATCCATCCATCCATCCATCTATTTATCTATCTATCTATCTATCTATCTATCTATCTATCTATCTATCTATCTATCTATCTATCTATCTATCTATCTATTGTGTTGGAGATACAATGACTGAAATAAAATGGAGGACATCTGTCGCTCTTCAGAAAGTAAAACAACTAAAGAAGCTGTGGAGAGGAACAGACAGAACTACATAAAGGAGATTTTTAAGGGCATGCATCTTTCACATCGCAACATATGCCTGTGATATCTGGGCATGTAGCAAAACAGCTGAGAAACATATGCCTTTGAATGCAAATGCTACAGAAGCGTTCTTTAAATATCATGGACACAAAAAAGAACAAATATATCCATACTTACATATTACATCCTTCCCGTGCCGCTAAACGTCACATAGGGCCCACAAGTACGGGTTTGCCCAGATTTCCTGTCTTCGGGGAGTTGTTCAATCTCATCAAGGGATGTTATGCTCACTGAACTGGCCTCTCTTAACAATGTCCTCTTTAGAGTTTCAATATCCATACTACAAGATCTTAATATTGAAGAAAATTGGCTAGTAAAGAGCATTAAACAGATAAAACTTAAATATTTTGGACACATTAAACCTCATGAGAATTTAGGGAAGACAGTCTTGGAAAGATACATAACAGGAAAAAGAAAGAGAGGAAGACAAAGGAGAAGATGGCTGCAAGATACCGTTGATAATCTGCAAATACATGCATCACCAGCAGGGCATATTGTTTATAGCCGAGAGGCCTACAGGAGAGCTGTTAGGGAGGCAAAGTTCCGCAAGGGATATGCAAATGACTGAGTATGATATATTTGTTTTCTTTTTTTTTGTGTCCATGATGTTTGAAGAAATCTTCTGTAGCATTTACATTCAAAGGCATTTATGTATTTCTCTGCTGTTTTATTAAGTGTCCAGGTTGCGATGGGACAGATGCATGTCCTTGAAAATCTTATTTTTCTAGTTCTTTCTGTTCCTCTCAACAGCTTCTATAGTTGTTTTACTTTTTTGAAAAACGATAGATGTCCTCCTTTTAATATTCCTACAACTAGTACGGAAGTGATAATTTATGATAGTTTTAGTTTACATCACATATTAGTAATAGTGTAAATAGTATTAATTGTAGTAACAGTAACGTAGTAGTTGTAGTAGTGGTTGTAGTAGTGCCAGTAGTAGTAGCAGCAGCACTAGTAGTAGTAGTAGTAGTAGTAGTAGTAGTAGTAGTAGTAGTAGTAGTAGTAGTAGTAGTAGTAGTAATAGTAGGACATAAGAGAAATGAAGACTGAGGTAAAACCGGTTCTAGTAGAGTCTTTCTTAGAAGGAAGATACCTAAGAAAAGTTAAGTGTGTAATCTTTCATCTATTTTTAGTGTTTTATCTATTGTGTTGTTCTTGTATGTGATCACCGAAGAAGGCTTTTGCCAAAATGTTGAAATGTTGTATGTTCTTCATTTTTATATGTGCTCATTTTACTTTCTGCCATTCTTGTTCTTCCCACCTTCCCAGTGTTTCTATCTTCTTATAAAACTGACCCATACACCTATTTCGTAAGAAGTAGTGGGAAGAAAGAAGCCCAAACCATCAGTTATAAAAGTAAAACCTACAGATACGTCTTAGATAACCTTGACCGACAGCCATGCTCTCAAAGATACCTTCATGAAATACACCCACACAATATTTCATCAAGTTGCTCATCAATATTCATGAAGTGAAACATTATCATATTTGACTTAATTTCTCGGTCTGGATCGTTTATTGTCGTGGACAGCCTGTTTCCGGTTAAATACAAATATTTTGTAATGTTTTCAGATTCGTAGCGGACATATATCAGCTGTCCGTTTCAGTTCTCAAGGTTACTTCGTCACGTCGTACAGCATTGTGGGACAATGACGTAACGTATCAGTCGGCCATTATTGTTATGGTTACGTGGATGTTAGGAATTGGGTGATATTCTAACCAACCTGTGAAAACATTATTTCTTAGGTTAATATATTTCACTGATGAGCATCGAACAGTGACTCAAAATTCTATTTCGGGGACAAATCCACAACTGCGAATACTAAAAAAAAAAGATTAATAACGATGTGACCATGTACGCTTTGAAGAAAAAGGTATATAATGTTAGTTTAAGACAAGCCATAAACAAGTGATAGCTTTCAAATTTTGACACGATATATGAGACTGAAAAACCATCTTATAAGACAGACTGTGGCAGTAGATCTGGTAGTAACAGATCCTGTAACAGTTTGTCCATGAGTTCTAGATCACGTGGTACAAGATTATGCATCCTGCACGTCACAGCTGGGTATTAGTTGTTGCATACATCGATGTCGCTTCACGAAAACGTTGTTAGTAATCCAAGACTTATTTATGCATGTATTTCTGAAATTGGATGAACAGAAAAATACGACAAAGAAGAAGACAGAGTCGCTTATTAACTGTCTCTTCACTCGATTGTTCCAGGTCGGTGGATTAAATCTCTCCAGGTCTAAAAATAGCTCTGTGAGTCACTAGTGGTGGAGGAAATATAACTCCTTCCTCCACATCTCCACATTAACTCCACACGCGGTATCAGTGCTTTAACGGAAATTGTTTATCATGTAAGGGCCAAACTGGAGGGCCTCTTCAAAATGGACAAATCCATCAAGCAACAACTCGAGGAACAGTAACAAAGTAACTTCCTCCAAAGCACCCACCACACACGACCCACTGACTTAGGTGTAGCCAAGGGCAGTGGATGCAAATCGCAACTAAATGCTAGATCACGTGCAAAGCACAGCCAGCACACAAAACTGGAGTCAGTTCTCTACAAACTTTAAAGGAGATCCTGATGCCAAAGACCGAGCATGTGTGGGCGGGCCCCGAGTGTAACGAAGCTGCTCCCCAGGACCAGCAATAGAGCTAGGGCCCCTTTTTTAGGTTACAGATACAGTGTTCATCACGTAAAGCCCATTTTCATGAAAGTGAATCTAGAGTCAAGACTTAAAATTCAAATTATTCCTGGTAAAGATTACACCCATTTAAAAAAAGAAACTAAGCTCATTATCAGTTTAGATTTCAAAACAATGATGTTTCTACGATGTTTCAATGATGTTTCTACGATGTTTCAATGATGTGTGTCGTAATTATTAACAAATATCTACATATGTTCATGTTAACAAATGTTTATGTTCCTATGTTATATTGGATGTAGTCAAATCTCAAACTTCAATGCCCATGCTGTCAGATAAAAATGAACTACTTTTCTTCTCATAATTTTTTTGCTGTGGAAATTCCCATTACACCAGAAAGACTTGCCTCAGGAAGAAAGATAACTCTGATAGGTGTAACACCGCTTTGCCTGGTATTGATAACCAGTGCTGTAAGCCGATATAGAGATACCGACGCTGCAGGTATCGCCTCCACGAGAACGCTATATTACACGTGCCTTATCGTTAGGCTGTCCATCATCTTTTTTTCTTGACCTTCCTCTGTCTCTTTTCTCATTTATCTTTACTGTTGTTATGTTGTTTTCAAGTCACCCTCTTCTTGTTATTTCGATGGTTCTACTGTTTTTGTATTACCTCACAGAAGCACAATGTTATAGTCTAGTTCAGGTCTGAAAGTCAGTTACTATAATCTGTTCTCAACAACATCATCGTCACAGCCTGGGGCTGCAAAGAACAGGAGTTGGCAGTTACAAGAAAATTACTGAAAAGATAAGAACTTACCTGCATTGAAAGATAAGAATTTACCTGCCTTGTAGAAACTGTTTGTTGTGGTTGCAGAAAAAAAACCAGCGCGTGATCTAAATTTCACAATCACTACATTAACCCTCTTAGTCTCGTTATTTTTGCTATTGATATAACGTGACGATTAATAATAGTTCAATTAATCATTTTTAAAACGAGATTTTTCATATGTCAATATTAAGAAATTAAAAAAAAACCCGATGTTTTTTTTTTGTTCCTTCTTCAAATAATAAGCGTAATTGTAAGAAATGTTCACAAAATAATGGTGTGAAATGTTTGCAAACTACCTCACAAAACCTTCCTTCCCTCTTCCCCTCTGTGTTTATTCAACCACACCCGACTGAAACATGAGAGTGTAGTTCGATGTTCAGCGCCTATAAACCTGCCACAGTGTTTACCTGTCACATTGTTAACAACTTTTGACGGCGAGGTTTTGACTACGAAGGCAATGCAAATATAAATATAAGAAGCCCAGAGACAAAAGGGTTAACACTGAATAAATATACAGTCATTAAGCCATCAGATTCTGGTGGAAGTAAACAAGACACGACAAGATTTCTAATCTTTGGAGTTAAGTCACCAACAAGGACAAACACCAACATGGATGGATTTAAACTAATAAAAGCAAATATTCCGTTTATTCTTTGATCTTCATGGAAACAAGAGAAACAGAGAGAAACAGAGAGGACGCTTGAGGTGTTTCATGGTCGTGTGGTTAACGCATTTTCTCCTCGAGTTTTGTAGGGTTGCTCTCGCTTCCCTGAGGTCCAGGGTTGAGTTCCCAATAAACTATCTCATGCGTAATGTAACTGTTCTATTACCTTGGCAGAGTTCTTTGAATAAACTCTTAGGTCTCCAACTCTTGTAGTATAAATTATTATCTTTACAGCTCACGATACGTTGTACGCATTAATAGCAAATATTACATGTAATTACAAATGTTCTATAAAACAAAGAATAAAATAGTTCTTTCTGTGGAGCTGCGGATAAACATTTTTATTTTTTATGTTTTCTCTCCTTATTTTTGAACAGTGGTATCTTGTGGGACCACTAGTGACCCCTCGCGGAACTCCTAGTGACGTCTCGCGAACCCCTAGTGACCCCTCGCGGAACCCATAATGACCCCTCGCGGAACTTCTAGTGACCCCTCGCTGAACCCATAATGACCTCTCGCGGAACCTCTAGTGACCCCTCGCGGAACTTCTAGTGACCCCTAGCGGAACCTCTAGTGACCCCTCGCGGAACCTCTAGTGACCCCTCGCGGAACTTCTAGTGACCCCTCGCGGAACCTCTAGTGACCCCTCGCGGAACCTCTAGTTACCCCTCGCGGAACCCATAATGACCTCTCGCGGAACCTCTAGTGACCCCTCGCGGAACCCTTGGTGACCTCTAACAAAGCCTCGGTTGACAAAGGCTGTTCTACAGATGTTCTAAAGCTAATTGCATCTAATTAGAGTCCTCTCAAATCTGTGTAGAAGCCCCATCTGATCTTTCGTGTCGACATTGAAGTGGGTTATGATGGCTGGCTTAATCCTAATTTGAAAAGAATTTCACCCAAATTTCCAGAAACAAGAAAACCATAAGGAGACCTACCACACCAGACAGACTGTAGGAACGCAAAAGATTGTCACCAGGGACAGCTGTAAGAGGTGATCAACTTTGTCTCGTGAACGTGGATTACCGTGACATCCCTCTAACACAAGCCTCCTCTGCCCCGCCAGTGTCGACACATTTTCCCGCTTACATTCAGAACTAAAAAAGTGAAGAGATAAATGCAAGGAAATAGATAATATCACAAGCATTAAAGTGTACTGGCAAATTTAATAGTAGTAGTAGTAGTAGTAGTAGTAGTAGTAGTAGTAGTAGTAGTAGTAGTAGTAGTAGCAGTACTACTACTACTACTCATAATAATAATAATAATGATAATAATAATAATAATTACAAGAATATACTGTTCAAAAAAAGAAACGCAACACTACTGTAGCTGTAAGGGACACCAAATTTAAGACTTGTATCAAAATTTTATTTTACGGAATTAATGTTTCAATCTTGGCATGAACAAACTTTAAGACTTTAACAATGAAATGATGTTCATTAAATTTGGTTTGGACTTTTATTCTTTGCGACTGAGGCCTCCGTTTCAGTAAGGTGTATGGCCTCCTCTGGCCTGTATCAGAGAACGACATCTCATTGGCATGAATCAGAATAGCCGTTGGATCTTATGTTGTGGGATGGCTGCCCACTTTTCCCACAGTGAAAGAGGCAACTGTCGGAGATTGGTTAGCGCCATATCTCGCTGGAGGACTTGTCTGTTGAGTTCTATTGGGTTCATGTCTGATGACATGGATGGCCACGGAATGGTCTGAAAGTTTTTGTCAGCAAGGAACTGGCTGGTGAGTTTGTCACATGAGGTCGAGCGTTATCCTGCTGAAAAATCGACCTTGGTGCAGCCAGAAGTGGAAGGATGTGAGGACGAAGAGTTTCAGACTTCCTTCAGTTTGCATCAGGTCACTTCTTCCCATGAAGTTGATCATCCCCCACACCAGTACACCTCCACCACCATGTGGAGGACCCTCATCCAGGCAATTCGGGGCATCGTGCTCATGGGGTCTACGGTAAACTCTTCTCCGTCTATCGTGTCGCTGGAGCATAAAGAATGATTCACCACTAAACCAAACCCTTCTCCAATCATTCGCAACGGTCCATTGACGATGCTGGTTCGCCCACTGCAGTCGGTTCTGGTGATGCCGGTCCGTTAGAACAAGACTTCTGTAGGATCTTCCAGCCCAAAGATCAGTGTCGTGCAGCCGGTTCCTGACCATTTTATCTGACATTTGACGAGCTGCTATCATTGACTGGACTTTGCAGATGCAAATCGATTCCTGAGGTGACGCAGCCGTATGAAGCGGTCTTTAGCATGAGTTTTGACTATGGGTTCTTCCACTGCGCGGCCGGTCTGCAAATGAGCCAGTTTTTTAAAATCTTCTCCAAAGACGAAGACTGGTGTACCTAACCACTTTAAATTGTTCAACCACTACACTTTGTGACTGTCCAATCTTTAAACGTCAAATGATGATGGGTCGTTGTTCTGAAGTGAGATGAGCCATAATTGTGCATTGAATTTTCAAATGAATTAATTCGAGGAGCGTCAATCTTTTATAGGCATTCAATAACCTGGTCAGTGAGTTTTGTGTTCAGTAAGTTTTACGGGATTCTCGTGAACATGTCATGAGTTATTGTCAGAAATGTTGTTTTGAATAGTGTCACTTTTCTGTGCTCATGAATCATCTGCTTAGTACAATTCAGGTCAGCACGTGAACTTGATGTCCAAGTGAACGTTTCAGGCAATTTGCCCTTGTCTGATCAGCAAACGTCAGTTTAAATCACAACATCGTATTTGTTGCGTTTCTTTATTTGAACAGTATAATAATAATAAAAATAAACTATGAAAGCTTGCTACAAAGAAGAGAAAATTCAGAAGTTCATATTTTAGTACATCATGTTTTATGTTTAGGAAACTGCAAGCAGAAGAGAAGTCTTTTAGGAGATTGTAGGCGGAAGAGAAGTCGTTTAAGAGACTGCAAGCAGAAAAAAAGTCTTTTAAGAGACTGTGAATAGAAAAGAAGTCGTTTAGAAGACTGCAAGCAGGAGAAATGTGGTTTAGGAGACTGCAAGCAGGAGAGAAGTCGTTTAAGAGACTGTAAGAAGGAGATAAGTCGTTTAGGAGACTGCAAGCAGGAGAGATATGGTTTAGGAGATTGCAAGCAGGAGAGATGTGGTTTAGGAGACTGTAAGCAGGAGAGATGTGGTTTAGGAGACCGCAAGCAGGAGAGATGTGTTTTAGGAGACTGCAAGCAGACGAGAGGTCGTTTAGGAAAGTGCAAGCAGAAGAGATGTGGTTTAGGAGACTGAAGCAGGAGAGATGTGGTTTTTGGAGAGAGATTTAACAAAATGCCACGAAAGAAAAAAAGTAGTAAGAGGTTCTTAGATACGTTACAAAACAACGAAAACAATTTAAAACACTTAGAAAAAAACAATAAAAATTTCTTGAACATGTCATGAGAAGACAATATAGAACTTCGTACTCACTGGAAAACTAAAGGAAAAAAAAAGCAGAGGGAGACCAAGAGATAAATATCACTGCAGTGTGACCATTGGAAGAGATAAATATCACAGTGGAGTGACCATTAGAAGAGATAAATATCACAGTGGAGTGACCATTAGAAGAGATAAATATCACAGCGGAGTGACCACTGGAAGAGATAAATATCACAGCGGAGTGACCGCTGGAAGAGATAAATATCACAGCGGAGTGACCATTGGAAGAGATAAATATCACAGCGGAGTGACCGCTGGAAGAGATAAATATCACAGCGGAGTGACAACTGGAAGAGATAAATATCACAGCGGGGTAAATATTGGTACCAAATCTTTGAGACATAAACGTACGCTGCACCTCAGAACCAGGTATCAAAGTAAACAGCTCTCAGGTGTATATAGTCTAGGACATGTAGGCTCAGTGTGAGGAAGTGTTTGGGACTATAGGTAGATAGATAGATAGATAGATAGATAGATAGATAGATATATAGACAGACCGACAGACAGACAGATAGACAGATAGACAGATAGACAGACAGACAGACAGACAGATAGACAGACAGACAGACAGATAGATAGATAGATAGATAGATAGATAGATAGATAGATAGATAGATAGATAGATAAATAGATAGATAGATAGATAGATAGATAAATACGTACATACATACATACATGCATACATAAATACATATATACATACATACACATACATTCACACATATATACGTACAGTGAGAAAGTTGTTTACTGCCTACATAAACCTAGTCCATCTTGCACCTACCTCCACCCCACGCCCCCTTCTCCTTGTCCTACCCAGCTCTGACCCTCGCACAGTTCTGTCAGTTCGTTTCCTTCTCTCTCTACCCCCACCCCACCCCTCCAAGAACCAACACACACATCCCCCCATCACATCACACACCCCCCCCCCCCTCCGTCGGCAGAAAAAAAAGTATGAACGGAGGAGACAGAGAAAAACTAGAGTAACTAAAATCAGACAAACAAGGAAGACAACAGACATGTAAGACCGCCAATCACGAGGCTCCCCCACCCCCTTGCTATCTAATTACTTCGGTTATCAATAAATAATGACAAATAAATGCTGCTCGGACATGGGCTGGTTTTATTATTTTTTCTTCTTCTTCTTGTGGAGCAAGGAAGCATATGGCGGAAGATAACGCTGACATATGAAACGATACAGGCCAGTCTAACCAGGAGGGGAAAAGATGTCAAGGACGGCGTTTTGTAGTTCATAAAATAATAGAAGATTTATGATAATTTTTAAGTAACGAGATGAAGATTTTTATAAAAAACATGGAGTAAGGTTTCGGGAGTTTTATAAGAAATGTGGAGGAATGTTACCGCTGTTTCATAACCATGTAAAGGAAGGATACAGGGATTATATGGCCATATATAGGAAATTACGGGAGTCTTATGAGCACGGCAAGGAAATATACAGGAGTTTCATGGCCATGTAAAGGAAGAATACAGGAATTTTTATGATCATGTAAGTGAAAGACAGTTTTATGACCATGTAAAGGAAGGATCAGAGAGGAATGGAGACAAATCTTGTCTGCAGCAGTAAGCCGCATTTGCTCGGAAAGGTGAATGAATGAATGAATGAAAAAGAAGGATGCAAATGGTTTTTGACCATGTAAAGATTGGGCATAGGTATCTCATGGTCCTGTAAATAAAAAATAAATAAGAATTACATCCATGTAAGGAAAAGATACGGGAATGTTGTGGACGTGTAGATCAGGAACACAAGAGTTTGGTGAACATGAGTAGAACAGACATTGTAGCTTTAGGGTGGTTTTCACGCGTACTGGAGCAAAAGCATCGGGTAGAGTGGGGAGGGGAATACGGCAGCTTGTAGACCTCTACTACAGTTTGTAGTAGAGTGAAGCTGAAAGCCAGGAATAGGTACACTAGGTACACTAGGTACACTACCTCTCCACAGAAGTCACGTCTTTGGCATCACGGCGATCCCTGCACCGTTGAGCACAGACTGAGCGTGTTCCTGGGAGCTCCATCAGAAAAGTGGGACAGGATCTTGTCCAGCTATGGTTCGCAGCTCTAACAACTGGGCAGTTATTTTAGAACATCCATCTTTGCTCAGGACAGGAGTAACATACAAATCTTAGAGGACCTAGATGGATGTTGAAACTGACTCCCCGGCTCCATGAAGAAAAGAATGCTGTTCTATTTTGGTTAAGTTAAACGAGGTTATGGCGGCGGGAGAGAGATAACGGAGGATGTGTTTCCTGGGAAAGGATGGAGAGAATAACCGAGGACAGAATGGGTCCAAGACATCACCGACACTCTGAACACCACATTTTCGCGATCAGGCAATCTGACTCAACAACAAGACATCTTCAGAGTAGCAAAAGAGCAGCGTCCAGTAATAGATATCTGAAATAGTGATATCTGAAGACTTTTCGTGTAGTATTCATCATCATCATCATGTGCCGTGCCGACTGGCATTGGCTATTATGCTTCTCCAGAGTACGCGATCCTTCATGCAGGCCATCAGCTCAGTTGGTGATCTCCTCTCACACCATCCCGTCAGACTGCCCAGTATCATTTCTCTTGGTCTTCCTTTTGATCTTCTTCCTTCTGTTTTTCCTGTTGTTATAATATTTTCAATGCCCCCTCTTCTCATTGCATGTCCTATGAAAGTACATTGTCTCTCTCTTATCTTTTTGACAAGGTTTTTTTTGTCTCTCCAGCTCTTCTCATACATTCTTCATTAGTTATTTTTGCTGTCCAGGGGATTCGCAACATTCTTCTAATAAACCACATTTCTGCTGCTTCAATGATTTTTGTGCAGACTTGCCTATTGTCCATGATTCACTTCCATATAACAAGATAGGTTCAATATAGCATTTTAGGACTCGTTTTCTAACATTCATTGATAAGGATATGTTGGTTAATATGTTTCTCATTCTCTGAAATGCAGTCTTTGCTTGGCCTATTCTGTT
The DNA here is from genome assembly GCA_009760885.1 of Achatina immaculata. Taxonomy (NCBI): domain Eukaryota; kingdom Metazoa; phylum Mollusca; class Gastropoda; order Stylommatophora; family Achatinidae; genus Lissachatina; species Lissachatina immaculata. The sequence continues at coordinate 36,461,938 of CM019698.1, forward strand.
CCTAATTTCTGTTGTGCATTTCCCATCTGAAGTTATTACTGCTCCAAGGTATTTGAATTTCTGCACCTGCTTTAGAATAGTTCCGTTTAATTTAATACTGCATGCTGGTGGATTCTGTTTCTTACATATAACCGTAGTCTCTGTCTTTTTGATGTTCAAAGTAAGGCCTTTCTGTTCACTTTCTTTGGCGACTTTATCCAAGAGATTTTGCAGGTCTTGTTGGTTCTCAGCTATCAGTACTGTGTCGTCAGCATACCGAAGGTTGTTAATATTGTATCCTCCAATTTTTATGCCTGGTTCTGTGATGATTGTTCTTAGAATATTCTCGCTATACAGAGAAAAAAGGTCTGGAGACAGACATCTGAAATAGTGATATTTTAAAACTTTTCAAGTAATAATAGACACGATATCTGAAATAGCGATATTTGGAGACTTTCATGTAACAGCAGTATATTCTGAAGTATATGGTTATATATGGAGAAAATTGTTACCATCATATTATAAGTGAAAGTATGCATTCACAAAAGTGTATGGCTTATTTGCGGGCACCCTGATGGCTTTTTATTTTTAAATGCTCATACACTTTCCTCAAATATTGCACTAGATTCGTGAAGTTGTCTACTTCCATGCTGGAGACTTTCAGGTCTGGTCGGATTTGCAAAGGTCATTGACAAGCGTCTGCTCTTTTACCTTTTTTTCTTCTTTAAGATGTCCCTAAACAAGGTCAAGATGGACTCTAATACACGGTCGTGACGGCACGCGGGGCCTGGTTGACCCTACCAACAGTGTACATGCGGTCAAAATAAACAGAGGGTCATGACAGGGGCGGACAAATACTTCTGTGCTTGAGGTAATGACTGTACTGAGTTAAGGAACTTTATCAAGATTATTTTAGGACCTCCTTTTCTGCTGAGGTAGGCAAAATTTCACAAAGATTGCTGGCATGTGATTTGTGCTGAGATTATGAGACTTCTCGTAGACTGGTAGCGTATGCTGAGATTTTAAAAAAAGACATTACAATGATGGATGGCTTTTGGTGTTTGCTGAAGGTAACATGACTTCATAATTGTTGGTGGCATTCGATGCGTGCTTAAGTTATCAAGACTTCACAAAAACTGGTGGCATTTGATGTGTACTGAAGTTATCAAGGCTTCACAAAGACTGGTGGCATTTGATGTGTGCTGAGGTTACTGAACTTCACAAAAATTGGTGGCATTTGATGTGTACTGAAGTTATCAAGGCTTCACAAAGACTGGTGGCATTTGATGTGTGCTGAGGTTACTGAACTTCACAAAAATTGGTGGCATTTGATGTGTACTGAAGTTATCAAGGCTTCACAAAGACTGGTGGCATTTGATGTGTGCTGAGGTTACTGAACTTCACAAAAATTGGTGGCATTTGATGTGTACTGAAGTTATCAAGGCTTCACAAAGATTAGCATTAGAATAATGGCGTTATGTGTTCGCAAAATTTAAAGAAAGTTCACAAGGTTGGGTTGCATTTGTTGTTCTTTGGCTTGCGTGAACTCACAAAGATTGGTGGTAAAATGATCGTGTTGAAGTGAGTTTAAAGAGTTTTACAAACTTTTGAGACATTGATGGTGTTCCTTGCGTACAGAGGACGATGAAGGTGGCCACCATTGTAGGATAAGGAATCAGTGGAAAGAGATAGTTTCAGATCAATGGATCTGTTGTCATAAGTGGGTAAGAAGAAGCGATAGTTTCAGATCAATGGATCTATTGTCATAAGTGGGTAAGAAGAAGAGATAGTTTCAGATCAATGGATCTATTGTCATAAGTGGATAAGAAGAAGAGATAGTTTCAGATCAATGGATCTGTTGCCATAAGTGGATAAGAAGAAGAGATAGTTTCAGATCAATGGATCTATTGTCATAAGTGGATAAGAAGAAGAGATAGTTTCAGATCAATGGATCTATTGTCATAAGTGGATAAGAAGAAGAGATAGTTTCAGATCAATGGATCTGTTGCCATAAGTGGATAAGAAGAAGAGATAGTTTCAGATCAATGGATCTGTTGCTATAAGTGGGTAAGAAGAAGAGATAGTTTCAGATCAATGGATCTGTTGCCATAAGTGGGTAAGAAGAAGAGATAGTTTCAGATCAATGGATCTGTTGCCATAAGTGGATAAGAAGAAGAGATAGTTTCAGATCAATGGATCTGTTGCCATAAGTGGGTAAGAAGAAGAGATAGTTTCAGATCAATGGATCTGTTGGCATAAGTGGGTAAGAAGAAGAGATAGTTTCAGATACGTGGGGATCCGTAAGGGGACTATGTTGAGAAATAACCCAAAAAAGTTGTCCATAAATAATCCGTTGTACCTTAGACCGAGAACGTATCAATCACTTCTGTATCAGAAACAGAAAGTAAGTTCTAAAAACGAAAAAAAGGAAGAAAACAGCTAAACATATGGCAACCACCTCTCACCCAGCGGGGATATACTGATATCCAAAACACGTCGAGGTTTTCCGGTGAGAAGGTCCAACTCTGGCCTGGATGGGCAACCACCTCTCGCCCAGCGGGGATATACTGATATCCAAAACACCTTGAGGTTTTCTGGTGAGAAAGTCCAACTCTAGACTAAACTGGTGCAACGAAAACCACGGTGTCACACAATCCCGCTTCTGAGACCCACCAAGAATACAGGCTCAAGTCCTGCGATACTCTGAACCTGTTGTGGTCCTCTCAGGGATCTCATGTGGTCCTTTCGGGGACCACAGGGGGACTACGGGACCTATCGAGGACCACAGTAGTATATTCAGTAGGATCACGGGGCGGTCTTGGTGGTAGAAGCGAACGAAGAAGAAGAAGAAGAAGAAGAAGTAGAAGAAGCTAAAAATAGAAAGATAATTCAAGTTTTAAAAAGTACAGTAGAAAGTTGGCACTAAAATAAAGACAAATAAATACAAAAAAGTCTTCTAGTACATAGACAGGAAATGGCACGCAGAAGGGATTTAGACATTTGTTAAAACAGAAAAGATAAAAAAAAACAGATGAAGATCATGAAATTGACAAAGGAATAAACCGATATCCATAAAAATCAAACAAGAAATAAGAGAACTAAGAGAGAAAGAATACGATGATACAGCAGCGGTGTAAAATGAGAAAGCCGAAAAAAATGAAAGAAAAGAAACAATGACTAGAGAAAAATGAAGTGTTTAGAAAAAAAAACAGAAAAAAAAAATATGCGAAGGGAAGCGAAGACAAAGTCTAACGTCTAGACTTCTTGTAGTCCGTCAGACTGAATGTTTATCTGGGGTTTCCATGGCAAATAGAGACGCTAATTCCAGGGGTCAACACAGAGGCCTCCCCCCCCCCCACTACCACCCCTACCCTCTTCCCCTTCTTCCCAACTCTGGGACTTCTTTAACAGCCCAGACATGCTATAAAAAGGTTCAGCTTTCACACGTGTTTAAGTTCTTCCCTTCCGACCTTCTTTCAGAGAGAAGCCGCATCAAGTAGTTCATGACCATGGGTTACATCACAGGCACTGTACTGGTCCTATCTGTCCTCTGTAAGTAATAATATGGGGTACAAGTTTCTTATTTAGAACTGCTTTGTAGTGTGACTTTCCCTAATACTATTATTATATGAATATTTTAACCAAATTTCACTGGTTTTAATATGATCTTAAATAAATAATGTTGAATTGCAAACATGGAGCTGAAAATAATTCAAGTAAGTAAGCTTGTTGAAAGTAAGCAGGTCAAGTATGCAAACTTGCTGAATGTAAGCAAGTCAAGTAAGTAAACTTGCTGAAAGTAAGCAAGACCTAACAAAAGTTTTAGATGATGTTAAGAGGAAAAATAGAAGGAAATCCTTAGCGTTGAGAAAACTAGTGGAACAACAATTTCATAGCGTCAGTATTAACTCATGCCTGTGAGACTTAGGGTTTGCCAACCCTGATTATAGCATGTCAGGGTTTCATTAGGGGTTCGATTTCTTTCTTTATTTTTAATTAGTGGTCCAGAAAAAAGACTGACGGGTCAGGGACTAGAAGGTACAGTTAAGGCAGCTGTAAGAGCAGGTAGAAGCTACAGGTAAGGCAGGTGTAAGAGAAGATAGAAGCTACAGTTAAGGCAGCTGTAAGAGCAGGTAGAAGCTACAGGTAAGGCAGGTGTAAGAGAAGATAGAAGCTACAGTTAAGGCAGCTGTAAGAGCAGGTAGAAGCTACAGGTAAGGCAGGTGTAAGAGAAGATAGAAGCTACAGTTAAGGCAGCTGTAAGAGAAGATAGAAGCTACAGTTCAGGCAGGTGTAAGAGAAGATAGAAGCTACAGTTCAGGCAGATATAAGAGAAGGTAACTATCTTCATCTACCGCTGAGAGAGAGAGAAGCCACAATACTACGTCTTACTGATCACACGACACTCTAGGCTAAGGTTTCGTGGGCCTCCATTTTGTGGGCTAATAATGCAGTAAATCGAATCCCACGTGACAGCTGATACGCTAGAACCAGGCCTGGCGAACCACAGCCAACGACGACCCTGATCCACCTCTCCGTTTGTATCCCCAGTAACAGCTTGGGTCAGAGAGGAGGGATCGCCCACCACATGATGGTGAAGTCTGTTAAAGAGGTATTGCACACTCCGGTTTTTTTTAAAAGCTACACCCAGTCAGTCATTTGCATGTCCCTTGCAGAACTTTGCCTCCCTGACAGCTCACCTGTAGGCCTTTCGGTTGTAAGCAAGATGCTCTGCTGCTGATGCATCCATTCGCAGATTATCAACGATGTCTTGCAGCCATCTTCGCCTTGGTCTTACTCTCTTTCTTTTTCCCATGATGTACTCTTCCAATCGAATCCGATACGATTATGTACCTCAGCACCTTCATGGCATCAGCCGCAAGGAACATCAAGCTCGTAGTTTCAGGAAGAAGAAGGAGACGAAGAATAAGATCCTAGATAATACTAATATATTTTTTTTCCAATCGAACCAATTCATCTGGTGGTCCGTGGACCCCCCAAAAAAATCCTTCCATCAATCTCTAGGGGATCCACAAACCCTAGGTTAAGAAACACTGTCCATGCTGTCCACAGGTCAAGACAACATCTAAGACCTAAGTCTGTGGCCCGACCGTGGCATAGAAGAAGACATAGACACTAACTCCGCATCATTCAAACAGTTCAGTGGTTCGGTGGTTCAGTGGTTTGAAGCAGAACATGTCGTATTTTATAACCCAGAAACGTCTTTCTTTACTCTAAAATTTTAATAATTTCCAAAACTCAGCTTCTCCAGCTCATATGCCTCTGAAATTAACAAGAGACATTGCTGTAATAAGATGTTGTATTGGATATATCTAGTCCATGAGACGCGCGTCAGGAAAAAGCTTAACCGTGTGGATATTAAAATGTTTCATCGGTGTATGCGTGATACGCGCCATTTTAATCGGTTCAGGAGAAGTTGTTCCCCACGTCATCATACAGACAACAGTAACGTCGTGTGTTTGCTAGTCAGCCATGCATAACAAACAAACCATCCAGTGCTCACCGGTCCCAGTAAACATTTTTTTCCTCCAGTTTTTCTGCATCAAACGTCAAATAAAAACAGAAAAAAAACATCGATCTTGTCTCTCAAGGACAATTTTTTTTTATTTTCAGACCCAACAATCTTCTGTGTCCGGAATTAGAAAGATTGGTCTAATGTATTACTTCGTTCGTCGATCGAATTACTTCTGCACAGTTAACCCCTCTCCCACCCCACCCCCACCCCCCTTCAAATACGTTATGGTTAGTAAAAATTTTATCACATGTTAAAAAAAAAAAGGTAAAATCTCCGTTTCCACGCCATTAAGCCATGTCGGAGAGGTGTTAGACCCGAACTTCCATGATCTTCGGCACATGAAAGTGTGACGTGGTCAGTACCACGCCTGGCTGCTTTACCTTCCCAGTTTCTCTGGTACCCATTTTTAGAGGCTGGGTCGACCCCAGGGTCTTTTTTTTCAATGTGAACCAGAAAAAATCCCACCACTGGGACTGAAGCCGGTATCACTGGATTAGTAAACCGAGCTCCTAACCACTAGTAAACCGAGCTCCTAACCACTAATAAACCGAGCTCCTAACCACTAATAAACCGAGCTCCTAACCACTAGTAAACCGAGCTCCTAACCACTAATAAACCGAGCTACTAACCACTAGTAAACCGAGCTCCTAACCACTAGTAAACCGAGCTCCTAACCACTAATAAACTGAGCTCCTAACCACTAATAAACCGAGTGCCTTACCACTAGTAAACCGAACGCCTAACCACTAATAAACCGAGCGCCTTACCACTAGTAAACCGAGCTCCTAACCACTAGTAAACCGAGCTCCTAACCACTAGTAAACCGAGCTCCTAACCACTAGTAAACCGAGCGCCTAACCACTAGTAAACCGAATGTCTAACCACTAGTAAACCGAGTGTCTAACCACTGGTAAACCGAGCGCCTAACCACTAGTAAACCTAGCTCCTAACCACTAGTAAACCGAGTGTTTAACCACTAGTAAACCGAGCTCCTAACCACTCAGCGAACCAGGCCGCCCTTTGTCATCTGTAGCCCAGTTTTAAAATATACAACTGGTCGCATTAAACAACATAATAGGTCAAGTGTCAAGCTAGGTCTGTTGTAACATTTAGTCTAGTGTCAAATGAGGTCTGTTATAACATCTAGTCAAATGCCAAGCGAGGTCTATTGTAACATCTAATCAAGTGTCAGTTGAGGTCTGTTATAACATCTAGTCTAGTGTCAAGCGAGATCTGTTATAACATCTAATCCAGTGCAAAGCGAGGTAGGTTATAACATCCAGTGAAATGGCAAGCGAGGACTGTTATAACAACTAGTCAGGTGTCTCCTGTTGTTTGGTAATAAGTACACTACATAGAAGCAGCTGCTTACACTTAATTGTCAGAGAAATGACGACTATGTTAGTGGCATAGTGATCATATGAGGGCCAGCAGATCAGAGTTGACCCGCATCTCATCTGACTTCTTCAAAACAGTCCTGAAAACAGGCTGTTGTCTTTCTTAGTCTAGTTCCTGAGGGTAGCACAGGATGTTTTCCTCATCTCAGGGGAGACTACACACACATACCTGGCTGGTTAACTCCAGGAAACGAAGTAAATCAGTGTGACCAACTTCCTATCATACTCAGTGCCCGTGTTTATGGCAGGATATTTCCAAGATCTTCAAGACATTTGCATCAAGCAAAGAACTAACAAGATAACCACTAAGTCTGGTTTTATGTTGTCTTTCCAAGGCAAATGAGGCAGACGACACAGTCTGCCATCATCATCATCATCATCATCATCATGGCTAAAAATAAATGTTTTTATTCTAAAATGTTCAGGATTTAAGAATTTAATAAAACCCTCTTTTACTTCAGAATCTGTGGTTTGCTGACAAAATCTGTTGTTTTGTTGTCAAGATCTGTGGTTTGCTGTCACAATGTGTGGTTTGCGTTCAGAATATGTGGTATGCAGTCATAATCTGTGGTTTGCTGTCAGAATTTGTCTTTTGCTGTCAAAATCTGTGATTTGCTGTAAAAAGTTCTGTCCCGTTTTGCTATATTTAACACTCCTACTGTAGGTTCAAGTCTGGCCCTCCCAACTGACTTTGAATACGACTGTACGGGGCTGCCAGAAAACTTTCTCTACTGGTGGGCCTGCGGGTCTTACGGCATCTGTCGCGGGGGGCGCTACTCTCAGATTGACTGCATCAACGGAACCAGCTACGACAGACGAAGTGGCAACTGCATTCCGTAAGTATTACTGTCTGCCTTAAAGTGAAAACAGCATTCAGTAAATTTTATTTTCTGTCTTAAAGTGAAAACAGCATTAATTAAGTGTTACTGTCTGTCTTAAAATGAAAACAGCATTAAGTAAGTTTTACTGTCCGTCTTAAAGTGAAAACAGCGTTCAGTAAGTTTTACTGTCTTAAAGTGGAAACAGCATTCAGTAAGTTTTACTGACTGTCTTAAAATGAAAAGAGCATTCAGTAAGGTTTACTGACTGTTTTAAAGTAAAAACAGCATTCAGTAAATTTTACTGTCTGTCTTAAAGTGAAAACAGCGTTCAGTAAGTTTTACTGTCTGTCTTAAAGTGAAAACAGCGTTCAGTAAGTTTTACTGACTGCCTTAAAGTGAAAAGAGCATTCAGTAAGTTTTACTGTCTGTCTTAAAGTGAAAAGAGCATTCAGTAAGTTTTACTGTCTGTCTTAAAGTGAAAAGAGCATTCAGTAAGTTTTACTGTCTGTCTTAAAGTGAAAAGAGCATTCAGTAAGTTTTACTGTCTGTCTTAAAGTGAAAAGAGCATTCAGTAAGTTTTACTGTCTGTCTTAAAGTGAAAAGAGCATTCAGTAAGTTTTACTGTCTGTCTTAAAGTGAAAAGAGCATTCAGTAAGTTTTACTGTCTGTCTTAAAGTGAAAAGAGCATTCAGTAAGTTTTACTGTCTGTCTTAAAGTGAAAAGAGCATTCAGTAAGTTTTACTGTCTGTCTTAAAGTGAAAAGAGCATTCAGTAAGTTTTACTGTCTGTCTTAAAGTGAAAAGAGCATTCAGTAAATTTTACTGTCTGTCTTAAAGTGAAAACAGCAATCAGTAAGTTTTACTGTCTGTCTTAAAGTGAAAACAGCATTCTTGTTATTCTTGAATTTCATGTCCGCGGGGGAAGACTCACAAATGAGGGTGTACGAGGCATTGGCCAGCTTGGGTCAAAGTTAGTCAGCCAGACTCGACCAAGGCCAAATTTTTATCTCCACTTGCTGGTGTTGGATAGAGAGTGGACAGCCTGATTTAAACAGTGACATAAGGAAGGTAAGCTCATGTGAGGACGGACGCAGAAGAAGAAGAAGGAGAAGAAGAAGAAGGAGAAGCAGAATAAGAATAAGAAGAAGCAGATGAATAAAAAAGAACAAGAAGAAGAAGAAGATGAAGACGAAGAAGGTGAAGAAGAAGGAGAAGCAGAATAAGAATAAGAAAAAGAAGAAGAAGAAGCAGATGAAGAAGAAGAAGAAGAAGAAGAAGAAGAAGAAGAAGCAGATGAATAAAAAGAACAAGAAGAAGAAGATGAAGAAGAAGAAGGTGAAGAAGAAGGAGAAGCAGAATAAGAATAAGAAAAAGAAGAAGAAGAAGCAGATGAAGAAGAAGAAAAAGAAGAAGAAGCAGAAGCAGATGAATAAAAAGAACAAGAAGAAGAAGGAGAAGCAGAATAAGAATAAGAAGAAGCAGATGAATAAAAAGAAGAAGAAGAAGAAGAAGCACATGAATAAGAAGAACAAAAACAAGATGAAAAAGAAGAAGATGAAGAAGAAGAAGCAGGAGAAGAACCAGAAGAAGAAGAAGAACCAGAAGAAGAAGCAGATGATGATGATGATAAAGAAGAAGTAGCTTGATCTTTACAGATCTTCAAACTTATCTTCTCCACAACCCAACACTGGACTTGTCCAGCCACATTGTGCCAGACACAGACTTTGTGCCAGACACAGACTTTGTGTTTGTGCGGGTAGTGCTTAATAATAAATTGAGTTTTCAGAGTAAATTGCTCAGAAAGCTTCTTAACAGACTCCACTACCGCAGAGACAATGTCGACTTCTATTCCCATGGTCAGGTAGAGGATGGGTTTTAAAAAAAAGGTAAAAGATAAAATCTCTGTTCTTATGCCATTTAGGCAAATTAGAGTTACTGTGTTAGGCCCGTATTTCCAGGACTATAGACACATGAAAGTGTGATGCTGTCAGTATCACGCCTGGCCACATTTACCTTCCCAGATTTCTCTGCTACCCATCTTTAATACATAAATGCCTTTGAATGTAAATGCTACAGAAGAGTTCTTCAAATGTCATGGACACAACAAAGAACAAATATATCTATACTACAAGAACTTAATATTGAAGAAGGTTGGCTAGTAAAGAGGATTAAAGAGAGAAAATTTTGGACATATTAAACGTCATGATAATTTAGAGAAGACTGTCTTGGAAGGATACATAATGGGAAGAAGAAAGAAAGGAAGACCAAGGCGACGATGACTTTAAGACATCGTTGATGATCTCCAAATGGATGCATCAGCAGCAGGGCATCTTGCTCACAACAGAGAGGCCTACAGGAGTGCTGTTAGGGAGGCAAAGTTCCCCACGGGACATACAAATGAATGAATGAGCCATCTTTAGAGGCCGGGTGGACCCCGGGGGCTATTTGGTGTAGTGGTGCCAGAAAGAAAAAATCCCCACTTCTGGGACTTGAACCCGTACCATGGGGTTAGTAGATCGAGCGGCTAACCACTCCCCTAACCAGGCCACCATAGAAGGGGGAGGGTACTCTCCTTTTATTAGGAACATAACTGTACAAGACTATCTCCTACGCAATAGTCTTTCTCTTTTGTCTTTCTCTGCTAGAACAAATAGAGGAAGTAGGTTTATTCCTGTAAGATTTCAGCGAGGAATAAATTATTACAAAACGAAAAGCATCATTAATTCTGTTTAATTTATTTGGAGTGTGGGGCAGCCAAAGCTATAAAGAGTGGATTCTTTGTGCAGTGAGACAAAGTGAACTTGTTCAACCAAATGTAAAGAAAGGGATACCTAGCACATACGCTGATAGGAAAAGCTATTTCTGAGATACGAGAGTACACGCCTGCGAGCGATACAAGAGAGAAAAGACTAGAGCTGTCACATTATGCAGGATGATGCGGTGAATATCCGCCCCACACTTTTGAAAGTAAGGGCGAAATGACAGCCCAGGGTCGGACAATTATGTTCATATTTGTGTACAGACACTGTTCATTTTGATGAAAAGGTTTCTCATTTTGCTGAACAAAATTTCTTATTTTGCTGAAAAACACGTTTCATTATGCGAAACAAAACTTCTCAATGTGCTGAACAAAACTTCTGATTGTGCTGAAAAATACTTCTCATTTTGGTCAATAAAAATTCCTATTTGCTCAATTAAATTTCTCATTTTGCTGTACAAAACTTCTCATTTTGCTGAAAAACACTATTTTTTGATGAAAAACACTACTTTTTACTGAAAAAACACTAATTTTTTATGAAAAACATTACTTTTTGCTGAAAAACACTTTTGCTTTACGATACCTCTCATAACAGATTTTAGTAATGACGAGTTGGAAGAACCTGACAGCTATAGCTAGCAGGGTTGTGTTGCACATTTCAGACTTTACATGCCTGGGTATTTGTCTTTAGCTTCGGGCTTCGTTTCATCATCACTGTACTCTTAGGCAGAGTGATTCTCCATGTGGTGAGATCTTTCGCCAGTTCTTCCAGGATTTCATTTCCTGACAGAATTTAGTATATGAGCTTGTTACCTGTAGTATATTTTTATCATGCCCTTCCTTTGTTATCACGTCCATGTTTTATTTTGTTTGAATCTTTCGTTATTATTATTATTATTATCATTATTATGTGAAACACATATAAACATGGCAGTTATATTCATAAGCATCAAATTTATGGTGCATTCAATTTTTTTCTGTTTTTATCACGGATCATTGAAACAGTAGGGGCAGCAATCCAAAATTTACATCACAACAGTTACAGTTACAAGAGTTATATCCCTGGCCATTGATGTGAGCACCCGCTGTGTCTAGTATTAACGTTCAGTAGATGTTGCAGTGCGTCTGACAGCGTTTATTCCAGCCATTTTCTGGATATTTTTGGTACTGCTAATCTGATATCAAGAATAGAAAATGGAAAGTTAAGAAGCTTTCAAACAAGTGAGAAACGTCGTGTGTAATGCATCCTTAATGTATGTGCCTAACACTTAATCCAGTTATCCCCCTTGGACTGTGGGTATACTGTCACATTATCACTGGAGATTAGAGAGAGTTCTAAAATAATACATTGTGCCTAACCTACTCTTATGAAAGTGGTTTTTTGGCAATTAATAGTTCGATAGAAAGACCACTAGAGGCAACAGAGATGTTTTTCATTAGAACAATGTTAAGAATACCAAGAACAGCTAAGATGACAGTGAATGCTTAGGAAAAGCAAATGTAAAAAGGGAACTAATTAAATCCACAAGAAAATCAGTCATCATTCACTGGGCATACAATGAGAAGGGGGGAGGTGGACTTGAAAACATCAAAGCTGAAAGAAAGATAAATGGGAAGAGATGCAATCGAAGACCAAGATAACTGAGCTGATGGAGTACACCAAGGACCTAGATCTATGGAGAAACATGACAGCCAACACCTGCTGACACGGCACCTGATGATGATGATTCATGCACTTTTTTTTTTTTTACAAAAATTATTTTGTGTGTGCGGTCTTTTCTTTTTGTTGCCAAAAGGTGAAGTACTAGTGCACTTTCTATGATAATAATAGTTTTTATTTCTTCATTTTCATCATCATCATCATCCAAAAGCAATGTTAAGTTCAAGGTCGAGTTTTTTTTTAAATTCATAAAGTAACAAATTTTGGTATTAGCCAGATATAAACATGAATAAATAGGTAAAAAATAACCGTAACTCCGTATGTGTTCCAGTAACTCACAAGCAGTTACCTACCCTTGCAATGCCGTACCAGAAGACTGCCTTATCTACAACGGGCCTGGTCTTCGCTACCCGGACAGAAACCCGGACCCAGTGGAGGCTCTCCCGCCCTGTACCTTCTACTACACGTGCGCCTACGGCAGATATCTAGGTCACCAGAGATGCCCAGAAGGTTGGTAGTCTCAGCTTTGTGTTGTCCGAACAGTCTTAAATGAATTATGGAACACAGCGGCGAGACTTAGAAACAGGAAGTAGATAATAGTTAATTCTTCTTCTTCTTCTTCTTCTTCTTCTTCTTCTTCTATCTCCCCGGAACTGCGAACTGAGGTTCTCTGGAGCCGATGCTGTGATGATGTTGAGGCTCGGCATCGACTAGGATTGGAGGAAGCTATGCTGGCTATTTTTTCTTCGGTCACCGAGCGCAGGTAAAAGAAACCTAGATAAGCCTAGAGTACCACCGTCATTTACAACACTACACTAACTGAAACAAGCATCCTGACTGGGCAAAGAAACACTTTCAGACTGACTTTGAAGAGAGCAGTTATCCCCAGGGGACAAAAAGGTCGTCTATAGCATGCTTTATAAAATACATTAAAAGATTTAGTCGCTCGTAAGACTTGTTTTAAGACAGTGTTTAGTAGAAAGTCTGCTGTCTTGTTTCTGTAGGTAGCGTGTATGATGAACCACAACAAAGATGTCTGCCTCCAGCGCAGGTTGTTCCACCCTGTGGCACTTTAGTCAAGGTTAGAGAGGTCATTTCTTTAAGTAGACACACATTTCATCATTTCTTAAAGTAGACACACATTTCATCATTTCTTTAAGTAGACACACATTTCATCATTTCTTTAAGTAGACACACATTTCATCAATTGTTTAAGTAGTTACACATTTCATCATTTATAATAGACATGTATTTCTTTGAATGTTTGCAGACTGGTAAATTTGTTGCTTTGAATGTTTGCAGACTGGTAAATTTGTTGCTTTGAATGTTTGCAGACTGGTAAATTTGTTGCTTTGAATGTTTACAGACTGGTAAATTTGTTGCTTTGAATGTTTGCAGACTGGTAAATTTGTTGCTTTGAATGTTTGCAGACTGGTAAATCTAGGGCGAAGTACTATGAAATGGTAGAAGTTATTTAAGAGTATAGAAAAATTGACAAAGAAAAAAGAGAGAAAAAGGAGAGAGTGTGAGAGAGAGAGAGAGAGTGAGAGAGAGAGAGAGAGAGCTTAGAAAGAATAGAGAACGTATTAGAAAACAGAAAAAATGGAGAAAATCTCGAGTTTTAATTTGGTGAAACAGAAAGGAAGCCTCTTCGTTTTAAAAACGATCTGCTCCCTACAAACTGATACAGTTGACTAAAATGAGCTAAGTAAGACATTTTCTTGTGGTTCTAATTTCTAATCTGCTCCACCCACAGGGTGAGAATGGGCTTTTCCCACTGACCGGCCAAGAGCCTGACGGAAGACAGGTCAGTGATATCATGTAACATACTGTTTCCCTGTTTGTTAGCTCACTGTCTGTTTCTCTTACTCTGTCTTTTTATCTGTCTTTCTGTCTGTTCGTCTGTCAATGTTCAAACTTTCCAATATACAGGTCTATGTTCATAGTCTATTAACTTTCCTATATACAGGTCTATGTTCATAGATAATTGCCAGTCTATTAACTTTCCTACATACAGATCTATGTTCATAAATATTGTCAATCTATTAACTTTCCTACATACAGGTCTATGTTCATAAATAATTGTCAATCTATTAACTTTCCTACATACAGGTCTATGTTCATAAATAATTGTCAATCTATTAACTTTCCTACATACAGGTCTATGTTCATAAATAATTGTCAATCTATTAACTTTCCTACATAGAGGCCTAAGTTCATAAATAATTGCCAGTCTATTAACTTTCCTACATACAGATCTATGTTCATAAATAATTGTCAGTCTATTAACTTTCCTACATACAAGCCTATGTTCATAAATAATTGTCAGTCTATTAACTTTCCTACATAGAGGCCTAAGTTCATAAATAATTGTCACTCTATTAACTTTCCTACATACAGATGTATGTTCATAAATAATTGTCAATCTATTAACTTTCCTACATACAGGCCCATGTTCATAAATAATTGTCAATCTATTAAAACTCCTACATCCAGGTAATCCAGCCACAAACAGACAACTTCGGCAAGTTAGACAAGAGCAAATGGCCCTTCACTAACGCCAGAAACGGCCGAAATCAGAGACCTGGACAAGGTCCTGTCTAAAGTTGACAGGCAACCCAGCCAACAGAGAGAAAACTTATGCCGAGAACGCTTGTAAACAAACTGAAAGATGCAGCTTCTTTTGTTTTGTCGCTGATAGTTTTATGTTGAAGCGTATTAACTGTCTTCTGCCTTATTTAGAGTAGCAAGTATCAAGTCTTACATTTTGTAATAACATGACAAGAATTAAAAAACAAATATGAAAACTAATCAACTAACATATTTATTTTCTTCTATTTCACAAGATAGACACCAAAAATATTTATAAGTACAAACAGCATGAAAGACCTTATTAAACTTATTATGAATTTGTACGGTTTTGATAGAGGTATCTTAAAACGGAAAATGAAAAGAACAACGAAGAACAGGCTATAGGAGTCTGCCTTAGTCCAGTTTGTTTCCTTAGTTCATTCTTCAGTACAATTTAGTAAAACTATACCAACAAATTTTCGCCTTCTTCAGCTTAGTCCATTTTGTTATATTATCGTTAAGGAAAAAAATCACGTGAATGTACGAAGTGAATGGAATAGAAGTGATACTCTTATTTATATGGTGTTGCTATGGTTCTTATAAATGGAAGGCGTGGTCTTTTATCCTGTTGCACTGGAAGCTTTCATGTGATTTCTTACCGTGTTTGAAGTGCTTTGCTGGTATTCATTCAAAACTAGTGTGTGTGTGCGTGCTGTGTTGTTTTTCTTTGTTATAGCAGTGTGGTATCGTTATGATTTTCCCGTCTGTATTACCTGCCCCTGATTGTAATGTGTAGGAAGTGGCTGTTATTATTTTACTTCCAGTGATTGGGGGAAATTATTTTACATTTGGGTCCTGGTTATGAACATTCTATGCAAAAGAGGTGGTTACAAAAGAAGGCGTGGATGTGATCTTTTGACATGTGAAGATTGGATATATCACTGTAGTATGGCGTGGCCATGACTGATGCTTTTTGACGTAGCCATGATTGTGTTTCTGCAGCACGACCATAATTCTAATAGATGTAAAGCTGTTATGTTTTTCACCCCAAAATGTGGAGGGATATACTTGAATGTTGATCACATACTTGGATATACTTGAATGTTGGTCACATACTTGGATATACTTGAATGTTGATCACATACTTGGATATACTTGAATGTTGATCATATACTTGGATATACTTGAATGTTGATCACATACTTGGATATACTTGAATGTTGATCACATACTTGGTAGTGACAAAGGGGATTTGAACACTTAATTCATGCAGATGGAGTTGTTTCAGTTAATTAAAGATATTTACAAAGTGTGATGTGATCTGTTCAGATTAAACCATCTCGTTACAGCCATGTTTATGAACATTGTAGCGTGTAGAATTCAGAGAAACTGACAGTCAACGGAAAGCTACAAGAGTGAGAGGGAAGACAAGGTGACTGAAAGAAGATACCTCTGAAAAGGGCTGACCAAATGGTGTAGGAAAAGAGAATCAGCCAGTCTGTCTGGAGATAACAAGGGCAGTGCATAGAGAGTCAGCCAGTCTATCCGGAGATAACAAGGACAGTGCATAGAGAGTCAGCCAGTCTGTCTGGAGATAACAAGGACAGTGCATAGAGAGTCAGCCAGTCTGTCTGGAGATAACAAGGACAGTACATAGAGAGTCAGCCAGTCTGTCTGCAGATAGCAAGGACAGTGCACAGTAGATAAACCTGATGACCAGTGCATGTAAAGACACTGTCTGGTGACTCAGTGATTGACTGAATGGCCGACACAATGACCTGTTGTACTGGAACTCTGCTTGCTTGGCCACAGCAAATTCTTTCGTTACTAAACGTTATGCTCTTCTGTCAAAACTCTCCTTGTTGCTTATAACTTGGCTTCAGTGATGTAGACCATCAGGTTGAAATATTGGATGATCATAACTGTTCAGTGGTAAAGACATATTTCCCAAACTATACCACCCTGGCATTTGCACAAGCAGAACAAAGTTGAGCACAAATGAGACGTGTCTTTGACCGTGTGTGAGGATTGCTGTATGAATGTTTGTACAAACTGACCCTGGGTGCTTCCAGCAAAGCAAATGCACTGCTTCTTGTTTCGTGCAAAAGTTTGTTAATTAACTCATTTATGTTGTATTTTGTTTATAATTCACTAAATTTTGCTTTGTCCGAGTTTAGTTATTTTTCTTTAATGTTTTCCTTTACTTTATTGTTGCATTTTTCTACGGCAAAAAATATTACAAATGTTCAGTCCCATTGTTTTTCCTTGTAAAAGTAACATTAAAAAATGCAGTTGCTTCTCATTGTGACGCATTTCTTCATACCTGAAATATACTTTATTATGTCTCTGCATCTGAATAATCAAATTATTGCTGTTTATTTAACCTCTCCATCTTTCTCTTACGCATTTTTGTCTCTGTGTTTAATATGTGCAACATTCTCCTTTTATTCTTCATACATACTTTTCTGATATTAATCCTCCATAAAATCGTCCTCTTGTAGAGGTTGGTAGTAGAAGGCATAGTGCCTAGCAGAAGAGAAAAGGGACGACCTCGCCGTGGGTGGACTCAGGACATCACGGAAAATCTGAATGTGTCACTGCAGGACGCTGGTCAGCTTGCACAAGACATTATTGTATTCAGGGAGGCTGTGAGAGGGGACAACGTTCTGGACAGGACACGTCACATGAATGAATGAAACGAGATTGTTTCCACTGATGACTTGAAATCCTTTGTCAAAGAACAACAAACGTTATCACTGAGGTTACCATAACTACAACTGTACAAGACTCTTTCCTACCTTTTCACTGTTATCCTAGAGACAGGCTGTTGTCACGACACAGCCTGTCAAACAGTTAAGATATCAACGTAAGGCGGACACAGAGATCTCTGAAATGCTGGCTTCAGAAGTCCGGTCCTAAAGGTAACATGCTTTCTTCCATCTTATCTTGTGATTGTATTACAAAAGTCTCTTCACAGCAGCGTCATCCACCGGAACAAGTCGTACCCGCTGTCTAAAAGACATCTCAGGAAAAGACGAACATTTTCTAAGTTTCCCCGCTTTTAAAGAACTGTGAAACATTGGTCACCTGATACTCGGTCTTTCTGCTTTCACTTAATTAATAAAATAATGTTTTGCAACAATGGTATACAGATTACTGCGAAAACAAAACAAACAAAGATGAGCAGTCATAATCTCTCACAGAAACATCTCACCAACAACAAACATTGATGAGCAGTCATAAACTCTCACAGAAACATCTCACCAACAACAAACATTGATGAGCAGTCATAAACTCTCACAGAAACATCTCACCAACAAACAAGCAAATTTTGAACGGTGTATTTTATTTTGATTCTTAAATTCCTTTAATGACAAACATCCCACCTGTATCTTTTATGTACAACAACAGGGCAACAATAACTTTGAACAGTTCTGAATATACTAGTGACAGAAAGAAAGAAAAAGCAAGCGAAGAGATTTGTATAACGAATTTGAAATCGCTCGCCTTAGCTAGAGCAAGAACCCCTAAACATCCAAGCATCCCCTACATCTAAGGAAGACTTCCAGACGTGTGGAACAAGTTCTCCCACAGGAGTTGAACCTGCTGACTGCAGGGAGAAACCGCAACATCAGCAGGGTGCTTTCTTCCGATCAACTTGTTCAAAGAATCAGTGTACATAGCAAAACGATGCTAGAATAAAACCTCCAAGTAACACTTGTCTGCTTCAAACCTGTACTGAAGGAAGAGAAGAGTCGTTATTATGTGTCTTAACCGGGGTTGTCTTCTCATGCCAAAGACATGTGCCATGGTCTGGTGCAGTAATGCATGTCTGTAGAATACTACATGTCCATGGGAAGCAACACAGGCTTGTAGAAAAGTGTACATTCAAGGGCAACAATACAGGTTTGTAGTACACGTTCAGGAGTAACAATACAGGTTTATAGACTAGTACACCTTCAGGGGTAACAATACAGATTTATAGACTAGTACACGTTCAGGAGTAACAATACATGTTTGTAGACAAGTGTACACTCAAGGGCAACAATATGTAGTTGTAGACGTGTACAGAATGTCGGAAACACATTATATATTAACGTGCATACAACGTTAATACACCAGTTCCATTGATCTTTTGATCAGTTGCCTTTTGACGTTGACTTTATGAAACTGTCACTATACGCTAGCCCGCGTACATACATCATCACAATGTAGAGGTCACACGCGCAGAATACACATAATTTATATACGCGCAGAATACACATAATTTAATGATCATTCACGAATTAGTGAAAAAAATAATCATGAGTACCATAACTGACTCTTTCTCTGACCCTGACAACTTTGTAGTCGTTGAGTAATAAAGCTGTTCCTACTTTTTCCCTAGTTTATACATTTTGGTATCACAGCTTTACTGCAGTGCTTCGTGTATAGTTATATACTTATACACTAATTATTGTGTCTTACAATATAATAAATTTTCCTATTTGTCTCTTAGACAAAGAGAGGTTATGGAATTTGTGCCATTAATTAACTTGACCAGTGGGCACACTAGAGGAAGATGTGGTCAGTCTCATGTTTGGGGTACACTAAAGGATGATGCGGTCAGTTTAATGTTTTGGGCACACTAAAGGATCATGTGGTCAGTCTCACGTTTGGGGCACATTAAAGGATGATGCGGTCAGTTTCATGTTTGGGGCACACTAGAGGAAGATGTGGTCAGTTTAATGTTTTTAACACACTAGAGAAAGATGTGGTCAGTTTCATGTTTGGAGCACACTAAAGGAAGATGTGGTCAGTCTCATGTTTGGGGCACACTAGAGGATGATGTGGTCAGTTTAATGTTTGGGGCACACTAAAGGAAGATGTGGTCAGTCTAATGTTTGGGGCACACTAGAGGATGATGTGGTCAGTCTAATGTTCAGCTGCCTTCCTCTCTCAGCTGAACAGAGAACCAGATACTCTTACACACGGTGACTGGGAGGCTAAAGCTGGTCTCCAGTTACTGAACTTCCCGTGAGAAACGAGTGTGCTAACCAAGTGAACTCATGGATCCTAAAAGATGTACACACACTTCAAGACTGTATGAGTGGTGTAATACTAAATTTATACTTTTATAAATACAGATGAATCTAAATTTATACATTTATAAATACAGATGAATACAGGTCACTTTAGATTTCAACAATTACGGCAGGTGTTCAACGTTGTTCCCAAGAGCGTCCAACCACTTCTGAGCTCAATGTTCAAAATTCAGGCTCAGGCTTCACTCCATTCGGAACAACTCATATATGCCCCGCCGCATGCTGCAGCATCCATCCGAGAGTATGCTTCTTGCTAATAGTTCCTGTTAAATGACAGTTATTTACGATGAGTTTTCTGCCACACAGGTCAGATTTCCTGCCAGCATCTTTAATTTGTCCTAGCTCCAGCAGTCTCCTCACAGCCACATTGTTCTTCCATTCCCGCTCTTCATTCTCCCGCAGTCTGTCCAGTACAGCCTTAGCAATGTCCCCCTTGTCCATTCTCAGTCTGCCATTTATTTTAGCCTGTCCAGCCAGTCTGTCTGCCACATCATTGCCATTTACGGAACAATTTTTTTATAAATAGGAAACTACGAGGCTTTGGTACGGTAAAGTAAGAGAACAAATTCTGTAGGATTAGACCCGGAAAAAATCGTAGACAAAGCACTTTAGTGAGACGTGAGAGAAAGAAAAATCACAAGAGAATTACCTGGGATTCGAACACGGACTCCGGTAGGACGAGCAGCCGCCTAGCCACGAGAGAACAGCGTACTATCGACTTAGCCAACTAGCACCCCAAAAAAGGTGTTTTGTTGACATAGTCTTTAGTAACTGCTCAGCAGACATGAGAGATCGTGACATCCGGAAAGAAACGAGGTCGTGACACAGAAATTCCGTAGCTTAGATTCAGTCTCTCTAGCAGGTACCAACTTTTAGACAAACATACACACGGTCTCCTACCATGTCTGGTGCAAACTTGAACAACAATAACAAACCAACGAATACTTATTACATGAAGTTAGTTTCAGGTATAGTTTTAAGGAACAATTTTTTTTTTGCTCGTATGCCCTGGGCTGTAAAGTCACGTTAGGCTTGTCACAGCTGACTGGCTTAACAGATGAACCCATTCTTGTCCAAGGAAATTCTTTCCAGTCTCACGGATCATACTCTGGGAATCCTTCTGAGAGCGGGGAAGTGCTGCTAGAGCAACGTTGCCCAAAGTTCTTGATGGGGTTAATGCCGGCCATGCCGTTTCAGTTTCCTCCCTCGGTGCCGCCAGCAAAAACCTGTTCTTCTAAAACAAACCGCGTTCTTTAAGGTCCCCTCCCAGGTGGAAGTCCATGGGGGGTAAACTAGGACGAGGAGCGTTGAAAGGAAACTCAATCGTCCCTCCTCATCCTATACTCTCTTGGCAAAGCCTCATCGCGGTACGTCCTGGTGGTAGTGTCCCGGGCCATCGTCTTGCTGAAAGTTAATCCATAAAGGGCTCGAAACTGCCAGGTGAAATGCCAAGTGAAATGCCAGGTGAAATGGATTTTGGGAGCCAGTGCAGGTAATCTCGATCTGTTACATCTTCTTCAAACTAATGTTGCTTGTGGCAGAAAATCTTCAGGTAGGAACTGAAGCGCCAAGTGCATCAGTCAGAAACTGTAGGTAACCTTGTCTATTTTTTTATGAATGAATAAGAAAGTAGATTATTTTCCATTTTTTTTCCCTGGAAGATAGTGAAAATAAAAAAAAATCACGCAATGTTTGTAAGATCACAGACGATCTATGTTTGTATGTGCTAAATTAGAGCAAAATGAATTTTTTCTTAGTAATGAAAGTTATTTATTATTTTACTCTGAACTACAGAAGTTTCCCGGATTTCTCTGGTGCTATTTTTAGAGGTTGGGTGGACCCCGTGGTCGTTTTGGTGTGCACCATAAAAAACCCCATCATTGGGACTTGAACCCGGTATCACCGGATTAGCAAATCGAGCGCCTAACCACTCAGCTAACCAGGCCACCGATATGCATTCTGAAGGCAACGTTTAAAGAAAAATGGTTTAAAATGCACGAATTGTATAGTTCTAATTTTATCACAAATATTTCCAGCATTTTCATTGGTCACTTCCAATACTCCTAACTAAATATAACGAGGGAAAATAGAGCGCGGAGTTTTCCTCATAGTTAACAGTCGACATTTTCAGTAATTGTATACGAGCATATGGACACTTGTTGAAGTTACGGCTAGAGAACCGATGTCTTTTGCTATCAAAGACTTACAAACTGTTTGACATTAGAATGCTTATCTGCGTTCCATTAATAGAGCTATTGCCAAACTTGCTGTCATACTTCTTCTTCAGCATGGAGTACACTTTCTTGTTGGCCATGAATGCTAGGAAGAGGAGAACGCCCTGAAGAAGCACCAGACATTCGTAGATGTACGGAAGGACCTCACATTCTGGGAAGGCGTTGACAAGGACAGAAGTTACCCAGGAAAACCCCATGGCCGTGGATAGTTTCAGGAAGATCAAGCAACGAGCCTTGTCCGAGGGTTTTATCCCGGCTTTCTCCGAGAGCCTGCTGGACCGATGGATCCCCACAAGAGTCAGTATGAACCCACACAGGCTGATGATGTAGGTGAGAAAGTAGGGCACGATGATGAATGTCAACCGGGCCCAGAGAGGCCCAGAGAACCAGGTGCAGAACGGCTCACCATATCGTGGATAGTCTGGCAGGTAGGAGGATGTGCCGGGGGAGTTGGACGACGAGATAGATGGAGAAGACGTCAGATTCTCTTCCTCTTCACTGGGCAGGTTGTTGACGCCACCTCGGTGCGAGAAGTCAATGATCACAGAGGTCGCTACAATGGCGACGGAGAGAGGCCAGACAACGACTGCGTAAATTCGGAATATTTTATTGTCGTCTCTGTGTTTCACGATGATGCTGGCTCCTGGGCCGAAGGTCAAGGCCATACTGACAGCAATGGCCGACATCCATCCAAAGTGGGCTAAAGTGACCACGTGACTTATGGCTGCCACGAAGGGGCAGATGTAGTCGTGATGTAGCTCCATCAAAGTGAACAAGTTAAACAGGAAAGTCAACATCATTGTCCCGGCCAAACTGGCAGTCATCTTTCCTGGCAAGGTACGCAGTTCAGGGAGCATACAGTAGATGATGAGCATGAGGAGTAGAAAGATGATAGCGAGAACAGTGAACAAAGATGTTACAATGAAATAAGGCAAGCTCTGTCTGTTGGAGTTTGTTTTATCCGGGTATTTAAAGTCTGAGCACACATAAACTCGATTACCTTGTATGTCGAAATCTTGTTCTTCATAGTATTGCTCTGATGCCATTATGAATAACTTAGAACCATCCAGGCGGGTTTCATTCAGCCAATAGACAACAACAGAACAGTTGTCTCTGGAAAATATATGGCTTTCCTGACATACAAAAACTGTCTTGTTGACAGTCATTGGACGATTGTTTTTGACAGAAACGTGAATTTTAAACTCGTATCCTATGTTCATGAATGGATAAAAGACGCCCTCTTTGGTGGAGTTGAAGACGGCGTACAGAACGCCCTTATAATCTGCTAAAGAAAAGTCTGAACTCTGGGTTAATATTCCACCACTCACACAAAGATCTTGAATGTGGGCGTGGTTTTTCATGTTTGTTGCCAATATCTGTTTTGCGTCATTTCTTGGACTCAGCGGGATTAAAGATTCAGCCAATTCTGATAGCTCATCGAGTGTATCTAGACGAACGTCTCCGGTGAGGGAGAGAAGTATATCAATGTTCTGGAGAAGATGGCTGTCCTCATCGATGACGTACTCCTCGCACTCACACAAAGAAGTGGAGCTGTTTTCTGGGATAACTCCAGCAATTTCTTGGTAGTCGAATATCATCACCTTCTCAGCTACAAAACTGCTGAGTTTATGTTTCAGATTAGTTTCTCCAATCATCTTATCACAAGATATATAATCCCCACCGTCTGACGTTGTCATGAGCACGTCCAACGTGTGCCAGCCGTCGGGGAATATCTGTGAAGATTTCTCTACAAAGAAAGCGCTGGTTGATTCGATACATTTTCCCCTGTAAGCTTCAAATCCAGGAGAGCAGATCTGAGTTTTGCAGTCTTGAACAAATGGATCAAAGACCTCATCATCTTCACAAACATATAAACTGGTCGTGCTGTCTCCAACCGTGTAGGTTCCTGTTATATCTAAAATAATAACAAGACCTCCAGTTACTGGGTTATCTCCGCCTCTGGGAATGGGCTCCCCTTCGTTATTTTTGTAAGGATAGGTTAAGTGACACATGTTGATTTCATCATCCTGTGGCTGGTTGGAGCGGGAGTCAGCAAGACACCGCTGGCAAGTAGGATTTTTGTAGCCATTGCTTGGGATGTAGTAGGTCCTGCACAGCAGAGCTTCCTCCGACGAGCACGTGGCCTTCTCAACGTTCACTTCCAAGACCTCATTCTCTGACTTACTCAAAACAGAGTCAGGTTCGCACAGTCTTGGCCCACAGGTATTTGATGGAGACTTAAAAGTCACATTACATTCACCTGAGTTCACTAAATCAGCCATGTCCGTGACAGTCAAAGCGTGATGACTTAAATTATTGTCACAGTCAAAGAGATGTGACCACAGCACCAACGTTTCGTTGTCGATGCTGTGACACTGGACGCAGAAGATGTTTCGAAAAGTCACATTTCCGCCAGGCAAAATGACCGTAACAGGTGGTAGCAGGTGAGAGTTTTTGTTCTCGCACCTGTCTCGTACCTTCGCGTCGATAAATTCCTCAGGACAGCGGCTGACCATCATCATGTGTGTGTCCACCCCAGTTTGTTCACAAGTCGCGAAAGTGGATATGAAACTATGCTTGATTTTGTCTGAGATTTCCGGAAATGCGCGCATGTTGTGTGGGAGCTCTGTCAAATATTTGTCGGTAACCAACTTTGTTCTGACTTCGGTTATGAAGTCTAACACAGCTTTGTGTCCTTCTTTGGCGAAACAGCTTTGGAACACATCAGCGCAGCAGTCCCCATAGACAATACACAGCTCATCACAGAAACAGATGGCGTTCTGTACCTTGTTTGCGCACGCTTGAGATTGCGGAGATCTTTTCCATCGTGAAGATCTTTTCCATCGTGAAGACGCGCCTTCACTTTTGCGTCCTTCAAACTGTGAGTTTGAAAGAAACATTTTGCCTTCATGATGTACTTCTTTTTCAGGTTTTATATGTGTAAATGTATGTCTTCTTTTTCTGCCTTCCACTGCGCTTTCTTTGCCTTCATGAAGGTGTGAGGAGTTTTCAGAAAAATCGTCACCAGAATCGTCATTTTCTTCTCCTGATAGAGGTAGAAATCTCCTGATGCCTGCCCTGGGTACTTCGTTACCGACGTCGGGATTCGTGTTAGAGCTGTATGCCACACATCTCCCCTGGCAAAGAACAAACTGCGAGCAGATCGTTAATGTCAAGTCTCCTAAAACAATTTGTTCTTGAAAGTCGTCCTCCTCGTCGTCATTTACAGTGTCCACGCCGTTCTTTACCTCAGGCAGGGGAGTGAACTGAGTTTCTGACACAGCCGACTCATCTAAACTCTCTGGCAGGGAAGTAGAATCCAGCTCCGTCGTCTGGTCATCAAGAGGCAGAACAAAGACACCCCGGGGCTGAATGCTGGTAGCATTATGGAGATAATTTGTGCGGGTAATGTTCCCTCCAGACTCGCCACCCTCACCGACTCTTGCAGCATCTGGTGGTAAATGGTTTACATACTCTTCAGCATCATCTGCAGGAAGTCTCTCATGATTCAGCCTCTGGTTGCTCCAGTAAGCCTGGACATTTTCTGTTTCACCAGTGAGGTCGTGCTTATCTGTCCTTACAGTAGGCTCTGCAGTTTGAACCGGAAGCAGAACGTCTTCTCCCAGCGCCTGCTCAACATCGGAGTCTACAGGGAGCTTTGTGGGGCCGGAAACGATGTTTTTACTGAATGTTGATACAGACTTAGCTGTAGCTGGTGGCGTGCTGATCACTGCTGATGTGTAAGACGTAGTTGTTTGAGGCACTGGATAGAAATGATCTCCCAGACCACATTCGCATGTTAAGATGAGCAAGCACAAACCCAGCATAACTTGTTCTGTCAAATAATTGTTTGTCTTGAGTAAACATTTTGATTTATAAATATAAAAAATGTGTGCTACAGAACGTAAAACATAAACATCTATCCCGTAAAGATAAAAATCGTACTGGAAAACGTAAATTAATTCTAGCAGTTGTACACATACTATTTGAGAGCACATAAATCTTCCCGTAAAATATAAAACTGTCATATAACTACTGAACATATCTAGACATATAAGAATATTTATGGAAAATATAAACCTTTAGTGTGTAAAATATGTGGACATGAAACTCTTGCTTGGAAACTTAGAAAGAAAGATATCATTGGAAACAATTATTTTTATTCTCAAATATTAGATCTTACATTAAAAAGATATTCGCAAATATAAAAGAAATAAGTTTTGAACACATTTCTCTGCAACAGTTAATATAAATAATATAGAACACACTTTACTATCGACGGTGCGATTGAGTACCGCCGTCGGTAGTGAACTGTGTTCTCAAGTGATTGTTACTGTTTAGAGACAATCTGTTGTCACATCCAATTTTAACTACCTGCATAAATGGATACTTGAAACAGTTCAGTGAAAAAATAACTTCGTCTTTCAGCGTAAACCATTTGCATGCAGGGCGAGAAACACCAGTGGGCACTGAACACGATCTTGTCAGTACATTATACTAAGACTAAATATTGTCACTACATTATACTAAGACTAAATCTTGTCAGTACATTGTACAAAGACTAAATCTTGTCAGTACATTATACTAAGACTAAATGTTGTCACTACATCATACTAAGACTAAATCTTGTTAGTACATTATACAAAGATTAAATCTTGTCAGTACATTATGCTAAGACTAAATGTTGTCACTACATCATACTAAGACTAAATCTTGTTAGTACATTATACAAAGATTAAATCTTGTCAGTACATTATGCTAAGACTAAATGTTGTCACTACATCATACTAAGACTAAATCTTGTTAGTACATTATACAAAGATTAAATCTTGTCAGTACATTATACTAAGACTAAATGTTGTCACTACATTATACTAAGACTAAATCTTGTTAGTACATTATACAAAGATTAAATCTTGTTAGTACATTATACTAAGACTAAATGTTGTTAGTACATTATACAAAGATTAAATCTTGTTAGTACATTATACTAAGACTAAATGTTGTTAGTACATTATACAAAGATTAAATCTTGTTAGTACATTATACTAAGACTAAATGTTGTCACTACATTATACAAAGACTAAATCTTGTCACTACATTATACTAAGACTAAATCTTGTCACTACATTATACTAAGACTAAATGTTGTCACTATATTATACTAAGACTAAATCTTGTTAGTACATTATACTAAGACTAAATGTTGTCACTACATTATACTAAGACTAAATGTTGTTAGTACATTATACTAAGACTAAATCTTGTTAGTACATTATACTAAGACTAAATCTTGTCACTACATTATACTAAGATTAAATGTTGTCACTACATTATACTAAGACTAAATGTTGTTAGTACATTATACTAAGACTAAATCTTGTCAGTACATTATACTAAGACTAAATCTTGTCAGTACATTATACGAAGACTAAATCTTGTCAGTACATTATACGAAGACTAAATCTTGTCAGTACATTATACTAAGACTAAATCTTGTCAGTACATTATACTAAGACTAAATCTTGTCACTACATTATACTAAGATTAAATGTTGTCACTACATTATACTAAGACTAAATGTTGTTAGTACATTATACTAAGACTAAATCTTGTCACTACATTATACAAAGACTAAATCTTGTCACTACATTATACTAAGACTAAATCTTGTCACTACATTATACTAAGACTAAATCTTGTCAGTACATTATACTAAGACTAAATAATCACGTAAAACACAGTCTCATGAGTTCAGAGAAGTGAAGGTACACTAAAATCCAAGAGATCAACATCACTAACTCAGCATCACAGACACACCATTGCACCGCCTTCTCACAGAATCAGCTTCTCATCGCAAATAATAATCAATTAAAAAATGTGAATCAAAGACTCATACATTATTCCATTACTGTTCAACCTAGTATTAGAAAAGGTAATCAGAAAAGCGAAAGAAGAAAGCACTACAGAAGAACAAGCTAAAATACTAGGATACGCTGATGACATCGACCTAGTGGGGGAAACTATGCAAGAAGTCATCAATACCTACATACACCTGAGAGATGTAGCACTTAAAGTGGGCTTGACCATTAACCAAGATAAGACAGAGTATATGAAGATATCAAGAGACTAGAGGCAGAATGATCCAGATTATATAAATGTTGGACAGATGATTATTAGGAAAGCAGAAACATACAAATATCTAGTCACAACCTTCAACAGAAGCAACACAGTAAGCGAGGAAATTAAAATCAGAGTACAGATAGGGAATAAAATATACTTCGCCTTGCAACACCTGTTAAAATCCAAAATCCTGTCCCAAAACACCAAAATACAAATCTGCAAAACTATAATAAGACCAGCCGCCATGTATGCATCAAAAACGTGGAGTACAACAAAGAAAGATGAACAACAATTGCAGATATTTGAGAACAAGATCCTAAGAAGAATCGTTGGGCCGATAAAGAATACCAGCAGTGGAGAATTGCGACCTAGAAAGAACATTGAGCTGAACAGCTTATTTAAATCCCAACGAATTATAAATGTCTTGAAACTGAACAGACTACTCTGGCTGGGACATGTAAAAGAATGGAAGAGAACAGACAAACGAAAATGATGTGTGCACAAGAGTTGAGGGAAACAAGACCAAGACAGAGATGGAAAGACAACATAGAAGAGGATATAAAAACAAATTGGTGTCACCAACTGGAGAGATAAGATTAGAGATAGAGAGGAATGGAGGTGAACTTTATCTGCAGCAATGAGCCTTAATGGTTCAGAGAGTTGAAGAAGAATCAAAGGCACACCTGTTTGAATCATCCTGAAACTGTCACAGCTCAGAGTGTTTGATTTTCTTGCATAGTTCAGGTCATATGACCACACCTGACAGCATCTTTCTTCTTACAGCACCGGATGTTTCTGTAAGAGAATCATGTATCAAAACTTATGATGTAGCATGCTTACAGTAAGATAAAATTCAAAACTTATGATGTAGCATGCTTACAGTAAGATAAAATTCAAAACTTATGATGTAGCATGCTTACAGTAAGATAAAATTCAAAACTTATGATGTAGCATGCTTACAGTAAGATAAAATTCAAAACTTATGATGTAGCATGCTTACAGTAAGATAAAATTCAAAACTTATGATGTAGCATGCTTACAGTAAGATAAAATTCAAAACTTATGATGTAGCATGCTTACAGTAAGATAAAATTCAAAACTTATGATGTAGCATGCTTACAGTAAGATAAAATTCAAAACTTATGATGTAGCATGCTTACAGTAAGATAAAATTCAAAACTTATGATGTAGCATGCTTACAGTAAGATAAAATTCAAAACTTATGACACAGCACGCTTACAGTAAGATAAAATTCAAAACTTATGATACAGCACGCTTATAGTAAGATAAAATTCAAAACTTATGATCCAGCAAGTTTACACTAAGATACAAATTCAAAACCTATAATCCAGAAAGTTTACAGTACGTGACACATTTTATCTAAATAAATTTTCAAAACACTCATCTATTAATGAGAAAGATATAACCTACGAATAGGTTATATTTTTTAAAAACTTAGCTTTTGACATAAGAGTCTATGAAGACACGTAATTATTGGAGGCTTTTCATTTCTGATAGCACTTGCTTTTATAAGCACAACCTCATCTAGGAAAACTATCTCAATGTGTAGGAAAATTATCTCATTGTGTATGAAAACTATCTCACTGTCTAGGAAAACTATCTCACTATCTAGGAAAACTATCTCACTGTCTAGAAAAACTATCTCACTGTCTAGAAAAACTATCTCACTGTGGCTGATGCTGCTGAGATCTTGAGACAAAGTTTATTTCTCTTGCCATCTAAAGAGCAGCCCTGTTACAGGACGTGTGAACATTTCCCAGGTAAACTGAGGACGACTGTCATCTTCTGTACTGTTACTTGAAGTCAGAAATGTTGGATTATATACAGCAATCAGTAGTTCATATTCTTTAACAGTATTTGTTCAGTTATTTAACGCTGTCAGGCTGAAATAGTGTATAGTCACAGTATTAATCAACTAATGCTACATACACTTACTTGCAGGTTAGTCTTGTCTTTCTTCGTGTGCCTTGCAGAATTAACAGAACAAACTGTATGCCTGGCGGCATTGACAGAACAAACTGTGTGCTTGCAGAATTGACAGAACAAACTGTGTGCTTGCAGAATTGACAGAACAAACTGTGTGCCTTGCAGAACTGACAGAACAAACACTGTGTGCCTTGTAGAATTGACAGAACAAACTGTGTCCCTTGCAGAACTGACAGAACAAACTGTGTGCCTTGCAGAATTGACAGAACAAACTATGTGCCTTGCAGAACTGACAGAACAAACTGTGTGCCTTGCAGAATTGACAGAACAAACTGTATGCCTTGCAGAACTGACAGAACAAACTGTATGCCTTGCAGAATTGACAGAACAAACTGTATGCCTTGCAGAACTGACAGAACAAACTGTATGCCTTGCAGAATTGACAGAACAAACTGTATGCCTTGCAGAATTGACAGAACAAACTGTATGCCTTGCAGAATTGACAGAACAAACTGTATGCCTTGCAGAATTGACAGAACAAACTGTATGCCTTGCAGAATTGACAGAACAAACTGTATGCCTTGCGGCACTGATAGAATAAAGTGACTTCCGGATAGGACGTGGCGGTTTATTTCATATCAGGATTTGAAGGTTCCTTTTTTCCATCCTTCCACCTCCTGCCTGCATGACGTCTTTGTTTCCTTAATTTGTTCTAAACGCGAGTGCATTATGTGGTATACGTCTTGTGCCAATCATTAACAGTTTATAATTTAATTAAATAATCAAGGTACCACGCAACTGAAAATGTGAACCACAGTTTCTGTTCTTATTTCACTTACCGTCCCCCCAGAAATTTGGCTGCAACAGAGCAACTCAAAGTAGAAGCCTTCCCTGGAAACACACAGATGAAACTGTTGAATATTATAGTCTGGATGAAAGCAAACTTCAGCTGACTGGGATCATAATCCAGCAAACAATAACGGACAAAATGACATGCGCACTTCAAGGTTTGCGCGTGTTGTAATGTTTTCCAAGGTTTAAATTTTCTGGACTGTAGGGTCTGTGAGTGGTTGTCAATAAATATGTCACAGGTATGAGGCACTTGTGCGGCGTAGATTACCAGAATGAAGTTTACAATTAGTAAACAATACATCGATGCTGTCGCAGATACTGGACAAATATTTTTGTTCCTGTGTTTGTGTTTTGCTTTCTTTATGCAGATTTAGGTGCTAAAATAGCCTTTCATTGTAGGGGTTATGGACTTGCACTATGATCTTCTGCAATCTTTGTCTGAGAGTTGGGACGCGTCCATCAGCATCTCCTGACAGTGATCGATTAAGCAAGCACCGCCAAGCATGCCAGTTTCAGTTCAGTAACAGGTTCTCTCCACTTCTCACGGTCTGCAGCCAGACTTTGTATGATGCCGCAGCTGTGTTGCATGTTATTCATCTGTTTCTATACTCCTTCCTTGGTCTACATCTGTTTATCTTTCCCTTGGGTGTCCATCTCTTGTCTGTTTTACAGATGACGCTGGAGTCTCTATGGACCATATAACTAGTCTATTTCCAGCGTCTTTTTTCACTTTAATTGTGTGCACGTGACTTAAAATACTGTCTGATTGATATATCTGGCTGAGTTTTCTAGTATGTTTATATGTTTTACCACCATAACGCCACGTTCGTCTGTGCAGTGCACTGTGATGTATCTAACTTAGGACGTGCAGATATTTCACAGTTTCCAAATGAATTAGCCTAACACAAAACGTCAGGTACTCATTAATTTTACACAAGCGTTGGCTGGTGAGAGACGGCAGGAAATCCACATCTCTCTGCTTTGCATGAGAAGTAGTTCGCTAAGACTGTGCTTTTCATTCGCTCGATTATATCCTAAGTATACTCGTTTAACATTAAAAAACAAGGCAGTAGTAAAAATATAATAAAAAAAAATTAATATACCAGTTTAGTAAAGATGTGATAACCATTGAGTTTAGTAAAGATTTGAGAACCATTGAGTTTAGTAAAGATTTGAGAACCACTGAGTTTAGCAAAGATTTGAGAACCACCGAGTTTAGTAAAGCTTTGAGAACCACTGAGTTTAGCAAAGATTTGAGAACCACTGAGTTTAGTAAAGATTGAAAAACCACAGAGTTTAGTAAAGATTTGAGAATCAGTGAGTTTAGTAAAGATTTGAGAACCACTGAGTTTAGTAAAGATTTGAGAACCACTGCCTGCAGCGTTGGTAACAGTGCACGGAAGAAAGCTCAAACAGGCCCTAGTTTGTGGTGGAAAACGTGGCAAGATGGCTCTTCAGCGGAAGTGGGCTCAGTGAAAGTAAGAGGTGAAACATGACGTACGGACATAAAAACAGCTGCCACAGTCTGATCAATTCCTCAGGGGATATTTATTGCGTATCAATATCTAATAATATCCGGGCTATACATTAGATCTATGTTTGTACGCCGTGTATTGCTGTGTATCTACGAGAGAAGAAAGATAGACAGAGGTGTACGGTTCAAGTTTTACAAAAGATACAAAGAGAGGGGGAAATGGACAGGAACGATAGTAGGAGAAAATAAAATGCGTACATAAACACGGAAGAATCTATAACAATCAAATATTTCGACCTATACCTTTATTCAGGGCCAATACAAAAAAAAAAATACAAGAAATAAAAACACGAAAAAGTGATGAAAAATTCTGCACTTAACTCACTTGATATCTTTCATTTTGTGCCCGCTTTTTTTTGTAAAAAGAAGGATACCAAAGAGACAAGTGTTAACATTTTCATCTGTTTTTCGCGTTTTTATCTGTTGTGTTTTTTATGTGGTGGGTGAAATACTTTGCAAGGTCATTTTGAACAGACTTAAAGATATAGTGGATACTGAAATGAGAGAAGAACAAGCAGGATTTCGAAAAGGAAGAAGCTGTCTCGACCAGATCTTTACTCTCAGAATAATACTTGAAGAAGATATTAAAAAGCAGAAACCATTCATTCTGAACTTTATAGACTTTAAAAAGGCATTTGATAGCATACACAGAGATTCATTGTGGAGAATTTTAAGTCTATATGAAATACCATCTAAAATTGTCAACATATGTTTGTGCAGTCAAGACAGAAGGGATGAGCGAATCGTCCCAGATTGAAATAGGCGTGAAACAAGAGTGTATACTATCTCCTTTGCTTTTTATAATTGCAATAGATTTCATAATGAAAAAATGCTGCACAGGTAACACAGGTATTGATTGGGTACATGGGACCCAACTAGAAGATTTTGGTTTTGCTGATGACATAACTCTTATGAGTAACAATGTGAATTCCATGCAAGAAAAAACAGATAGCCTGTCTTCACCGGCTAGCGAAACAGGACTTGAAATTAACAAGGAAAAAAAACAAACATAATGAAACCTCCCATTAATCAAAATGGAAAAATACACATAGAACGGACAAATATTGAAGAAGTCAATCAATTTGCTTACCTTGGCAGCTACATAGACCAGGATGGTGACACAAGAAAGGAGGTTAGAATTGCAAAAGCAGCATCGATCTTCAAGAACCTTGAGAACATACGGCATTCAAGTTATAAGCACAAAAACAAAGTTAAGACTATTCAATTCAAATGTAATATCCACTCTCCTTTATGCACGTGAAAGCTGGAAAACAACTAAAGAAATAGACAACAAATTAGACTCTTTTGAAAACAAATGCTTAAAGAAAATACCTGACATCAAGTGAAACGAATTCGAGAACAATGCAGAAATAAGACAGATGACTGAACAAAAACTAGTCTCATGGGTGATCAGGAAAAGGAGATGGACATAAGTTGGTCACTTGATGAGAAGAAACGATCAGAGAATCCCAAAACAAGCTATCAAGTGAAACACAACAGGCCAAAGAATAAGGGTCAGACAACGTGAAACTTTAAAGAGGACATTATTAAGAGAGGCCAAATTAATAGGCATAAAATTCCTTGGTGAGGTTGAAAAGCTCGCCAAAACCAGGAAAAATTGGCGAACTACCTTGCGAGACCTATGTGACGTTTAACGGCACGGGAAGGATATAAGATAAGAAGAAAAAGGCATATGCAGAAGTAATTGACTGATGTATGTTCATCGCTTACAGTTATATATTTTCTGACACTCTCGTTTCTTCCCACTGGCCTCATCTTTTATATTTTCTTTTCTTGGTAAAGCCAAACCATTTCTCTACCTTTATTTCTAGAACTAGTTTCACCGTTGTCGCCATTTCTAAGTCTCTGATGCAGCAGTCATAACAGTTACTTTTGTGGCATTTTCATTGTTTTTGTTGATGTTGCTTATCAACTGACAACAATAGAAGTACGATATGATGAAAAGTAGGAGAAAAAAAACTAATTTACTTTCTTCATCACGAGAAAGACAATCTGTAGAACAATAGCATATTAGCTTCTGTCTTTATTTGAGTTTTCTGTTTGCATAAGTAACATTAGCTGCCCTACTTATTTTATGTTAACAATATTTCAATATTATGTTATATAATATATATATACATATAGTTTAAAACTATTTTTATAGCAATACATATTACATATTGAAATTATACGCTAAATAAAATAGTAAAAGTTTGTTAGACATGTTTAGCCGTTCACAGAATCAGGTTTGGTAAGCCAGAGAGAACATTGAACCTTCCACCATACTCTCCATGAAATGATGCGTCACATGTTGGAGGAATGACGTTTTTCTATTGAGTCACATGTTGGAGGAATGACGTTTTGTACTGAGTCACATGTTAGAGGAATGACGTTTTGTACTGTGTCATATGTTAGAGGAATGACGTGTTGTACTGAGTCACATGTTGAAGGAAAGACGTTTTGTATAGAGTCACATGTTGGAGGAAAGAAAAGACGTTTTGTATTGAGTCACATGTTGGAGGAATGACGTTTTGTATTGAGGTACATGTTGGAGGAATGACGTTTTGTATTGAGTCACTTGTTGGAGGAATGACGTTTTGTATTGAGTTACATGTTGGAGGAATGACGTTTTGCATTGAGTCAAATATTGGAGAAATGAAGTTTTGTATTAGGTCACATGTTGGAGGAATGACGTTTTGTAATACGTCGCCGTCAAGTGACTAACTACTTATCAGAAAAGAAATGCACAAATCAAAACCATTCAGTTTCTCTTGAACACAGTGTCTTTATCTTGGCTTCGTTACGTTTAGTTCTGATATTTTACGAGTTTCAAACCCGCGCTTTGATTTTTTGGTCCAGCTGTCATAAACTAATCTGGGCTTTTGTTTTAAAAATAGGCTTCTCATTCACGGAACGGGTTCAAATCGCTGTAAGTCCAGGGAGCAAGATTGAAAACCCAGCCTGCACACTGCGTGGGGTCTGACCAAGGTCATTAATCCTTCCACCTCAAAGTGTCCCCGGTTCTTCCATTAGATACTGACAAGCGATATCCACGCCGTGACACACGTTTCCTGTGTTCACTATTAAACTGGACGGATCAGACAAATTATTTCCCGTATTACGTGTCTTCATATCATTGTTATCAGACATCCGTGTCTAAAGTTGCTGTCCGTGGCTGTTCAGTCCACCAGTACATTCCCAGCATCACGGTGCTAGAGCCAGCATCACGGTGCTAGAGCCAGCATCACGGTGCTAGAGCCAGCATCACGGTTCTAGAGCCAGCATCACGGTGCCAGAGCCAGCATCACGGTGCCAGAGCCAGCATCACGGTGCTAGAGCCAGCATCACGGTGCTAGAGCCAGCATCACGGTGCTAGAGCCAGCATCACGGTTCTAGAGCCAGCATCACGGTGCTAGAGCCAGCATCACGGTGCTAGAGCCAGCATCACGGTACCAGAGCCAGCATCACGGTACCAGAGCCAGCATCACGGTACCAGAGCCAGCATCACGGTGCTAGAGCCAGCATCACGGTGCTAGAGCCAGCATCACGGTACCAGAGCCAGCATCACGGTGCTAGAGCCAGCATCACGTTGCTAGAGCCAGCATCACGTTGCTAGAGCCAGCATCACGTTGCTAGAGCCAGCATCACGGTACCAGAGCCAGCATCACGGTGCTAGAGCCAGCATCACGGTGCTAGAGCCAGCATCACGTTGCTAGAGCCAGCATCACGGTGCCAGAGCCAGCATCACGGTTCTAGAGCCAGCATCACGGTGCTAGAGCCAGCATCACGTTGCTAGAGCCAGCATCACGGAACTTGAGAGTAAGGAACGAAAGCTCAGTGTTAGACAAGGGAGTATGGCACAAGGACAAAGATGTAACAAGGACTGACTGTGGCAAGACAAAACAAAAAAGGAATATGGCGTTGTTTGAACACCGTAATGTGTTTTTAAAAAAAAATCAGTTTGATGTAACACATCAGTAGATACCCTCCAGTCTTAACTGTAAACAAAGGACCTCTACACCTTTGACGCTGGCAATGTTTGTCACTTCAGCTGCACTCAGCTTACCAGCCTCGGGTTGCACTCAGCTTACCAGCCTCGGGTTGCACTCAGCTTGCCACCCTCGGGTTGCACTCAGTATATCACCCTCGGGTTGCACTCAGTATATCACCCTCGGGTTGAACTCAGTAACACACAATAATTAGTGTATAAGTATATAACTATACACGAGGCACTGCAGTAAAGCTGTGATACCAGAATGTATAAACCAGGAAAAAAGTAGGAACAGCTTTATTACTTAACGTTTGCAACGATGTGACGTTCCTGCGCTAGCCTTCTTTATACAAACATCAACAGGACAAAGAATCAGACACAGAAGACAAAGTATAAATTATACATATGATTCATGTGAATCTATACTTTGTCTCCTCTGTCCGATTCTTTGTCCTTTTTGTGTTTGTACGAAGAAGTCTAGCGACGAAACGTCACATTGTTGTAAACGTTAAGTAATAAAGTTGTTCCTACTTTTTTCCTAGTTTATACATTTCGGGTTGCAATCACGTCATGTATTCATTTAATACTGCTTATGTCCTGGCATACTAGCTTCGGCTGTCACGTTTGTTGACATTAGAATCTAATTACTAGAACGTAAATATCGTTTTATTTAGACGTGGAAAACGTGGATTATACTGATTATGGCTGCCATGGGTTATACTGATTATGGCTACCGTGGGTTATACTGATTATGGCTACCGTGGATTATACTGATTATGGTTTATTTATACGCCAGCTTGATAACATTGCTTTGATGTATTGTTTAATGTTTCAAATCATGAAACGCTAATGGTGTTATCTTTGCTAGAATATTTCTGAATATTTCATTTATCGCCAACAGCCATCAGTTGACACAGCGCTTCCAAAACTACGCATTGGCACCACTGAATTATGGAAAAAAAGGGTCTAGTGAACAGTGCCCTGAGCGAGTAAGTGCATATTTAACAAACTGGAAATAGCCATGTTTACACGCTGTTAAGTAACAGACTACAGGCGTTTCTGCTTCATCATCATCGGGTGCCGTGTTGACTGGCGTTGATTATTATGCTTCTCCAGAGTACCCGATCCTTCATGCAGGCCATTAGCTCAGTTGGTGATCTCCTCTCACACCATCTCGCTAGATTGTCCAGTATCATTTCTCTCGGTCTTCTCCTGGCTCTTTTTCCCTCTATTTTTCCCGTTGGTTTCAATGCCCCATATTCTCATTGCATGTCCCAGGAAAGTAAATTGTCTCTCTCTTATCTTTTTGGAAAAGATCTTATGCCTCTCCAGCTCCTCTCCTATCTTCTGCTTTCACAGAGTTTCTCCCTAGCCCGAAGAAAGGCTAGGAAAGTTGGAAAGAATCTCTTTTAGCTTCTAGCGTTGCCGCTACTTCATGCCTGCTGCAGTAGTCTGTCTTGATCGGTCTTAAGAGATACACCATGTCTCCTACACTGGTGGAATCTGATTTGCAATGAGATAGTCTTCTGAAAATATAGGAAAGCGTCATGACACACTCTTCATCTGATATCATCATTTTACTACAAGATCTTCACTTCAACATCAGCAGCCAAACGCTTCTAGCCAGTGGTAATAACGACATATTTAGTGAAACTCCAAATGAGCGTTTCTATTAACTTTCCTCTGTTCTGGATAATTTAAAC
The DNA here is from genome assembly GCA_009760885.1 of Achatina immaculata. Classification (NCBI taxonomy): domain Eukaryota; kingdom Metazoa; phylum Mollusca; class Gastropoda; order Stylommatophora; family Achatinidae; genus Lissachatina; species Lissachatina immaculata. The sequence continues at coordinate 36,500,127 of CM019698.1, forward strand.
TGGGTAGCTCAAAGAACAAATATATACATACTACAAGAACTTAATATTGAAGAAGGCTGGCTAGTGAAGAGGATTAAAGAGAGAACACTTAAATATTTTGGACACATTAAATGTCATGATAATTTAGAGAAGACCGTCTTGGAAGGGTACATAATGGGAAAAAGAAAGAGAGGAAGACCAAGGGGAAGATGGCTGCAAGACATCGTTGATGATCTGCAAATGGATGCATCAGCAGCAGGCCGTCTTGCTTACAACCGAGAGGCTTACAGGAGTGCTGTTAGGGAGGCAAAGTTCCGCAAGGGACATGCAAATGAATGAATGAAATGTCAGCTCTGGAATGTGAAACTTGTCAAAAGTTATTGTAACGTTCCTTCTCTTTTAGAAAAAAATGGAGACCTCTCGAGAAAACCAGTTACATATGGCTTTATTTTGGTCCTCACTATTTACATTGCAGCATATTTCTTTTGCTTTATATGTGTAATTTATACTAGAAACCATTTCTTTAAAATGAGTCACACGAACCACGAAGGGGGCGTACAGTTGCGTATGTTCAACAGTCTAGTTGTGGAACATTTAAACTACTTGTTACAGAAAGTTTTGATATAGAATCTGGACGATACAATTAGTTTTATTTGTAACAGAATAGCCATTCTGTTCAGAGAGTTTTTGTGTATTGCTAATAATTGTGTTGCGTAGACTACGTCATTAGGAAAGTACGTGTGCAAAGAGGTCGTTAAAAAGGTCCGTGTGAAAAAGCCGGTCGTTAGGCAGTCTTTGTGTGAACGTTGAACTGGATGGACGTGTTTGGGCGAACGAGAATGGGGTAGAGCGAGTCTTGTCGTTGTTAGAATTAGTTTAGTTTGTTTTTTCTGTGTGGCTGCAGTCCTTGGTAAGCTTGTAAGTATGGTTTTTGGTATGAATAAATCATTGTAAGGTTTTCCTTGCCCATGTGGCGTAGACATTTCACGCCGGGCATTTGTTACTGTGAATTTCTGTTCAGCCTGATGGCTACATTCCCATCATCATGATTTCATCCCTAATTTTGGTCCATTAATAAATGTGTGTTGTCTGATGATAAACTACACCAATCGGCTTTGTGGAAATTCTCATTGTTGACCGGTTTGTTTTGGTCGGAAGACTGCCAAATTATGTTTAAATCGTTGTATTTGTACTATCTTTTGTGGATTTGAAAGCCTGGGTGTCTTGTTGTATTTTCTTAGTGTATAATTCAGAAAATTAGGTGATGGTTAGAACACCAGCAACAAGAAGAAACTTATAAGTTGAAACTGTACTCCACAAGAAGATTCAATCAAACCAGTAGTCATACCATTCAGTGGTCTCCTTAAGGAGAATCCTGTTTCAGTGGTGCTGTATCAGGCCACTTGTCACGTCCAGTGTGTTTGTTTACACGTTGAACAGCGCCTGCACGTTTTTTTTTCTAGCCCACAGTTGTGTGTTGCTAGGATGTTTCGTCAGTGGTTTTCAAGTTTTGGTTAGGGAATTGTATTTTTGTTAGTGTCAGAGACAGTTATCGTAGAAGTTATTCAAAGCGGCGATGATGTCCAGCCTACCCGAAAGTTTGTGTCACATCTAGTCCTGGGTCCTAGGCAGTGCAGCTACTGACGCCTACCTGTGCCTGCAATCAAGTCCAGTGAGACTGAACCTGAACTACTATCCGGTGAGGAATCAGAGCAGTTTGTTCCAAGCGACATTTACTTCTCAACCAGCTCCATCCGGACAGGGGAGGTAACATGTTGACAAAATTAACTGTTTTCCACAATGTCGGCAGATAGACAGGAGTGGACATTGATACATGGACAGTTTCGATTGTGCTCTTTATGTGTGGTGTAGGATTTCAGACATTGTAGATTCACCTATATTTGGAATAGACATTGTAGGACATTCTTCTCCAGTGTTATTAGCGGGACTTTCTTGAACACTTAATTTAGTGGTGATATTTGGAACAGTGCATAGACCTCTTGTTGGTTTTCATTTACCTTAGGACTTCATTGTAGTTAGTTAGTTAGTTAGTGCGTGGTATGGTATTTAATTGAATTTCTTTTCTATGTTTATTAGTTGGATGGCATTAGTACATGACATGAATAATTGATATGCCATTGTTTTGAAATTTGTTGACATTGCTGTATAGGGTGGCATTGTATTGATTCCAGTGGTATATACTAACAATAAGTAGAGTGCACTACGGATAGACGCACAATGGCTTCAGCTCCATCCACGTCAGATTTGCTGGGGTTATTACAAGATACCCTGTCCCAAGTCAGCAATGACTTGAGGTTTTCCCACGTCATGTCAGCTGTAGCAAAGTTCGACGGGGACCCAGCAAAATTGAAACCATGGCTGGATGAGATTAATAAGATTATGGACATGCGGAATGCTGATGTGCCCAGTAAGAAGAACTTGGTGTATTTACGCACCACAGGTTCGCTGGCAGAGTTCGTCAAACAGCGACTCCAGTTTCAAGAGACATGGGAGGAGTTCGTATCTGTTTTATTAGCACGATATGGGGTGCTGCAGACTCCTCAGGAGGCCTGGCATACGCTAGCCTCTACTCGACAGTCTCCTGGAGAGCCCATTCAAGCGTTGGCTGATCTCATCAGTGAGGCAGCTAGAGTTGCTTACTCTGAGGCGGAATGGGTAACTCCGCTGGCGCAGAGGCAAATGGTGCAGTCGTTTGTAGATGCACTACTTTCTAGAGCATTGAAATCAAAATTATTGAGAGATAAACCTGTTCTGTTTTCACAGGCGGTGGACTTAGCCTTACACGAAAATGACCTCATGAAGTCGGTGAACCTTAGTTGTAGTTCCCGACAAGCTTTCATTGCAGGTTCTCGACCGTCCGGTGAGGTGACGACACACAGAGAGTCTCCTTGTGTGGATTCGCAGAGAGTACAGTTGGTCTCTCATCAGGAGAACTCTCGACGGACGTTTTCACACTTCGAAGCGGGTAGGATAGACCACCAGAGATCGAATACCAGGAAGGCTAAACCTGCGAGTACACTACCACAAGAAACTAGATCTTGTTATAACTGTGGAAGGAGAGGTCACATAGCCCGATTTTGTAGGCAGAGTGTAGGGAAGGATCGTGTACATTTAAACTGACAAGTCGGCGCATGAATAGCTCCCATGTGTCCGACCGTATCTTTACACCATCTAGATCTGCCAAACACTCTGTCTCATTTTCGCATGCGACACCACTACGCTCGGTGGCTGCGAATCCCCCGACTCCTACTTCTGTTCTTGTTTCTATTGATACTTTTCGAATTCGAGCATTGTTAGACACAGGAGCTAGTGTCTGTCTTATCAAGGATTCTGTATACAGATCCTTACGTTCTGCTCCTAAACTCTTGCCCGCTAGAATTACTCTGCAGACTGTTACTGCAGCTTCCATGAGAGTAATTGGCAGAGTTTACCTACCTATCTCTATTGCTGGTGTCACTGTTTCTCATTGTTTTTATGTGGTTCGCAACATGAACCGTTCCGCCATTCTGGGGCGTGATTTTTTTGTCTCGTTCTGGTGTTGTCATCGATTACAATTCTAATACACTTAACATACATAACAAGAAGATTCCTTTAGAGTTAGATGCACACATTGCTTCTATTCTTCGTGTCCAGCGTTCTTCTCTTCTTTCTCCACGTTCCGTCAATCTTATTCCTCTTAAACTGAAAGCCCAACCATATTTTCCATCTGGCAATTCTTATATGGTTCAGGGTCTTGAGACACCATTCTTACTGTCCCAGCCGGAGATAGAGTTGGTGGACTCAGTATGTGAGCTCCACACTAATCGCTCTCCCGTGTTGACAGTAATTAATCATTCTAGTAAACACATCGAGCTCAGACGTGGATGTGTTTTAGGAAAATTGACACCATTCACGGAGTCAGTTGACTCTATCCAGCAGGATTCTGGTACTGAGGAGACAACACCTGACAGTCGTTCTGAGACTATCGTTCGACAGGTTCAGTGCCCTGAAGTGCACAAGGACATAATATCCAGGTTGTTGACACAGAACAAGGATGTCTTTGCCTTGACTGATTCCGAGATTTCGCATACCTCGACAGTGCAGATGGAGATTGATACAGGCGATCATCCGCCAATCTCCAGGAAACCCTACCGCACTCCGTTGGCGAGTAGAGAGGTGATAGAGAGGGCCGTCGAGAATATGTTGCGTGACGGAATAATTTCTCGCACGATCTCAGAGTGGTCATCACCAGTTGTCTTGGTGACTAAGAAAGATGGTACCCATCGTTTCTGCTGCGACTACCGTGCACTCAATGCGGTGACACGTTCATTGTCATATCCATTGCCACGCATTGAGGACATCCTGAGCACGATCGGAAAAGCCAAATTTTTCAGCACTTTGGATGCTCGTTGTGGCTTTTGGTGTATTCCCTTGTCCAAGGACGCTCAGCAGAAGTCAGCTTTTAGCTGTCATCTGGGTTCTTTCTGTTTTAATTACATGAGCTTTGGTTTAAAAGGGGCACCATCTACCTTTGTCGCACTCATGGACACAGTATTACAGGGCTTAGGCAAGTTTGCACAAGCCTATATTGACGATATACTGGTGTTCACTGATGGAACGATCGAAGACCATGTTCGCGATCTTCAGGCGGTATTCGACCGATTGCGCGAGCACCAGGTCAAGCTCAAACCATCTAAATGTCACTTTGCGGCCTCTGAGACAAAGTATCTCGGGTATGTCATCAGCCAGTCAGGCATATCTCCTGATCCTGAGAAGGTCAGAGCCATTGCCGACATGCCGACTCCTTTGAATGTGAAGGAGGTGCGCTCTTTTTTGGGGACGTGCAGTTACTGTCGACGTTTCATTCCCCACTTTTCGGAGATTGTGGCTCCCATAGTGGACCTCACCAAGAAGGGTCATCGGTTCAAACGGTCTCCAGTCTGTCAAATGGCGTTCGAGTCTTTGAAGGATCGCCTTGCGAAAGTACCGCTTCTCTCGCATCCTGACTTGCATAAGCCACTTACATTGTATACAGATGCTTCCAATGTTGCGGTTGGAGCCTGTTTGGTGCAGACAGCTTCCTCTTCTGATGGGTTCTCAGTTGAAGAGCCATTATATTTCCTTTCGCAGAAGCTGTCGCGCTCTCAGACTAAGTGGTCTACTTTCGAGAGAGAAGCGTATGCTGTCCATGACGCCACGCAGAAGTTGAGATATTTTCTGGCGAATAGACACTTCGCTGTGAAGACTGGCCATAGACCCTTGGTGGACGCATTTATCAGCAAACAGGAGATGTCAGACGTCAAGTTGCAGAGGTGGTTTGCTAACCTCCGCACCCTGGACCTTCAGATTGTCTTTCATCCAGGTGCGCGGGAGACAACGTTGGCAAGTTTCGATCGTGCCACTTCTCTACCAGTACCAGTTCACGTTCTTGATGGGGACGTCCCTCAGTCACAAGGATCTGAGATATATGTCGTAAAGTCGGTGAGCGTTGTGGAGGCCTATTCACAGGCAGAGCCCCCGCTTGTAGTAGATTGCTCTGTGCAGACTGACTTGCCGTGTCCCTGTCAGCAGAAAGAGAGAGTAGAGAGGGCGACTAATACATTGTGTCCTATGGTTCAGGACGTCGCCATTAATGTATCGTTGCCTGGTGGGACCTTTCAGAGGCAGTATCAGCAAGATCGTTGTAGATCTTACCTGCCACGTCCCATTAGACAGAGATTTTCTCTTCCGCCGCCTCCTCGTTTTGTTCCCAGGCTCCCACCGTGGTACCTGAAGGAAACCCAGCAGAGAGTGGTCCCTAGAGCTCCTCCCTCAGACCACTATATGGAGGTGGATGCTTCCGCCTCAGCAGTTCCTATGTCGGTGGATGACTTGCGACCTCGGCATAGGCGGAAGAAACGGAAGAGAGCCGATATCTGCCATCAGTCTCAGAAGGAACACTGTCCTCACAGTGAAGATTATTTCCCTGAAGCGACTTCACCTAGTGCCGATTGCGATACAGAGATTGATGAGTTGTACGTCTCCGATCGTAAGCTCGTTGTGGCAATAGGGCAGATAATGGATACCGTGGACTTGGAAACGTTCACGATGAAAGATCTCCATAAAGCACTTATGGAAAAGTTCCCACTATTGGAACTGGATGACAGGAAGCAGTTCATAGAACATATTAGCTGCGATTACTTCTACTGAATAGTTTGAAATCTATAGGGATTTCTAAAGAAAAGCACAATAGACACTAGTTGGGTAGTGTTCTTCGAAAAAGGAGTTCATCCTTTGCTTCTATCCTATTTCTGTGGCAGTAGAAATAGATGGTGTAGTTCACAGAACTCAGTATTAAAAATGTTGTAAATATATGTATATTTATGTTTGCACCACAAATGTTTAACGTACTTAATTTGTACAAATTGTGGGTGCATGAAGTTTTTTTTTGTAGCTGAATATTCAGCTTTAAATTCATTGTTATCGCTCACAGTTCGTGAGAGTTTTCTGTGCAAGTTCGCAATTTTTTTTGTTTGTTTGAAGATATTTGATGGCCAAATATCTACCTTTAGGGGGTGGGGAGATATTCTGTAACAGAATAGCCATTCTGTTCAGAGAGTTTTTGTGTATTGCTAATAATTGTGTTGCGTAGACTACGTCATTAGGAAAGTACGTGTGCAAAGAGGTCGTTAAAAAGGTCCGTGTGAAAAAGCCGGTCGTTAGGCAGTCTTTGTGTGAACGTTGAACTGGATGGACGTGTTTGGGCGAACGAGAATGGGGTAGAGCGAGTCTTGTCGTTGTTAGAATTAGTTTAGTTTGTTTTTTCTGTGTGGCTGCAGTCCTTGGTAAGCTTGTAAGTATGGTTTTTGGTATGAATAAATCATTGTAAGGTTTTCCTTGCCCATGTGGCGTAGACATCTCACGCCGGGCATTTGTTACTGTGAATTTCTGTTCAGCCTGATGGCTACATTCCCATCATCATGATTTCATCCCTAATTTTGGTCCATTAATAAATGTGTGTTGTCTGATGATAAACTACACCAATCGGCTTTGTGGAAATTCTCATTGTTGACCGGTTTGTTTTGGTCGGAAGACTGCCAAATTATGTTTAAATCGTTGTATTTGTACTATTTTTTGTGGATTTGAAAGCCTGGGTGTCTTGTTGTATTTTCTTAGTGTATAATTCAGAAAATTAGGTGATGGTTAGAACACCAGCAACAAGAAGAAACTTATAAGTTGAAACTGTACTCCACAAGAAGATTCAATCAAACCAGTAGTCATACCATTCAGTGGTCTCCTTAAGGAGAATCCTGTTTCATATTATGAAATCTTCAACAAAATACGGGAAGATGAAAGGATAGGGCCTTTTCCTCTGGTTTTACTCTCCGGTTCTTTCTGGTAAATAACTGACATGGCAAGCAGGTGAGATTTAGAAGAAGAAGAAGTTACTTCCTCTTAAATTAGCGGTTCTTAACTTGTTTTTTTATTATCATGAACCCATTTCCAGTATAAGAACACTTGTGGACCCGCCATTAAACCTCTCATTAAAAATAAATCAATAAATAAAACAAACTGAGTTATCCTGAGATAATTTTTTAAAAAATCAAGCAAATCATTTGGTTGTCCGTGGAACTCACAATTCTTCCCTGGACCATCAAAACGCTTCCACGGACCATCAAAACTCTTCTCTGGACCATCAAAACTCTTCCGTGGACTTTAAAATTCTTCCGTGGACCACCAGAATCCTTCCGTGAACTCCCTGGAGGTCCATGGATTCCAGTTTAGGAACCGCTGTCTTAGATGACTGTAGCTTCTCGCAGCTCCCGCTGTCTCCACGAAACCTCCCAGCCAATCAAAGGCCAGGGTTCCTGCCTATCAGCGGGCTCTGTTTACTGCGCATGTCACTGGGCAGGTAAGAAGGCTCAGAGAACATGGGCCGCTCCAGTCTCTCCCTGACAGTACCTGGACCTAAGGGAAGAATACAAACCCTGACAGTACCTGGACCTAAGGGAAGAACACAATCTCTGACAGTACCTGGACCTAAGGGAAGAATACAATCCCTGACAGTACCAGGACCTAAGGGAAGAATACAATCTCTGACAGTACCTGGACCTAAGGGAAGAATACAATCTCTGACAGTACCTGGACCTAAGGGAATTTTTATTTGGTTCACACAAAGGGAAGAATACAATCTCTGACAGTACTTGGACCTAAGGGAAGAATACAATCTCTGACAGTACATGGACCAAAGCGAATGTTAATTTGGTTCACACAAAGGGAAGAATACAATCTCTGACAGTACCTGGACCTAAGGGAAGAATAGAATCTCTGACAGTACCTGGACCTAAGAGAAGAATACAATGTCTGACAGTACCTGGAACTAAGCGAATGTTAATTTGGTGCACACAAAGGGAAGAATACAATCTCTGACAGTACCTGGACCAAGCGAATGTTAATTTGGTTCACACAAAGGGAAGAATACAATCTTTGACAGTACCTGGACCTAAGGGAATGTTAATTTGGTTCACACAAAGGCAAGAATACAATCCCTGACAGTACCTGGATCTAAGCTAATGTTAATTTGGTTAACACAAAGGGAAGATTACAATCCCTGACAGTACCTGCACCTAAGCGAATGTTAATTTGGTTCACACAAAGGGAAGAAGACAATCCCTGACAGTACCTGGTCCTAAGCGCATGTTAATTTGGTTCACATAAAGGGAAGAATACAATCTCTGACAGTACCTGGAACTAAGCGAATGTTAATTTGGTGCACACAAAGGGAAGAATACAATCTCTGACAGTACCTGGACCAAGCGAATGTTAACTTGGTTCACACAAAGGGAAGAATACAATCTTTGACAGTACCTGGACCTAAGGGAATGTTAATTTGGTTCACACAAAGGCAAGAATACAATCCCTGACAGTACCTGGATCTAAGGGAATGTTAATTTGGTTAACACAAAGGGAAGATTACAATCCCTGACAGTACCTGCACCTAAGCGAATGTTAATTTGGTTCACACAAAGGGAAGAAGACAATCCCTGACAGTACCTGGTCCTAAGCGCATGTTAATTTGGTTCACATAAAGGGAAGAATACAATCTCTGACAGTACCTGGACCTACGCGAATGTTAATTTGGTTCACACAAAGGGAAGAATACAATCTCTGACAGTACCTGGACCTACGCGAATGTTAATTTGGTTCACACAAAGGGAAGAATACAATCTCTGACAGTACCTGGACCTAAGCGAATGTTAATTTGGTTCACACAAAGGGAAGAATACAATCTTTGACAGTACCTGGACCTAAGGGAATGTTAATTTGGTTCACACAAAGGCAAGAATACAATCCCTGACAGTACCTGGATCTAAGCTAATGTTAATTTGGTTAACACAAAGGGAAGATTACAATCCCTGACAGTACCTGCACCTAAGCGAATGTTAATTTGGTTCACACAAAGGGAAGAAGACAATCCCTGACAGTACCTGGTCCTAAGCGCATGTTAATTTGGTTCACATAAAGGGAAGAATACAATCTCTGACAGTACCTGGAACTAAGCGAATGTTAATTTGGTGCACACAAAGGGAAGAATACAATCTCTGACAGTACCTGGACCAAGCGAATGTTAACTTGGTTCACACAAAGGGAAGAATACAATCTTTGACAGTACCTGGACCTAAGGGAATGTTAATTTGGTTCACACAAAGGCAAGAATACAATCCCTGACAGTACCTGGATCTAAGGGAATGTTAATTTGGTTAACACAAAGGGAAGATTACAATCCCTGACAGTACCTGCACCTAAGCGAATGTTAATTTGGTTCACACAAAGGGAAGAAGACAATCCCTGACAGTACCTGGTCCTAAGCGCATGTTAATTTGGTTCACATAAAGGGAAGAATACAATCTCTGACAGTACCTGGACCTACGCGAATGTTAATTTGGTTCACACAAAGGGAAGAATACAATCTCTGACAGTACCTGGACCTACGCGAATGTTAATTTGGTTCACACAAAGGGAAGAATACAATCTCTGACAGTACCTGGACCTAAGGGAATGTTAATTTGGTTCACACAAAGGGAAGATTACAATCCCTGACAGTACCTGGACCTAAGGGAATGTTAATTTGGTTCAAACAAAGGGAAGAATACAATCTTTGACAGTACCTGGACCTAAGCGAATGTTAATGTGATTCACACAAAAGGAGGAATATAATCTCTGACAGTTCCTGGACCTAAGGGAATGTTAATTTGGTTCACACAAAGGGAAGAATACAATCTCTGACAGTACCTGGACCTAAGCGAATGTTAATTTGGTTCACATAAAGGAAAGAATACAATCTCTGACAGTACCTGCACCTAAGGTAATGTTAATTTGGTTCAGACAAAGGGAAGAATACAATCTCTGACAGTACCTGCACCTAAGGGAATGTTAATTTGGTTCACACAAAGGGAAGAATACAATCTCTGACAGTACCTATACCTAAGCAAATGTTAATTTGATTCACACAAAGCGAAGAATACAATCAGTATACACTGAGGGAAGTATGAAGAAGTAAAAGATTTGAAAACATAAAAACAAGTTGTAACCTCCCTCCACGTCGTGTGTGGATGCCCTCTCCTCTTTCCTGTCATTCTTAGCATGAATCTTTTCTGAGATAAACCAAGTTAGTCAGGACAGCCATATTCCGTGCAGTCCGGACAAATACACAAAGTTAGAGAAGACGACCACGTTCCACGCACTCCGGACAAATATACCAAGGTAGTCAGGAAGGTCATATTCCTTGCACTCTGGACACATCCATGGGTGCCCTGATCTCCTTCAGCGTGTTGTAAATGATGACACTCGTTCTTTGTTGGATGACCATCCGCCTGGATCTCTTGATGAATCGTTCTTTTGTTTTTGTGTGATCCTACATTTCACCCCCAACTCCTTCATCCTTGAAACGACGCTGATTCTCAGTTGTCAGTGAAGTTCATTGGTCGACCAGCTTCTCTTATAGAACTGATGATGTCTGCTCGATCCACTGCCTGCTCTTCCCCTCACGGCAGCTGGATCGACCAACTGATGTGATCTTTCATTGTCATGACACTTCCATGACGCGTATAAAAAAATGAAGGTCAATCGATGGATCTGTGACATGTGTAGGGATTGGATCCACTGTTGTCTTAGAGAGACATCTTAAACTTTGTTCAGCATGTTCATCCATTTGCTTAAGATCTTTGCTGGCGTGTGGTCTCGTGACTTGAGCCAGCTCAGAGCTCCTGCCACAGCCAAGGTTTCCGCTGTGAGGCTGTTTGCTGGTGCAGAAAAAGCACATCTGACTTCTTTCACTGTTCTGTCATTTGTGTCGAGCTTAAAGGCCCAGAAAAACCACCTGCCCCGAACCACCAGTGGCATACTGTCTGGTAGTAGTCGTGTCACAGCTAAAGCATTTGACGCGTTTCTGGACGTAATTACATGTAAATATTGATGTTACCCTAGACTGTCCAGATGGTGTCATTTATAAACATCTTATATGAAATGTCGAGTCCAGTCAAGAAGTCTAGTTGACCGATAGAGATTGAAAGGTACATGAAAAAAAGGAGGAGGCAAGACAAAACGTAACAACAAGAAAAATATATGAACATAGAAGCATAGGGGATCAAATAATGGTCAGTGGTACGGGAAGATATGACAGGAAATGAAAGCCTAATAAAAAAAAAACATCAAAGATCAAGTTTCTCTGGAAAGCATGATAGTCCAGGCCTATTTGCAGAGCACATGATGATGACGCGAAGGTGGAAAAACTTGAACGTTCGCAGCACTCACTGCAGCAAAATTTGAAATCAGGAAGATAAAATTACTGTTTCAGAGAAGCGGACGATCCCAGAGGTGGAAGCCACTACACACGCAATCAAACTCTGAACAAATAATGGCTTAGCTTTGGCAAACAACACTTGGAATCAAATATTTAAAGTGCTGTCGGTTATGTTGACTATGGTCTTAAATGCCACGCCATCGCGTAAACATCAGCCATGTTTTTTCATCAATAATCACGTTATCCAATAGTTATTTCAACGACAGTTAACAAATCAATCAATGCAGAACGTCATATCAGAGGCTAGAGTTACGGTTCCTGAAGATGTTTGACCTTACACTGTTTCATACGACCGGGATAATTTATGAAAGGAATATAGGAAAACATAGATGACAAATTATGCTGATTATTCTGCGATTAGCTGTTCTCATTAGCCTGTTCCCGTGATGTTTGCTGTCGCAATAGAAACAGCCTGTCTGGAGTGCAATGATGATGACCCAGACCAGAAACCACAATCAATAGAAGCAGCTTTTGTTCCCTCTGACTTCAATCAAGCTTGAAACCTCATGTTTATTTTAAAAGTTCCGGAAACAATCTGTCGTGAAGTCATGCGCAGGAATGCCTTTAACATTACCATGGCAACCTCCAATCGTCGTTCAGTTAGGACCGCCCACAACCGAAGATGGATGTAGCAGTTTTCAACCCATAACTTAGCTGGAGCAAATGTTCTTGTTGTCTACGGATCTTCATGTCTGGAACAAATATCTATAGCTTCCACAGGGACAGATAACCAGAAAATCTCTGATAATTTTCAGGAAAAATGTCATCTTTATTCCTTCAGGGTGGTGGAGTGTTTAAGAAATAGTACTTGCGGTTTACTGGTGAAATTTCAAATTTAGAAATTAACAGTGTGTGTATCAGCAGCAAATTAGGGGTAAATATGGTCAATTTAGTTTTTATTTCTATCGTCAATAAGAGCATGGCTGTAAAAGTGACAAAAATGGACTCCCCATTTTTTTTTTGTTCCAATAATATATTTTAAAGTTTTTCTTAAAGAATTCAGTTCTTTCTCGGTTTCGTTATATCATATTGGTTTTATTTGTAAGAAATATTTTTGATACTTTCACAGCATTAAGTCTAGAATGTAATCTAGTATATAAACTAACGGCAATCTAGTATATAAATTAATAATTATCCGACTGATTTTTATTTCCCAATATATAAGTGTTAATAAAAAATTGTATGTCATGTCATTATTATCGTGAAATCATAATTCTATCAAAAAATCAAGATTAAACTACTGGAAAAATGTAACTGGTTCTAGTAACTGCTTTGAAACTTTGACAGACATTATCTCAGGTTCAGCTTTGTTTTCAGCCTTTAGCTACATCTACAAGTCTTACTTTGTTTGCCGTTCTTAGCTACATCTAAATGTCTTACTTTGTTTGCAGCTTTTAGCTACATCTACAAGTCTTACTTTGTTTGCAGCATTTAGCTAGATCTACAAGTCTTACTTTGTTCGCTGCTCTTAGCTACATCTACAAGTCTTACTTTGTTCGCTGCTCTTAGCTACATCTACAAGTCTTACTTTGTTCGCTGCTCTTACCTACATCTACAAGTCTTACTTTGTTCGCTGCTCTTAGCTACATCTACAAGCCTTACTTTGTTCGCTGCTCTTAGCTACATCTACAATTCTTACTTTGCAGCCTTTAGCGACATCTACACGTCTTATTTTGTTTGCTGCCTTTAGCCACATCTACAAGTCTTTAATTGTTTGCTGCCCTTAGCTATATATACAAGTCTTACTTTCTTTGCTGTCCGTAGCTAAATCTACAAGTCTTTCTTTGTTTGTGGTCCTTAGCTACATCAACATTCTTAGTTTCTTCGCTGACCTTAGCTAAATCTACTTGTCTTTCCTTGTTTACTGCCTTTAGTTACATCTTCAAGTCTTTCTTTGTTTGCTGGCCTTATCTAAATCTACAAGTCTTACTTTCTTTGCAATTCCTTAAATAAATCTCCTCGTCTTTCTTTGTTTGCTGCCATTAGATACATCTACAAGTCGTACTTTCTTTGCTGTCCTTATCTACGTTTACAAGTCTTTCTTTGTTTGGTGGCCTTAGCTAAATCTACAAGTCTTTCTTTCTGTGCTGCCTTTAGCTAAATATACAAATCTTTCTTTGTTTGCTGCCTTTAGTTATATATATTCGTCTTTATTTGTTTGCTGCCTTTAGCTACATCTACAAGTCTTTCTTTGTTTGATGCCCTTAGCTATATCTATAAGTCTTCCTTTATTTCCTGCCCTTAGCTACATCTACAAGTCTTACTTTGTTTGGCAGTCCTTAGCTACAAATTAAAGTCTTCTTTGTTTGCTTCCCTTGGCTACATCTACTCGTCTTTCTTTCTTTGCTGTTCTTAGCTACATCTACATATCCTACTTTCTTTGCTGTTCTTAGCTACATCTACATATGTTACTTTGTTTGCTTTCCTTAGCTACATCTACATATCTTACTTTGTTGGCTGTCCTTAACTACATCTACATATCTTACTTTGTTGGCTGTCCTTAGCTACATCTACAAGTCTTTCTTTGTTTGCTGTCCTTAGTACATCTACAAGTCTTTCTTTGTTTGCTGTCCTTAGCTACATCTCTCTCTCTCTCTCTCTCTCTCTCTCTCTGAACCTGAAGTGCCCAGGGTACATGGGGCTTCCACAAGGGTTTTCCACAAATGCCTGTCCTTTGCCTTTTTTTCTGCTCTTGCCCAGGTGAGCCCTCTATTGCTCAACATCCTTTCTGTTGTTCTTCTCCATGTCTCTTTTGGTCTATCCTTACTTCTGTTCCCTTGTGGTGTCCATCTTAGTGCTATTTTTGGTAGTGAGTTGTCAGTCATTCGGAGCACATGTCCCAACCATCGGCAGCGTCTTTCCTCAATAATTGCTGTCAGTGGCTTCATCTGCATTTCTACCAACAAGATGTTATTTCTTATGGTGTTTGGCCAAAATATTTTTCTAATTCTTCGTAAACATTTAGTCTGGAAGGAATTCAACTTGTTTTCTATTGTTTTGGTGATTTTCCAGCATTCACTTACATAGAGTAGTACACTTAGAACATTACTCTTAAATATCCTGATTTTCGTATTCATGCTCAGTTTTTTTTAGATTTCCAAATAGTCTGCAGCACTGCAAAAGCCTGGTTAGCTCTATTAAGTCTGCTGTTGATGTCCTCTGTGCTGTCTCCATTTTATTCTACTCTACTGCCAAGATATACAAATTCATTGACCTCCTCCACTAACTTGTTATCTACTCTGATTACATTTCTGTTGTTCACATTTTGCTTCATTAACTTTGTCTTTCCTACATTGATCTTTAGTCTACATCTATATATCATACTTTATTTGCTGTTCTTAGCTACATCTACATATCTTACTTTGTTTGCTTTCCTTAGCTACATTTACATATCTTACTTTGTTTGCTGTCCTTAACTACATCTACATATCTTACTTTGTTATCCTTAGCTGCATCTACAAGTCTTACTTTGTCTGCTGCCCTTAGCTATATCTACAAGGTTTACTTTGTGTGCTGCCTTTAGCTACTTTAACAAGTCTTATTTTGTTTGGTTCCCTTAGCTACATCTTCAAGTCTTTCTTTGATGTTAACCAAAAAGAATGGAGAATAATTGTTACAATTAACTAATTTTCTTAACTTAA
This sequence comes from Achatina immaculata, assembly GCA_009760885.1. Classification (NCBI taxonomy): domain Eukaryota; kingdom Metazoa; phylum Mollusca; class Gastropoda; order Stylommatophora; family Achatinidae; genus Lissachatina; species Lissachatina immaculata. The sequence continues at coordinate 36,515,589 of CM019698.1, forward strand.
CTTTTGTTGCCAAGCATCAGCCGTCCATAACTTACTGAGTTCTACAATGTTGGTTCGCAAGAGAGATTTGTTTCAAATCTAAACGGAAAGACTTAACTCCAGGTAAACCTGTCAGTTCGTTAGTGCTGCCTTTTGTAAACTGTATTAAATATTTGCAGTGCAGATTGAAAATACTTGTAATTAATTTTAAAAAAACTCATTCACACTAAGAAAATGTACTGGAGACAACAATTCAGTATCCGGTCAGATTAAAATGTATATTATACATTACAAAATGAATAAGCTAACTTTAACCTTGCTTGTTACACATAAGAAATGTAACGTGTCATTGATTTTATAGTCTGAAAAGAAATGAGAGCTGTAATAAAACTTGTTCTAGGGATGAAAGTAGATGGAGGTGTTTGGTAGAGTTTTACAGAATGATAGAAACACTGAGGAAAGTGGGCAGAAACAAGAATGAAAGAAAACAAGATGAATATACATATAAATGAGGGACATACAACCATCTAATATTTCGGTAAAAACCTTTTTTCAAGGATAAAATAAAAAAAAACAACAACAGAACACATAAAAACACGAAAAATGTATGAATAATATATAGAATTAGACATATGGCCTCCTTGTAAGAAAGTCCGGTACATGTTCTTATCTGTTGTGGTGTTTGTCTATGTGATCCTTGAAAAAGGCTTTACCGAAATATTGGATTGTTGCATGTCATTCATTTATATGTACTCATCTTGCTTTTTTGCTGTTCTTATTTCTGCCCATTTTTCTCACTCTTTCTATCTTTTTGTGAAACTTTACAATACGCCTCCATCTATTTTCATTGATTTTTAGGTCCAATTCGGAATCCAAGGGTTAAAAGTTATCATTCTTTGATGTTTCCAGTAAACATAGTTATCTTTGATGTGTGTTTTACAATGTTTTTTTTTTTAAAGTAATTTATAATTATTGTTTAAGTTTAGTCAGTGCTTTGTCCGATCATCATTAACTTTTGTCCTTGGATCTTGAACCCAGGAATTAACATCATCGCATCCGGGACGCATCCATACTTTTGTTCATGTTCTTGTAATATTTGTTCCGTTTCACAACGTTATTTACATCTGCTATTATAACTGATTACGTTCCTTGATATCTCATTTATGTTCCAAAGCCAATATTTGCCTCTCGTCGCTCGCGTGATTCGGATCCATCCGGTCCGGCGTGATCAGATAACTTTGATGACTTCTAAATTGCCTCTAAACCGCCAGTGTCTTGTGGGTAATAGCGTTGCCAATATTTTTCTTTCCTTTATGCTTGTTGAACATAGAATTTTCCTGGCTGCAAGATCTTGAAACGGATGCTTTTCGTCTAATAAGAATGTTCTTGAAACAAATTTATTCTAAGAGTAACTCGACCTGCCCACTGTTAATTCCTGGAACAGCTCGTTTCATAACTAAATTTGACTGTTTTATCTGACTGAGCTTAACAACAGCGAACAGTCTGTCTTAAGATCTAACATCTTCGCTCTTACTTTTTTTTTGTCTTCAAATCTGGCCACCGTTTTTTCCCGAAATGACTCTACAACAGAGCCGGCCTGTAACTGCCGCTATCTTTCATCACTTCTTCACATATTTCGTTCTTGATTGAACATTTTCTTCTGGGTGACCTCCAGACAAAGACATTCATATCTTATTTTAGAAAAAAAGACTTTTATTAAAAAAAAAGACACTCATATCCTATTTCAAAGATCTAACAGGGTTCTAAACAAGTTTTATGTCCGCACTTGCTGAGTGTGAGTGTGTGTGTGTGTGTGTGTGTGTATGTTGTGTGTGGTTTTTTTTCCCGTCATTTCATAATTTGAATCTGTTCATTGGTGTAGCTTAATGAAGAGCAAAGATTTGATTTGGATCTGAACCAAGATCTGATTTTTGTTGGCAGCTTCTTCCTCGAGTAGGCTTGATCTGACTTTTCACCTGGAAGATCTTGAGGTCGTGACCCGCTACCGGCGACCTTGATCGTTCAGCATCAACACAGCCGTGAATGAAAAGAAACTGATACTTATAATTGGCCTCATCATGCAGATAAACAAAGAAAAATCTCTAATAACTCTGTTATGATGACGGGAAAGAAGCTAGTATGATTATTTAAGTGTTCACTAAAGCAGCCAATCAAATAACGACACATGGCGCATACTTAAGCCGGAACAAAACATGACGAGAAAAGTGAGGAGAGGGCCACATCTACACTGTTGTCCATAGATGTTTAGCTTTGTCAGCTATACGAGGGACAGATCCTTCAGAATCCCACCAGTTGTCCCAAAATTTAGACACCTTGGAAAGCTCCACTCCATCCTGAAACACGCCAGTCTCTTTCTCATTGGTCAAGTATTACTGGGGCCGTCTGTCCTGAGAAGCTAGGGAGAAGTGCAGCTGGGTCTTGACCAGCAGTGACCTGCAGTTCTTTTCTCTTAGTCAGATGGCACGTCCTGTGATTCAGATCTACATGCTGAGATCTGGTCTAACTTAGCCTTGTGTAGCAACGCTGTTTAGTTTAGTGACGTGATCTAGTTTAGAAACGCATTTAAATACATGGTCTGACATAAAGCGTCGCTGGATCTAACTGACGTAGTGCGCAGAAACTGAATACGTGTGAAAAAAAACATGACGTCAGAGATGAAGCAGACAAACCGTCATTTTTAACAATGGCTTCTTGGCAAACACAACATCGCGCATTACCGTTGAAACTTAAGTGGAGAATCGTCTATTACTGTACAACGAAAGTTTCGTTGCCATTTTGAGTTGCATTCCCGTGATAATGTTTCCGATCGGAGGACAAAACAATTTTGAGGTGAGTCAAAAAGTGTAAGGAAGCCACTAATTGCCTTAATAACAAGTCTACTGGTCGTCCAAGAACTCAACAGACAGCTGAACGAATTCAAGTAGTTCGCAACGCATTGCTGAGTAGCTCTCGGCGATCAGCTGTTAGGAACGCTTTGGCACCTGGCATCCTCTTACTGTTAATAGTGATCTTTATGTGTAGATGCTAACTGAATACTTCATTCCAGACTTGGCTAATAGAATAAGAGACTAATATGGTTTCAACAAGATGGAGCAACTACCCACACAGCCCGTCAGTCCATGGCCATGCTGCGACAAGCATTTCCCAATCGTCTTATATTTCCAGATTTGGGGATATTCTTTAGCCGGCAAAGTCACCGGATTTATCGGCCGCAGACTTCTTTTTTTTGGGGGGTGGGGGGTATCTCAAGAACACGGTGTATGCTAGTCGACCACAGTCAACTGCAGACCTAAAGAATCGAATCCGACACCGCATTCAAAATATACGTTTGAACATGTTAAATGGTGTTATGCAGGAATTTTCCAGACGCCTGGCTGAATGTATCAAATGTAATGGCGGTCATCTAACTGGCGTAATTTTCAAAACCTAAATATGATTGTCAGTAATAATAAAAATACCCGCTTTTCTGAGTTTCATTTCACTTTTCTTTTACCAAAAACATGTATCGCGCTTATTTATTTTCCATTTTAAAAATCCAGCTATGCTTTATGCCGGACCCTGTAGTAATGTGGTCTGTTACAGTATAAAGGTCTAGTATATTAACGTGGTCTAGTTTAGTAAAGTGTTATAGTATAGTAGCGTGTCGTATTACAGTAGAGTGGTCTAGTTTAGCAACTCGGTCTAATATAACAACATGGTTGTAGTATAATAGCACTGTGTAGTTTAATAATTTGGCTTAGTTTAGAAAGTGTCTAGTTTCAGTACTGTGGTCTAGATGAGTACATTTGGCTCTGTTGTCTAGTCTAGTGCTTTTAACATGAACCACGGAATGGGAGCGCAGTTTTACTAGTGTCTGCGGTATGAATGGCACATAATGATGATGAAAATGAGTATAAAGTTTGTCTATAAAGCTTATATTATCATGTTATGTTTCTTAGACAGAGCCGTCTATGAAAGAAGGCGAGACAGTGAGAGCTCAGGCATGATTCTGCCAGGTAAGTGCCCATTTTCCTTTGTCGTATTCGTCTTCTTTGACGAGCTCTTGATGAGTCTTGACAGAGTTCGCGACTAGAGACACAGTCATAGGTCTTTTTGTTGTTGTTGTTCTTCTTCTTCTTCTTGTTTTTCTTGTTCTCCTTGTTCTTCTTGTTCTTCTTCTTATTGTTCTTCTTCTTATTGTTCTTGTTCTTCGTGTTCTGCTTGTTGTTGTTGTTGTTCTTATTGTTTTTCTTGTTTTCTTCTTGTTCATGTTATTCTTCTTATTGTCCTTGTTCTTCTTCTTGTTCTTGTTCTTCTTTTTCTTCTGCTTCTTGTTCTTGTTCTGCTTCTTTTTCTTCTTGTTCTTGTTCTTCTTGTTCTTCTTCTCCTCCCTCCTCCTCTTCCTCTTCTTTATCTTCTTCTTATTGAAAATGACGGTCATTATGTTGTGTTATGAAATGCAGCTAGGCTGAAATAACTACGTCTTTCAGTCTGACATATTCCGGATCATCTTTAGGACCTGGTTTGCTTTCCCATTTAGATCTTTCTTAGATTTTTAACGAGATTTTTAAATGAATGCACATTTATCAATTACAGGGAGTTATTTGGTAGCCTGTTAGCTGAGTGGTGTGCTAATCTGTTGGTATCGGGTTCAAGTCCCCATAGTGGTAGTTATTTTTCAGGTGCACATCAAAAAAGGCCATGGGGTCTACCCAGCCTCTAATAATGGACACCAGAGAAATCTGGGAAGGTAAAGCGGCCAGGCGTGATAATGACCACATCACACTTTCCAAGGTCTTGGAGATACGGGCCTAACACTGTATCCCCAGTATGTCTTAATGCCACAGAAACAGGGATGTTACCTTTGTATAAGGAAGGTTCAGGTGGATCTTTAATGTAGACAATTTTTATTACTTATTAGAAAGTATATAGTTCCATGGGGATCGTTAATGATGCATACATTTTGGGTCTCAAAAGTTCTCTTAACTTAGTTCTCTTCTCTTCAGCGTACAGCATTTGTGATGCTCGTTACCCATGAAAAACAAGGACCGTCCCACTAATTTCTCTTCAATGTACAGTAGCACTGAGAATAGGCGTGCCAGTTCTCTCGCTACCTGCTTCCACGTCTTAAGGTAGTCTTTCCATTCTACCTTCCCGTGAGAGGCCAATTAGGTTCTAGAGCGGCCTGTAAGGTCGTCTCCTCCTTACCTCACCAGCTCTCACTACGTGATGGTACACACTTCCATCCGCTGCTGGTGAGATTCTTCAGCTGCCGTGCGTGGGGTGAAACTCCTCTCGGCCAATGAAGAAAAATGCGATTAGGATTGCCGTGCGGTGCTACCGTGGAAAAGGCGAAGGAAAGGATTAAGTGAAGTAACCAGTGGTCTCGAGGTCAGGGCTACTCAAATTACGGCACCTCTGTTCTAGAGGCCGGCCACGTCCTATATACACCTATACTGGTGCAGATTGCCTAAACCGGCGTAATCCAGGTGTTAAACTAAGACACTGCTGGCGAGATTCTTCGGCTGCCGCTGGTGGGATGAAACTCCTCCCGGCCAATGAAGAAGATGCGGAAATGTGATTAGGGTTGCCGTGTGGCGCCGCTGTGAAAAAGGTGATGGAAAGGATAAAGTGAAGTTTAATCGGTATGTCCAGTAGTCTCGCGGCGAGAGCTACTCATACCCCGGCACCTCTGCTCTAGAGTGAAACTTACTAGTGGCGAGGATTCGTCCTCCTCGACATAAAGCTCCGTCCTGGTTACAACTAGGAAGGGTAGTGGCCACGACCACAAAATGCTGAAGTCGGAGACACTGGACCAGTGCAGTCTAGATAGGCAACCACCTTTCACCCGACGAGAATATATGCGTATCGTAATCACGCTGAGGTTATCCAGTGAGAAAGTCCAACGCTAGCCTGAGTGAGAAACCACCTCTCGCCCGGCGGGGATATACTGATATCGAAAACACGTCGAGGTTTTCCGGTGAGAAAGTTCAGCTCTAGATTAAATCACAGTGTCACGCAATCCTGCTTCTGCGACCCACCGAGAATACAGGCCCAACCCCCACGATAATCTGAACATCTTGTGGTCCTCTCAGGGATCTCTTATGGTCCTACCGATGACCACAGGAGTAAATTCAGTAGGATCACGGGGCGATCTTGGTGGTAGAAGCGAACGAAGAAGAAGAAGACATACTTTCACTATCATCATAAATACATACTCTCACTATCATCACAGACACATACTATCACTATCATCACAGACACATACTCTCACTATCATCACAGACACATACTATCACTATCATCACAGACATATACTCTCACTATCATCACAGACACATACTCTCATTATCATCACAGAACCTACTGTCATTATCATCACAGACACATACTCTCACTATCATCACAGACACATACTATCACTATCATCACAGACACATACTCTCATTATCATCACAGAACCTACTGTCATTATCATCACAGACACATACTCTCATTATCATCACAGAACCTACTGTCATTATCATCACAGAACCTACTGTCATTATCATCACAGAACCTACTGTCATTATCATCACAGACACATACTCTCACTATCATCACAGACACATACTCTCACTATCATCACAGACACATACTATCACTATCATCACAGACACATACTCTCACTATCATCACAGACACATACTCTCACTATCATCACAGACACATACTCTCACTATCATCACAGACACATACTCTCATTATCATCACAGACACATACTCTCACTATCATCACAGACACATACTCTCACTATCATCACAGACACATACTCTCATTATCATCACAGACACATACTCTCATTATCATCACAGAAACCTACTGTCATTATCATCACAGACACATACTCTCACTATCATCACAGACACATACTCTCATTATCATCACAGACACATACTCTCACTATCATCACAGGCACATACTCTCACTATCATCACAGACACATACTCTCACTATCATCATAGACACATACTCTCACTATCATCACAGACACATACTCTCACTATCATCATAGACACATACTCTCACTATCATCACAGACACATACTCTCACTATCATCACAGACACATACTCTCACTATCATCACAGACACATACATGAGAATAAAGCATGCCGGTATTTAATCACACAGTATGTAACAAAGTAACAGAGTCACTTGGCCCTTATCATCATCATGTTATAGACATTCTTACATGAGGGTCTGATGAGATTCATTATAACAGAACAATATCTTTCATCTTGTGCTAGTAACTGTCTGAATAGAAAATACATGGTTTGAACATAGCACACAAAAAATAGTCAAAAATATACCATCTACACAATCTCTGCTTGTAAAGTCAAAGGATATTACACATCTCAACAAGTCGAATGTCGGCTCTATTCGTAGGAGCGGTACACAGTTGCACAAATTATAATACTCTAAATCAAAATGATCTGTCATCTTTACTCATGAGGTACACGATACGAAAGACTTCAGTATTAGGGTGTCCCCTGAGACAGCTACACACAAACAGATCCACAATTTACACGACCATCACACCCAAATCTCATACGTAGTTCCAATGGATCTAGTGTTCAGCTCTAACACACTACATTGTTCTCTCTCTCTCTCTCTCTCTCTCTCTCACTTGCTTACGACACACTCAGATCTACCTCATCCAGGTCACTATAACCACAACTAAATCACTATAACTTCACGGATGAACACACAAGAAAACACAATCTTGGCACACTAAAACCTCCACGTCTTCACCGTTCATCATCTTGATGTGGCCTGGTCGAGCAATCTCTTAGGCCAGTGGTTACTAAATAACAAAAGTTCACGGGACCCCCTGCTGTTTCAAGATGCAGGCCAGGGACCCCCATTTCTTGGAAAAGTTTCATATCTGTGTGGTAACCATGTGCTTTAAAATGCAAAATAATTTTTTTTTAAATGTGGGAAATCTTTAACGAGTAAACACAAAACTACATTTAAACAAAACGCAAGAGAAACTTGGTTAATTTTCAAACTGACTATAATGCAGTAAAGAAAAACAGAAATTAACACTCTCACTTGTTTTGATAAACGAACAGAATATGAAATGTGTGACAGCTAACTAAGTTTAAATATGGTGAGAGAAATAACACGCCTCTTTTTATTCTGAGCAATGGCTTCCACATCTGGTTCAGGGTGGAGTGCACATGAGTCGAGACGTCCTCCAGGTTCCATTAACATCAAAGTTCAGCCTCTTTCTAGCATCCTCTTGGTTCTTCTCGCGCCCGCCCGTTTGTAGGGCGCCGTCATGTTAGTTTATAGGGCGCCGTCATGTTAGTTTGTAGGGCGCCGTCACGTTAGTTTATAGGGCGCCGTCATGTTAGTTTATAGCACGCCGTCATGTTAGTTTATAGGACGCCGTCATGTTAGTTTATAGAGCGCCGTCATGTTAGTTTATAGGACGCCTTCATGTTAGTTTATAGAGCGCCGTCATGTTAGTTTATAGCGCGCCGTCATGTTAGTTTATAGGACGCCGTCATGTTAGTTTATAGGACGCCTTCATGTTAGTTTATAGAGCGCCTTCATGTTAGTTTATAGCACGCCGTCATGTTAGTTTATAGGACGCCTTCATGTTAGTTTATAGAGCGCCGTCATGTTAGTTTATAGCGCGCCGTCATGTTAGTTTATAGGGCGTCGTCATGTTAGTTTATAGGGCGCCGTCATGTTAGTTTATAGGGCGCCGTCACGTTAGTTTGTAGGGCACCGTCACGTTAGTTTATAGCGCGCCGTCATGTTGGTTTATAGGACGCCGTCATGTTAGTTTGTAGGGCGCCGTCATGTTAGTTTATAGGGCGCCGTCATGAGTTTATAGGGCGCCGTCATGTTAGTTTATAGGGCGCCGTCATGTTAGTTTATAGGGCGCCGTCATGTTAGTTTATAGGGCGCCGTCATGTTAGTTTATAGGGCGCCGTCATGTTAGTTTATAGCGCGCCGTCATGTTGGTTTATAGGGCGCCGTCATGTTAGTTTATAGCGCGCCGTCATGTTAGTTTATAGCGCGCCGTCATGTTAGTTTATAGCGCGCCGTCATGTTAGTTTATAGCGCGCCGTCATGTTAGTTTATAGCGCGCCGTCATGTTAGTTTATAGCGCGCCGTCATATTAGTTTATAGGGCGCCGTCATGTTAGTTTATAGCGCGCCGTCATGTTAGTTTATAGCGCGCCGTCATGTTAGTTTATAGCGCGCCGTCATGTTAGTTTATAGCGCGCCGTCATGTTAGTTTATAGCGCGCCGTCATATTAGTTTATAGGCCGCCTTCATGTTAGTTTATAGCGCGCCGTCATGTTAGTTTATAGCGCGCCGTCATATTAGTTTATAGCGCGCCGTCATATTAGTTTATAGCGCGCCTTCATGTTAGTTTATAGCGCGCCGTCATATTAGTTTATAGCGCGCCTTCATGTTAGTTTATAGCGCGCCGTCATATTAGTTTATAGCGCGCCTTCATGTTAGTTTATAGCGCGCCGTCATATTAGTTTATAGCGCGCCTTCATGTTAGTTTATAGCGCGCCGTCATATTAGTTTATAGGCCGCCTTCATGTTAGTTTATAGCGCGCCTTCATGTTAGTTTATAGCGCGCCGTCATATTAGTTTATAGGCCGCCTTCATGTTAGTTTATAGCGCGCCGTCATATTAGTTTATAGGCCGCCTTCATGTTAGTTTATAGCGCGCCGTCATATTAGTTTATAGGCCGCCTTCATGTTAGTTTATAGGGCGCCGTCATGTTAGTTTATAGGGCGCCGTCATGTTAGTTTATAGGGCGCCGTCATGTTAGTTTATAGCGCGCCGTCATGTTAGTTTATAGGGCGCCGTCATGTTAGTTTGTAGGGCGCAGTCATGTTAGTTTGTCACCGAAGCTGCGAAACCGCCAGCCTCAGGAAAAAAAAACGTGAAAAAAGTTATTTTTACCATACGGGACTCGCCGAAATATCGGTTGTTAAATATTTCAGTGGCAAAAAAAAAAAATGACTTTGGATTTCTGCCGTGGACCCCTGGGAGGTTCCGTGGACCACCAACTGAGAACCACTGACTAACGTCTTTCACAACACATATGTCACATCCGCCACTACCTCCACTACCTATATCGTAATAAACTCGTATCTTACGTGGAATACACTTTTCATCAATCGTGGGGAAGTATTTACTTGAAGGGGGATCGATAAAGGAGAAACATTTTCAGTTATAAAATATTATTTAATTTTAAATAGTCATAAAACTTGATATTATTTCGTAGACAGATCGGAGAGAAGGTTATTGAAGACATCTAATATGTCATTTTTACAAAGATAAAGATATTTTTAACAAGGATACATTTATTTATTTGCAAGGTAATGTACGGCGCAGGATGAAGTCGTCAAAGAAGAAATAGTTTAATATTTCCAGAATATTATTCAGGAAATCTTTGAATAGGACATTTTGTTCGATTTAAAAATAGACATTTCCAGACAGAGAATTCTTGATGAAATTTCAAATACTAAAATGTTAAATGTTGTTAACGAAAACATCTTTCATTATTTCAGAGACGTTATTTTCCGCTTGTTGGCTGTTTGCCATACTTTATGGGCTCAAATATCAGAGAGTATCAAAGGCCGAGGTAACGCACCACATAGACATGCAAGAAAACAACACCCAGCCAGATACTAAACAGACTGAGGAAAGGAATGATGCTGTGCTTCAAGCAAACTTTGGGTGTTCTTCATATATGAGCGAAAACGAAACACACAACTATTTCATGAACAATACAAATGATAATAAGAGCAAGGAAATACAGAAATTGGTCAAGGTTGACCTGGGAGGTATAACATTTAATATCTGTGCGAGATACAGTACTCACCTGTGTTCTAGACAATGCCATAATAATTTCATGTACACAGAAACAAATTCACCTACTCCTAAACAGCAGTATCCTGATAGTGGTGAGGAGTCATTAGACGAGACCAGCGAATGGCCAGAAAATTGTGAGCAGAGCTTCCCACAAAATAATGAAAAATCTACATCGGACGAAATTAATAAGGAAACAAACTCACCAAAAAAGTGTAACAGTTTAGACATAATGTATACCACGGAGATGTCAGTTAATTTTACCGAGTCAAAGACTGACACCAGCACGGAGATGTCAGTTAATTTTACCGAGTCAAAGACTGACACCAGCACGGAGATGTCAGTTAATTTTACCGAGTCAAAGACTGATATCAGCACTTGTCTACTAGAGAACATAAAGTGTTTCTGTGATGAGTCTTGTATTGTGTACGGGGATTGTTGCGTGGACGCTTTTGAGAATTGTTTTGGATTAAACGAAACAATGAATGTAGAAAGTTTAATCTTAGAAATGAGAGACAGGCTGAAGATGCAGGTTAATAATCTCTCACATTCTTTGGAAAAAAATACCGAAAATGCCAAACAAATAATTGACAATTTTATGGTAGAATTCGGGACGTGTGAGAAGGTTGGCCCGGACATAGACGCTTGGTTGGTCACTCAGTGTCCAGCTCATTTCACTGATGTGAATGTGAGAGAAAAGTGCGAGAACTCAAGTTCATCTATGTTTCCCGCAGTGACAGTGCTCTTGATGGGACAAACAGTAAACTTCAGAAATGTATTTTGTTCTCGATGTCATGGCATTCCCGACTCCATTTCTCAGAGCTGGCCGTTTAATATTAAATGTGACAAGATATTAAATCACGAGAAATCGAACCGTATCGACCTGATCAATTTCGTAAAACAAGACAAATGCCACATAGTACACGTGACTCCTTCCCCTACGTGGTACAGATCCTGTAACCTTCACATAAACAGAAGTGATAACATGAGAAGTTTGATTTCCAGCAAAATATACCAAGGTTTATGTTCAGCTACAGATGGTCTCCTCTGCCATGCGTACAATTTTCCAGACCTGACATATAAAAATCCTCACTGCAAAAGATGCATGAGTCCTGTGGAAACACCAAATAATGTCACTATAAGATGCCAAGAAAATAATCTGTGCGTTAGAGGAGGTTATAACTCATTTAATAATTATGTTCGTAAAATAGGGGGCATTTCAATAATCCTGGACATCACAGGAGAGTCGAGTCAAGTTAATCAGGACATATTTTTATGCGCGGATGATGAAGTTTATAATATTCTCACCCTCGAATGCTCCAAACTAATTTGCCTAACTGGATCAAAATCTTACAGAGGAAAGTGCATTGATTCAGCTGAAACTTACATCATTAATGGTTCCTCGCAGATTTTTCCATATGGCTGGAAGAGGCTTAGAGTTGTGGCTCACATTTCTGGATCTGTTACAAACGTCACTTGCAGCGCAGTTCATCAGCATTTTGCAGCATCTCATTTCTCACTGGAGAAAGTAGTGATCAGCAGAAGCCAAGGCCGAAATAAACTTTCACTAAAAACATTTTCCAGCCACAGAGAGAAACTTTCTCCCGAATATTTCATGCCTGAAGAAAATGAAAGACAAACAAACATTGAGCTGATCTTAGTGGTAAAGCACCATGCTAAGTTAGATACATTTGAAATACTCGCAGACCAAGTAAGCCAGTTGCTAGAGAATAATACAGTAGCAAAGATTACTTATATGCATGTAACAAACATGATCAATGTAACAGGGTACGAATTTATTTGTCCTAATGATGAAAATATTACACAGAGCGAGAAGTTCAGAATATCTGAGTACAAGGATACTATCTATGCCGTACTTGACTTCGCTACGAAAGAAATCTACTATCCAATGGTCAACATCGGGTTTCAGTTTGTAATGAAGAATTCCTTTATAATTACTAGCCAATATAATAAAGTGTTTGTGTGCTTAGAAAGCGAATTGTTGTATAGAGATAATTGTTCTGTTGTCTCATATTGGCTAAATGAAACGAGACAAAATGGTTCTGGGCTGTTAGTTCTAAAACTAGAACAATATTACGAAGAAGGTAACTTCGATATTCGTGGGGATGTAGTATTGGTGTGTTCCAACTATGGATTCAAAATCTGGTCTCGACCTGTAAGACAGAGCCTGGTGTATCTGATCCTGAGTATTGTCTTCACAATCATCTCCGTTACATTTCTACTCCTAATGCTTCTTATCTATTGTATGTTCCCTGAACTGTGTACCTTGCCAGGAAAAATGACTGCCAGTTTGGCCGGGACAATGATGTTGACATTCCTGTTTAACTCGTTCACTTTGATGGATCTACATCACGACTACATCTGCCCCTTGATGGCCGCAGTTAGTCACGTGGTCACATTAGCTCACTTTGGATGGATGGCTGCTATCGCTGTTAACATGGCCCTCACCTTCGGTCCTGTAATAAGTAAAAGTCTCGTCAAATCTGCAGATGTTAAGAAAATCTTTGTGCGCTACAACATTGTTGTGTGGGGAGTATCCGTGGCTCTCGTTACAGTCTCTGTTCTTTTGGACATCGTTCACCGCGAGCAACTTTCTTCAACAGAGACTACCAGCAACTTGAAAAACGCAGATGACTGGACAGTAACATTTACATATAGACGGGATCTGGAACAATCTTCTCATTCATTGTCTGGTTCTCCAAATTATCCACAATACGGATATCCATTCTGTACCTGGTTTTCAGGCCCTCTCTGGGCAAGGCTTGTCTTTATTATCATTCCATATTTCGTCACTTTCATCATCAGCACTGTCGGATTCCTCGTTACCCTCGTCAACATACAGAGAACAACAAAGATCTCAGAAAACGTCAGGAAATCGTCTCCGCACAGAACTCGTTGCTTGATCTACCTGAAGCTGTCTACGGCGATGGGGTTTTCCTGGATGATCTCCACAGTAGCCAGCGTATTCCACGAACTGGACGCTCTACAGTATATCTACATCTTCTTAGTACTTATACAGGGGGTGCTTCTCTTCGTGGCCTTCATGGTCAATAAAAGAGTTTACGCTCTGGTCACTCAGAAATTCCGTGCCAGACCGTCCAAAGTTACCAAAACCTTCACCAGAACGGGCTTCACAAATACACAGAAACTGTGTTTCTGCTTACATGAATTAAAACTAGTCCAATCTGACGCATGAATTACAATCGCCCTCTCGCATGAGTTATACAATTAATACAATCTATGTCATGAGTTATTCAACATATCTAAACTGTGTCATGAGTTATATGATATATCAAAATTGTGTCATGAGTTATACAACAGATAAAATTGTGTCATGAGTTATACAACAGATAAAATTGTGTCATGCGTTATACAACAGATCAAAACTGTGTCATCAGATACAACTAATCCATTTGATTTTCTTTTGTAAACAAATACATCTCCGAAAAACGGCCAGGTAAATTCAAGGTTTGTCTTACCGCTTGAAAACAGCTAAAGCATAGTCCCTTGCAAACTAGAGTTATGGTTATAATTATGAATGTAATGTAGAGGAATGTTAGAGAAGATGTAGACAAGGAATATTACCATGCCATAATAAAAGGAGGTTGTGAAATGCCAGATAATAGATATATTAGTATCACTGTCCACAACACAAAAAGGATTGGAAAAACTAATTATGTCAGTCCGTAAGAACAGCGAAGAGCAAAACCTCTATCTTAATGCGAAGAAAACTAAATTGATGACAACTGACAAAACAAATAAGGCAGCTGAGATATGTATCAATAAGGAAAAATTGGAAGAAGTGGAGAGTTTTGTATATCTTGGATCACTACTAACTAATAATGGAGATACATTGAGGCAAATTAAAAGGAAAACATCTATCGCTCTTCAGAAAGTAAAACAACTAAAGAAGCTGTGGAGAGGAGCAGACAGAACTACAAAAATAAGATTTTTAAGGGCATGCATCTTTCCCATTGCAATATATGCCTGTGAGACCCGGACACTTAATAAAACAGCTGAGAAACATGTAAATGCCTTTGAATGTAAATGCTACAGAAGAGTTCTTCAGATATAATGGACAGAAAAAGAACAAATATATCCATACTATAATAACTTATTATTGAAGAAAGCTGGCTAGTAAAGAGGATTAATCAAAGAAAACTTGGATATTTTGGACATATTAAACGTCATGATAATCTGGAGAAGATCATCTTAGAAGGGTACATATTGGGAAAAAGAAAGAGAGGAAGACCAAGGTGAATATGGCTGCAAGACATTGTTGATGATCTGCAAATGGATGCATCAGAAGCAGGCCATCTTGGTTACAACCGAGAGGCCTACAAGAGTGCCGTTAGGGAGGCGAAGTTCCTCAAGTTATATGGGTTAACATTAAATAATAACAGCAAATTTAGATCCCAAATTTATGGAACAAGGAAGAAAACCGATTCATATGACACTAGAGAAAGATCAATACGTCACCTGTTGTTTCACTTGTTGGATGATATTGTCAGATGGTATTGCCCACCTATTGTACTTATGACCATCTTTCTCTAGCCTATCTCATCCTCGGCGTCATTGAGTCTGCCTTTTCTATTCGTTTGTTTCTTTTGTTTACATTTGTCACCCCCCCCCCCCAAACAGTCAAAGAAGACAGATCCCAAGCGCGCGAGAAGAACTTGCCCGAGGTGTGAAAAGTAGACAGGGAGGGTAGAAGTATTTAAGAAAAGCCAAAAGTCTTCTTGGCGACTGACAGTCTTCGAAATGGAAACTGTGAATAAAGAAACTGGACTAGTAATCATTCAATCGGTACAGGTAGAAAGCAACAAGGGCAAGTGGTAGACATTCGATTCCACTAAAATGACAGGTTAGAACACTGAAACCAGTCGCTACGCATATCGAACCCAGTGGAGGAGATATAGGGGAGAGCAGAAATACCGACTGCTTAGTTCATCAAACCGGAGTCCAAGATAAAACGAGTGACCGAGAGAGACTGGGAGGATGCGCACACAGAAGTTGAATACAATCTCCAAAACTCAAGCGGACACACACACCAAGTTACTGGCCCTGCTCGCAGAGTTCAGGTTCTTGGCGTGGACGTGCAGAAACAGGGCTCGTTTTATTTCTGTACGTTTAGTCCCCCCACATTCTTAGGTTTCTTTCAACAGAGAGTAAGTAATGTCATGGACTGAGTGACAGAGAGAGAGAGAGAGAGAGAGAGAGAGAGAGAGAGAGAGAAAGAGAGAGAGATACGGAAGAGAGGGTTAAAATGAAAATAAAGTCCTCACGTACATTCCAGGAGAGAAAGAGAAGACTGTGCCAACATTAATTCATGTGCATCTCCACACACACACACACACACACACACACACACACACAGAGGGGGGGTGGGAGTACGAGAGAGAGAGAGAGAGGGTGCCGCAAGAGTCTCCATTAGAAAGATAGAGCATATAAAAAAATGCTTAACTTTTATTACACAAATCCTCGTTTTGGAAGAACAAATAAAGAATTTTTAAAAAAGAAAGGAAAAATACACATATAAATGCCACATGATGACAGCGACAAACATCACTCTTATGAGTTTTTCAAAGTCGAACAGTTCAGGGTCTTGACAGATCACTCACTGAGTCGGAGACACTTAAAAAAAGAAAAGAAAAACAAAGCAGACAGACTCGGGACAGAACTAAAACTCCGATACCAAGATACATAGAGACGAAAATAACAAGATACTCAGAGACGAAGATAACAAGACACTCAGAGACGACGATAACAAGATACTCAGAGACGAAGATACGAAGATAAGAAGATACTCAGAGACGAAGATACTAAGATAACAAGATACTCAGAGACGAAGATACGAAGATAAGAAGATACTCAGAGACGAAGATACGAAGATAAGAAGATATTCAGAGACGAAGATAACAAGATACTCAGAGACGAAGATACAAAAATAACAAGATACTCAGAAACGAACATGCGAAGATAACAGGATACTCAGACAAATAATGTCACTATAAAATGTCCACAAGAAAACAATTACGGTGCTGCAGGACGTTACAACACGTGTCTGAGTTATGTTCTCAAAAACAAAAGGGGCATTATATTAATCCTGGACATCACTGGAAAATCCAGTCAAGTTAATCTGGACATATTTTTATGCGCGGATGATGAAGTTTATAATCTTCTCACCCTCGAATGCTCCAAGTTAATTTGCCTCCCTGGATCAAAACCTTACAGAGGAAAGTGCTTTGATTCAGCTGAAACTTACATCATTAATGGATCCTCGCAGATTTTTCCATATGGATGGAAGAGGCTTAGAGTTGTGGCTCACATTTCTGAATCTGTTAAAAGCGTCACTTGCAGCGCAGTTCATCAGCATTTTGCAGCATCTCAGTTCTCACTGGAGAAAGTAGTGACCAGCAGAATCCGAGGCCGAAATAAACTTCACTCACAAAATCTTTCCAGTCACAAAGAGAAACGTTGTAACGAACTCTCTTAATCTACCTGAAGCTGTCTACGGCGATGGGGTTTTCCTAGATGATCTCGACAGCAGCTAGAGAATTCCACGAACTGGACGCTCTACATTATATCTACATCTTCTTGGTAATTTTACAGGGAGCCCTCCTCTTCGTGGCCTTCATGGTCAATAAAAGAGTTTAGGCTCTGGTCACTCGGAAATTCCGTGCCAGAACGTCCAAAGTTACCAAAACCTTCACCAGAACTGGCTTCACAACTACAGAGTCAATGTAGATTCTCTGTAGATTTCAAGTCTGCACTTGAGACTCGTTTCTTTACAGTATGTATAGAACTTTTTGAGACTCGTTTCTTTACAGTATGTATAGAACTGCCTGCAATGTAGACGATGAAAAAGATGGATGAAATAATTCTTCGTATTGAAAATAACGTAGGCGAAGAGACTGACTACAGTTTATTATGGTGAGATGTGGGATATAAGTGAATCTATGAAAGTATTCTCTATTAAAATACTAGAATCTTGTGCTTCGTGAATTAGAACTAGCCCAATGTGAGAGACTAATTACAATTAATTTAATCTGTCGCATGTGGTATACGATTAATTCAATCTTGACATGAGTCAGTTATGCATCTAGTGCAATCTGTGACATGAGGTACACAACGAATGCATCTGTGACATGAGGCATATAACTAATTCGATCTGTGACATGAATGTATCCAACTAATACAATCTGTGACATGAAGTTTACTACTAATCCAGTTTTTTAAAAATATGATTTATATAAACAATCCAATCTGTTGCATAAAGTATACCACTAATATAATCTGTTGCATGAAGTATACATCAAATCCAAATTGTTGCATAAAGCATACTATTAATCTAGTCTATGACATATGTTATACAATATTCCAATCTATGGCAATAGGTATATGAATAAACCAAACCGCTGCATGAGATTTACAACTAATGCAGTATCCGGTATGAGATATACAACTAATCAAATCTGTGGTATGAGATATACAACTAATAAAATATGTGGTATGAGATATACAACTAATCAAATCTGTGGCATGAAATACACAACTAATCAAATCTATGGCATGAGATATACAACTAATCCAATCTGTAACACGAGATATACAACTAATAAAACATGTAACACGAGATATACAACTAATAAAACATGTAACACGAGATATACAACTAATAAAACATGTAACACGAGATATACAACTAATAAAACATGTAACACGAGATATACAACTAATAAAACATGTAACACGAGATATACAACTAATAAAACATGTAACACGAGATATACAACTAATAAAACATGTAACACGAGATATACAACTAATAAAACATGTAACACGAGATATACAACTAATCAAATCTGTGGCATGAGATACACAACTAATCAGATCTATAGAGATCAATGAAAAATATATCGCCTACACATTTTCTAATGGCAAGATCTGAAGTCATTACACATCTCTAACTTGTTCAATTCCTCATCTAGAAAAGTTGGTGAAACCCACATACACATAAAAAATAGCTGCTTTCTCAGCCCTACTCACTGGGCGCCACACAAATTATAATAACGCAGAGTAAAATAATCTGTCATTTGATTATATGAAGTATACAATATAAAAGATTGCGGCATCAAGTTTAGGGCGCACGCTTATACAGAGACACATCATATCATATTTCTTCTTACACGAGGGTCTGAGATTCATTCGGACATCACAATATCTTTCATCTTGTGCTAGTAACTGTCTGAATTGAAAACACATGGTTTGAACATAGCACACAAAAAAATAGTCAAAAATATACCATCTACACAATCTCTGCTTGTAAAGTCAAAGGATATTACACATCTCAACAAGTCGAATGTCGGCTCTATCTGTAGGAGCGGTACACAGTTGCAGAAATTATAATACTCTAAATCAAAATGATCTGTCATCTTTACTCATGAGGTCCACGATACAAAAGACATCAATATTAGGGTGTCCCCTGAGACAATTACACAGAAACAGATCCACAATTTACACGACCCTCACACCCAGATCTCATATGTAGTTCCAATGGATCTAGTGTCCAGCTCCAACATATTATCTATCTATCTATCTATCTATCTATCTATCTATCTATCTATCTATCTATCTATCTATCTATCTATCTATCTATCTATCTATCTATCTATCTATCTATCCATCCATCCATCCATCCATCCATCCATCCATCCATCCATCTATCTATCTATCTATCTATCTATCTATCTATCTATCTATCTATCTATCTATCTATCTATCTATCTATCTATCTATCTGTCTGTCTGTCTGTCTGTCTGTCTATGTCTGTCTCTCTGTCTTTCTGTCTGTCTTTCTTTCTGTCTGTCTGTCACTTACTTACGATACACTCAGGTCTACCTCTTCCAGTTCACTATAACGTCACGAATCAACAAGCACGTAAACACAAATCCTGGCACACTAAGATCTCCCTCACACAACGCCGGACACATCTTACCAGCTCAACGTCTTGACCCTAGACTGGCCTACCTTTGACAACACATCTGCTGATAACTCCGCATTCTCTAATGTAGTAACCTATTATAATAATAAAAATACCTTTTTTTCTGAACTCTAAGGAATTATATAACTTCAGAGAATCATTAATAAAGCAACCTTTTATCAGTTCTAAAACATTATTTACTTTTAAATAATGATTATTCCGAAAACGTGTATTATTTCCCAGACAATATGTCAGAGATCATTACTGAAGACAGAAGTCCTTTTCACAGCGATTTCATTTTTAAGGATAAAGAAATCGGTAACAAAGATGTATTTTACTATCTGCAAGAGGATAATACAGGATAAGATCATCACTGAAGAAACAGTTTAATATTTAATCTACATTAATCAAGAGATCGTTAATGAAGGCATCTTTTTACATTAAAAAGGCCAGTCAGTCATTTGCATTTCCCTTGCGGAACTTTACTTCCCTAATAATAATAGTGCTGAGTCATGTAGGCCTCTCGGGTGTAAGTAAGATGCCCTGCTGCTGATGCATCCATTTGCAGATCATCAACGATGTCTTGCAGCCATCTTCGCCTTGGTCTTCCTCTCTTTCTTTTTCCCATTATATACCCTTCAAAGATGGTCTTTTTTACATTATCATGACGTTTAATGTGTCATTAAAAGACATTTAGAACTAGAGAAGTCTTTGTTGAACTATAAAAGATATTGTAATATGTTTTAAAATGTTGTTAACGAAAACATCTTTCATTATTTCAGAGACGTTATTTTCCGCTTGTTGGCTGTTTGCCATACTCTATGGGCTCAAATATCAGAGACTATCAAAGGCCGAGGTAACGCACCACATAGACATGCAAGAAAACAACACCCAGCCAGATACTAAACAGACTGAGGAAAGGAATGATGCTGTGCTTCAAGTAAACTTTGGGTGTTCTTCATATATGAGCGAAAACCAAACACAAAAGTATTTCATGAACAATACAAATGATAATGAGAGCACAGAAATACAGAAATTGGTCAAGGTTGACCTGGGAGGTATAACATTTAATATCTGTGCGAGATACAGTACTCACCTGTGTTCTAGACAATGCCATAATAATTTCATGTACACAGAAACAAATTCACCTACTCCTAAACAGCAGTATCCTGATAGTGGTGAGGAGTCATTAGACGAGACCAGCGAATGGCCAGAAAATTGCGAGCAGAGCTTCCCACAAAATAATGAAAAATCTACATCGGACGAAATTAATAAGGAAACAAACTCAACAAAAAAGTGGAAGATTTTAGACATAATGTATACCACGAAGATGTCAGTTAATTTTACCGAGTCAAAGACTGACACCAGCACGGAGATGTCAGTTAATTTTACCGAGTCAAAAACTGACACCAGAACTTGTCTACTAGAGAACATAAAGTGTTTCTGTGATGAGTCTTGTATTGTGTATGGGGATTGTTGTGTGGACGCTTTTGAGAATTGCTTTGGATTAAACGAAACAATGAATGTAGAAAGTTTAATCTTAGAAATGAGAGATAGGCTGAAGATGCAGGTTAATAATCTCTCACAGTCTTTGAAAACAAATAGTGAAAATGCCAAACAAATAATTGACAATTTTATGGTAGAATTCGGGACGTGTGAGAAGGTTGGCCCGCGCATAGACGCTTGGTTGGTCACTCAGTGTCCAGTTCATTTCACTGATGTGAATGTGAGAGAAAAGTGCGAGAACTCAAGTTCATCTATGTTTCCCGCAGTCACAGTGCTCGTGATGGGACAAACAGTAAACTTCAGAAATATATTTTGTTCTCGATGTCACGGCATTCCCGACTCCATTTCACAGAGCTGGCCGTTTAATATACACTGCAACCACCAGATTTCAAATTACAGAAGCCTGACTAAATTTATAAGAGAAAACACATGCCAGATTGTATATGTGACACCTTCCCCTGTATTGTATAGATCCTGTAACGTTCATACAAGCGAAAGTGATGACAAGAGATGTGTGATTTACAGCAACCATTGTCAAGGTTTCTGTTCAGCTACAGATGGCCTCCTCTGCCAGGCATATAATTTTCCAGACCTAACATATAAAAACCCTCACTGCAAAAGATGCACGAGTCCTGTGGAAACAACAAATAATGTCACCTTAAAATGTCCACAAGAAAATAATGGTGTCAGTGATGATGAAGGCATGCCCTTATTACCCGGAGGGGGCATTTCATTAATCCTGGACATCACTGGAAAGTTCAGTCAATTTAATCCGGACATATTTTTATGCGCGGATGATGAAGTTTATAATATTCTCACCCTCGAATGCTCCAAACTAATTTGCCTAACTGGATCAAAATCTTACAGAGGAAAGTGCATTGATTCAGCTGAAACTTACATCATTAATGGTTCCTCGCAGATTTTTCCATATGGCTGGAAGAGGCTTAGAGTTGTGGCTCACATTTCTGGATCTGTTACAAACGTCACTTGCAGCGCAGTTCATCAGCATTTTGCAGCATCTCAGTTCTCACTGGAGAAAGTAGTGATCAGCAGAAGCCAAGGCCGAAATAAACTTTCACCAAAAACATTTTCCAGCCACAGAGAGAAACTTTCTTCCGAATATTTCATGCCTGAAGAAAATGAAAGACAAACAAACATTGAGCTGATCTTAGTGGTAAAGCACCATGCTAAGTTAGATACATTTGAAATACTCGCAGACCAAGTAAGCCAGTTGCTAGAGAATGATGCAGTAGCAAAGATTACTTATATGCATGTAACAAACATGATCAATGTAACAGGGTACGAATTTATTTGCCCTAATGATGAAAATGTTACACAGAGCCAGAAGTTCAGAATATCTGAGTACAAGGACACTATCTATGCCGTACTTGACTTCGCTACGAAAGAAATCTACTATCCAATGGTCAACATCGGGTTTCAATTTGTAATGAAGAATTCCTTTATAATTACTAGCCAATATAATAAAGTGTTTGTGTGTTTAGAAAGCGAACTGTTGTATAGAGATAATTGTTCTGTTGTCTCTTATTGGCTCAATGAAACGAGACAAAATGGTTCTGGGCTGTTTGTTCTGAAATCAGAACAATATTACGAAAAAGGTGACTTCGATATTCGTGGGGATGTAGTATTGGTGTGTTCCAACTATGGATTCAAAGTCTGGTCTCGACCTGTAAGACAGAGCCTGGTGTATCTGATCCTGAGTATTGTCTTCACAATCATCTCCGTTACATTTCTACTCCTAATGCTTCTTATCTATTGTATGTTCCCTGAACTGTGTACCTTGCCAGGAAAAATGACTGCCAGTTTGGCCGGGACAATGATGTTGACATTCCTGTTTAACTTGTTCACTTTGATGGATCTACATCACGACTACATCTGCCCCTTGATGGCCGCCGTTAGTCACGTGGTCACATTAGCTCACTTTGGATGGATGGCTGCTATCGCTGTTAACATGGCCCTCACCTTCGGTCCTGTAATAAGTAAAAGTCTCGTCAAATCTGTGGATGTTAAGAAAATCTTTGTGCGCTACAACATTGTTGTGTGGGGAGCATCCATGGCTCTCGTCACCGTCTCGGTTCTTCTGGACATCGTTCACCGCGAGCAACTTTCTTCAAAAGAGACTACAAGCAACTTGAAAAACGCAGATGACAGGACAGTATCATTTACAGATGAACAGGATCTGAAACAATCTTCTTCTTCTTTATTGTCCAGTTCTCCAGATTATCCACAATACGGATATCCATTCTGTACCTGGTTTTCAGGCCCTCTCTGGGCAAGGCTTGCCTTTATTATCATTCCATACTTCGTCACTTTCATCATCAGCACTGTCGGATTTCTCGTTACCCTCGTCAACATACAGAGAACAACAAAGATCTCAGAAAACGTCAGGAAATCGTCTCCGCACAGAACTCGTTGCTTGATCTACCTGAAGCTGTCTACGGCGATGGGGTTTTCCTGGATGATCTCCACAGTAGCCAGCGTTTTCCACGAACTGGACGCTCTACAGTATATCTACATCTTCTTAGTACTTCTACAGGGGGTGCTTCTCTTCGTGGCCTTCATGGTCAATAAAAGAGTTTACGCTCTGGTCACTCAGAAATTCCGTGCCAGACCGTCCAAAGTTGCCAAAAGCTTCACCAGAACGGGCTTCACAAATACACAGTCAGTGTAGATTCTCTATTTTAGTTCTTCAACCCGAGAATCGTTTAATTTACGATGTGTATTGACTGACAGCAGTGTAGATAAGTAAAATATGAAGCAATTCTTCATCATGAGAATCACTGGCTGTGGTGACTGTAGTTTGTTACAGTGAAATAGGAAATATAAGGCAATCCATGAACCTATCCGCTGTCAAAATAAAAGAATTATGTGTTTATGCTTCATGAATTAAAACTAGTCTAATCTGTTGCATGAGTTATACAACATATAAAAACTGTGTCATTAGTTATACAACAGATCAAAACTGCCTCATCAGGTACAACTAATCCATTTGATTTTCTTTTGTAAAAAATACATCTCCGAAAGCCGGCCAGGTAAACTCAAGGTTTTCTTTTACCGCTTGAAAACCGTTAAAGCATAGTCCCTTACAAACTAGAATTATGTTATAATTATGAATGTACTTTAGTTATATCGGTTAACATTAAATAATAATAGAAAAGATAGATCTGAAATTTAGGGAACAAGGAAGAAAACCCATTCATATGACACTAGTGAAAGTCCATTACGACTGGGGTCTGACAAGTGTAAACAGAAGAAACAGACGAATAGGAAAGGCAGACTCAATGACGCCGAGGATGAGGTAGGCTAGAGAAGAACAGTCATAAGTACAAGAAGTTGGCAATACCATCTGGCAATATCATCCAACAAGTGAAACAACAGGTTACGTCAAGCAGCCTAAGAATAGGAAGACAGACGGTTAATTGCCCGACAGACCTCAAGCACATGAAAAGAACTTGCCCGAGGTGTGATAACTGGACAGGGACGGTAGAAGTATTTAAGAAAATCAAAAGTCTTGTTGGCGACTGACAGTCTGCGAAATGGATGATGATGAATAAAGAAGCCGAGCTAGTAATCAGTCAATAGGTACACGTAGAAAACAACAAGGGGAAGTGGTAGACATTCGATACCACTAAAATGCCAGGTTATAACACTGAAACCAGTCGGTACGCATATCGAACCCAGTGGAGGAGATAGAGGGGAGAGCAGAAATACCGACTGGTTAGTTCATCAAACAGGAGTCTAAGACAAAACGAGGGACAGAGAGAGACTGGGAGGATGCGCACACACAAGTTGAATACAATCCCCAAAACTCAGTCGGACACACACACCAAGTTACTGCCCCTGCTGGCAGAGTTCAGGTTCTTGGTGTGGAGGTGTAGAAACAGGGCTCGGTTTTATTTATATACGTTTAGTCCTGCCACCTTCTTAGGTCTGTTTCAACAAAGAGTAAGTAATGTCATGGACTGAGTGATAGAGAGAGAGAGAGTGAGAGAGAGAAAGAGAGAGAGAGAGAGACGGAAGAGAGGGTTAAAAGAAGATAACAAGATACTCAGAGACGAAGATACGAAGATAACAAGATTCTTAGAGACGATGATAAGAAGATAACAAGATTCTCAGAGACGAAGATACGAAGATAACAAGATTCTTAGAGACGACGATAAGAAGATAACAAGATTCTCAGAGACGAAGATACTCGGACACTAAGAAGAAACTCGGACAGTGAGACAGTGACTGAGATAGATAGATCTAGATCAGGAGAGATGTGCAGATAGTGCAGGATAGTCCCTTCTATGTTAGGATACATAATGATAATCAGAACATGGAAATATTATAACAGGAAGAGACAAACACCTGCAGCCACATATAGCAGGAGATTTAGAGAGATAGATTTACTTGAAGTGCACCTTGCGAAATAGACAGAGAGATCTAGAATCAGATGGCCATGCTGATGTAACGAAACTGCGAGCTAGATTGATGTGTAGATACGTCGGAGAGTTAGTGAATAGATATCGAGATAGCGCATAGTGAATAGGAAGAACTCGACTTATATTTAGCTAGAGGTTCATGAAACAGACAGACAGACAGACAGACAGACAGACACACACAGACAAACAAACAGATATATTGTCTACTAACTCTCGTGTAGTTCAGTTGATAGGCACTTTATGAATGGACAGTCTATTTTTTAATGCCTTTTCTATTGAACTGTTGGACATTCTACACCCATTTTTACAAGAGCCAACTGGTGTAAACAAACTTGTAATTCTCGTCACGGACGAAATGAGTCACAGTAACTTGTGCAAGACTTGTGTGACGATGTTTAAAATCCAACAAAAACAACTTATTTTAACCCGACTGAAAGATAGAAAACAAAGACTTGTGAAGCTTTTATCAAGATATTTCTGCTGTGAGACACATCAACCTTCAACGTGTACCATAAAAAAGTAACGTAGTTGTTATGATGATGAATATTTCGGTGATATTGATAAAAATGGAATGATGTAAGATAGAACTGCACGTAATAATAATACTAATATTAGCAATTACTGTACAAGGGAAATAATTTATATAAAGTTCAAGTACTCGTATGTGTCATTATTATACGAGTTATCGCTCTTGGACGCTGTGTGCAGTCCATTGACTACATTTTGTCTATCATTTAAAGGCAGAATAAATAAATTTTTAAAAATACATAAAACTTTACAAAACAATAACATTTTAAACACTTAATTTAAAATATTAATCTAAAATATGTAAACTGTATGTGGACATTGGACTAACCCGAAGACAAGAAATTCGGGAAACAAGAAAACTCATGGAATGAAACTGAAATTGAATGAATATTTATCTTCCTGTCCATGTTCATGCAAGTTTAGGAATGTGTCTAAGAACATATCCACTTACTATTTATCTACTAACATATCCACTTACTATTTACCTACTAACATATCCACTTACTATTTACCTACTAACATATCCACTTACTATTTATCTACTAACATATCCAATTACTATTTACCTACTAACATACCCACTTACTATTTACCTACTAACATATCCACTTACTATTTACCTACTAACATACCCACTTACTATTTACCTACTAACATATCCACTTACTATTTACCTACTAACATATCCACTTACTATTTACCTACTAACATACCCACTTACTATTTACCTACTAACATACCCACTTACTATTTACCTACTAACATACCCACTTACTATTTACCTACTAACATACCCACTTACTATTTACCTACTAACATATCCACTTACTATTTACCTACTAACATATCCACTTACTATTTACCTACTAACATATCCACTTACTATTTACCTACTAACATACCCACTTACTATTTACCTACTAACATACCCACTTACTATTTGCCTACTAACATACCCACTTACTATTTACCTACTAACATACCCACTTACTATTTACCTACTAACATACCCACTTACTATTTACCTACTAACATACCCACTTACTATTTACCTACTAACATACCCACTTACTATTTACCTACTAACATACCCACTTACTATTTACCTACTAACATACCCACTTACTATTTACCTACTAACATACCCACTTACTATTTACCTACTAACATACCCACTTACTATTTACCTACTAACATACCCACTTACTATTTACCTACTAACATATCCACTTACTATTTACCTACTAACATATCCACTTACTATTTACCTACTAACATACCCACTTACTATTTACCTACTAACATATCCACTTACTATTTACCTACTAACATACCCACTTACTATTTACCTAATAACATACCCACTTACTATTTACCTACTAACATACCCACTTACTATTTACCTACTAACATATCCACTTACTATTTACCTACTAACATATCCACTTACTATTTACCTACTAACATATCCACTTACTATTTACCTACTAACATATCCACTTACTATTTACCTACTAACATACCCACTTACTATTTACCTACTAACATACCCACTTACTATTTACCTACTAACATACCCACTTACTATTTACCTACTAACATACCCACTTACTATTTACCTACTAACATACCCACTTACTATTTACCTACTAACATACCCACTTACTATTTACCTACTAACATACCCACTTACTATTTACCTACTAACATACCCACTTACTATTTACCTACTAACATACCCACTTACTATTTACCTACTAACATACCCACTTACTATTTACCCGCTAACATATCCACTCACTATTTACCTACTAACATACCCACTTACTATTTACCTACTAACATACCCACTTACTATTTACCTACTAACATACCCACTTACTATTTACCCGCTAACATACCCACTTACTATTTACCCGCTAACATATCCACTTACTATTTACCTACTAACATATCCACTTACTATTTACCTACTAACATACCCACTTACTATTTACCTACTAACATACCCACTTACTATTTACCTACTAACATACCCACTTACTATTTACCTACTAACATACCCACTTACTATTTACCCGCTAACATACCCACTTACTATTTACCTACTAACATACCCACTTACTATTTACCTACTAACATACCCACTTACTATTTACCTACTAACATACCCACTTACTATTTACCTCCTAACATACCCACTTACTATTTACCTCCTACCCACTTTCTTTTTACCTACCAACATACCCACTTACTATTTACCTTCCAACATACCCACTTACTATTTAGCTACCAACACACCCACCTACTATTTACTTACTAACATATCCACTTACCATTTACCTACCAACATACTCATTTATCATTTACATAGCAACTTACTCACTTAACTGTCATAAATCTATCTGCATGACTGTTTATCTGCTTACCTGTTTACTGACCTATCCACCTACTTACCTCTTCCAATGTCTATTTATCTAATTACCTACGTATTAACTCATCTATCTCTCTTTATATATGCCTGGCTACTTACCTGCGTATTTAAATACATATCATCTTAATTTCTTACCTATATACCTTAATATTTACCTAGCTATTCATCAACTTACTGACATAATTACCTTCCTGCCAACCTACCAACTTATCTGTCGATTTGTCTGGCTATGTTTCATAAGCCCTTTCAAAGTTAATGTTTCACAGAGGACATGACGACAGAAAATAAAAAAAAAATTAAACCGATTATTATCACATCATCATCGTCATCACCATCGCCATCGTCATCGTCATATCGTCTTCATCATCATCATCATCATCATCATCATCATCATCATCATCATCATCATCATCATCATCACCATCATCATCATCAAGAAACAGCATCCAAAATCTCCAAAATGCTGCAACAGTATGATAACATTAACATATTACCCCTAACTTATAACAAAGTAACATTATACAAACAAAAATAGTTTGCAAGTCTCCCTGTTTGTTATTAACTTTTGTAAAGAAAACTGTTATTGGATTGGTTGTTGTACTGGAAAAATGTAAAATATTTCAGTTCCCGGGCAAAGACGAAGGAAGTTCATTGTCTCCTCTAGAAACGTCTGAATTACTGAGAGTAAAACATCCACATTCTGACTGGTGCCATAAACCACCGAACAACTTCACATTATCTGTTAATCTGAGAAGCTATGTGGTTGTTCCGCCGTCTATGACAAAAAGAACCCCCAAAAAATACAAAACAAAAAACGTTTCTCTCAGACTGCTCAAGAATCTCTTCGTAATTCGTTTTAACTCTTTACCCACCAAACAACAACCATGACACACGAACACTTTTTGTAATAAAGAATCATTGCAACATTGTTGTACTGAACAATGATGCAGTGCCAATAGTTTATGTTTGTCCAGTCCAGTCATTTGCAAGTCCCTTGGGGAACTTTGCCTCCCTAACAGCTCTCATGTAAGCCCAGCGGTTGCAAGCAAGATGGCCTGCTGCTGATGCATCCATTTGCAGATTGTCAACGATGTCTTGCAGCCAATCTTCGTCTTGGTCTTCCTCTCTTTCTTTTTTCCTATTATGTATCCTTCCAAGACGATTTTATCTAGATTACCACGACGTTTATTGTGTCCAAAATATTTAAGTTTTCTCAGTTTAAACTCTTTACTAGCCAGCTTTCTTCAGTATTAAGTTCTTGTAGTATGGATATTTTTTTATGTGTGTATGTGCCCATGATGTTTTAAGAACTCTTCTGTAGCATATACATTCAAAGGCATTTATGTGTTTCTCAGCTGTTTTGTTAAGTGTCCAGGTCTCATAGGCATATGTTGCGATGGGAAAGATGCATGCCTTTAAAAATCTTATTTTTGTAGTTCTGCCTGTTCCTTTCCACAGCTTCTTTAGTTGTTTTACTTTCTGACCAGCGATAGATGTCCTGCTAATTGTATCTCAATTATTAGTTAGTAATGATCAAAGATTATAACAACATGAAAAATAGAAGGAAGAAGATCAAGAGGAAGATCAAGAGAAATGATACTGGACAGTCTGACGGGATGGTGTGAGAGGAGATCACCAACTGAACTGATAGCCTGCATGAAGGATCGGGTACTCTGGAGAAGCATAATAGCCAACGCCAATCGGCACGGCACCTGATGATGATGATGATGATGATGATGAATGATCTAAGATATTCAAAACTCTCCACCTCTTCCAGTTTTTCCTCACTGATACATATTTTCATCTGCCTTGTTTGTTTTATCAGATTTATTTGTTTTATTTGTTTTACATTTTGTTTTACATCTGTGGCGATTTAAAACTATCAGCTCTTGACTACAGGACAAACCTACATGAATCTGTAGAGTGGTTCCTCTTCTATCCCACAAGAACTGTTAGCACAACATCAAGTCGGCTGAGAGCGGGTTATGGCGCCTGTGTTGTTCAGTCCCTGGCTGGAGCAGCAAGGGTGTGTTATGGTTCTTTAGCAGAGTTCAAGGTCATGGCGGTTACTGGACCTCTGCTCCGTTAGCCAGGCTAGGCCTGCTATTATGAGTGCTAGAGGAGAAGTGGAACAGAGCACTGGTTACAGAGAAGTGGAACAGAGCGCTGGTTACATAGAAGTGGAACAGAGCGCTGGTTACAGAGAAGTGGAACAGAGCGCTGGTTACATAGAAGTGGAACAGAGCGCTGGTTACAGAGAAGTGGAACAGAGCGCTGGTTACAGAGAAGTGGAACAGAGCGCTGGTTACAGAGAAGTGGAACAGAGCGCTGGTTACAGAGAAGTGGAACAGAGCGCTGGTTACAGAGAAGTGGAACAGAGCGCTGGTTACATAGAAGTGGAACAGAGCGCTGGTTACAGAGAAGTGGGACAGAGCGCTGGTTACAGAGAAGTAGGACAGAGCGCTGGTTACAGAGAAGTGGAACAGAGCTCTGGTTACAGAGAAGTGGAACAGAGCTCTGGTTACAGAGAAGTGGAACAGAGCGCTGGTTACAGAAAAGTGGAACAGAGCGCTGCTTACAGAGAAGTGGAACAGAGCGCTGCTTACAGAGAAGTGGAACAGCTCTCTGGTTACAGAGAAGTGGAACAGAGCGCTGGTTACACAGATGTGGAACAGAGCCTAGGTTGGTTATGGTTAGTCAGCCTAGGGCCTAGCATGTCAGCTATGGGTTTCTGACTGTCAATTCGGACAGCATGTCCCCCCCCCCCACCCCCACCCCCACAATTGTATAGTGGAAGAAAGAAGACAGAAGAAGAAGAAGACGAGGGTTATCTGAGCTGAGCACTGAAAAGAAAACATTGGAGCAGACGATATTTTTTTATACAAGAATCTACAGGGGAATCTGAGCGGCCAAGTGGTTAGTGCACTGGTCTCTCATGGCGGATGTCTGGGAGGGGGGGTTCGAATCCGCCCAGGGGCGCCTCCGTCAGCCAGCTGTAGAAATGAGTATGGGATTTCTCCTGGAGGTGGAGAAGGAAAGGCGACAAGGAGTGATGCTGACCACATCACCCTCTAGCGTGCCGACTGGTCAAGGAAAATATGGGCACATATCCCTATGTGTGTCTAAGCCATGACAAGGTTACCTATACCTCACCTGTAGAGGTGGGTATCAAAGGAGTGACATCAGGAAGGACTGCCTTTAAAATATTTCAGAGTGACAAAATCAAATGAGTCGTTCTATCTCTTGATCTGTTGTCTTTTATGTATTCCTTCATCACTGATATACTATAGCTATACTGCTGACAACGACTGATATTTCAGGTGTGTTCAAACATTTTAACCGAATTATTTTGCATAAAAATATATCTACAAAAGATGAACACTACATACGGTGTCACTCCGTTGAATCATTCCCTGTGTGTGACTCTTTCTTTATATCACTCTTTTGACATACCACTCTTTCTTTTTATCACTCTTCTGACATGCTACTCTTTCTTTTTATCACTCTTTTGACATGTTACTCTTTCTTTTTATCACTCTTTTGACATGTTACTCTTTCTTTTTATCACTCTTCTGACATGTTACTCTTTCTTTTTATCACTCTTCTGACATGTTACTCTTTCTTTTTATCACTCTTTTGACATGCCACTCTTTCTTTTTATCACTCTTCTGACATGTTACTTTATATCACTTCTTTGACATGTCACTCCTTTATATCACTCTTCTGACATGTCACGCCTTGAATGGCTCCCACCTGGATGTCAAATAAGCAATGCCTAAGCTGAATGAGATAATGACCCAATACTAGCCGCTTGCTGATTGGTCAGGTTTAGAAAACCACACCTGATCAAAACCGTAACAAACCTTCACATGTTACACCCGGTGACAAACTGTCTTCAGCACAAGACCAGCATCTAATGGCTTGTCAGGAGAGCAGTGATGATAGCATCTTTCAAATTTTAGTATTTTGATTTTTTTTTTTGTTTGGTTCTGCCACTTAGTGAGAACAACACCCTCACAGCCAGCCACAAGAGCCTTCAGTCAGAGAACTACAGGAGACACAGATCAAGAAGAAGACCCAGAAAGTGGTGGTTAGATGATGTCAGAGAAACACTCGCTAATTATGGCAGGACCGTCACTGGGGCCCCCCATTTGGCCCCAAAACGCCAAATGTATCTCCCCTTAACACTTAAAGTGAAGTAAGTAAAATAAGTTTCATCATCATCATCATCAGGTGCCGTGCCGACTGGCGTTGGCTATTATGCTTCTCCAGAGTACCCGATCCTTCATGCAGGCCATCAGCTCAGTTGGTGATCTCCTCTCACACCATCCCGTCAGACTGTCCAGTATCATTTCTCTTGGTCTTCCTCTTGATCTTCTTCCTTCTATTTTTCCTGTTGTTATAATATTTTCAATGCCCCCTCTTCTCATTGCATGTCTTATGAAAGTACATTGTCTCTCTCTTATCTTTCTGACAAGGTTTTCTTCATTAGTTATTTTTGCTGTCCAGGGGATTCGCAACATTCTTCTAATAAACCACATTTCTGCTGCTTCCAATGATTTTTGTGCAGACTTGCCTATTGTCCATGATTCACTTCCATATAACAAGATAGGTTCAGTATAGCATTTTAGGACTCGTTTTCTATCATTCATTGATAAAGATGTGTTAGCTAATATGCTTCTCATTCTCTGAAATGCAATCTTTGCTTGGCCTATTCTGTTCCTAATTTCTGTTCTGCATTTCCCATCTGAAGTTATTACTGCTCCAAGGTATTTGAATTTCTGCACCTGCTTTAGAATAGTTTTGTTTAATTTTATACTGCATGCTGGTGGATTCTGTTTCTTAGATATAACCATAGTTAAAATAAGTTTATTTAAGGCATTTTCTTTAAATCAAAACTGATCCATTCATTTGAAGGAGAACTACATTATTTTTATCCTTCAGTAACAAGATATATAACAGCTTTGACAGACTCAGCGTCGTAAGATAAAGCCCATAGTTCCACTGGCACGACGTACTCTCGAAGACAAAGTCCTACAAGGAATTTGATGCTTCGATGACGTCGATATCTTTGTTGTCACTAGCGACGTGACAGCCTACCCGCATTTCTCTTCCGGCGGCAGACCTTTACAGTTGGTTTTTTTGATTGTAGAGAGCATTTTCTAGTGTTCTGACCTTCAGACCCACAGCCCTGGACCGTCTACTTTTGTACTTCATGGCAGGTGACAAGAAGTCTGACTGCGGCAAGAAAGAATGTGGATGTAGGAAACAAGAGGAGAAGAAGGAAGAAAAGCCGAAGGCAGCTTGCGTAAGGTGTCAGGCCAGAAGTCAGACAAAGAGCACGCAGCAGCAGCAGTGTCCAGAAGATCCTTGTCCGTGCAGAGATCCCAAGCCAGCACAGGCCAAGGAGGAGTCCAAGTGCAGAAGATGTGGGCGGTAGGAAGAAGATGGAGCGCTGGATGAGCAGCGGAAACTGCAACAGGCGACATCCCCTGCATGCAATTCTGACCTGTAAGAAACCTTCACAAAATGGGGACTCTTTGAAGTAGACACCGACGCAGGTAGTAACTGATTACATGGTTACACGTTTTTGGCGAATTTACTTACAAACAAAATTTAAGAGTTTTAAGAATATTTTACAAATAAATATTCCACCAAATAATGAACCTCTCCGAGAAAATAAGGATGTCAGTTATGTTGTAATAACAGTATCACAACCGGATGTGTCTTAGAATATAAAAAAAAAGTAGATCACTGAAAAGAGAGAGACATATGTACTGAGCTAGGGGAAGTAAAGCTTTTACACGGTAATTACTTCCCTTGTTGACACTCGCACTCAAGCGTGCCGTTATCAGGAATTTCACAATCTATATCAAACAATAACGGAGACCATAACATCACTTTGATATCAACCGTCACTCTGTTGGGGCAGCGTAGAGGTCTTCAGAGAGCTTGGATCTGAGTGTCTGTAGAGGTTTACATCCTCTCTGAGCTCCTACAAAACCCTCACTTCCTGCATACTCCCGGAGATTCCAGATCCAGAGATTTAACTCACTCACGCATGAAGGCGTGGAGGTCAGCTTCGACTTGATCCAGATTACGCCCTGAACTAAGGTAAGTCATTTTAATCGCATTCTATACTCTAGTAGCTCTCCTAGCAGTTCCCTCTTGAGGTGTTTTTATTCATTTTTAGGAGAATGTGTATGACAAGCATTTCATTTATAAGAATTGAATTACTGGCGTGGATGATTCTGTGTTATTCTTACATGCTACGTCCTTCCCGTGCCGTTAAAAGTCACATAGGGCTCGCATACTTGTTGGCCAAGTTTTCCTGTTCTCGGCGAGTTTTTCAACTTCATCAAGGGATGTTATGCAAACTAAACTGGGTTCTCTTAACAATGTCCTCTTTAGAGTTTCACGTGGTCGACCTCCTTTTCGTCAGCCTGTTGTACTCAACTTGATAGCTTGTTTTGTTATTCTCTAATTGTTTCTTCTCATCATATGGCTTACATATGTCCATCTTTTTCTGATCACCCATGAGACAGGTTGTTGTTTGCTCATCTGTCTCATCTTTGCGTTGTTCTTGAATTCGTTCCACTTTAAACCAAGTATTTTCCTGAGTCATTTGTTTTACAGAGTCTAATTTCTTGTCTTAGTTGATTTCCAGCTTTCACACGCATAAATGAGGATGGATATCACATTTGAATTGACTAATCTTAACTTGGTTTTTGTGCTCATAACTTTTGAATCCCTTATGTTTTAAAAAGTTTTGAAGGACAATGTTGCTTTTGCAATTCAAATTCTAACTTCAAATTATTAATGTTCTGTGTTATAAGGAAGAAAAAGTGTACTGGTTGCTCAAGATCTGTATAGAGCCACTGTGTGGCCATTATTACGAGAAAGAAAAGTAGTGTCAAGTCGTAAGATGGTTCATACAGATTTATGGGTTATTATTCAGCCTGTGAACGCAATAAGTGGAGAATCCCAGATTTATGGGTTATTATTCAGCCTGTGGACGCAATAAGTTGAGAATTACAGATTTATGGGTTATCATTCAGCCTGTGGACGCAATAAGTTGAGAATTACAGATTTATGGGTTATCATTCAGCCTGTGGACGCAATAAGTCGAGAATTACAGATTTATGGGTTATCATTCAGCCTGTGGACGCAATAAGTTGAGAATTACGGATTTATGGGTTATCATTCAGCTTGTGGACGCAATAAGGGGAGAATTACGGATTTATGGGTTATTATTCAGCCTGTGGGCGCAATAAGTGGAGAATCCCAGATTTATGGGTTATTATTCAGCCTGTGGACGAAATAAGTGGAGAATCCCAGATTTATGGGTTATCATTCAGCCTGTGGACGCAATAAGTCGAGAATTACAGATTTATGGGTTATCATTCAGCCTGTGGACGCAATAAGTCGAGAATTACAGATTTATGGGTTATAATTCAGCCTGTGGACGCAATAAGTCGAGAATTACGGATTTATGGGTTATTATTCAGCTTGTGGAGGCAATAAGGGGAGAATTACGGATTTATGGGTTATTATTCAGCCTGTGGACGCAATAAGTCGAGAATTACGGATTTATGGGTTATTATTCAGCTTGTGGAGGCAATAAGGGGAGAATCCCAGATTTATGGGTTATTATTCAGCCTGTGGGCGCAATAAGTGGAGAATCCCAGATTTATGGGTTATTATTCAGCCTGTGGGCGCAATAAGTGGAGAATCCCAGATTTATGGAACTGCGAGCTGGTGTTATTTGCAGCACATGCGGCGAAGATGCCAAGGCACTGCATGGTGCTGGATTAGGAGCTGGTTATTTGTTCAGTTCTAGAATGGAGCTAAAATGCAGGGAGGAGGGGGGGTGTACAGTTGTTGGTTAGAGACTCCACCGCCACTGGAACTGTCAAACTCCTGCCACATTATCCAGACTAGGCCTGTTACTTGGGGAGGGGAGGAGGGGGGTACAAACTTTCAGGTGTGACAGGTGAGTCTTTTAACTATGGTTGGCCTAAACTGAGCCTAGCATGTCAGCTATGGACCACTGACCGCCAGACTGGACAGTATCTTCGCCCTCTTGTCATGTAGACGCGTCATTGCCACTGTCCAAGTAACTATTAAACACTACACACTCTTTCAGTAAAACTATGAACAAGATTAATATTCATTTTCCAAGATATAAGTATACAAGTTGTATCTGTACACCGAGACTATGGTAAATTATTGGTAATATATTCAATATCTTAGACACACTGTGAGGCCACATTGTTAAGCATTTTAAACAGAAGCGACAGCGAATATAATAAGCTAAAGAAGATGTGACAGGGAAAAGGATTTGCTAGAGAGGATGAAGTAGATGTCAAGATAAGGGAAAATTATTTG
Organism: Achatina immaculata; assembly: GCA_009760885.1. Lineage (NCBI taxonomy): Eukaryota > Metazoa > Mollusca > Gastropoda > Stylommatophora > Achatinidae > Lissachatina > Lissachatina immaculata. Next base: position 36,552,762 of record CM019698.1, read on the forward strand.
CCAAAGAGGATGAAGTAGATGCCAAGACAAGAGAAGATGATTTGCCAGAGAAGATGAAGTAGATGTCAAGATAAGGGAAAATGATTTGCTAGAGAGGATGAAGTAGATGTCAAGACACGGGAAAATGATTTGTTAGAGAGGATGAAGTAGATGTCAAGACAAGGGAAAATGATTTGTTAGAGAGGATGAAGTAGATGCCAAGACAAGAGATGATGATTTGCCAGAGAGGATGAAGTAGATGTCAAGACAAGGGAAGATGATTTGCCAGAGAGGATGAAGCAGATGTCAAGACAAGGGAAGATTAAAAACAAGACAGAATGAATCAGGTGTCAAGGCTAGCGAAACAGAGCTAGAAAAGATATAGTCTGTCTGGCTGTGGATGCTTTTCTTGGCAGGCTGTTGTGTAGCTAAACTAGGATTTGTCTGTATGCCTGAGATAGGCAGTGACAGAGAGTAGAATTCTTGCTTCAACCAATTAAGTTGCCTAGTGTTATTTCATAATTAAATTCAGTCTGATCTGTTGTATTATCGTGCCTATGGATTCCTAATTATACACAAAGAACGCCATAACCTAGGCATCCGACACTAGTACAACAATATAACAAAGACTGAATCTGGCATCCGACACTAGTACAACAATATAACAAAGACTGAGTCTGGCATCCGACACTAGCACAACAATATAACAAAGACTGAATCTGGTATCCGACACTTGGACAACAAATAACAAAGACTGAATCTGGTATCCGACACTTGGACAACAAATAACAAAGACTGAATCTGGAATCCCGCACTAGTACAACAATATAACAAAGACTGAGTCTGGCATCCGACACTAGTACAACAATATAACAAAGACTGAATCTGGCATCCGACACTAGTACAACAATATAACAAAGACTGAGTCTGGCATCCGACACTAGTACAACAATATAACAAAGACTGAGTCTGGCATCCGACATTAGGACAACAATATAATAAAGACTGAGTCTAACATCCGGCATTAGGACAACAATATAACAAAGACTTAGTCTGGCATCGGACACTAGGACAACACTATAACAAAGGCTGAATCTGGCATCCAACACTCATTTCATTCATTCATTCATTCATTTGCATGTCCCTTGCGGAACTTTGCCTCCCAAACAGCACTCCTGTAGGCCTCTCGGTTGTGAGCAAGATGGCCTGCTGCTGTTGCATCCATTTCCAGATCGTCAACGATGTCTTGCAGCCATCTTCGTCTTGGTCTTCCTCTTTTTCTTTTTCCCATTATGTATCCTTCCAATACACTATGACAACAATATAACAAAGTCTGAGTCTAGCATCCACACCAGATTTAACAGGTCAACAGAGTCAAAATTTATGGCACGCAGACACGAATTTTAATACACATAAAATAGATGAATCTTGTATGAGATATGAGAAAATAATCAACAGCTGGCACACGGCAGGAATAATGTACAAGTACAAAGAAAAAAAAATCTTCCAGGCAAAACAGGTTTGCCATAGGGAGCTTAATCTCAGTCAGAGAGTACAAACACAATAAATAAGAACCAAAGCACATACTTACAGATGTATGGAAACACACTTCCTCAAGTGGTAGAAAATCACATCACTTATACCTCGCTGAAATCAGTATCTTACATCTTACAGTTTTCCCGTGCAGCTGAACGTCACATGGGGCCCGCATGATAATTCACCAATATTTCCTGTCTTCGTCGAGTGTTTCATCTCATCAAAGGAGAGATAAGAAATCTCCCTCTCTCTCTCTCTCTCTCCTAAACTCTTTTCAAAGCCTTAATTCCACAAGAAAACTCCCTTACTCTGCTCACTCACAAGGTCGCTCAGAATAACTAACAAAATTTAATCTTCGCCTAATTCTGTTCTAAATTCATGGGAGTGTGAACATTAGAAGTACTAAGTGACCTAAACCTTTAAAATCAAAATTTGATATTTAATTGCTACGTGTCTTCTAGGACCAGGTAAGACAAGGCAGACTACACGTTCTCACAATTTAAACTGGTTAAGTCCCTTTGACTTTTGGCACAATGAAATACTGTCACATAGCTTCATCATGAGCAACAGGTTTGAAACTGGAATCTTCTCCGTGGTGGCAAAGAGACGACATGGTGGCAAAGAGACGACGTGTTAGCAAAGAGACGACTTGGTGGCAAAGAGACGGCATAGTGGCAAGGAGACGATGGGAAGGCAAAGAGATGACGTGATGGCAAGGAGACAACATGATGGAAAAGATACGACGTGGTGGCACAAAGACGACATGATGGCAAAGAGACGACGAGGTGGAAAAAAGACGACGTAGTTGCAAAGAGACGACGTGGTGGTAAAGATACGGCATGATGGCAAGGAGACGACGTAGTGGTAAAGAGACGACGTGGTGTAAAAGAGACGACGTAGTGGCAAAGACACGATGTATTCACAAAGAGAGGGCGTGGTAGCAAAGAAACGATGTAGTTGCAGAGACAACGTGGTGGCAAAGAGACGGCGTGTTGGCAAAAGAGACGACATGATGTCAAATAAACATGACGGCAAAGAGAAGACGTGATGCAAGGAGACGACGTAGTGGCAAAGAGACGACGTAGTGGCAAAGAGACGGCATGATAGCAAAGAGACTATATGATGGCAAAGAGACGACACGGTTACAAAGAGATGATATCGTGGGTATAAGACAACGCGGTGGCAAAGAGACGATGTGATAAATCTCGCTGAAGAAATGAAAGAAAGCCAGCGTGACCAATATCTCGAGAGATGTGAGAAAGGAAGACTGAGGTAAACAGGTTCGAGTAATGAAAGTAGATGGAGGTGTATAGTCCAGTTTTACCAAAGGATATGTATAGTGAGGAAGGTGGACAGAAACAAGAATGACAGAATATAAGATAAGCACATAAAAGTAAAAATACAACATTCCAAAATATCGGCAAAGGCCTTTTTCAAGAATCATATGCAAAAAAAAAAGCGAAAAAAGTAAAAATATACACATAAAATAGATGAAATATAGACACTTAGCGTTTTAGTAATTGTAAGAGGGACGGGCACAAAATGTGCACAAGCAGACGTAGGTAAGCACAAAATGCTCCCAAGTAGACGTAGGTAAGCACAAAATGCGCCCAATTAGACGTAGGTAAGCACAAAATGCGCCCAATTAGACGTAGGTAAGCACAAAATGCGCCCAAATAGACGTAGGTAAGCACAAAATGCGCCCAAGTAGACGTAGGTAAGCACAAAATGCTCCCAAGTAGACGTAGGTAAGCACAAAATGCGCCCAAGTAGACATAGGTAAGCACAAAATGCGCCCAAGTAGACGTAGGTAAGCACAAAATGCTCCCAATTAGACGTAGGTAAGCACAAAATGCCCCCAAGTAGACGTAGGTAAGCACAAACGGTAACATTCGTCAATGCTTTTTATTGTTTCATTTATTTTTAGTGTTTTTATAGGTTGTGTTGTTTTTGTATGATGATCCTTGAAAAAAGCTTTCGCCGAAATATTGGACGGTTGTACGTTTTTCATTTATATGTGCGCATCTTACTTTCTGTCATTCTTGTATCTGCCTTTTCTATTTTTTTTGTTGTAAAACTGAACCATATTTCTTCATCTACCTTCGACCAAATACCTCTCTCAAGATATTTACGTAGAGTGGGCTGCATACAACAACAAATTACTTGGAGATTACCAGTCAATCAACCAAACAGTCAAGCAACAAGCCAGTCAACCAAATAGTCAAGCAACCATCCTCTTAACCAGACAGTCAAGCAACCAGCCAGTCAACCAAACAGTCAAGCAACAAGCCAGTCAACCAAACAGTCAACCAAAAAGTCAAGCAACCAGCCAGTCAACCAAACAGTCAAGCAACCAGCCAGTCAACCAAACAGTCAAGCAACAAGCCAGTCAACCAAAAAGTCAAGCAACCAGCCAGTCAAGGAACCACTCAACAACTTGTCAAGTAAACAGTCAGCCATCTATCTGGATTGTTAGACGTTTAAGGTCTACACCTTCAGTGCTGTGTCCTAGAATCAAACTGCACCAACTGGCTCTGTGATGATCTGTCGGCTACTGCGTCATGTTATATTTTCCGTCTGGAATTCTGATCAACCAGATTAGGTGACCTGCCTCGGACCAGAGTCAGGTTCCAGTCCTCTCTTGTCAGCCAGGCTGACCCGGGATTCTGCTTTATGTCTGTATGCCTGGGATACACCATCATCGTCATCTAGAAAGCATTTTCGCATAAACATCCCTTTCCTAAGGAACAAAACGTCCACAATTCTTCACCCTGTAAACATTTCTCCCAGTAGACTTGAGATCCCTCCAAGGCAAGCCATCTGTCTCCTTGGAGAGAATCACTGAGTTGGAGGATATGTTGTTGGTAACATACTTTTCCTGACTCGTTGGCAGACTACAGCATAACGTGGTCAGGCATTCCCTTGTCCAGTTTGACGAAGAGCTGGGTACCCAATGTTTGGCCACCCGGGGCTCATCTTGGACCTACCAAGTGGTTTGCGTGAATGCAGCAACGAATGTAGTAAAACTGGAACAGTGATATCAATGATTTGTGTGTGTTATTGTATGTCGAAAACAGCCAAGGATGCAATCGAATATATGGGGGTAAAATCACTGTCTGTAAATATCATCACTTGTGTAAAAATAGTTTTTATAGGGACAACTACATAAGGAAAAAAAATTACTTTAAAAAGTTCTCTTAAGACGCTCTTCTCTTGTGTAAGGTAAGAAATAGAATGCTAGAGAGAGAGAGAGAGAGAGAGAGAGAGAGAGAGAGAGGGAGAGGGAGAGATGTTTATATTTTGGTTATAAATATCTTATATACACTATTACGTGCCATGGTTATTGAAAAAGCAAGCATGTTGTTCCCCATAATTATGGGGTTCTGCTATCGTCTCTTTGTTTACTCCTTCTCTGCAGATTCCAGAACACCATCACACGAACTACTTGAACGTCTAGCCTACAGGATGCGGAGACCCTCCTAGACGATGACGGATGGTCTGTATATGTTGCCAGAGTTGTCTCCAGCAAAACGGAAAAGGAAAAGGTAGATGATTGCACAGTTACTGTAATGTCTTGATCCGGTCTTTCAAGCGCCAAGTACAGCATCAGCGTATACAAGCCGTAGTATATAACACAGTTCAAGGCAGAGGCTTGGGGGACGGACAGAGCCTGGCTAGGGAAACGGACACGGGGAAAAGGGACGTTCTAGTTTGGGCCTTGTAAGACGAAGATGGCCATGGCTTAACTTTGGAAAATGCATCTCTAATTGTCTTATATGGAAGATCTTGAGTGTCTGGAGTTATCCACGTTATCATGATGTACTTCGTCGTTCTGTGAGCCCTTCGTTTACTGCCATCATTTTGGAATTAAGTGTCTTCATCTGGTACCGGTCAACCTGCCTCTGTTGATTTGACTCTGAAAGTTCGCCCACAGAAAAGGTTTTCCTGTGTGTGGTCGTTTACGGCAGGCGAAGAGACTGTACTAAACTGTGGTCACGACTGGTAGGATTATATACAAACTTATACTGTTAGGATTATATACAAACTTATACTGTTAGGATTATATACAAACTTATACTGTTAGGATTATATACAAACTTATATTGTTAGGATTGTATACAAACGTTTCCTACAAAGTACAGTACATGGGTCAGAAAAGAGACGAACCTGTAACCCGTTTTTTATGCAGGTCTGTGGCTTCTTCCGGTCACAATAGTGAAGACTGCCATGTGATATAAATATACGCAATTATCAGTGCCCAAGATAGACAGACAGACAGATAGATAGATAGATAGATAGATAAATAGATAGATAGATAGACAGACAGACAGAGAGACAGACAGACAGACAGATAGATAGATAGATAGATAGATAGATAGATAGATAGATAGATAGATAGATAGATAGATAGATAGATAGATAAATAGATAGATAGATAAAGACACAAGCTGACCGTTGTGCAGTCTTCAGAAAATATTCCTCATTTGTCTGGCAGCTGAGGTAGAGGTTGAAGCTTGACACAGCCACTGAGTTGTAGTTTTACCAAACTCGCAGCCACAGAGTTGTAGTTATACAAAATTCGCAGCCACTGAGTTGTAGTTTTACCAAGTTCACAGCCACTGAGTTGTAGTTTTACCTTCTTCTTCTTCTTCGTTCGCATTGCCTGTCTATATCTGCAGTCCTGTCTCTTGAACAAATTTCACTGTTTTTTGTAATTCATGTATGGAACCATAGAGCTTATCTTCTAGAGTGGTTTCACTGGGCCAGTAATTATTTCTCAGTGTCTCATAGTTGGTGCAGTTTTGGAGGATATGTTCCACAGTTTGGGGCACCTGGGCACATGTACATAGATTAGTAGCACCAACCTTAAACTTTGCATACATATGACTTCGGAGTCGGCTGTGTCCTGTTCATTGACGGAAAATGGTGACTTGTTCCTTTCTGTTTAGCATGTCATAGTCATCATGTGCGGTTGTTTGTGGCTTCCTGTAGGTTTTTATCATGCTTTTCTTCTGATCTGATTATAGGTGATTGGTATGTCTGGTTGCTCCATTTCAGTGCCCTCTTTGGCCAGATTGTCAGCTTTCTCATTGCCTGGTATCCCACAGTGGGAGGGAATCTACTGCAAAGTGACTCCATGTTGTAAGCTAATTTTTGACAAGGCATCCTTAAGGTCTGGTAGTTTGTTGCACTGAAGAGCTTCCAGTACTGATCTTGCATCTGTGAGAATTACTATGGGGCACATATCAATTCTGGAGTCTGATAGTTTTTAAACTGCAGTAATAATTGCCCTAACTTTTGCATCATAGTTGTTGCAGTATTTTCCAGTGGGTATGGAAATCTTGTCAGTGGTGTTGTTTGGATATTCAATATGTGCTCCTGCCCCTTCATTCTTTATGGTATTATGTGCAGATCCATCTGTATACACGTATCCAGGTGTCACATGGATATTTATCATCTAGAACACTAAGTGTGGCTGTTGATCTTAAAAGACTGCTCTGCATCTCACCATTCTGTACACCTTTCACTTCAGTCTGAATAGTTATTTGTGTATAATCTGCTTCTTTCCATGGTGTATGCTCTGGTACAGATGATAATGGAGCGACTACAGTTGGAAGGTCAGGTATCAGCTTACGCATACGCTTGGCCTGATGAATGAAGCTGCTTCTTTTAAGCCGTCTTAGTGCCAAGTTATTGAATCTCTCCTTCAGGGGATGGCTTACAGAGCTAAGGAATTTCTCTCCCATGGTCATGACCTTTGTGTCTCTACGTTCCTTTAGCGGTTGAACACCAACTATTTTCTGCATTTCTACTATTGGTGTGGACCTCATGGCACCTGTGATAATCCGTAGTGACTGATTTTGAACCTTGTCTAGATTATGCAGCGTAGTGTTTGATGCTGTGCACCAAGATGTTGAGCCATATTCTAAATGTGGTAGAATACTTTGCTGATATACATTCTTGAGGATTCTTTCACTAGCTCCCCATGTAGTCCCACTCAATTTTCTTAATATGGCTAGTTTTCTTCTGGCTTCTGCTTCTGCACTGTTGATGTGTTGCTTCCAAGTCAGTTTTGAGTCAAGAGTCACTCCTAAGTAAGTGGGTTGGTTGTTCATCCTTAAGGATATTTCATTTACAAAGATCTTACCTGCTTTCTGTTTAGATGAGAGAGTGAACAGAGTGGTAGTTGATTTCTCTGTGTTGATACTTACACACCATTTGTTTGTCCATGATGTCAAGATGTCTGCTGCTCTTTGGAGTCTCTGTGTAGCAACTGTTGCATATTCATCTGTACACCACATGACCAGATCATCTGCATACAGTGCCACTTTGATTCCATAGGGAAGTTCCTTGACTAGGTCATTATTGAATACAAGGAATAGTGTAGGCGAAAGGACTCCTCTTTGTGGTACACCGTGTCGCAGAAGTACTTTCTGGCTTTTGTGTCCATCCATTACCACTCTAGCTCTTCTATTATGTAAATAGGACTTTATCCATTTGTACAGTCTTCCATTCACGTTGCAGTTTCTTAGTTTACACAGCAGACCTTTCTTCCATACTTTATCAAAGGCTTTCTTTAGGTCTATCCACACTGCTAGTACAAGGTTTTTCTCTTGGAATGCATCCTTAATCTCTTGAAAGAGATAGGTCACTTGATCTTGCGTAATGTAGTATTGCCTAAATCCTGCTTGTTGTGGAACGAGAAGGTTTTCACTTTCTAGGTACCATTTTAGCCTCAGGTCAATGATGCGTTCCATCGTTTTGCATAGGCAGCTAGTGAGACTGATTGGCCTGTAGCTAGAGGCAGTATCACTGTATTTCCCTGGCTTTAGCAGTGGTACCATGCTTGCTTCCTTCCAGATTTGAGGTAACTTTTTACCTGTGCTCCAGCACATATTGAAAATATCCAACAGCTTTCCCATTGCTGCCATTCCCAGGTTCTTGATCATTTCATTGGACACTCCATCTGGTCCTGGTGATTTCCTTGGTTTCAGTTTACTAACTGCTAGGTCTAACTCACTGCGTGTGATTGGTGCATCCATGACCTCCACTTTACTGACTTGTTCCTCTTCTTTCTGTACGTCAATGCGCACTGCACGCTCTTTCTCTGGATGGATATCAATGTTGCAGTCCTGTGTAAACATGCGAGCAAAGTGATCTGCTACCTGCTTACCTGTAAGAGTTTTCCCATCCTCTATTAGTGTAATCTTTGTACTTCTTCCAGTACTCTCATCATTTAACTGTTTGATTAGTTTCCATAGTTTCCTTCCATCCTTTTCAAAGTTTAGGGACTCTGTTTTCTCTCTCTAACTTTCCCGTCTGGCTTGTAGCTTGGCTCTCTGAAATTTGCCCTTAGAATGTTGGTAATTATTGTGGTGTTCTTGGCATGGTCTATTTTCTGCTTGTTTTCGAGCTGCTTCCACGTCTTCATGGACTTTTCCCAGTTCATTAGACCAGTATGGTTTATAGTCCCTGCGAGCTCCTCTGGGAATGGTTTCACTAGCGGCCTGATGGATACAAGCATTGAGTTCCTTCACTATGCTGTTAATATCCTTACCTTCTATGGACAGCTGTCCCACTAGGATACCTGTACGATGTCTGTACATTGTCCAGTTTGCTTTTTTATAGTTCCATCTGGGGAGAGGGCTACTGGTGTTAAGGAGTTCATCTCCTATTTTTAGGAAGACTGGTCGATGGTCGCTACCTCCAAGTTGTTTTCCAACTTCACGTATAATGTTCCACTTCAGATCTGGAGAGTGGAATGCCAGATCTGGTGTTGAGGTTGTATGCCAAGCCCTTGAGTAAAATGTTGGGGGATCCATTGGCTGGTTGATCAGAAGAAATCCATTATCATCCTGCCAGCTCTCAACTTCCTCTCCTCTCTTGTCTATGTGGTCATAGCCCCAGCTCTGGGAATGGCTGTTAAAATCGTCACAGACCATCAGTCTCTCTTTGTGTGGGATTGTTTCAAAAGCAAGTGGGCGGTCATTAGGACAGTAATAGTTAAGGAAGTGGAAATCTGTATTACTACTTTTTAGATGGATCATCTGGTATTCAGCTCCTTCCATGTACACTCCCACCTGACATGCGCTGATGTTATTCTTAACAAGTGTGAGTACTCTTCCTTTTCTTCTGTCCTGTCGGTCTGATCTAAAACACTGGTAGCCTCTGATTTTAAAGGCGGCATCTTTGGTTAGGTGTGTCTCCTGTATGCAGCATATACTTACCTGCTCTGCAAAAAGTATGTTCTCTAGCTCCAACTTTTTGCTATAGCCATCTCTAACACTGCTGACACCCTCAGCATTCCACTGCATTATTTTAAGTTCTTGCTTTTTTGGCTGTTTTCTTCCGTTGTATTTTTTGGCTAGTAGCTCTACTCTCATGTCTCCTGACTCCACAAGACGAACTGAGAGGACCTCCAGTAGCAGTAGTTTTACCAAGTTCACAGCCACTGAGTTGTAGTTTTACCAAGTTCACAGCCACTGAGTTGTAGTTTTACGAAGTTCACAGCCACTGAGTTGTAGTTTTACTAAGTTCACGTGAAATAAAATGTAGCTATTCAATTTGAGCAGGGTGTAGTAAAGTCTGGCTCACGTATAGTTTCTTTATCATCTGATGTTAGGTCAGCCAGCATTCGTTCACCATCTGTTTCATATTGTATCAAAGTACAGCAATGACTTATAGTGGTCTTAAGAGTGACGGAGATTCTCGAAATATTTTAACGGGACACTCGGAGCAAAGTCTGAATTATGATTAAAATTAGAAACGAGTGCAGGTTCTTGAGTTGCATAAATATAGAATAGCGGGGGAGCACGTGTATGTGTGTGTGTGAGTTGGGGAGCGATGAATTATCACTGGCTTCAGGGGACATACAGAGGAAAAGTTTGAGAACTGCTGATTAGAATAACCTGAAATAATCAACTACGTAGTACTGTACATGCAGCCACAGCTTTTACCCGCAGACTTGAGAGTGACGCTGGAGCTAAGGAGAGCCTAATGCGCATGCGTAACTTTTTTTCTAGGTCCGGATATTCCTTAGTCGAATTTACGTAAATCGGAGTGTTTCTCTGAACATATCGTTTATACATCATTTTACGTTTTTTTTACTTTCAGGACCCGTGTCATCCACCCCGAACTTTGACCCAGATGCTATGCCAACTCGAATGTTGATCTAAATATGATGCCAACTAGAATGTTGATTTACATATGATGCCAACTCGAATGATGATCTAAATATGATGCATACTCGAATATTGATATAGATATGATGCCAAATCGAATGTTGATCTAAATATGATGCCAACTCGAATGTTGACCCAAATGCGATACCAACTCGACTGCTAATCTAAATGTGATGTCAACTCGAAATATGACATGACTGGGAAGCCAGCTCGAACTTTGTTGCCCGAAAAGGAAAGACAACTCGAACTTTGTTGATCTAAACTGAATGCCGATTTGAACTTTACTTGTCTAAACGGGACGCCAACTCAAGCTTTGTTGACCTAAATGGGACGCCAACTCAAGCTTTGTTGACCTAAATGGGATGTGAACTCGGAATATAAGAAAGAAGCACGTCAGAAAGCAGAGGGACAGGTTCTCCAGTTTGGTTTGAGGTTTGTACTTTCGTCAGTGTTTCTCATGCATTGTCGGGAGTGTCATCTATATTCCCCTAGGCCAAGTAAAACTGATTTATCACCACACGGTTGTACATAACACTGATCTAGTGTGACTCCGTTTCTGAGTTTCTATGGAAACATATTTTCCCCATTTAAGCTCGTTTGAATCCCTGACTATAAGGAATCCGAAATAAAAATATATTGTTAGCAGATTAGCAAACGTTATTACTAGAAAAATGCGGCTAAATTATGTCTTTTTGGGCATTTTCATTTTTTTTTCTTGCATTTTTTTCTAACCTTAGAAATGCGATATTTAATATGGGGTCCTTTTTTATGTCTACTTGATATTTGCCCGATTTGAATATTGTATAGTTAAAAAGTTTTGATGATTATGAACGTCATCAAGATGTTAGATTATTTTGATGAAGAAGTATGACTTTCGAAGAAACATTACAATAAATTCTTTTTATCATAGTTTTTAATAAAGAAACTTATATAAGATCAGTTTTCTGTCATTACTATATTACCGGGGAGACTATAGGCCTGGGACATCACTGCCAGTATAAATGCCACACTTTCTTCCTTTAAGAGTGTCGAGACCATGCAGATCTGAGGTGTGAGACGTGTCTTAAGGATATGAGCATGGGGTAAAAGCTAGGACACCTATCAGGATCTGGAGAAGACTGCAGGCTCAGCCCTGTCTTCAGGGATCAGGATCTGGAGAGGACTGAAGGTTTAGCCCTGTCTTCAGGGATCAGGATCTGGATAACCTGAAGGTTTAGCCCTGTTTTCAGGGATCAGGATCTGGAGAGGACTGCAAGCATAGCCCTGTCTTCAGATATTAGGATCTGGATAGGACTGTAAGTACAGCCCTATCTTCAGAGATTAGGATTTGGATAGGACTGCAAACATATACTTGTCTTCAGAGATTAGGATTTGGATAGGACTGCAAGCATAGACCTGTCTTCAGGGATCAGGATCTGGAGAGGACTGCAGGTTTTGCCCTGTCGGCAGGGATCAGGATCTGACCTCAGATGCAAAAGAAGAAGACCAAGTTCGGTAAAGCAGGCAGCTTGTCTAGACAGCGAGCGTTTCTTTTCAGACTGCGAAGAAAAAGTAATCTCTGTTTCTCGAAGCTGTCTGTAGTAGAAGGTGACCGTGTTTAGAAGCTAAAACCTACCAATAGTCATATTTCTGCGTAGTCTCTGGCTTTAGATGTCATCGAGTGTCAGAGGTTGCGGGTTCGAATCCCACCAGAAGTGGCAGGGATTTCGTTTCCTGGTGAATCCTCCAGCAATAAATTTCCCTGGTCTCTAGGTACCATGTTTGAACGTCCGTACACACTGTGGCCAACCTTAAAAAACTCCTGGCAGTTGGGCATCGTACAAGGTGTGGTCCGACAGGAAATCTGCCACAAAAATGGGTGCAGGAGCATGGAAGGTTTATGCTGCCTGCTACTCCCTTCACCCGTTCTGAGGCTGTGTATGGAACTGGAGACATATGGGGGGAATTTCTGAGGGTGTAGAGGGACATGGGGCCAGGCAGATATGGGGGAATTTCTGAGGGTGTAGAGGGACATGGGGCCAGGCAGATATGGGGGAATTTCTGAGGGTGTAGAGGGACATGGGGCCAGGCAGATATGGGGGAATTTCTGAGGGTGTAGAGGGACATGGGGCCAGGCAGATATGGGGGAATTTCTGAGGGTGTAGAGGGACATGGAGCCAGGCAGATATGGGGGAATTTCTGAGGGTGTAGAGGGACATGGGGCCAAGCAGATATGGGGGAATTTCTGAGGGTGTAGACGGACATGGGGACAGGCAGATATGGGGGGAATTTCTGAGGGTGTAGACGGACATGGGGCCAGGCAGATATGGGGGGCATTTCTGAGGGTGTAGACGGACATGGAGCCAGGCAGATATGGGGGGAATTTCTGAGGGTGTAGATGGACATGGGGCCAGGCAGATATGGGGGAATTTCTGAGGGTGTAGACGGACATGGGGCCAGGCAGATATGGGGGGAATTTCTGAGGGTGTAGACGGACATGGGGCCAGGCAGATATGGGGGAATTTCTGAGGGTGTAGACGGACATGGGGCCAGGCAGATATGGGGGAATTTCTGAGGGTGTAGACGGACATGGAGCCAGGCAGATATGGGGGGAATTTCTGAGGGTGTAGACGGACATGGGGCCAGGCAGATATGGGGGAATTTCTGAGGGTGTAGACGGACATGGGGCCAGGCAGATATGAGGGAATTTCTGAGGGTGTAGACGGACATGGAGCCAGGCAGATATGGGGGAATTTTTAAGGGTGTAGACGGAAATGGAGCCAAGCAGATATGGAAGAATTTCTGAGGCTGTAGATGGAAATGGAGCCAGGTTGATATGGAGGAATTTCTGAGGGTGTAGATGGAAATGGAGCCAGGCAGATATAGGGGAATTTCTGAGGGTGTAGACGGAAATGGAGCCAGGCAGATGTGGGGGAATTTCTGAGGGTGTAGATAGAAATGGAGCCAGGCAGATATGGGGGAACGTTCTCACTGTGATGAAGCCATTGTCCAAACAAGGAACTAGGTATATTCTGTTATGGTCTATATTATTTTCTCAGGTACCCTATGTGCAAAGCCAGGAATGAGATTATGTATGCCTGGTTTCTGATCTCTGCAACACGAACATCGATGCCTGGACGCTGAGAACGATTTGGGAGACATCTGTGCCCCGGAAGTGAAATAGTTTACATGTCTCCAGTACAGTAACCAGTAAAGTAAACACTCCACAAAAAGTTTTCTAAAAAAAAGTTAATAAAAACAGGGAGACTCGCAAATAATATTTGTTTGTATAATTTTATTGTGTTACAAGCTGGGGGTAAGGTGTTAGTGTTATCATAATGTTGTAGTTGTCCTGTGATTCAGGATGTTATCTTAATCATTGATATGTTGGTGATGATGATGACGATGGTGACAAAGATAATGATGGTGATGCCGATGACTGCAAGGAATATAATAATAATGATGAGTAGACTGACGATGTTAATTGTGTCGATGAAGTGAGAACTTTGTCCATGATGACGATGGTGCGGTTAAGTGTGTCGATAACGATGAGGATGAGGTTAAGTGTGTCGATAACGATGAGGATGAGGTTAAGTGTGTCTATTATGAGGATGAGGTTGATTGTGTCGATAACGATGAGGATGAGGTTAAGTGTGTCTATTATGAGGATGAGGTTGATTGTGTCAATAACGATGAGGATGAGGTTAAGTGTGTCGATAACGATGAGGATGAGATTAAGTGTGTCGATTAAGATGAGGATGAGGTTAAGTGTGTCGATAACAATGAGGATGAAGTTGTGTCGATAACGACGAGCATGAGGTTGATTGTGTCGATGATACTGATGACCAGGATGAAATTAATAAATGATTATGACAACACGAAAAATATGGTGACGACGACGACGACGATGATGATGATGATGGTGATGATGATGGTGATGATGATGATGATAACGATGACGATGATGATGATGATGATGATGATGATGATGATGGCAACAAAAATGATAACAGTGATGCTGATGTTGATAAAGACGACGATGATAAAAAATAATAGGTGTGATGAGTATGATGATGGTGTTGACGATTATGACGACAAAAACAACACAAATATGATGATGATGATGATGAAGTGACATGCCGGTGCTGGCTGCTTCCACTGACGCTAGGGGCAGGTAATGCAATGAAACAACTGGCAAACTCTGGAATCTGCTGGGAGGGACGGTTCTTAAAACATAAGCTAGTCGGGACTCATACGGACACTTAGAAGAATGATGATGTCCCCATGGACAGCCAAGGTAACTAATGAGCAGTGCTCGAGACAAGGTTACGAAAAGCGTAGTACAATAACAAAGACAAGGAGAAGATAATCATCATTCTAGGGGCATGTGATGAGAAGAGAGAAACTGGAAAACATCGTAACAGTGGGCAAAAGTGAAGGCACAAGAGGCAGAGGAAGACCAAGGGAATATATGTCAGAAGGCCTGGCACTGAGGCTGGTAAGAAATTCTGAGTTATTCAGAAATATTAAGGACCGAGAGGTAATGGCTGAGTATGACCGCTCAAACGATGATGATGATGATGATGATGATGATGATCCAAAACTGTGAAATCTGTAGGCCGAATCTTCTAGTCTGACCCTATCAGTTTTTCTGTTGACTGACTCCTTCTGTCTATAATTCAGCTTCTTCATAAATGCTACACTTCTAGTGACTTCATGTGCGTCCACAGCTACGCTACTTCCGACTGAGTTCTTTATTTGTGTCCATCTATCGCTGAACCCATCAGCAGAAGGGCATCTTGCTTACAACAGGGGGAGGGGGGGGCCTTCAAGAGAGCTGTGAGGGAGGGAAGGGCCACGCTAATGAATGAATGAATGAATGAATGAATGAATGAATGAATAAATGACCCGTGGTTGTAAATGATGTCCGCATATTACCTCCCTTTCGTCATGACGCTTGACTCACAGTTTCTTGTACCGTGACTCTTTATAACAAAAGTTTGAAGTTCCTACACATAACATCACTGACGCTAATAGCGACTATAGCATGTAAGCTGTGGTGTCTAGTAGATGTGTTGGCTTCCGGTTCCTCGCATGCTCACCAGGTAAACAGTTTATCAGTGTCTGTATGGCAGAGGGAAACAAAAAAACTAGTGCGTCTTCGGTGACGGAAAATGCGGTCAATTCTGTACGTGTAAATGTGCGTCTTATATAACGGAAAATACAGTTAGTACTGTACGTGTAAATGTGCGTCTTATATAACGGAAACTACAGTTAGTACTGTACGTGTAAATGTGCGTCCTATATAACGGAAACTACAGTTAGTACTGTACGTGTAAATGTGTGTTTTATATAACGGAAAATACAGTTAGTACTGTACGTGTATATGTTCATCTTACATAACGGAGAATACAGTTGCTACTGTATGTGTAAATGTGCATCTTACATAACGGAAAATACAGTTAGTACTTTACGTGTATATGTGAAATAAAAATACAGACAGTGTTAATGGAATTACATACATCTTATATCCTTCTTATATCTGTTAAACGTCACATATGGCTCGCATAGTTGTTTGCCAATTTTTCCTGTGTTCAGTGAGTTTTTCCAATTTCATCAAGGGATGTTATGCCAACTAAACTGGCTTCTCTTAACAATGTCCTCTTTAGAGTTTCATGTGGTCGACCTCTTATTCTTCGGCGTGTTGTGTTCCACTTGATAGCTTGTTTTGGCATTCTCTGATTGTTTCTTCTCATCACATGGTCTGCATATGTCCATCTTCGTTTTCTGATCACCCATGAGACAAGTTGTTCTTTGCTCTTCTGTCTTATCTCTGCATTGTTCTTAAATTCATTCCACTTTATACCAACTATTTTCCTTAGGCATTTGTTTTCCAGAGTCTAATTTCTTGTCTATTTCTTTAGTTGTTTTCCAGCTTTCACATGCATAAATGAGAGTGGATATTATATTTGAATTGAATAGTCTTAACGTGGTTTTTGTGCTTATAACTTTTGAATTCCATATGTTCTCATAAGTTTTGAAGGACAATGCTTCTTTTGCAATTATAATTCTAACTTACTTCCTGGTGTCACCGTCCTGATCTATATAGCTGCCAAGGTATGCAAATTGGTTTACTTCATCAACAACTGTTCCCTTTACGTATATTTTTCATTCTTGATTAATGAGAAGTTTCATAATATTTGTTTTGTCCTAGTTAATTTCAAGACCTATTTTGCTAGCCAAGGAAGACAGGGAATCTGTTTTTTCCTGCATTGATTTCACATTGTCACTGATAAAAATTATGTCATCTGCAAAATCAAGATCTTCTATTTGGGTCCCATGTACCCAATCAATGCCGGTTTTACATGTACAGCATCTTTTCATTATAAAGTCTATGGCAATTACAAAAAGCAAGGGAGATAATATACATCCTTGTTTCACGCCTGTTTCAGTCTGAAACCATTCACTCATTCCTTCTTCTGTCCTGACAGCACAAACATATCTGTTGTAGAGATCTCTAATGATGTTTACAGTTTTAGATGGTATTCCATATAGACTTAAAATTCTCCACAATGAATCACTGTGTATGCTATCAAATGCCTTTTTAAAGTCTATAAAGTTCAGGATTAATGGTCTTTGCTTTTGAATATGTTCTTCAAGTATTATTCTCAGCGTAAAGATCTGGTCAAGACAGCTTCTCCCTTTTCTAAATCCTGCCTGTTTTTCTCTCATTGCAGTATCCACTATATCCTTAATTCTGTTCAGAATCATATTACAAAACACCTTTGACACAACAGATAGTAAGGTTACATCCCTCCAGTTATTGCAGTCATTGAGGTTGCCTTTTTTGGGTATTTTAACAATGATTCCTTTTTTCCATTTAGAAGGGACCTTTTCTTGTTTCCAAATTTTATTAAACATTCTCTGTAGTTGGCTCATGTTGTCACTGTTAATAGCTTTTAACATTTCGACTGTTATTTCATCTTCACCTGCAGCTTTATTGTTAGCCATTAGGTTCAGTGTCAGTGTAACTAAGTTGACATTTAGTTGTGGAAATGGTAAATCGTTTTCAAGATTTATGAATTCATGTGGGTATGGACGATTAAGTATTTCTTGGAAGTGATCGGCCCATCTTTGCTTTTAGTCTTTACTTGATGTTAATAGGTTGCCTATTTTGCTAATGACTGGTCTTTCTCTGGTGGTAATAGCACCTGTTAGCTTCTTCTGTATGTTATATAGAGTTTTGCTGTCTCCTGTTTTTGCTGCATTTTCTGCTTCTTTTGCCATGTTGTCCAAATATTCTCTTTTGTCTTTTCTAGCTGAACATTTTACTTTCTTGTCTATTTCTTTGTATGTTGCTTTTGCCAAAACTTTTCCAAGATCTGTTCTTTACATTCAACATGGCTAATTTGGCTGCTCTTCTTTCATGTATGTATTTCCATGTGTTATCTGATATCCATGCTTTTCTACTTAGTGATTGCAGTCCTGCACTTGCTTTTGCTGCAGTGATTATGGCTGTGCTGTATGAATTCCATATTCATCTATATCTGTCTCGTCTACCTCGCTGAATGCTGTGAAATGTTTGGTAAGTTCCAGATTGAAATTACTCTTAGTATTTTCTTCTTGTAGGCTATGACTATTTATCTTTCTGAGTACTGTTTTCTTATGTTGGCTTTTCAGTTTAAATCTTATCTTCCCTATACACAGGCTGTGATCACTTTTGAGATCTGCACCTCTGTATGCTCTTACATCTATCAGAGACGTTCGGAATTGTTTTCTAATACAAAAATGGTCTATCTGGTTTCTGGTTCTATCATCTGGAGATAATCATGTTGTTTTATGTATCTCTTTGTGTGGAAATATTGTTCCTCCAGTAACCATTCCCTCTGTTAGACGTATTTCAATTAATCTTCCTCCGTCCTGGTTTACTACATCAATTCCTTCGTCCCCCATTACTTTTTCCGACGACGGTGTTATCTTTTCCCACCTTGGCTTTGAAGTCTCCGACATTGGTTCCTACCTTGGCTTTAAAGTCTCCCTTGGCGTTGAAGTCTCCCACATTGGTTCCTACCTTGGCGTTGAAGTCTCCCACCTTGGTTCCTACCTTGACGTTGAAGTCTCCCACCTTGGTTCCTACCTTGAAGTTGAAGTCTCCCACCTTGGTTCCTACCTTGACGTTGAAGTCTCCCACATTGGTTCCTACCTTGACGTTGAAGTCTCCCACCTTGGTTCCTACCTTGAAGTTGAAGTCTCCCACCTTGGTTCCTACCTTGACGTTGAAGTCTCCCACCTTGGTTCCTACCTTGAAGTTGAAGTCTCCCACATTGGTTCCTACCTTGAAGTTGAAGTCTCCCACCTTGGTTCCTACCTTGAAGTTGAAGTCTCCCACCTTGGTTCCTACCTTGAAGTTGAAGTCTCCCACCTTGGTTCCTACCTTGGCTTTAAAGTCTCCCACCTTGGTTCCTACCTTGGCGTTGAAGTCTCCCACTGTGGTTCCTACCTTGGAGTTGAAGTCTCTAACCTTGGTTCCTACCTTGGAGTTGAAGTCTCCAACCTTGGTTTCTATCTTGGCGTTGAAGTCTCCCACCTTGGTTCCTACCTTGGCGTTGAAGTCTCCCACCTTGGTTCCTACCCTGGCTTTGAAGTCTCCCACCTTGATTGCTAATTTGGCGTTGAAGTCTCATGATGTCTTGTTTAGGTGCTTTGTTGATGAGTTGTTGTAGCTGTTACTAGAAATCGTCGTTTATTTCATCATCTGCATCGTTCGTGTTTGCAAAGCATTGTATGATTGTCATTCTTCCGTGCCTTATTTTGTATGGTGCTCTTATCATACGACTGTTCACTGGTTCCCATTCTGAAAAGCTATTTGCTGCCGCAAGTAGGCAACATATATATGGTATTATTTTGGTCATAACCGTGCTTAGGTCAGTGTCTATTTAGAAGAGTTTTTCCATCAGAGCGTTAAGGACGCTAATGGCGACTGCAGTGCCTTAACTTATAGTTACAGACATCGTTGATTACTGCACTTTCTGGATATTCTCTGACACGAGAAGTCTGTCAGCGTAGCATTTAAATATTGATATGGACAATCTAAGTTCATGTGCTAGCGCTGATGAAGTTTGGCCCACCTTCAAATTTCTTTAGTACTTGAGGTTTCCCCCCAAAAAAGCAAGACACCCCTACTCCGCCTTGACTTTGACAACTAAAGCAGAAAGAAAGAGAAAGAGACAGGCCAGTGGGTGCATGGAGGCACACAATATAGGAAGTACTAGAGAAAACGGTCTGAGGTATACAGACATGCTCAAAACAGAGATGGCTGGAAAACGTTTTTTGATGTGTTATGCACCATTGAGAGTATAGAGGACTGATGATGTTGTTGCTGCTGCTGCTGCTGATGATGATGATTATGGTAATGATGATGATGATGATGATGATGATATTTTAGCTCCAAATAAGTCTGCTTTCTTTCACGTTGTGATTCATGTTTTGCACATTTTCATCAGGGCTTGGAGCCACATAATGCAGCTTGTTACATTTACGTTCATAAACTGATAATACATGAGTCCTCCACATCAGTTCAGTTCGATTAAAAGACGATGACAAGATTTAGCCCTGGATCATAAATTTGATAACATGGCGGTTGTGGCATGCTGCATGTAGCACAAAACTGATTACATGAATTATGTAACTAATCAAACCTGGAGAGAAATGTATTGCACGATGCTCTAAGTTGATTATACGCTTCTCGGAAATTGATTTCTTGAAAACGAAAACTGGGGACATGCGGTGTGGAGGTGATTATAATGTTGTGCTGCGTTGATTAAATGATAATAAACGTGACTTCATTCATTCATTCATTCATTCATTCATTCATTAGCATGTCCGTTGCGGAACTTTGCTTCTCTAACAGCTCTCTTGTAGGCCTCTCGGTTGTAAGCAAGACGCCCTGCTGCTGGTGCATACATTCGCAGATTATCAACGATGTCTTTTCGCCTTGGTCTTCCTCTCTTTCTTTTCCCAGTTACGTACCCTTTAAAGACTGTCTTCTACAAATTCTCATGACGTTTAATATGTCTTAAATTCTTTAGGTTTCTCTGTTTAAAACTTTATTTTTACTAATCAAACTTCTTCAATATTACATTCTTGTAGTATGGATGCATTTGGTATGGTTATATCCATAATGGATATATCCAAATAGTATTGATATATCGATATATAATATGGGTTAAATTTGACGCAAAGGTCAGGAAGATAGCATTAGAGGAACACTCGCGAGTAGGCAAGTTTTGGGTACACCTATATAAAATGTATTATACAAATAAATCATGTCTTGGAAATGGAGGTGGATTGGCCACACTCTGAGGAAACCTGACAACAGTATAGCAAGACAGGCACTGACAAGGAATCCTCAGGGAAATAGAAAACGAGGAAGACCTAGACTTACTTGGAGAAGAGAAGTTATGACAGTGCTCAGAGACAAGGAATGCACGTGGAAGGAAGCAGAGAATAATTCCAAGAACAGGGATGACTGAAGAGCCTTTATCCGTGGCTTAGCTCTCAAGGGAGTGAAAAACGATGCTGATGATAACTACGACGATGATGATCGTGATTAATATTTAAATACACACACACAAAACCACCGCTGTAAAGCTGTGATAACAAAATATTAGACTATTTAAAACAACATTACAAACAGCTCGTGAAGCAGATGATAAGGCTTTTGCTATTTGTGTTTTATATATGTGCAGCATCCACAAGCGTGTGCCCTGCACGTGAAGTACCTTTCTTCTTGGTGTCAACAGACAGCGACATATCAATAACACGGTGTGACGGTGAAATGATGTGAATAGACAGCAACATATCAATAACACAGTGTGACGGTGAAATGATGTGAATAGACAGCGACATATCAATAACACAATGTGACGGTGAAATGATGTGAAGGAAGATTGACGTTCCAATTATAACAATTCACATTTATCTTACCTTTCACAAGGTCAGACAGGTGCAAACGTGTTTACAGTGTTACATTTCCAACAATCCGCAAGAATGTTTTTTTCCATTTTAAAATGTTCCCTTGCCAAGTTTACACCGGGCAGGCTGAGTCACATCTAGAACAGCACGGCGGCAACCCTTTAAAGTGCAGACCACAGGCAAACATAATCGTTACCTTTCCTGGGGCTGATTTTGTATAGATTCGGTGTGTCAAACTTCTGAAGAGCCACAGATCTATGCAAAAATCTGGTGATGGGCCGCGCCTATAAATCAAGTAAATTTTGCTTACATCTTACATCCTTCCCGTGCCGCTAAACGTCACAAAGGGCCAGCTTTGGTAGTTCGCCAAGTTTTCCTGTTTTCGGCGAGTTTTTCAAACTCATCAGGGGATTTTATGCCTACTTATTTGACCTCTTTTAACAATGCCCTGTTTAGAGTTTCACATGATCGACCTCCTTTTTTTCGGCCTGTTGTGTTCCACTTGATAGCTCGTTTGGGATTCTCTGAATGTTTATTCTCATCACGTGACCAATATATGTCAATATCCTTTTTATGATCTCTCATGAGACAGGTTATTGCTTGTTAATATGCCTAATCTCTTGAATTTGTTCCACATTATACTGAGTTCTTTCATTAGGCATGTGTTTACAGAAGTCTAATTTGTTGTCTATTTCTTTAGTTGTTTCCGGCTTTCGCATTCATAAAGGATGATGGATATTAATTTTAAGGGAATAATCTTAGCTTGGTTTTTGTCCTTATAACTTTAGAATGTCATATGTTCTCAAGATTCTAGCTTTTGCAATTCTAATTCTAGTGTCTAGAAACTTTAGCTGCAGAAGTATGCAAATTGGTGTACTTCTTCAAGAGCTGTTCCTTCTACTATGTAGTTTTTCCTTCTTGATGAATGGGAAGTTTCACTATTTTTTTTTTGTTTACTTATTAATTTCAAGTCTTATTTTGCTAAACAGTGAAGACAGAGTATCTGTTTTTTCTTGCATGGAATTCACATTGTCACTGATAAGAGTTATGTCATCAGCAAAATCAGGATCTTCCAGTTAGGTCCGATGTACCCAATCAGTGTCGGTTTTACCTGTGCAGCATCTTTTCATTATGAAGTCTATGGCAATACTAAAAAGCAAGGGAGATAGTGCACATCCTTGTTTCACTCCTGTTTCAATCTGGAATAATTCACCCATTCTTTCTTCTGTGTTGACTGCACAAACATGTCCGTTGTACAGGTCCTTAATGATGATGAAAGTTTTAGATGGTATTCCATATATTCGTAAAATTCTCCACAGTGAATATCTGTTTATGTCATCAAATGCATTTTTGAGGTGTATGAAGTTAAGGATTAATGGTTTTTGCTTTTCGGTATGTTTTTCAAGTATTATTCTTAGAGTAAAGATCTGGTCGAGACAGCTTCTCCCTTTTAGAAATCCTGTTTGTTCTTCTTTAGTTGCAGTATCAACTATATCTTTAATTCTATGCAGAATAACTATGCAAAATACTTTTGGCACAACTGATAGTAAGGTTACTAAGGTTGCCTTTGTGGGTATTTTACCAGTGATTGCTTTTTTTCCATTTAGAAGGGACCTTTTCTTCTTTCCAACCTTTATTAAACATTCTCTGTAGTTGGCTCATGTTGTCACTGTTAATAGCTTTGAACATTTCGACTGTTATTTCATCTTCACCTGCAGCTTCGTTGTTAGCCATCAGCTTCACTGCTGTTTCAGTTTCGTTCAATGTAATTTCATCTAGGTTGGCATTTAGTTGTGGGGTTGGTAAATCAGTTTTTTTTTTTTTTTGCTAGCCTATATAAAAATATCGGTCACGTGATGAGAAGAAACGATCAGAGAGTCACCAAAACAAGCTACAAAGTGGAACACAACAGGCCGAAGAAAAAGACGTCGACCACGTGAAACTCTAAAGAGGACATTGTTAAGAGAGACCAGTTCAGTTCATCTCTTGATGAGATTGAAAAACTCGCCGAGGACAGGAAATCCTGACGAACTACCATGCGGGCCCAATGTGACGTTTAGCGGCACGGGAAGGATGTAAGATGTCAGATATAAAAAGAAAAAAAATGTGTCAGTTATGAGATCAAGCTGAACTGACTGCATTTAATTAGTTCTTCAGCTTTTTACAAATGTTTGTAGTTTTTCTTTGAGACAACGCTTAATTTTAATCAGATAAGCTGCATTTTCATAACAAATTCGTCCGCAGAAACAAATCCCCCGGGGTCTCAGATGGCCCGCGGGCTGGTATTTAGACCCCCCCCCCCCCACACACACACACCACTGCCCCTCTCCATCCCGTATAGATTAATTAGTATTAGCTAAGGCTCCAGTGGGTGAAGACGCAGCCTTATGTTAAGCAATCAGACCTGACATGCTAGCCTCAGGTTTTGGGAACCATAGCTGACCAAGACCCCGCCCCACCTCTCCGGTGGTAGCCTCATTAGCTTAATTCTTCCCCATTTTTGCCTAAGGGGCGAGGTATCGTCAAAGTCCCCATGGTGGTGGAGTCTGCTAAAGAAGTATTTCACACCCCCTACTTTTAAGCTGCACTCCGGGACTAAAAATATAACTCCCATAACCCGCTCCCACTCCGATACTTTGCTCTGCCTAAATACCTCCACAGCATCGGCTGCATAGAAAACAAGCTCGCAGTTACAGGGAGACAC
This sequence comes from Achatina immaculata, assembly GCA_009760885.1. Classification (NCBI taxonomy): domain Eukaryota; kingdom Metazoa; phylum Mollusca; class Gastropoda; order Stylommatophora; family Achatinidae; genus Lissachatina; species Lissachatina immaculata. The sequence goes on from CM019698.1 coordinate 36,577,116, forward strand.
CACAAGAGAAGGGAGGAGGAGACAAGGCAGGACCTAAGGCCTCAAAAAGTCTGACACCAGATCTAGCCAGTCAGTCAGTCATTTGCATGTCCCTTGCGGAACTTTGCCTCCCTAACAGCTTTCCTGTAGGCCTCTCGGTTGTGAGCAAGATCCCCTGCTGCAGATTCATCCATTTGCAGATTATCAAAGATGTCCTGCAGCCATCTTCACCTTGGTCTTCCTCTCTTTCTTTTCCCCATTATGTACCCTTCCAAGATCTAGTCAACCAGATTTTATTTTACTAGCTCTAGTACCAACCACAAATGAGCTTCAGAGTGTTCCATAATATGTGTCTAAGCCGGGAATTAACGCAGTGGCCGTTTTTGCAGTATGTCGTTAATGATAGGTCTCTGTTGTTAAAACATTGATTTCTTTACAATGTTTTAAATATGCCTCTATTTACGGCAGTGAGATGGAATTCACTGAATACATGTTTCCCATCCCTGAAACTGAAAGTCTTATCCACGTTACAAGTTCATACTACAGATTTTTTCCCCCATCTTAATCAGTGACTTTTCACCAGCTCAATCAGTAGCACGCATTTGTTTACTTGTTGAAAAGAGTTTCGTCAGATTGTAGGGAGATTGATTATCGTTTTTCTGTGTAAGGGACGTAACTGAAATAAAACTGGGATTTCATAGACCTGTCTCCCTTTGTACGATGCTAATTTCAACTATTGCTCCGTCGGTTTACATAAGATATGATTGTCGTTGACATTTGCTTGGCAGTGTATATCCAGTGTCTGTTTTTTGGTAGTTTTACTCTGTACCAGGCAACCTGTAGCTCGCCAGCTGCATCGTTTATAATCTTTAATTTATCAGCTACAGACAAGAATGTGGCCCGCCGGTAGTGGCACACAGGCAGTGGCAAAGACACCCTTCGTAGATAAGCTTCAGACGGAGTCACTCCTGTCAAAAACGTTTGGTTATGTCCCTTTTCAAGCTTGTGATAGGAAGGTGATGGACTCCTGCTTAATCTAATCTGTCCAGTCTCTGAAGGGAACTTTGGCTATATTCAGTCTTTAGGTTTACCTGTCCTCCACGTGTGGGAATATTTTCATATTTGAACCATTTTATTTCAGTTTTTTTAAAAAATATAAGTATTTAGTTTGATAAAATATCACAATTATTACACTTCGTTCAATTCATCAGGCACTGGGACCTTCTGCTAGGCATGTCCCTCAGTGTCCAGATAAGAAGATATCAACAGGTCTCGGTCAGTCAAATGTCGGGCCGCGTGGCGTAGGTGATCATTTCTCTCCACAATTCCCTGTCTTTAGACTTGATTATGAGATCCACTAGTGACTTTCTTCCTAGCCACACTGACAGCCCATCCAGTAACTTCTCTCTCTGTCTTCCTCTGTCTCTTCTTCCCTCAATTTTTCCAGTTGCCACAATGTGTTCCAATTTTCCTCTTCTCAGAAAATGTCCTACAAATCTCGCTTGTCTGTCTTTGATCTTTGCTGTAATTTGCATTTTAACTCCAGTCTGTCTTGAGATTTCTTCTTTGGTTTTCTTAGCTGTCCATGGTACCTTCAACATCCCTCTTATGACCCACATTTCCATGTCCTCAACCAGGTCTATGTTGACTGTTCATCATTTCCTCTCAGTTTAGTTTCTTCTTCTTGTGGTTTCGTTTATCTCACACAGTCTACGAAATATGCCTTTTTTCTTGTGTACTTGAACATTTCTTGTGTTTAATTTACTATTGCTACAACTTATTTTCTTCCATATTTTGATCTATCTTCCTGTTTATCACGTCTGATTTCTTGACAGCAGCAGAGAGAATACAGTTTATATAAGCAGAAGAAGGTAAATTTTAAAAAAAAGATAGAAAATGTTAGGCCCATATTTCCAAGACCTTCGGCAGCATTTACTTTCCTAGATTTCTCTGGTATCTATTTTTAGTGGCTGTGTGGAGCCCGGGGCATTTCTTGGTGTGGTGGTAAAGAGGGAAAAAAACACACTTCTGGGACTTGAGTCAGGTATCACCGGATTAGTAGACCAAGTGTCTAACCACTCAGCCAACCAGGCTGAAGGAGATAAAGAAGGAGATAAAGAAGGAGATAAATTTGTTTGATCGGTTCTCAGAGGCCATTTAATCCTGAAACAGAGCTTCAGCTGTTAGCCAGCGAATGTCACTGGGGTAGAAGATGGATAACAACAACTTCATAAAGAAGAGTGACATGACAGCCCATCTAGAAAGACAACGAAGAAAACTAGTAAAGATGAGAGACCTTCGTCCAAGTAGCTAAATCTGATGATGTTCTTGAAAATAAAATGTAAAATAACTCACTCTTTGACGTGATCCCGTTATTTTTTGTAACCAAATCATATTAACAGAGGTTCTCAAACTACTTAGTGACGGGTATTTACTCGCCAGAGAAAGGTCTTTTGAACAGGGTTTCTCAAAATGGAGTCACTGGATATAAGAAAATGATATAACCAATCGCCGACTGAAATACGAGTGCTCATCCAGTGAATGATGAAGGCAGGAAACTAACTTAAATGGGCTCTTCTCTCTCTCCCTTTCTCCCCTCCCCCCCCCCCCCCCCCCTCTCTCTCTCTCTGTTTCCTGCAGTTTCTTACATGAGTGTTTTCTGTGATATACTGTCAGGTGGTAGTCGTGTAACGTGGCCACACCATTTGTCTTGCTGTTTCTGGATGTAGTGTAATACTAGTGTTATTCCATCCTTTGCCCTAATAAAGTCATTAGTCTCTTCTTGTTACATTTAGCGTTCCCCTCAAACATCTTACTTGTGCTGTGACGATTTTCCGTCTGTTCTTAGTAGTCTGACATCGTTAGCTCGAAGCTGGAAGATTATGTTGCATGGCTCATAATTTAAGTTTTTAAAAAGTATAACAATTTATGAATTTACACCTAGAATATAATCGATAATTATAAGCCACCCATCCCCACAATCCATCCCTGCTTAAAAATCAACTTATATTTTCTGATTTTCATCTTCTTTTATTGTTTTCCGTTTCCGTTATTTTGGTAGAGACACATCATATTAGAAGACTGTTTAGATTAGAAGTACGTGTATGTTTAGATTAGAAGTACGTGTATGTTTAGATTAGTAGTACGTGTATGTTTAGATTAGTAGTACGTGTATGTTTAGATTAGAAGTATGTGTATGCTTAGATTAGAAGTACATGTATGTTTAGATTAGAAGTACGTGTATGTTTAGATTAGAAGTATGTGTATGCTTAGATTAGTAGTACGTGTATGTTTAGATTAGTAGTACGTATATGTTTAGATTAGAAGTTCTTGTATATTTGGTTTAGAAATACGTGTATGTGTAGATTAGAAGTACTTGTATATTTGAATTAGAAGTACGTGTATATTTAGATTAGAAGTACATGTATGTTTAAATTGGAAGTACGTTTATGTTAACCTGTGTGACACTTAATGACGTTGTTGATGTTGTTGTTCTTGATGCTGTTGATGATGGTGATGATGGTTATGATGATGATGGTAATGTTGATGATGATGATGGTGATGCTGCTGCTGTTGCTGATTATGATTATGATGATGTTGATAATGTATTAGCTGATTTCAAACTTGCTAAACATCATGCTTGTGTAGCTGGTATGCAGAAGGTGGCTTGCAGTTGCTCAGATCTCTTCATGTGGCATGTCCTTTCTAGAACGGTGTCCCTCTCACAGCGTCCCTGAACGCAGTACGGTCTTGCCCAAGTTGACCAGCATCTCGCACTGACACAGTCAGACTGTCCATGATGTCCTGAGTCAACCTATGTCGGGGTCGTCCCTTTTCTCTCTTACTGGGCACATCTTCTTCAGCAATTCTTGCATATGATCTGCCTGGCCGACCCGCCACCAGATCTGTGTACTTACTTCAGACTGGTCCTGACAGGTATCTTGGCAGTGTAGTTTGCCGTTCCTTTCCGTCCTGGCAGTGAGTGTTACAAGTCTGTGGTCGTAGCCATTGTCTCCACAGTTGAGATCCTCTGCCTACCATCGTAGAGTGGGGACTATGGCCCGCAATAACTACAGGCTGCTCCCACTGCTTCATTCACGAGCTGGTCCCATGACTTCAGCTATCTCTAAACAGGCATTCACGAGCTGGTCCCATGACTTCATCTATCTCTAAACAGGCATTCCACCTTGCCCAAGGTTGTCCCCTAGAGTAGTAATATACCTACCCCGCTACTCCAGTTTTCGCAGATAACTTCCTATATTTTCTTCCTGTACCATCCACGCTATCTAACTTCAATCAGCAGGCTGATCATCGCTGGACTATCAGTACATAAGAAAGTTACATTTCGCAAAAAAGGCATGAGATCTTAATCCGTTGGTTCCATGATGCCAAGATGTGTTTATGGCTATGAAGATCAGACCACTTACAGGGACCATGTGGAGTGGGCGTTCGGTTTCAGACAGCTAAGGGATTTTTTTAACTTGACTGCGTCTTAAATTTCAAATGCCGTTCACGGCGTTACAGGTAGCACCTGCTCTCTCGGGGAAATTACATGGAGATAACTTTGAGGTTTAGCAGAAGCCAGCGGCAGATCAACTCATAACATCTACCTGAAGACAGGCATAGACAGACAGACAGACCAGCAGCTTCTTTTTCAATCTTCCTGGAGCTGTGAACTAATGTCCTTTGCAGCGGAGGTAAAGCATTGTGTCGGACTGGGAGCGGGTTATGGCAGCTATTTTTTCAGTCCCTGTGCGCAACTAAAAAGTAAAAGTGTGCATACTTCTTTAACAGACTCCACCACCTTGGTAAAATAGTATTGTGTGGCGGTGTGTTTACTGTACTGTGTTATAGTGGGCACTGGTTAAGCCGTGCTGTGCTGTCTTGATGCCCAAGCTGATTCTGGTTTGTACCTATCTTGAAAGCCGTGTTTGTGGGTTTTGCTGGATTTGTTATGCACATAATTCCAGCCATCAACTTCACGTTTCTGGATTTGTTATTCACTGTCTCCAGCCATTCTTCACTTCCAGGCTCTTATAACCCTAAGTTTGCAACACACTGATACAGAAGTCAAGTCAGTCCTGCGTGTCACTTGACACGAGGATTTATTGATAGAACTGATGATAATGCTGATGGAGATGACAATAATCCGACTGCCGGCAGGTTACCCCTGCCATGTGGCGAGTCCATTCATACTAACAAAAGTGCAGAACAGATATAACGTCCACATACTCCACGGAGACATCACACAAAGCGTCCACACAGGTACACATTCAGACGAAATCTCAATCACTCAGGCTTTCTCTCACAATTCTCAGTCACGGGATTCTCAAACCACGTGACCTTCCGGACCTTCAAAATAAAGCCTCATAAGGCGAGAAATGCCCTTTCTGTAGAGAACAAACAAGTTATCTCCCTCACTGCTACAGTGAGGACTATGGCGATTGCTGCCCTGTTAGCCAGGCTAGGGCTGTTACTGAGGGTAACAAAGTACAGGTGTGGGCAGTGCTTTGTTCGTGAACCCTGACCCCGGTATATCAGCTTTGGGTTGCTGATAGCCAAAAGGAGCAGCCTTATGTTCTCAATGCTTGTTTCGCATACTCCACAGCCAGCATGAAGCCTTTTCTGCTGTTTCTGAAAGGCTTTTCAATGCCCTTGCTCTTGCTTGTCCCTTTATGCCCAGTTGCTTACATAGGTCGTATGCTGATGTTGATACGAACCATCTTGCTCCCACATCTACAGCTATCACTTTTGCCCTGATTCCTGTCCCCTGCCTCAGTTCCTTGACCAGATCATTGTACTTCTCACATTTGAATAGATGTTGCTCCTCTATTCTTGTTTCGTACGGAACCGTAAGCTCGATCATTATTAGTTCCTGTTTTTCTATGGAGTACACTACAATGTCCGGTCGCATACCTGTGTTCTTGATGGCAGTCGGATATTCTCTTCTTCCTGGAAGGTCAGCTATCACATCCCAGTCATTTGTACCATCTAGCAGTGATGGTAAGGGAATGTCCCTGATTCAATATTCGATGTCGAACCACCGCCTATGAAGTATTTAGGTGGGACCTAAACTCTTTTGCTGTTATTTGCTTTATCTTTTGCCCTGTCTATGATGTCCACTAGTTCTTGCAGCACTCTGTTGTGCCGCCAGGTGTAGCGTCCTTGACCTAATGATACTCTGCATACTGATAGCACATGTTCCAATGTTTGCCTTTCATTGCAGAGAGGGCACTTTGTGTCTTCTGATAAACCAAATTTGTGTAGGTTGGAGCCTGTAGGCTACCAAACCTGTCTTAGTCCTTCCTTTTCTGGTTCATGTGTCTTCTTGAACATTTTCTGGGCATGGTTCTACTGCTTTCTTGTTGCTTCTATTTTCCTCTGTCTTCTGGACTTTTTTGGTGTTACTTTTTCTCTTTTTGTCTGTTTGGTTCCAAACTCTTTGTGAAGTGATATGAAAGTACCAAATTTTTCCAGTTTTTTGCTCAAGGTTTTCCCTCTCAGCTGTTTGTCCAATTCTTTGCATAATCCTGTGTCCAGGTTTTCCTACATGCTTTTGGCACTTGCTGGTGGGAAGTTAATCTTGTCCCTGGTCTCGTCGGAGGGCTGCATTGTCTCCTTGTTGCCTGACCCAACCTGAATATTACCTTGCAGACTAGATAGATAGACAGATAGCCTATTTACATCTTACATCTTACATCCTTCCCGTGCCGTTAAACGTCACAAAGGACCAACATGGTAGTTCGCCAAGTTGTTTTCCCGTTTTCGGTGAACTTTTCAATCTCATCAAGGGATGTTATGCCTATTAAACTTAACAATGTCCCCTTTAGAGTTTCTTCGGCCTGTTGTGTTCCACTTGATATCTTGTTTTGGAATTTTCTGACTGTTTCTTCTCATCACATGACTGACATATGTCAATCTCCTTTTCTGATCACTCATGAGACAGGTTGGTGTTTGGTCTTCTGTCCTGTCTCTGCGTTGTTCTTGAATTCGTTCCACTTTATACCGAGTACTTTCCTTAGGCATTTGTTTAGAAAAGTCTAATTTCTTCTCTATTTCTTTAGTTGATTTCCAGCTTTCACATGCATAAATGAGGATGGAAATTACATTTGAATTGAATAATCTTAGCTTGGTTTTTGTTCTTATAACTTTTGAGTTCCAATATGTTCTCAAGATATTTGAAGGTCAAAGATGCATTTGTAATTCTAACTTCCCTTCTGGTGTCACCATCCTGGTCCATGTAGCTGCCGAGGTATGCGAAGTGGTGTACTTCTTCAACAGCTGTTCCTTGTACGCATATTTTTAATTCTTGATTAATGGGAAGTTTCATTATTTTTGCTTTTTTTCCCCCTGTTAATTGCAAGCCCTATTCACACACGCACACACACACACACACACACACACACACACACACACAGAGAGAGAGAGAGAGAGAGAGAGAGAGAGAAACTCTTATTTAACCAGAGGAAAAAAATAATAAACAGAAAGAAATAACAAGAAACCTGATAGAAACTGGATGACGTGCCAGAGAGATTTTACCTGAGTGACGTCATAGCCAAGCTGGGGAAGGCCTGATAGCGAGTTATGGAAGATGAAGGTAAAGCTGTTTTGTGCTGAGGTCACCATTTCTTTCCTTGTCTCATATTTCCTTACCTTTCTGTCTTTTTTGTCTCTCTATCCAGTTTTGTTTTCCTTTTATTTTCCTATTTTTAATTATTTAAAAACTAGAAAAAAATAATTTGTTCGTTTCAGTTTTTTATTTTGAAATATTCCTTTGAATGTTGTTTTATTCTTTCAGTTTACATTTCTTTCTTTTGTGCTTGTTTCTCTCCATATTCTGTTGTGAATGATTGTTATATGTACTCCTCCAAAGTTATTGCTTTGCTTTCATTCTTCCTTTTACATTCTGTCTTCTTTTTAATCACTCTGATTTTCTTAATGTCTGTCTTAGTTTAGTTTTTATTTATTTTCTTTCTTCTTCCTTTTACATTCTGTCTTCTTTTTAATCACTCTGATTTTCTTAATGTCTGTCTTAGTTTAGTTTTTATTTATTTTCTTTCTTCTTCCTTTTACATTCTGTCTTCTTTTTAATCACTCTGACTTTCTTAATGTCTATCTTAGTTTAGTTTTTATTTATTTTCTTTATTCTTTCTTTTACATTCTGTCTTCTTTTTAATCACTCTGACTTTCTTAATGTCTGTCTTAGTTTAGTTTTTATTTATTTTCTTTCTTCTTCCTTTTACATTCTGTCTTCTTTTTATCACTCTGACTTTCTTAATGTCTATCTTAGTTTAGTTTTTATTTATTTTCTTTATTCTTTCTTTTACATTCTGTCTTCTTTTTAATCACTCTGACTTTCTTAATGTCTGTCTTAGTTTAGTTTTTATTTATTTTCTTTGTTTTATTACCGCTTCCTATCTTTTTCTTTCTCTCTGATTCATTTGTTTTTCTTTATTTTGTCCTCTTTCTCTCTTGCTTACTTCCTCTCCTCGGCGTATTGTACATCTGCTTATGTCCGTGGTGGGGCAGTCTATCCTGCCTTCCTTCCTTCTCTTGTTCTTCCCATCCAGAACTGTTTCCCCTCAAAGCTGAATGTATATTGTCTCCAGAGTCTAGTATTCTTTCTTTTTTTCTTTCTTTCTTTCTTACTTCCTTCCTTTTGTGTCTATTCCTCTTCTTCACTATCTTCGTTTGTTTTTTTTTTCATCTTTTATTTCTCTCTCTCTCTCTCTTTCTCTCACTGATTGCATAAATCAGAGTGTGGAATACATGAACAAGAGATACGTTTATTATTTATTTATGTAATCATTTAATTGTGTCTTCATGATTATTATGCTCATTAACAAATGCTGAGTGACTGTGACTGAGTGAAAGCTGTATGATGAAGGGCAGAATGTCAGACGGGCCTGGGTGTCAAATTCTTAACCCTTTGAAAATGAAGTATGTTCGTTCGTTTCGTGCGGGTGTGTATGTGTGTGTTTCTCCTCTTCCTCCTCATCTCCTACTCATCCTCCCTCACCTCCTCATTTCTATATCTCGCTGTCTTGAATGTCTGTGGGAACTTCAGAGTTGGAAGACAAAGCTTAGATTACTAGACTAGTCTACAAGTTCTATCGTCACTCTTTCAGAAAAAAAAAACGCAGTTCGTTGATTCCCTCTACCTGCTCTTCTTCTCACATTTTGCTCAACAGTTTCTAACTGATAAAGTTTTACAGAACTGAAATCTGGCAGATTTCTCCACACCTCTCCACAAAAACCCCACATCCTTGTCTAGTCACAGCAAACAAATCTGTGTTTTATGACGTCACATCCGGTTTGAAGTGAGCAAGAGTTGTCTTTCCCTCATCCGCTGCTCACGAATGCCCGTGCCCTTTCGCTCGCGGCCTATGTATATACAACAGACCAGAACGAGGTTCCTGGTGAGAAGATCAAACAAACTAACCTATTTTGAGCCGTGCTACCCCCCCTGGATCGACCCGACATTTTGAAGAGCGTGTCCATCGACAGCTGTCTGTCCTTCTCGGCTGTGATAAACTTGTTATTCATACATTCTCCTGGAAGTTGCTGAAAGATTTAGAAAAGTTCCCGCCCAGCAGAAAAATGGTACATAAGTTTAGAGAAGATACTTGGAGATCTCGGCTCATAACTGGCTTTAGTGGTTCGTGCTGGCGTGTTTGTGTGAGTGCCGGTCCCTCATGTGTGGGCAGTTACTCTCCTTCAGTCATCTCATCACAGTGGACTTTATCATCTGGTCTTAGTGGACTTTATCATCTGGTCTTAGTGGACTTCATTACTTGATCTTAGTGGACTTTTTCACCTAATCTTAGTTGACTTCATCATCTGGTCTTAGTGGACTTCATTACCTGATCTTAGTGGACTTTTTCACCTAATCTTAGTTGACTTCATCATCTGGTCTTAGTGGACTTCAGAGTTGTACATGAAGCGATAGTTCGGTATAAGGTGAAACAAAAAATGGTAAAAGTAGCCCTGTTATACCATGGAGACATCTGGTGGACAAGGCGTTAGTGCCTATATTTCCCTTGACCTGTCGGCCATATTATGATGTGGTCAGTATCACGCCTTCAGAAGAGGCTAGGTATCTATTTCTTCAAATGCATAGTTGGGGTATCTCAAGAAGGATTCGCACCGCCGATCTTCCCTGTGCGAGGCTAGTACGCTAACTAATGTGCTACTCGTTGCCCGCAAGGTCTTGACTGACATCTGTTATTCTTTTGCTTTATTTTGTCTTTTACTACTTTCTTCTATTTTCTAATTATTTTCATATTGCTCCCGCCTCATTAATAGAGATTTATTTCCTTCTCTTTAGATATAAGACATTTGTAGGACCTTTACATGATATATGCTCTAAGGTATGGCACAATAATTAGTGTATAAGTATATAACTATGCACGAAGCACTGCAGTAAAGCTGTGATACCAGAATGTATACAATAGGAAAAACAGTAGGAGCAGCTTTATTACTTAACGATTACAAAGTTGTGACGTTTCGTCGTGAGCCTTAATCATACAAAAACGTACAGGACGAAGAAATAGAGAGATGCGATAAAGTATAGATTCACATGAATACTATTTTAAAAAATAAATAAATAAAATAAAATAAAATAGAATTTAAAAAAATTTTTTAAAGAGTACTTAGCTGTAAATTATAAGGTATGACTTGTCCGGCGGTGTGGGTCAGGAATGGATTTAGTAGAACGTGGAGACTGTTTAAATAGAGACCTGTGACATGTGGTCGGTATGTTGTAATTGGGGGTAGTGGATGGGGAACCGGGGGGGGGGGAGAGAAAGTGATACAATATTGACCTAGCTAGGAGAAGTTGAAACAGATGATTGGGGAAAAGGGGTTGCAGAGTGATGCTGTGAGGAAGTTTGAAAAGTAAGAAGGGGTGGACTTAGTGGAGAGGTACTACAATGATTGAAGAGAATGTTACGTGTAGCTAAACAGCGAGTTTAACCCATGTGCCTCCAGCGTCCCATAATTTTGAATGCAACGGTTCTCAAGTGCCAGGCGGCTTGTGCCATCTGGCACTTGAGAACCGCTGCATGTCACATTGTTGACACCTATACCACCTATATTGCATAGAACCTGACATACAAGTGTATATTGCATAGAACCTGACATACAAGTGTATATTGCATAGAACCTGACATACAAGTGTATATTGTATAGAACCTGACATACAAGTGTATATTGCATAGAACCTGACATACAAGTGTATATTGCATAGAACCTGACATACAAGTGTATATTGTATAGAACCTGACATACAAGTGTATATTGCATAGAACCTGACATACAAGTGTATATTGTATAGAACCTGACATACAAGTGTATATTGTATAGAACCTGACATACAAGTGTATATTGTATAGAACCTGAGCTACTGTAGACACATCTAACATGAGCGTAGGGTACTGATGGAAATGACTTGACAACGTAGCGATTGATATTCAGACCAAGAAGACTTTCTTAGCAAAGATATTAATGTTAACAAGAAAGTTATGTTAGCGTAGGTGCAAACAATTACAAGATTTGTTAGCTAAGATATGAAGGAATATCGACAAAAAGTATTCTAACACAGAAAAAGATACTGAGAAAAATTTTTCTTAATATGTGCAGACACCCACAAGAATTGTGTGTTAAAACAGGCGGTAACATTCACAGGAACTGCTTGTTAAAATAGGTGCAAACATTGACAAGAATTATTTGTTAAAATAGGTGCAAACATTCACACGAATTATCTGTTAAAAGAGTTGCAAACATTCACAAGAATTATTTGTTGATATAGATGCACACGTTCACAGGAACTGCTTGCTAAAAGAAGCAGAAGCAAACAAAAGAACTTAAAATAGACACAGCCATTCACAACCTTTGTTTGTTGAAATAGGTATACCCATTCACAGGAATTGTTTGTTAAAATAAATACAAACACCCATAAGAACTGTTTGTTAAAACAGGTACAGCCATTCATAACAACTGTGTGCTAAAATAGGTGCAAATGTTCACAATAACTGCCTGCTGGCATACGTATAGGTACATACATTCACAAGAATTGTTTGTTAACATACAAGTAGATACATATATTCATAAGAATTGTTTGTTAACATACAAATAGGTACATACATGCATAATAACGGTTTGCTAAAATAGGTACTCGTACGTACGCTCATTTCTGTACATAAATTCTTCTTTCACTCCTCTAGTTGATAGCACTTTCCGTTCAGAATAAACTTCAACGATAAACATATTTAAGGAAGAAAAAAGGCTTCGTTTAATCAAGTGAGGGTCGGCCTGTAGATAAAGATGCGTTCCAATTTTGTCAAGGCCACGCGTGCCTGCTCAGTTCTGAGTGTAGCCTAGAGCAAGGACTGGTGTCTGCCAAGGCTACAACTGGTGTGTTGCCATGGAGTTGAGTGGTTGTTGTGTGAAGATAAAATCATCAAGGAATGGTGGTTTGCGTGAAGGTAAAGTTGTGAAAAGATGAATCGTGAATAGAGATGGATAAAGGAAACTATTATGTAAGTTATGAAGCTGATGATAATTGTAAAAAAAAGTGGCGATGTAATGGTAAATGATGAGCATAGAGGTGGTGTGTGGCATACATGAGAAAGGTGTTGAGGATCCAAGTGGTGATCAAGTATACTCATGTGAAATGGATAATTTATTTATTAGATTTAATAAAAAGTCTCAAGATTATATCAGAAAGGAATGTAAACATAAAACTAATGCAGTAAACGATATAATGTCGATGGAGGTATATGGTACAGTTTTACAAAAAAAAAAAGATACAAAGAGCGAGGAATGTGGGCAGAAAGAAGAATGAAAGAAAGTAAGATGAGGACATATAAATGAAGAACACACACAGTCCAATGTTTTTCAGGGATCACATACAAAATAACAACAGATTAAACAAAAAAGAAAAACATATGAAAATTACACATTTAGCTTTCTTTTATTTTGTAGAAGGAGGGGAGGGAGGGGGGAGTATCGTTCTTGTAAGATTCATTTTTATTTATTTTTTAAAAGTATAATCTGAAAACTGCAGATATCTTTCTTGAATGTCATGTCTTTATTTGAAACTGATGTATCTAAAAAGAAATGTTATCTGTTCAATAAAGGAAGAGTCTGGTGTCGCATCTGCTACCACAGAAAAGTACTAGTCAGACTGTGTCTCTAACAACACATGTTGTTTGATAAGATTTGGGCATTCTGAAATATTTTCAATTTGTGAGTCAGGGGGTAGATAATGAACTTTCAGGTCGCTCAGCCGTTATCTGTGATACTTCTATACGTAGCACGTGCAAGCCAAGGATGCGATCCCACTTACAGAGCACTTGTATGAACCCTGCAAGTTTCCATTGTTTGAATCACCAGAGCAATGGGACAGTCATTAAAAGCAACGTTCTCTCAAGAACAGTCCGACATTGATGCGCGCTTTAAAACTTTGAAATATTTCACAGCTTCTCTCTTGCTCGACGCTTCTAATATGGCGCCAACTCCTGGTGGAAGGCGCTGTTCTAGCTAACCTATGTAGCATTCCTTGTGGATATTGCATTTTTCATGTTATAAAATCCTGCTGTACAGTTTCCACCAGCCACCCATCAGCTGATGTCAGCGCTGACTTTGACGTGCTGTGTTACATGTAAAACAAGACAATGCTTATTTCTCTTGACTCGAGGCAAGCCAAATTTTGGATTTGCTAACAAAGGAAGGGAAATAATTTTGTATATTTCCGTGCAGATTTAACGCCCATGTTAATTTTAATGACAAAATTGATTTTTCATAGTAGTGGCCCTTAAGACTGAGGTGTGTTGCGTTTTTTTGCATCTGACTTTTGAAGTTTGTGTTGATGATATGAATAAGATTTTGGGGCTTGTGAGTTAGTCTGGGGGTTGAAAGTTGTGTAGAGTAGACGTACATTTTGTAGTTGTGATTCCTGTTAGAAATGTAGTTTGTGAGAGAGTTTTCATGGCGATGTTATCTCATTAACCTGGCCAGAACTATGTTCGTTAGTGGCGGACGTCTGTTTTGATGTTTCCTTCATCAAGTCGTATCCATCCATCTTCGCCTGTGGTGTGACTTTAAATATTCATTATATGATTGGAATATCGAGTGATGGCTTTCCTGATTTGTAACAGCAGACGTGGGTGTTACTCCTCTAATGTGTAACTTCTTAAAGTAGCACAGCATGAATATCGTAGCATCTGTGGGATCAGCCTACCAACCAATCTCTGCCTCAACAACCAGATTTCCATTATTGAACCAGTTTTAACTCTACACAGCCTCTCAGATGTTGCTCTCCAGTGATGTTTCGAAATCTCAGTTGCATTATTCTGGGGAGAAAAGCCCAGTTTGCTATGGACGTTGGGGAATATTTTATGTTGGGGGATATGATCTTTGGTAATAGTCGTTTCTATTTATATGTGAAAAGGAAACAGCCGTGACCGTAATGCTAAGCTAAGATTATTCTTGTCACTATTGTAGGCTAGTACTTTAAACAAAGTTTCTAATCTATATCTCGTTGCTGGTTTTAGAAATATCACTCCAACCATATCTCACAGATGAACATGTTGCTTCCTTGACATTTCTTAAGTCTGTAGCTAACATTTATCTGATCACATTTCACGTTTAAATTGTTATCTTCTTCTTTCAGATCATTCTAACTTAATCTGTTTGTCGCACTTTCGACATTCACTTCCACAAAAATCTGTATCTACTTCACATTGCGTTCCAGATTAACTTTTCCTTGGCTGGAGATGAGATTCTCAAGTTTCTTCTGCTTTCAGTGCTATAATCGCACTTAATTCATATTTAAAGAACATTTGCTGTTCCTTTTTTAAAAAATACTTCTATCGTTTTTAACTTTTCTTCTCGTTTATGGGACCCACGTTTTGTCAGAAAAAAATTTGGACTGTCATTTTATAAACTCTTTATAGTTTTTATGTCTGGAAGAAAATCAAAACTGTAGTTTAGGAGCTGAAAGTTGATCTGCTCACTTTTAGTTTACTTTCATGGAAATATTTTGAGATATATCTTCTCACTTGTACTTTCCCCTTTTCCTTTAGTACAGTCGGTAACATAATTACAACAATCACCAAGAAAACACTCCAGACAACTGTGTGTGACATCATGACAGATTGCAGGATAACTAATGTCTGACAATCTGTTTATCACTTTATGTGACGTTATGACAGCCTGCAGGATAACTAATGTCTGACAATCTGTTTATTACTGTATGTGATATAATGACAGCCTACAAGATAATTAATGTCTGACAATCTGTTTATCACTTTATGTAAGATCATGATACATCCTGCAGGCTAACTAATGTCTGACAGTCTATTTATCACTTTATGTGACATCATGACAGCCTGCAGAATAGCTAATGTTTGACAATCTGTTTATTACTATATGTGACATCATTACAGCCTGCAGAATAACTAATGTCTGACAATCTGTTTATCGCTTTATGTGACATCATGACAGCTTGCAGGATAACTAATGTCTGACAATCTGTTTATTACTGTATGTGACATGATGACAGCCTGCAGGATAACTAATGTCTGACAGTCCATGTGTCACTGGGTGTGATATAATGACACAGCCTGCAGGACAATTAATGTATGACAACCTGTTTATCACTGCAAGTGACATCATGACACAGCCGACAAAACATGATATTTTGATTTATTTCAACGAAAAGCATGTTGCACAGCACAAAACTAAACAAAGCTTGGTTAGAAGTTACCTAGCACCGCCCACAGATGCGAACCCACACAGTAACATACCTTTAAACTTCCTGTGCGTTACTAACCTACTTGCGGTCTCGAGAGCACACGCGTACAAAGGCACAAAGATACACACACACACAAAGATACACACACTCACATTATAAAAGGATTTTAATTGTCTTCTTCTTTCTGTCTGTACTGTTGGTGTGTACAATGTGTTAATGGGGATTTTCTTAGGCCGTATTGTATCGCAGTGCTCACGTTAAGCATGTGAATAACAGTCCATGTGACTTTCATCTTGACCTTCGTGAGTTGAGGTTACTGGACTAGTTATACACAGAATTCCAGATCTCACTCTCACTTGATGGATTAGTTAAACATTGTTCCAGACATACTTCTCATCCAGGCTCTTCAAAACCTCACGTTGACGACAACTGGTACAGATAGTCAAGTAAATCCTGGGTAACGGTGACTTGGAACATTTATTGATGGAAGGATGATACTGTTGATGAAAATAACATTAAATCTGACTGCCGGCTGGCTATCCCTGCCATGTGGCCAGTCCAATTATACGTACAACTGCAGTACAACTATCACGTTCATATGTTCCACGAAGACATCACACAGTACAACTATCACGTTCATATGTTCCACGAAGACATCACACAGTACAACTATAACGTTCATATGTTCCACGAAGACATCACACAGTACAACTATAACGTTCATATGTTCCACGAAGACATCACACAGTACAACTATAACGTTCATATGTTCCACGAAGACATCACACAGTACAACTATAACGTTCATATGTTCCACGAAGACATCACACAGTACAACTATAACGTTCATATGTTCCACGAAGACATCACACAGTACAACTATAACGTTCATATGTTCCACGAAGACATCACACAGTACAACTATAACGTTCATATGTTCCACGAAGACATCACACCGCACAAAAAAAAAACGTCCACAAAGTTACACGTTCAAACCAAAACTGACTCCACGCACTCAGCCTTGCCCCCACAATTCCTTGTCACTGGTTTTACAGCCCCCGTGACCTTCTCGCAGGATCTCAGCACGAGAAAATTTTTAAAAAAGGAAAACCCATAATAACGCCCCTACTATCAGCCCAACAGTTTTTACACGAGTACTGCTATAACACAAAGATACACGCACTCAAAGGTGCACATACTCACACACACCACCGATAACCAATATATCTTAAAATAGCCTCCCCCCCCAAAAAAAAATACTTTCAGAAATATTAAGGAAAAGAAATTAGCCATAATAACAGCAAGACAGAGGCATTTATAATTTTTATTATGTTCATAATTTTCTTTCCCAAAGAAGAGCAGAAATAAAGAAACTCACATCCTTTCATTCTCTCGTACCTTTCTCCGTCCCCAGCCCTCTCCCTCTTCAGTATCTGAGCCCTGGAACAATGCACTCCCCACCGTGACTACAAACTCTACTCTAGTGTATGTCGGAACTAGGACAGATTATTAAACCTAAGTTTATTTTCAACACTAGAAGCAACAATTAAAAAAAAAAACATAATAATAAGTAAGGTCAGTGACAGGTCAGCTCCAGGGTGCTCAACTCTGAGTAACAAATTCTGTACCAGCTGAGACAGTAAAAATAGAAGATGCGAGAGAATTTTAATAGTTCGGGGTTTTGTACGTTGAGCACGTAGGAAGGTGCCAAGAGATCGGATGGTCTCGTTTAAGCACGAATGAGTATGTCATTCATCCATAGTATATGTGTGTGTGTGTGAGTTTGATTTAGTTATGGTTTATATCCTGTGATATAACTGCGTGCAAGCTGTACTGTCGATCTCTCCGATCCATCCCAACCCACCCAAGTATGATGGATAGGTGAATGCTATATTAGTGATCTTTTGTGTGTGAATAATATGTGTGTTCTTTATAAGATTTGAAATTCTGCTAATATGAGTATATGCATGGAGGATTTTATGAGCACATAAATGTATGCACTACTGAAGTTTATGTGTATATGCAAGTGTTATATTTTCTGGTCAATAGCTCCTTTCTTGTACAAGAAAACAAATAGATCATTAAGGATCTTATATATATATATATATAAGGTAATCCTGTCATGTCTTAGAGGCACACAGGGATATGGTGCTAGTGCCCATATTTTCCTTGACCTGTCAGCACACTTAGAGGGCGATATGGTTAGTATCACGCCTGGCCGCCTTTCCTTCCCCAACTCTAGAAAAAGTCAGGTACCCATTTCTACAACTGGGTGACTGGGGTGCCTGCGGCCGGATTCGAACCCCCGACCTTCGCCAAGAGAGACCAGTGCACTAACCACTTCGCCACTCAGACACCTATATATCATTCATTCATTCATTTGCATGTACCCTGCGGAACTTTGCCTCCCAAACAGCACTCGTGTAGGCCTCTCGGTTGTGAGCAAGATGGCCTGCTGCTGCTGCATCCATTTGCTGCAGATCGTCAACGATGTCTTGCAGCCATCTTCGTTTTGGTCTTCTTCTTTTTCTTTTTCCCATTATGTATCCTTCCAATACGGTCTTCTTTAAATTATCATGATGTTTAATGTGTCAGAAATGTTAAAGTGTTCTCTCTTTAATCCTCTTTACTAGCCAGCCTTCTTCAATATTAAGCTCTTGTAGTATAGATATATTTGTTCTTTTTGTGTCCACGATATCTGGACAACTCTTCTGTAGCATTTACATTCAAAGGTATTTATGTGTTTCTCAGCTGTTTTGTTAAGTGTCCAGGTCTCACAGGCATTTGTTGCGATGGGAAAGATGCATGCCCTTAAAAATCTTATTTTGTAGTTCTGTCTGATCCTCTCCACAGATTCTTTATTTGTTTTACTTTCTGAAGAGCGATAGATGTCCTCCTTTTAATTTCCCTCATTGTATCTCCATTATTAGTTAGTAGTGATCCAAGATATTAAAAACTCTCCACTTCTTCCAATTTTTCCTCATTTATATATATTTCAGCTGCCTTGTTTGTTTTGTCAGTTGTCATCAATTTAATTTTCTTTGCATTAAGATAGAGGTTCTGCTCTTCGCTGTTCTTACGGACTGACGTAATTAGTTTTTGCATTCCTTTTTGTGTTGTGGACAGTAACACTGTGTCATCAGCATATCTAATCTCTAGTATTTCATAACCTCCAATTGTTATGGCATCGTAATATTCTTTGTCTACATCTTCTCTAAAATTACCCATTATATTTTCAGCATGCAAGTTAAATAAGTAGGGTGACAATATGCACCCCTGACGGACCCCTTGTTTTATGTCAAACCAAGTTGTTGTTTCACCATTTATTCTTACTGCTGCCTGGTGGTCTAGATACAGTATTGATGTTAATTGTATCAAATCTGTTGAAAATCCCATTTTTTCCATTATTTCCCAAAGTTTCTGGTGTTGTGCACAATCAAATGCTTTTGAGTAGTCTATAAAGGATAAATATTGATTCACATTAAACTTTCTGCATTTCTCTATTATTAATCTTAGATTGAATATATGACCTCTTGATCCTCTTCCTTGCCTGAAACCAGCTTGGACCATATTGACTTCTTCTTCTATTTTCTATCGAAGTCTCCCATTATGATTTTTAACAGAATTTTACTGGCATGACTAATCATGGCAACAGTTCTGTAGTTTGTGCATAATTTCAGGTTACCCTTCTTTGGCAGTGGTATGAATACAGTTCTTTTCTATTCTTTTAGGCAAATACCTGAATGCCATATCTTTTTGCACAGTGCATGATAGATTGCTGCACACTACTTTCCTCCTGCTTTAATAAATTCAGCTGTTATCTCATCACATCCTGGTGATTTACCATTTTTCAGATTCTTTATTGCCCATAAAGCTTCTTCAATTGTTGGATCGAGTTCTTTCTCCTCCAATAATAATTCACACTGTTGATTTCTGTTTCCACAGTCAGTTGTTTCATACATTCTTTTGCAATATTCCTTCCATCTTTCTAGAATTTCCTCTGTCTCTGTTAAGGTATTCCCCATCTCTTTACAAATTACATTTAGCTTAACTGTGACATTTCTCATCAATGTCTTCATTTCTTTAAACATTTCACTATCTCTTCCACACTTCTGATGTTCTTCTATTCTTTCACAACAATCTTGTATGTATTGTTTTTTTGTCTTTTCTTATGTTTCTTGGTACTTCTTTTATTAAAGTTTTATATTTCTCTTTGTTGTTGTTCGTCACTTTCCATTTCGTCTTCATTTCTCTACGGTGTTTTATCAGTTCTAGTGTACCTCGTGTAATCCATCCATTCTTTTGTGTTTCTTTACTGGAACCATGTCTTTAGCTGTTGTTATTAAGAGATCTCTGGCCTGCGTAGCTAATTCATCTGGTATCATGTCCTCCTGTAAAGCCATCAGGATTTCGAAACGGTTCTTCACTTCTATACCGTATTGTTCTGGTATATTTGTAAGATCAAAGCGGAGTGGTCTTGATCCCGTAACTGTCTTTTTATCTTTATCTTCATGTCTGCTATTAATAACTCATGGTCCATGTCACAAACAGCACCTGGTAAAGTTTTTGCTGATGTTATACTTGATGTCCACCTTCTTTGCACTAAAATGTAATCTATTTGATTCTTGGTTTTACCATCAGGTATTGTCCATGTGTAAAGTCGTCGTGAATGTTGTTTAAAAAGTGTGTTAGCGATCATTAGCTCATTTTCCATGCAAAACGCCAGTAGTTTATCACCTGCCTCATTTCTATGTCCTATGCTTTCCCTACAACGTGTCCTTCATCTTCTGCTCTTTCTGTACCAATTTTTGCATTAAAATCACCCATTATTAATACAATATCATTTTTACGTACCTGGTCTGTTGTCGTTTGCAGTGTGTTATAAAAGTCTTCTACTTCCTCTTCTTCTACTGCTAATGTAGGTGCATATATCTGGATGATTGTTACATTTCTAGGAATGTCCTTAAGTTTGATTGTTAGGATTCTATCACTTACTGGATTGTAGCGTAGTAATGCTTTTGATGTTGATTTGTCCAAATAAAAAGCCACTCCATTCTTTCCTCCTATTTCTCCAACAGAGTATATAAAGATATTATCATTCTCGCTCTTGAAGTGTCTTGATCCTTTGTATCGATGTTCACAGATTCCCAAACTGTGTATCCCCGTTCTTTTCATCTCGTCACTTATTCCTTGATATTTTCCCTCATACATACTTCTTTCATTCCATGTTCCTACTCTTATTTTTCTTTTTAGTTTGATGCAGGGGTTTTCCTTGGTAACACTGTCAGGATTTTGTCCGTCATCACAATTACTAGTACTGACCTCTGTCTCACACTCTTCCCCAGTGTTAAAATCAGATCTATCTGGCCTGGGGGTCTCACCACCATATCTTTTTCTTATTTGACTTTCTATGTTGCTATTTTGGGTTTCTTGGTATATTTCCAGAAGGTAGTTTACCATTGCTTTCCTTCCGGGTAGTGACTGTACTAGTCAGTGATCGTAGCCATTGTCCCTACATTGAGATCATCTGCCTGCCATCATAGAATGGTGACAATAACCAACATTATCTGTCAGCTGCTCTCCCATTCCATCCACCACCTGCTCCCATGGTTTCACGTCACCCTGATCGGGGGGCTATACGGGTACTCCACCTTGCCCAAGGGTGTCCCGTAGACTGAAGGAGGTAAGGAGGCGTCTTACTTCTCCTTTGATAGGGGATACCCCTACCCTGCTAACCAATATATATATATATATATATATATATATATATATATATATATGATACCATCTTTTTGTACTTGCATTTTAAGAAAGAATCACAGATATTAAGAAAGTTGATTAGGGTTGATTGTTTTGTTTGTTGTTCATATAAAAAAATGATGATCTTTGATGAAGAATGATTATTCATGTTTCTCCTTTCTTTATCGTAATGTTGATCCGCTACAGAAGAGTTCTCCAAATATCGTGAACACAAAAAAGAACAAACATATCTATACTACAACAGCTTAATATTGAAGAAGGCTGGCTAGTAAAGAGGATTAAAGAGAAAAAAATTAAATATTTTGGACACATTAAACGTCATGATAATTTAGAGAAGACCGTATTGGAAGGATACATAATGGGAAAAAGAAAAAGAGGAAGACCAAATCGAAGATGGCTGCAAGACATCGTTGACGATCTGCAGCAAATAGACGCAGCAGCAGCAGGCCATCTTGCTCACAACCGAGAGGCCTACAGGAGTGCTGTTTGGGAGGCAAAGTTCCGCAAGGTA
The DNA here is from genome assembly GCA_009760885.1 of Achatina immaculata. Classification (NCBI taxonomy): domain Eukaryota; kingdom Metazoa; phylum Mollusca; class Gastropoda; order Stylommatophora; family Achatinidae; genus Lissachatina; species Lissachatina immaculata. The sequence goes on from CM019698.1 coordinate 36,599,123, forward strand.
CATGCAAATGAATGAACGAATGAATGATCTGTAAGAATCGATGAGTGAAGGACAGATCACTGTCCGGACTTAATATGGTCTAATCACCCGTATAAGAACATTCAAACATCTTCTCTTGTACCTAGGAAAAAATTGTAACAATATAAAGTAAATAATAGAAAATTATATCATCATCATCATCATCATCATCGTCACCCTCATCATCATCAGGTGCCGTGCCGACTGGCGTTTTCTATTATGCTTCTCCAGAGTACACGATCCTTAATGCAGGCCATCAGTTCAGTTGGTGATCTCCTCTCACACCATTCCGTCAGACTGTCCAGTATCATTTCTCTTGGTCTTCCTCTTGATCTTCTTCCTTCTATTTTTCCTGTTGTTATAATATTTTCAATGCCCCCTCTTCTCACTGCATGTCCTATGAAAGTACATTGTCTCTCTCTCTTATCTTTTTCACAAGGTTTTTTGTCTCTCCAGCTCTTCTCATACATTCTTCATTAGTTATTTTTTGCTGTCCAGGGGATTCGAAACATTCTTCTAATAAACCACATTTCTGCTGCTTCCAATGATTTTTGTGCAGACTTGCCTATTGTTCATGATTCACTTCCATATAACATGATAGGTTCAATACAGCATTTTAGGACTCGTTTTCTAACATTCATTGATAAGGATATGTTGGCTAATATGTTTCTCATTCTCTGAAATGCAGTCTTTGCTTGGCCTGTTCTGTTCCTAATTTCTGTTCTGCATTTCCTATCTAAAGATATTACTGCTCCAAGGTATTTGAATTTTTGCACCTACTTTAGAATAGTTTCGTTTAATTTTATACTGCATGCTATTGGATTCAGTTTCTTAGATATAACCATAGTCTCTGTCTTTTTGATGTTCAAAGTAAGACCATTCTGTTCACTTTCTATTTTATATATTATAAAATATTCCTACACTACAATGGGTGGAGAATGGGAGAGCAGCCGACAGATAATGTTGGTTATGACCACAATTCTGTGATGGTAGGCGGGTGGTCTCAATGTAGGGACAATGGCTACGATCAATGACTAGTACAGTCACTGCCCGGAAGAAAAGCAATGGTAAACTATCTTCTGGAAATATACCAAGAAACCCAAACAGCAGCATAGAAAGTCTAATAGGAAAGAACTGGTGGTGAGTCCCCCAGGCCAGATAGGTCTAATTTTAACACTGGGGAAGAGTGTGAGACAGAGGTCAGTACTAGTAATTGTGATAACGGACAAAATCCTGACGGTGTTACTAAGGAAAGCCCCTGCGTCAAACTAAAAAGAAAAATAAGAGTAGGAACATGGATGTAAGAAGTATGTATGAGTGGAAATATCAAATAATAAGTGACGAAATAAAAAGAACGAGGATATATATTTTGGGAATCTGCGAACATTGATGGAAAGGATCAGGACACTTCAAGAGCAATAATGATAATATCTTTATATACTCTGGTGTTGAATTAGGAGGAAAGAATGGAGTGGCTTTTTACTTTTACAAATCAACATCAAAAGCATTACTAGGTTACAGTCCAGTAAGTGATGGAATCCTCACTATCAGACTTAAGGCACTCCTAGAAATATAACAATCATCCAGATATATGCATCTACGTCATCAGCAGAAGATGAGGAAGTAGAAGACTTTTATAACAAACTGTAAACGACGAAAGACCAGATACGACATACCGATATTTCATTAATAATGGATGATTGTAATGCAAAGACTGGTACAGAAAGAGCAGAAGACGAACGATATGTTGTGGGGAAATTTAGCATAGGACATAGAAATGAGTCAGGTGACAATCTACTGGCGTTTTGCATGGAAAATGAGCTAATGACCGCTAACACACTTTTTAAACAACATCCAAGAAGACTTTACACATGGACATCACCTGATGGGAAAACCAGGAATCAAACAGATTACATTTTAGTGCAAAGAAGGTGGACATCAAGTATAACATCAGCAAAAACGTTACCAGGTGCAGATTGTGACATGGACCATGAGTTATTAATAGCAGACATGGAGATAAAGATAAAAAAGACAATTAGGGGATCAAGACCACTCCGCTTTGATCTTACAAAAATACCTGAACAGTACAATATAGAAGTGAAGAACCGTTTCAAAATCCTGATGGATGTACAGGAGGAGATGACACCAGGTGAATTAGCTACGCAGGCCAGAGATATCTTAGTAACAACAGCTAAAGACATGGTTCCAGTAAAGAAAACACAAAAGAATGGATGGATTACAGCAGGCACGCTAGAACTAATAAAACAACGTAGAGAAATGAAGACGAAATGGAAAGTGACAAACAACAAAAAGAGGATTATAACTCTTTAACAAAAGAAGTACGAAGAAACATAAGAAAAGAAAAAAAACAATACATACAAGATTGTTGTGAAAGAATAGAAGAACATCAGAACTGTGGAAGAGATAATGAAATGTTTAAAGAAATGAAGACATTTACGAAAAATGTCACAGTTTAGTGAAATGTAATTTGTAATGAGATGGGGAATACCTTAACAGAGACGAAATTCTAGAAAGATGGAAGGAATATTGCAAAGGAATGTATGAAACAACTGACTGTGGAAACAGAAATCAACAGTGTGAATTATTATTGGAGGAGAAAGAACCCGATCCAACAACTGAAGAAATTTTATGGGCAATAAAGAATCTGAAAAATGGTAAATCACCAGGATGTGATGAGATAACAGCTGAACTTATTAAAGCAGGAGAAAAGGAATATGCAACAATCTATCATGCACTATGTAAAAAGATATGGCATTCAGGTATTTGGCCAAAAGAATGGAAAAGAACTGTATTCATAACACTGCCAAAAAGGGTAACTTGAAATTATGCACAAACTACAGAACTGTTGCCCTGATTAGTCATGCCAGTAAAATTCTGTTAAACATCATAATGGGTAGACTTCGACAGAAAATAGAAGAAGAAGCCAATATTGTCCAAGCTGGTTTCAGGCAAGGAAGAAGATCAAGAGATTATATATTCAATATAAGATTAATAATAGAAAAATGTAGATAATTTAATGTGAATCATAATCTTTTTATAGACTACTCAAAGGCATTTGATTGTGCACAACATCAGAAACTTTGGAAAATAATGGAAAAAAATGTGATTTTCAACAGATTTGATACAATTAACATCACTGCTGTATCTAGACCAGCAAGCAGCAGTAAGAATAAATGGTGAAACAACAACTTGGTTTGACATAAAACAAGGGGCCCGTCAGGCGTGCATATTTTCGCCTTACCTATTTACCTTGTATACTGAAAATAACAATTGGAGGTTATGAAATACTAGAGATTAGATATGCTGATGACACAGTATTGCTGTCTAGAACACTAAAAGGAATGCAAAAACTAATTATGTCAGTTCATAAGAATAGTGAAGAGCGAAACGTTTATCTTAATGCGAAGAAAACTAAATTGATGATAACTGACAAAACAAATAAGGCAGATGAAATATGTATCAATGAGGAAAAATTGGAAGAAGTGGAGAGTTTTGAATATCTTGGATCATTACTAACTAATAATTGAGATACAATGAGGGAAATTAAAAGGAGGACATATATCGCTAGTCAGAAAGTAAAACAACTAAAGAATCAGTGGAGAGGATCAGACAGAACTACAAAAATAAGATTTTTAAGGGCATGCATCTTTCCCATCGCAACATATTCCTGTGAGACCTGGACACTTATCAAAACAACTGAAAAAGGCATACATGCCTTTGACTGGAAATGCTACAAAAGAGTTCTTCAAATATTATGGACACAGAAAAAACAAATATATCCATAGTACAAGAACTTAATATTGAAGAAGGCTGACTAGTAAAGAGAATTAAACAAGAGAAAACTTACATGTTAAATGTCATGATAATTTAGAGAAGACCGTCTTGACAGGGTACATAATGGGAAAAAGAAAGAGAGGAAGACCAAGGCGAAGATGGCTGGAAGACATCGTTGATAATCTGCAAATAGATGCATCAGCAGCAGGGAATCTTGCTTACAACCAAGAGGCCTACAGGAGTGCTGTTAGGGAGGCAAAGTTCAGCAAGGGACATGCATATGTCTGAGTAACTGACACTATAGTGGAAAGTCACAAGAGAAATGACTTTTACTTCATAAAAATTTTGTGAGTAGAATAAACATAAATATTTACAAAATTAGCAATTTATAATATGGAGCAGAAGAAACACATTTTAGAACAAGTGGATCTTGATGAAAGCTGGCACTTTAGGTCCACGAAGAGAAGAAAAGGGCCACATCAGACGGCGAGATGGGCTGGAATACACAGCCAGGACGGTTATGGTTCCTGGCAAACAAGAAAGAGGCCAGAAGCTCGACAGTCTAGGACATGAATGACACTCTAAACACCTCTCTCACTAAAGAAGGCGTCCTGTCTATACAGGGGAGATCAAATGTGGGCAGAACAACGTCCAGCGGATCGAAGTTACATAGAATTGTGGCATAATATTTTTCATTCATATATTATCCTATAGTCATTCATACGTTTTACACTGTGTTGTCCCAAATATTACTTTCTCGTCTAGAATATATTACTCTGTCTTCTTTGAAATATTACTTTCTCGTCTAGCATATATTACTCTGTCTTCTTTGAAATATTACTTTCTCGTCTAGCATATATTACTCTGTCTTCTTTGAAATATTACTTTCTTGTCTAGCATGTATTACTTTGAGTTCTGTGAAATATTACTTTCACTTCTAGTTTGTACTATTCTGTCTGTCTTCTGTGAAATATTACTTTCTGTTCTATCGTGTATTACTCTGTGGTCGGTCAAATATTATTTTCTCGTCTAGCGTGCAATATTCTATGTTCTGTCAAATATTTGTACTACTTTCTGTTCTAGCATATATTTCTCTGTTAAATATTACTTTCTGTTCTAGCATGTATTGCTCTGTGTTCTGTCAAATATTACTTTCTGTTCTGGCATGTATTATTCTGTATTCTAACAAAACTATTTCATTGTTCCACAAGTTCATTCACAGGCTATGCTGGTCTTGTTATACCATTAGTTTTCAACTCTTACATCATTTTTTAATCGTTTCAAATGAATAAAATAAATAAATAAATACAGTCCTTTATGTTACTCTATAGGTGTGGTTCATGATTTTAATTACAAACAGGCACTTTGTAAGTTCCCTGTGAAAGGTAGTGGTCAAGAATATAAAACAAAACGATGTTAATTTGTTGTGCTTCTTGTTCAGATGAGCATTAACCCCTAACATTCCACAGTAAAACAATGAGCATTAACCCCTAACATTCCACAGTAAAACAAGGAACGTTAAGCCCTAACAGTCCACAGTAAAACAAGGAGCATTAACTCCTAACAGTCCACAGTAGAACAAGGAACGTTAACCCGTGACATTCCACGATAAAACAAGGAGCGTTAACCCCTAATAATCCACGGTAAAGCATCTCTCTGACTAATTGTTTTCGACGTTTAAATTTAGTTTTACATTTTGTTTTCAAAAGCGGCTCACTTTAAGAGCGCACTTTGTAATATAGTATAAACGAGAAATGTGAACGTCTTTAATCTGTTTTGAATTATCTTCGGCGGGGGGGGGGGGGGGGGGGGGGGGCGGGACGCGAAGATGCAACACTGAAAATGGATGAGTCAGTGACTCTAGCTGACTGCCTGAGTCAGGATTGACGGCACATAGCCGATCAAGACCCTATTCTACTCCTTGTGGATGCTCATGGAAACAGATGAAAGTCTGATTAAGTGAATCGAGATAATATTGGGAATTCGATTCTTAAAAAAAAGGAAGAAACGAATGTCGCTTTTGTGTTCATTTGCTCATTCGTTATTTCTGTCGCCCTTAATAAAGGAAATAATGGATTTTAACTGTTTGCTTTGCATTTCTACATGCTCATTCCATTCTCTCTTTAGCCGTCCTCAAGGGTTCTGCCAATAAGATGTTATTTCTTATGGTGTTTGGCCAAAATATTATTCTGTTTCTTCATAAAAATTTAGTCTGGAAATAATATTCAGCATGTTTACTATAGTTTTGTTGATTCTCCAGCAGTCACTTCTATAGAGTAGTATACTTAGAACATTACTCTTAAATATCCTGATTTTCATCTTCGTGCTTACTGTTTTTAGATTTCCATATAGTCTAAGGTTTTGCAAAAACCTGGTTTGCTTTAGTAAGTCTGCTGTCTCCATTTTCAACTACTCTACTGCCAAGATATACAAATTTGTTGACCACCTCCACTAACTTGCTATCTACTCTGAGTACATTTCTGTTGTTCACATTTTTATTCATTAACTTTGTCTTTCCTACGTTGATCTTTAGTCCTATGTTGTTTGCATTCTGAGTTAGCTTGTTTATTTTATCTTGCATATCTTTTTGTGGCTGCTTGATAATAGACAAATGTCGTCGGCAAAGTCAAGGTCCTCGAGCACTGTGTCAAGGGTCCATTCTAATCCTCTGCTTTTATCTGATGTTGTCTCCTTCATTAACCAGTCTACTGCTAAGATAAATAATGTTGGAGATAGTACATATCCCTGCTTTACTCTCATGTGTACCCTAAAGCTGCTGGGGGTATGTTCTCCACAGATCACTTTGCACTGAAAACCCTCGTATAGGGTTTTGATGACACTCACTATCTTATGAAGGATGCCATGCCATCTTAGGATTTTCCACAGTGCATCTGTGTTGACACTGTAAAAGGCTTTCTCAAAATCTATAAACATTGCATATGTTGTGCCACTCATTTCCTTGTTCTAATATTTGTCTGAGTACAGATATGTGGTATATGCATGATCTTCCTTTACTAAATCCTGCCCGCTCTTTCCGAAGTTTTCCCTCAAGCGCTAGTACAATTCTGTTGATGATTATGCGGCCGAATACTTTACTAGTGGTTGCCGGGGGGGGGGGGGGGGTAATGCCTTTCTTGTTACTGCAATCTCTACTGTTCATTCATTCATTCATTTGCATGTCCCTTGCGGAACTTTGCCTCCCAAACAGCACTCCTGTAGGCCTCTCGGCTGTGAGCAAGATGGCCTGCTGCTGCTGCGTCTATTTGCTGCAGATCGTCAACGATTTCTTGCAGCCATCTTCGTTTTGGTCTTCTTCTTTTTCTTTTTCCCATTATGTATCCTTCCAATATGGTCTTCTCTAGATTATCATGACGTTTAATGTGTCCAAAATATTTAAGTTTTCTCTCTTTAATCCTCTTTACTAGCGAGCCTTCTTCAATATTAAGTTCTTGTAGTATAGATATATTTGTTCTTTTTTGTGTCCACGATATTTGGACAACTCTTCTGTAGCATTTACATTCAAATGCATTCATGTGTTTCTCAGCTGTTTTGTTAAGTGTTTCTACTGTACTATACTAAACATACTCAAAGCTGAATTCAGATGTTTTGGAATGAAAGGCGGATAACTGCGACACGACTCAACCAACGACCTTTCAGTGGTGGACAAAGAAGATCAAGAAATAGAAGAATTGATTGTTACAAAGTAACCAGAACACGTAGAAGGATGAGAATACTGCATCTGAAAGAAATGAAAATGACAAATAAAGCAGTCTGATTTAGCTGTAAGTCTTCACCTTAAACAATACATAATAGAAGCTCATTGAATAAACTCAAATACTCAGCCGACTGAGTTATTTTATGAAAAAAAAAATCAACCACTCCTGTAATGGGGGCGTAACCTAACCTCAATCCTGATTTGCGATGAGATTTTGATGGTCCAATGTGTGATCTGCATTTTACAACATTGATGAAATCTACATCTTTGCTTTAAAACTCCCATTTTTTGTTGTTAATTAAAATTATTTTCGTGCAAAATCCATCCCATTTATGATGTAAACACGTGTAATAAAATTTTTGATACAAGGAAACAGAAATATTCGTAGCGTCTAGCGATGTTTTAGATGTGGTTACATAGAAGTAAAGAGAAAATACTCTGTTTTACACGGGATGAAAAAAAAAAAGAGAAAAAGGGCGAGAAGAAACGACAAGTACAGAGGTCATCTACCTGCAACCTTCCTCGGCTGTCTCCGATCCCAGACCCACCCCGAGCTGCCTGGAGCTGCACGCGCGGCAGGTGTGTTGCTAAGGTTACAATAACTATCAGCAGTTTCCCCAGCTTCTCGACTCTTGCTAGACGGCGCATAATAGTTCGATCATCAGCGTGTACCATGTGCTAGATACTGCACAAAGGATAACTCCAGATTTGTTCCCCTGCGTATCAACAGCCAAGATATAACTTGTGAAGTTATTACCTGTTAGAACCTTCTGTTTTCACTGGATATGGACGTTTTTTTTTCAGTGTTTTAGTCAAGATATGAAAGTGACTTCTTCGAGGAAAATATATTTTTGTGTGTGAAGGAAGTTAGTAAGTATTCTTTCCTTAGTGTTCTCGTTAACAGGTGCTAATGTTGTATCGGGGACAGAGAACTTTTTAAAAAAAGTGATTATGAAAAACATCCGTTCAGATTTTGTAATTTAGTTCAAAACTTCAAGGAAAAAAACAATTTAATGCCTGAAACTGATAGACCGAATATTAGCTGAAGCGCTCCCTTGATGGGAAACGTAGGCCAGTTTTAGAATGAAGATGTTTCTTGTAAGGCGGCATTTGCTTGACTTGGTGCCTCGCTTGTCACAGCAGCAAATACCAAATTTTCCGTTTTTAATGATGACTTGGAGTAACACGTGGAAATAATTCAATATCTTGTCCAGGCAGACTTGACGTGTTAGCGCCAATATTCCAGCCCCGAGAGATGTTATTATTTCTGTTCTGGCTGGGGAAGTTCTGGGAGAAATAAGTTTTCAGGAGATCAACATTTTAGAATGCTCATTAAGCGTGGTGCCGTGCTTGCTCCCCTGAACACTACTTCTCCATTCTATGTTCTCCAGGCATTTATAATTAGATCTATTGCTTTTTTTTTCTGTGGTTGTTCAAGCTTACTTCTTCTTACTGTTCGTTAATGTTTCCTTTCTTCTACTGTTAGTTATTGTTTCCTTTCTTCTTACTGTTAGTTATTGTTAACTTTCTTCTTACTGTTAGTTATTGTTTCCTTTCTTCTACTGTTAGTATTTGTTTCCTTTCTTCTTACTGTTAGTTATTGTTTCCTTTCTTCTAATGTTAGTTATTGTTTCCTTTCTTCTTACTGTTAGTTGTTGTTTCCTTTCTTCTTACTGTTAGTTATTGTTTCCTTTCTTCTTACTGTTAGTTATTGTTTACTTTCTTATTACTGTTAGTTATTGTTTACTTTCTTATTACTGTTAGTTATTGTTTACTTTCTTCTTACTGTTAGTTATTGTTTACTTTCTTCTTACTGTTAGTTATTGTTTACTTTCTTATTACTGTTGTTCATTGTTTTCTTCATTGTTGCTGTTGTTTATTGTTTTCTTCCTTGTTACTGTTGGTCATTGTTTTCTTTCTTTTTACTGTTAGTCATTGTTTTCTTTCTTTTTACATTTTGTCATTGTTTCCTTTCTTCTTACTGGTGGTCATTGTTTACTTTCTTCTTACTGTTAGTTATTGTTTCCTTTCTTCTAATGTTAGTTATTGTTTACTTTCTTCTTACTGTTAGTTATTGTTTACTTTCTTCTTACTGTTGTTCATTGTTTTCTTTCTTCTTACTGTTGTTCATTGTTTTCTTCCTTGTTACTGTTGGTCATTGTTTTCTTTCTTTTTACATTTTGTCATTGTTTCCTTTCTTCTTACTGTTGGTCATTGTTTTCTTTCTTCTTACTGTTAGTTATTGTTTACTTTCTTCCTACTGTTGTTCATTGTTTTCTTCCTTGTTACTGTTGGTCATTGTTTTCTTTCTTTTTTACATTTTGTCATTGTTTTCTTTCTTCTTACTGCTGTTCATTGTTTTCTTCCTTGTTACTGTTGGTCATTGTTTTCTTTCTTTTTACATTTTGTCATTGTTTCCTTTCTTCTTACTGTTGGTCATTGTTTTCTTTCTTCTTACTGTTAGTTATTGTTTACTTTCTTCTTACTGTTGTTCATTGTTTTCTTCCTTGTTACTGTTGGTCATTGTTTTCTTTCTTTTTTACATTTTGTCATTGTTTTCTTTCCTCTTACTGCTGTTCATTGTTTTCTTCCTTGTTACTGTTGGTCATTGTTTTCTTTCTTTTTACATTTTGTCATTGTTTTCTTTCTTCTTACTGTTGGTCATTGTTTTCCTTTTTTTTATATTTGGTCATTGTTTTCTTTCTTCTTACTGTTGGTCATTGTTTACTTTCCTTTTACTGTTGGTCATTGTGTTCTTTCTTTATACTGTTGTTCATTGTTTTCTTTCTTTTTACAGTTGGTCATTGTTTTATTTTTTTTTTACTGTTGGTTATTGTTTTATTGTTTTTTTACTGTTGGTCATTATTTTCTTTCCGTTTATTGTTGGACATTGTTTTCTTTCTTATTACTGCTGGCCAGTGTTTTCTTTCTTCTTACTGTTGATTGTTGTTTCCTTTCTTTTTAAAAAGATAAAGTTAATTCCTTTGTTTCCTTGGAGTTTTGCAGCGAGAGACAAGTTTTGTATTATCTTTTATCTCATGACATTAAAGAATAAATTTGACCTTTTCTCTGACAGTGCTTTGAATAATATCCCTGAACGACACTTGCTACAGAGTGGCCTGTAGATTTTGTGTTTACAAAAAAAAAAGGCACAGCCTAAGTTGTTATTCTGAATAACAAAAAAAAAAAACAACTTGAACGTTTCATAGAAATCACTCATTCATTATCATGTGCCCTGCCGAGCTTTGCCTCGCTAACAGCTTTCTCGAAGCCATCTCGGTTGTGAGATACCCTGCTCCGGATGCATGCACTCATAGAAAACTAGAGCTTAATGTGCTGATTTTTTTATTTCTGAAATATTCGTGAGATTTTGAATAACCTTGGACTTCAGGAAGAAAAGACGTAGTAGTAGTTAAGTGGTTAGTGCAGACGTCTCTCCTAGTAAGGATCGATGGTTCGGTCCCTCCTGGAGTGGCTACAAGCTATGTAAGTGCATGGTTAGCTCTTCCTATAGCTGGTTGAGACACACCCAGATATGGTCTTGACCATATGCCACTCTGTTTTCACTTCAGGAAAATATGGCTTCTAATATTAATTTCACTTATGTATCAAAACAGAACGGAGCAGTGGTTTTGTTATGAATGTATAATACGGAAATATAAACTCAGATTCATAGAAGAAGTATTTGAAACTACTTTTGTACTAAATAGTAGAAAAGAAAACGGGGGAAAATCGATCGGAACATTACAGAAAAGTAATCTTCCGCAGTGCAGGAAAGTAATCTTGCACTATAATTGTTATTCCCTGCGGGCTGTACTGATAACACTCAGGGATGTGTGGAAGAGGTTATCACAAGATGTGGTGATTGCGCAACAGGGAAGCTGTTTTACCAGCTATCACATTAACACTCCTTGTGTTGTGACAGATGGTTGTCTTAGTCCACATGTCAGCAGCATCTTGTCTATTGCAGGTTGTTGGTGTTTGCATCAAGGGGGTCATGAGAGACATAAACGCAACACCAGTGTAAACCATAAAGGGAGAGCTCTCCTTTGCACAGGCTGAATCTCACAAACGTGGAATGGTATTTCTGCATTTGAGAAATGATTTTTATGTTTTCATTCACTGAAGTGGCCACGGTAATAGATGTTAGCTCCCTTACCGGATGTGAAGATTTCAGATGCACATTATTTTCACGGCTGTGGAGCATCTGTTTTGTAGATGTTAGATGGCCAAGTGGGTAGTGCGTTGTCCTTTCGTGGCTGCTGCTTGTCCTACAGGAGTCCGTGGTTCGCTTACGGTTTATTCTCTTACTGGTTTTCTTTGTCTCATATCTAAAGCGCTTTATTTATACCTAGAAGGCTAACAATACAGCATTATGTTAAATCACCTTACGATAGTTGTTAACACTTGTGTTCCTCCATTGTGTACAGTCTTTGATACTTGTGATCTGATTGGCTGAATTTCTTTTCCTGTAACATTTTTCAACTCTGGAGGGTGAGGAGGCGTGGTCTCGGGGTTACACTTTCGGTCCAGGTGTTGGAGGTCGCAGATTCGAATCCCACCAGAAGTAGTGGGGCTTTTTTTTATTTCATCATGAAAGCTCAAGTAATACATTTGTCTGGTTTCTAGATCGGTGGACCACACGTTTGTGTGCACTGTCACGTTTGTGCGCACTGTCAGGTTTGTGTGCACTGTCACGTCTGTGTGCCCTGTCACGTTTGTGTGCACTGCCACGCTCGTTAAAAATACCCTGGCAGTTGGAAATCTTAACAAGAGCAGGTCAAAGGTCAGGTGTTAGGGCAACATTCTAGAAGAACATCTACGACGGATACGGACGCATGCGCTTGGACTGGGTCATTGTGACACCTGTTCTGAGGTGACAGCCGGAACTGGGGACAGCGTGGAAGTGGAGATGTCCTGACTGTGATAGAGCCGCTATCCCAAGGACACCTCAAGTTTTGCCAGACACTGGTTGAGTAGACATTATTAATATTCTTTTCTATTACAACAACAACAAAAACAGCAACTACAACAACAACAAAATGTTATCCCACACGATAAGCCAGCATCTCTGGTCAGGACTAAATGTTCTGATGGCTCTCATCAAATTAATCTTTCGGGAGAATGAGATTTTAAAATCAGTATTAACCTGGTGGCCTCTGTTTCTATAATATCAGTATTAACCTGATTCCCTCGGTCTCTACAATATCAGTATTAACCTGGTTCCCTCGGTCTCTATAATATCAGTATTAAACTGGTGTCCTCGGTCTCTATAATATCAGTATTAACCTGGTGCCCTCGGTCTCTATAATATCAGTATTAAACTGGTGCCCTTGGTCTCTATAATATCAGTATTAACCTGGTGCCCTCGGTCTCTATAATATCAGTATTAACCTGGTTCTCTCGGTCTCTATAATATCAGTATTAACCTTCTCCCGTAGATATCTCTAAACTAAAAGATATACTAGATGAAAGTGATGAATATCATAATAAGCTAATTTGATCAGCTGATTCTAAGATATTTCTCTCTATCCCTCTCTCTCTCTCTCTCTTAGTATCCTCCTTATTCCTTTGCTATTTACACACATGTTCAGAATCTCTATATTCATGTCTACTCAATTATCACACAAAGTGGTATTCTCAAATACAGATCTGACATGGAAGGAACGAACGAACAAATAAACTAACGAACATATTTTATTTTCAGAAGGTTAGGAGTTTGGGACGAAGGTCTGTCTGACATTCTGCCCTTCATCATACAGCTTTCACTCAATCACAGTCATTCAGCATTTGTTAATGAACATAATAATCGAGAAAAAATAATCAAATGATTACATAAATAAATAATAAACTTATCTCTTGTCCATACACTCCACACTCTGATTTATGTAACTACATGAATAAACGTAATTACATTCTCACATTCACTATAAACTAATAAATTTATAGAAAAGCACTATAACAGTACAACAATCAAGCCATATCGTAAACTAATTAAGATTTTGACAATATATATATATATATAACAAGGAATCAAATAGATTTCATTTTAGTGCAAAGAAGGTGGAGGTCAAGTATAACGTCAGCAAAAACTTTACCAGGTGCTGATTGTGACATGGACCATAAGAAAAGACAAAAAAACAATACATACAAGATTGTTGTGGAAGAATAGAAGGACATGAGAAATGTGGTAAAGATAGTGAAATTTTTAAAGAAATGAAGACAATGACAAGAAATGTCACACCTAAGCTAAATGTAATTTGTGACGAGATGAGGAATACCTTGACAGAGACAGAGGAAATTCTAGAAAGATGGAAGGAATATTGCAAAGGAATGTATGAAACAACTGACTGTGGAAGCAGAAATCAACAGTGTGAATTATTATTGCAGGAGAAAGAGCCCGAACCGATAATATAAGAAGTTTTACGGGCAATAAAGAGTCTGACAAATGTTATATCACCAGGATGTGATGAGATAACAGCTGAATTTATTAAAGCAGGAGGAAAGTAATGTGCAACAATCAATCATGCACTATGTAAAACAGATATGGCATTCAGGTATTTGGCCAAAAGAATGGAAAAGAACTGTATTCATAACACTGCCAAAAAAGGGTGACCTGAAATTATGCACAAACTACAGAACTGTTGCCCTGATTAATCATGCCAGTAAAATTCTGTTAAAAATCATAGTGGGCAGACTTGGAAAGAAAATAGAAGAAGAAGTCAATATGGTCCAAGCTGGTTTCAGGCAAGGAAGAGGATCAAGAGATCATATATTCAATCTAAGATTAATAATAGAGAAATGCAGAGAGTTTAATATATTTATCCTTTATAGACTACTCAAAGGCATTTGATTGTGTACAACACTAGAAAATTAGGGAAATAATGGAAAAAAATGGGATTTCCAACACATTTGATACTATTAACATTACTGCTGTATCTAGACCAACAAGCAGCAGTAAGAATAAATGGTGAAACAACAAATTGGTTTGACATAAAACAAGGGGTCCGTCAGGGGTGCATATTGTCACCCTACTTATTTAACTTGTATACTGAAAATATACTGGGGGCCGGCTAGCGTAGTGGTTAGAGCACTCGTCTAGCAACCAAATGGTCGAGGGTTCGAATCCCCAGCTGAGCGGGATTTTTTTTCCGACCAATACGGCCCCGAGGTCGACCCAGCCTCGCAAAATGGGTACCAGAGAAAATCTGGGAAGTAAAGGCAGCGAGGAACTGGTCACCCTACCTCATACGCTGATGACCCAGCATAATGAGGTCTCTAACGCTTCACCCCTTACGGCATTTGCTATGGGACTATCTTTACTTTTACTGAAAATATAATGAGTAACGTTAGAGAAGATGTAAACAAAGAATATTATGATGCCATAACAATTGGAGGTTATGAAATACCAGAGATTAGATATGCTGATGACACAGTGTTAATGTCCACAACACAAAGGAATGGAAAAGCTAGTTATGTCAGCCCGTAAGAAAAACGAAGAGCAGAACCTCCATCTTAATGCAAAGAAAACTAAATTGATGACAACTGACAAAACAAATAAGGCAGCTGAAATATGTATCAATGAGAAAAAACTGGAAGAAGTGGAGAGTTTTGAATATCTTGGATCATTACTAACTAATAATGGAGATACAATGAGGGAAATTAAAAGGAGGACATCTATCGCTCTTCAGAAAGTAAAACAAATAAAGAATCTGTGGAGAGGATCAGACAGAACTACAAAAATAAGATTTTTAAGTGCATGCGTCTTTCCCATCGCAACATATGCTTGTGAGACCTGGACACTTAACAAAACAGCTGAGAAACACATAAATTCATTTGAATGTAAATGCTACAAAAATGTTCTCCAAATATCGTGGACACAAAAATGAATAAACATATCTATACTACAAGAGCTTAATATTGAAGAAGGCTGGCTAGTAAAGAGGATTAAAGAGAGAAAACTTAAATATTTTGGACACATTAAACGTCATGATAATTTAGAGAAAACCGTATTGGAAGGATACATAATGGGAAAAAGAAAGAGAGGAAGACCGAAACGAAGATGGCTGCAATACATTGTTGACGATCTGAAAATGGTTGCAGCAGCGGCAGGCTATCTTGCTCACAACCGAGAGGCCTACAGGAGTGCTGTTTGGGAGGCAAAGTTCCGCAAGGGACATGCAAATGAATGATATATATATATATATATCTATATAAGAATCTTGAGAACAATATGGTAAGCACAAAACCAAGTTCAGATTATTCAATTCAAATATAATATACACATAATGTATGAATGTGAAAGCTGGAAAAGAACTAAAGAAATATAGAACAAATGCCTAAGGAAAATACTCGGTATAAAGTGGAATGAATTCAAGAACAACACAGAGATGAGACAGATGAGCAAACAATAACCTGTCTCATGGATGATCTGAAAAAGAAGATGGTCATATGTCGATCATGTGATGAGAAGAAACAGTCAGAGAATCTCCACAAAAACTATCAAATGGAACACAACAGGCTGAAGAAAAAGAGGTCGATCACGTGAAACTCTAAAGAGGACATTGTTAAGAGAAGTCAGTTTAGTGGCCATAACATTCCTTGATGAGGTTGAAAAACTCACTGAAGACAGGACATCTTGGCGAACTACCATATGGGCTCTATGTGACGTTTAACGGTACCGTAAGGATGTAAGATGTAAGATACATATGAATATATTTGCTTTTATGAAAAGTATATATATGCTTTTTATATAAGCAAGTACATGCATATACATTATATATTTATATTCACACACAAATTCAAGTACATAGCTGATATATACAGAAACACGCACACACATACATACATATGGATATACGTATGTATACACATAAACATATGCTGTCATACACGTAGACATGTACACATATACATACATATAAATACAAACATATACACATACATAGATACATACATAATATGCGTGAGGGAATACATGCCTTAATTATTCCTGTTTTCTCTTTAATTTCAATACTGACAAGGAACTTTCACAAAACTTTCACTGGCAGATTTCTGTGACTTGCTTTCATGCACCTTCTCTTACCTTCCCTGTGTTTATCTTTATGTTTTGACGAGAGGAAAATGCTGTGGGCTTCAATTTATTACTTTTACTTTATGCTCTGTCCTGCTACATCTGATGTTACATTACTGTGAAGAAGTGTAGTTCACGGTCCAGCAGGAAGTTCATGGCAACTTCATCATGGCCAAAACAGACATCTTGCTGGCGTCAAGATATGTGTGCTGACATTAAAATATGTGTGGTGACATTAAAATATGTGTGCTGACATTAAAATATGTGTGCTGACATTGACATTAAAATATATGTCTTATATCTTGTTGTGTTTCATTTGATAGTTTCCTTGGAGATTCTCTGACTGTTTCTTCTCATCACATGACCGACATATGACCATCTTCTTTTTCAGATCATCCATGAGACAGGTTATTGTTTGCTCATCTGTCTCATCTCTGCGTTGTTCTTGAATTCATTCCACTTGATGCCGAGTATTTTCTTTAGGCATTTGTTTTCAAAAGAGTCTAATTTCTTTTCTATTTCTTTAGTTGTTTTCCAGCTTTCGCATGCATAAATGAGGGTGGATATTTCATTTGAATTGAATAGTCTTAATTTGGTTTTTGTGCTTATAACTTTTGAATTCCATATATTCTCAAGATTCTTGAAGATTGATGCTGCTTTTGGAATTCTGATCCTAACTTCCTTTCTAGTGTCACCATCCTGGTCTACGTAGCTGCCAAGGTATGCAAATTGATTGACTTCTTCAATATCTGTCCCTTCTATGTGTATTTTTCCATTTTGATTGAGAGGAATTTTCATTATATTTGTTTTGTCCTTGTTAACTTCAAGTCCTATTTTGCTAGCCAGTGAAGACAGGCTATCTGTTTTTTCTTGCATGGAATTCACATTATTACTGATAAGAGTTATTTCATCAGCAAAATCAAGATCTTCTAGTTGGGTCCCATGTACCCAGTCAATACCTGTGTTACCTGTGCAGCAGTTTTTCATTATGAAGTCTATTGTAATCCCAAAAAGTAAAGGAGACAATATATATCATTGTTTCACGCCTGTTTCAATCTGGAACCATTCACTCATCCCTTCTTCTGTCTTGACTGCACAAACATATCCATTGTATAAGTCCTTAATGATGTTGACAATTTTAGATGGTATTCCATATAGACATAAAATTCTCCATAATGAATCTCTGTGTATGCTATCAAATGCCTTTTTAAAATCTATGAAGTTCAGTATTAATGGTTTCTGCTTTTCAATATGTTCTTCAAGTATTATTCTGAGAGTAAAGATCTGGTCGAGACAGCTTCTCCCTTTTCGAAATCCTGCTTGTTCTTCTCTCATTGCAGTATCCACTATATCTTTGAGTCTATTCAAAATGACCTTGCAAAATACTTTTGACACAACTGATATTAAGGTTACTCCTCTCCAGTTGTTACAGTCAATAAGGTTGCCCTTTTTTTGGTATTTTAACAATGATTCCTTTTTTCCAATTAGAAGGGACCTTTTCTTCTTTCCAAATATTGTTCAACATTCTCTGTAGTTGTCTCATGTTGTCACTATTGATAGCTTTTAGCATTTCGGCTGTTATTTCATCTTCACCTGCAGCTTTGTTGTTTGACATGAAATTCACTGCTGTTTCAATTTCATGCAATTTAATTTCATCTAGGTTGACATTTAGTTGTGGGGCTGGTAAGTCAGTTTCAAGCTTTAACAATTCTTTTGGGTGTGGTCGATTAAGTATTTCTTGGAAGTGTTCAGCCCATCTTTGCTTTTTGGTCTTTATTTGATGTTAATAGTGTTCGAGTTTTGCTAAGGACTGGTCTTTCTTTAGATGTAATAGTACCTGTTAGTCTCTTTTGTATGTTATATAAAGTTTTGCTGTCTCCTGTTTTTGCTGCTTTTTCTGCCTCTTTCGCCATATTGTCTATGTATTCTCTTTTATCCCTTCTAGCTGAACTTTTTATTTTCTTGTCTATTTCTTTGTATTTTGCTTTTGCCAAATCTCCTTCATGATCTGTTTTTGCATTCAACATGTCTAATTTGACTGCTCGTCTTTCATGCATATACTTCCATGTTTTATCTGATATCTATGCTTTTCTATTTGGTTTTTCCTGTCCAGCGCTTACTTTTGCTGCTGTGATTATGGCTGTGCTGTAAGAATTCCATAACTCATCTATACCTGTCTCCTCAACTTCACTGGGTGTTTTGGAATGATTGGCAAGTTCCTGATTGAAATTAATGTAAGTATTTTCTTCTTGTAGGCTGTGGATGTTTATCTTCCTGTGTACTGATTTCTTGTGTTGGCTTTTCAATTTTAGTTTTACTTTCCCTATGCACAGGTTGTGATCACTGTTGACATCTGCACCCCTATAAGCCCTTACATCCATGAGAGATGGTCTGTATTGCTTTCTAATACAAAAATGATCTATCTGGTTTCTAGTTCTATCATCTTGAGATATCCACGTTGTTTTATGTATCTCTTTGTGTTGGAATACTGTGCCTCCAATGACCACGCCCTCTGTTAGACATACTTCAATTAATCTTTCTCCATTCTGATTATAATATGTGTGCTGACATTAAAATACGTGTGCTGACATTAAAATATGTGTGCTGACATTAAAATATGTGTGCTGACATTAAAATATGTGTGCTGACACTAAAATATGTGTGCTGACACTAAAATATGTGTGCTGACACTAAAATATCAGTGCTGACATTAAAATATGTGTGCTGACATAATGTACGTGTGATGAGATTAAGATTTATGTTGTGACATCAATATAAATGTGCCATCATCAAGCTGTATGTTCTGACATCAAGATTTATATTCTGACGTAAAATTATATGTCACGACTTTGTTCTGTCTTAAAGACATTCGTCCTGACATGAAGACTTATGTTGTGACATTCAGCTTTATGTGATGATATTAAATAGTATCAAGTACGCAGAAACAAAACCATAGCAAGAAATTAAAAATCCTCGTTTGAAATAATGTCAGGCTCTGTGTTATCTAAGATATGAGCACAGTCATTTTACGATTATTTCTCTTTCAGTGCAAAATGATTACTCGAGGGTACAGACGAACAGACTCTAGGAAATTATTATAGTTACATGACAGCTAACACGCATCTTTCACTATCTCCTTCTGTTCCTTTCTACACTATTTTATCCGTTACTATTCGATTAAACGCTGCCGAAGTTACATATTCTGTGAGCAGTTCTTACAAGCTGATGCAGGTAATGCTACTTTCTGTCGCCACCTACATTACCTTAATGATCCCATCTGTGTTGGCGTATCTGCCAGAAACGTTTACGTTCGGTCTAGTTCTAGCATAGCCGTTATTACCTGCATCTGTCTTTGATGCAGTCCTTTTCATCTCACTTTCTTAGTAACGACATATTATAAACGCAGACTATCTATCTTCTTTTTAAAAAATCTGTCGTAGCTGCTTGCTTTGGGTTTTCTTTTTAACTACGATAAAAACAACAGGCCGTGACCTGGAAGTACTGCAAACCGGGTCCAATAACGAGATGCAGACCTTGACCCGGCATTCAGTGTTCAGGGCAGGCCTCCAGCATCTTGTTCAGTTAAAAAATAACGACGCTTTTGTCTTAACCAAAGGACATGTTGGCCAGGGCACCTGATAAGAGGACACTTTGACCTCATCCCATTGATCTTGGCCAAAAGGCAACATACCTTCAGAAATGATCCCTAAAAGTATTTTCTTCTTGTAGGCTGTGGATGTTTATCTTCCTGTGTACTGATTTCTTGTGTTGGCTTTTCAATTTTAGTTTTACTTTCCCTATGCACAGGTTGTGATCACTGTTGACATCTGCACCCCTATAAGCCCTTACATCCATGAGAGATGGTCTGTATTGCTTTCTAATACAAAAATGATCTATCTGGTTTCTAGTTCTATCATCTTGAGATATCCACGTTGTTTTATGTATCTCTTTGTGTTGGAATACTGTGCCTCCAATGACCACGCCCTCTGTTAGACATACTTCAATTAATCTTTCTCCATTCTGATTATAATATGTGTGCTGACATTAAAATACGTGTGCTGACATTAAAATATGTGTGCTGACATTAAAATATGTGTGCTGACATTAAAATATGTGTGCTGACACTAAAATATGTGTGCTGACACTAAAATATGTGTGCTGACACTAAAATATCAGTGCTGACATTAAAATATGTGCTGACATTAAAATACGTGTGCTGACATTAAAATATGTGTGCTGACATTAAAATATGTGTGCTGACATTAAAATATGTGTGCTGACACTAAAATATGTGTGCTGACACTAAAATATGTGTGCTGACACTAAAATATCAGTGCTGACATTAAAATATGTGTGCTGACATAATGTACGTGTGATGAGATTAAGATTTATGTTGTGACATCAATATAAATGTGCCATCATCAAGCTGTATGTTCTGACATCAAGATTTATATTCTGACGTAAAATTATATGTCACGACTTTGTTCTGTCTTAAAGACATTCGTCCTGACATGAAGACTTATGTTGTGACATTCAGCTTTATGTGATGATATTAAATAGTATCAAGTACGCAGAAACAAAACCATAGCAAGAAATTAAAAATCCTCGTTTGAAATAATGTCAGGCTCTGTGTTATCTAAGATATGAGCACAGTCATTTTACGATTATTTCTCTTTCAGTGCAAAATGATTACTCGAGGGTACAGACGAACAGACTCTAGGAAATTATTATAGTTACATGACAGCTAACACGCATCTTTCACTATCTCCTTCTGTTCCTTTCTACACTATTTTATCCGTTACTATTCGATTAAACGCTGCCGAAGTTACATATTCTGTGAGCAGTTCTTACAAGCTGATGCAGGTAATGCTACTTTCTGTCGCCACCTACATTACCTTAATGATCCCATCTGTGTTGGCGTATCTGCCAGAAACGTTTACGTTCGGTCTAGTTCTAGCATAGCCGTTATTACCTGCATCTGTCTTTGATGCAGTCCTTTTCATCTCACTTTCTTAGTAACGACATATTATAAACGCAGACTATCTATCTTCTTTTTAAAAAATCTGTCGTAGCTGCTTGCTTTGGGTTTTCTTTTTAACTACGATAAAAACAACAGGCCGTGACCTGGAAGTACTGCAAACCGGGTCCAATAACGAGATGCAGACCTTGACCCGGCATTCAGTGTTCAGGGCAGGCCTCCAGCATCTTGTTCAGTTAAAAAATAACGACGCTTTTGTCTTAACCAAAGGACATGTTGGCCAGGGCACCTGATAAGAGGACACTTTGACCTCATCCCATTGATCTTGGCCAAAAGGCAACATACCTTCAGAAATGATCCCTAAAAGTATGATCCTTTTTTTTTTAAGACGACGAAAACAACAGGTCGTGACCCGGTGGTACTGCAAACCGGGTCCACCCGTAACGAGATGTGGACCATACCCCCGGTATTAAATGTGCAGGGCAAGCCTCGGGCATCTCGTTTAGTTAAAAGATAACAAGGCTTTTCTTTAACCAAAGGGCATGTTGATCAGGGTACCTGACTTTGACCTCAGCCACTTTGATCTTAGCCGAAAGGCGGAGAAGTTGTTTAAGTATATTGTTGTAGCAGAGCTAGTCACGTGGTTAGTGTAAGAGCTAGTCACGTGGTTAGTGTAAGCCAAGTAATTCTACTTTTATATCTTCTTGATTTTTTGCCCTTGTTTGAAGCTAGTATAATACACTTCTATGATTTTTTGCCCTTGTTTGAAGCTAGTATAATACACTTCTATGATTTTTTGCCCTTGTTTGAAGCTAGTATAATACACTCCTATGATTTTTTGCCCTTGTCTGAAGCTAGTATAATACACTCCTATGATTTTTTGCCCTTGTCTGAAGCTAGTATATTAAACCCTTCAGATGTGTTGTCCTTGCTTGAAGCTAGCGTAACACCTTTCAGAATTGTTGCCCTTATTTGAAGCTAGCGAAACATCTTTCAGAACTGTTGCCCTTTGTTTGAAGTTCGTGTAATAGCTTTCAGAATTATTGCCTTTGTTTGAAGCTGGTGTAATACCTTTCAGAACTGTAACCCTTGTTTGAAGCTGGTGTAATACCTTTCAGAACTGTAACCCTTGTTTGAAGCTGGTGTAATACCTTTCAGAATTGTTGCCCTTGTTTGAAGCTAGTGTAATACCTTTCAGAATTGTTGCCCTTGTTTGAAGATAGTGTAATACTTTTCAGAATTGTTGCCCTTGTTTGAAGCTGGTGTAATACCTTTCAGAATTGTTGCCCTTGTTTGAAGCTGGTGTAATACCTTTCAGAATTGTTGCCCTTGTTTGAAGCTGGTGTAATACCCTTCAGATTTCTTGCCCTTGCCGGAGTGGTCTCCCTGTATTCCTGATTTACTGTCCTTGTCTAGACATGACATACAAGCCTTAATGAGCGTGATGCTTTCATTAATTCTTGAAGGATTCACTTACTTCTTCAAAGATCCATTCTATCTTTGAGTGTGTCCTAAACAGGAGCAACTGTAAAAGTCTAGAAAAGTTGCTCTTATAGAAACGTTGAACAGAAATGCACCGTACAGTTACCAGTGACGGACTCTCACTTCACGCTTTGTATTACCCATGTGAGCAGGAACTGTGTCTTGCTAACCGGAGGTTGCAAGCCTCACCTGGGTCTACTGTCCCAAACAGGCAGGAGGTCAGGGTAATGAGCTGACCGACCTGTTGTCTGGAGAGGTCATCGTGCATGATGCACGGAAAGTGGTGAAACATCTTGAAGCCTGTTTTTGACAGATTGTGCGGGGATGAAGAGTTGGAATGGAAGAATAAATTTGGTGCGAGGCAAAAGTGAGGAAAGAGTAAGGTCTCTTTGTAGACTGACACGAACACCCCACAGTCAACGAGTAACAGGGAAGATCAGTGTACACAAATCATACATCGGTTTCTGCAAGGGGCTACCCAACAGTTACGGGAATGTCCTAAATGCAATCAATCAATCAATCAATCCATCAGTCACTCAAGTATGGTAGTAGTTATAATAATGTTAATGTCATGTTTGAGTTGTTTGTTGTATATATATATATATATATATATATATATAAACCCATGTGAGCAGGAACTGTGTCTTGCTAACCGGAGGTTGCAAGCCTCACCTGGGTCTACTGTCCCAAACAGGCAGGAGGTCAGGGTAATGAGCTGACCGACCTGTTGTCTGGAGAGGTCATCGTGCATGATGCACGGAAAGTGGTGAAACATCTTGAAGCCTGTTTTTGACAGATTGTGCGGGGATGAAGAGTTGGAATGGAAGAATAAATTTGGTGCGAGGCAAAAGTGAGGAAAGAGTAAGGTCTCTTTGTAGACTGACACGAACACCCCACAGTCAACGAGTAACAGGGAAGATCAGTGTACACAAATCATACATCGGTTTCTGCAAGGGGCTACCCAACAGTTACGGGAATGTCCTAAATGCAATCAATCAATCAATCAATCCATCAGTCACTCAAGTATGGTAGTAGTTATAATAATGTTAATGTCATGTTTGAGTTGTTTGTTGTATATATATATATATATATATATATATATATATATATATATATATATATATCGTCGCACAGACATATAACGTCTTACACATGTTCGATGACGTCCATTTGGCCGAAACGAGAAATACAAGTTTATTTACACAGATGACTCATGTAAACATAGAGGTGGAGTTTCCAACAGTTCGTATGAAAAGTCGTAAACAACGAGTTGCTCAATCATAATAGGCATATAAACCTGGAATATACGACCATAAGTAACTTGTTTGCCTCACTCTGTCTCATGAACCATCAACAGACTCAGTCTTAACTAGGAAATTACTCTGGTTTACCCGGGCCTTGTTAAATAGTTGGTCTCTTTCTCTTTCAAGAACTATCAACGAAATATAAGTCCAGATCTTCATTTTCCTACTCACAATTTCGATATCTATTCACTAGCTCTCCCAAGAACCTGTACCAAACTAGCTCGTAGTTTCGTCGCATCAACAATCTTCTTCTATATCTCTCTAATTCGCAAGGCGAACTTCAACTAAATCTCCTACTATGTCTATCTGTAGCTGTTGTCTGTTTCTATCTGCACACTTCTCTTGGTCTCGTTCTACTTATCTGAGTATCTGTCTGAGTGTCCGAGTATCTCGGTGTCGGAGTATCATCGACGCCGAGTATCTGACTATTTCGTCGCTGAGTATCTTAGTGTCGGAGTATCATCGACGCCGAGTATCTGACTATTTCGTCGCTGAGTATCTTAGTGTCGGAGTATCATCGACGCCGAGTATCTGACTATTTCGTCTCTGAGTATCTTAGTGTCGGAGTATCATCGACGCCGAGTATCTGACTATTTCGTCGCTGAGTATCTTAGTGTCGGAGTATCATCGACGCCGAGTATCTGACTATTTCGTCTCTGAGTATCTTAGTGTCGGAGTATCATCGACGCCGAGTATCTGACTATTTCGTCTCTGAGTATCTTAGTGTCGGAGTATCATCGACGCCGAGTATCTGGCTATCTTCGTCTCTGAGCATCTTAGTGTCGGAGTATCATCGACGCCGAGTATCTGGCTATTTCGTCGCTGAGTATCTTAGCGTCGGAGTATCTTAGCGTCGGAGTATCTCAATGTCGGAGTTTTACGAGTAGTTCTGCTTCTAAATCGTAGTATGTACCTCTCTGCCATAATTTCTTGCGTTTCCGCTGCGGAGGAGTTGTAATAGTACACAGACATTGTCTAGGGTGAAACAGTACACATATATTGTCTAGGCTGTAATAGTACACAGACGTTGTCTAGGCTGTAATAGTACACATACATTGTCTAGGCTGTAATAGTACACAGACGTTGTCTAGGCTGTAATAGTACACATACATTGTCTAGGCTGTAATAGTACACAGACGTTGTCTAGGCTGTAATAGTACACATACATTGTCTAGGCTGTAATAGTATACAGACATTGTCTAGGGTGAAATAGTACACATACATTGTCTATGCTGTAATAGTACACAGTCATTGTTTACGCTTTAATAGCACACAGATATTGGCCAGGCTGTAATAGTACATAGACATTGTGTAGGCTGTAATAGTACACAGAGTTGTCCAAGCTGTAATGGTACACACACATTGTCCAGGGTATAATAGTTCACAGACATTGTCCAAGCTGCAATATTACACAGACATTGTCCAGGCTGCAATATTACACAGACATTGTCCAAGCTGCAATATTACACAGACATTGTCCAGGCTGCAATATTACACAGACATTGTCCAGGCTGCAGTATTACACAGACATTGTCCAGGCTGCAATATTACACAGACATTGTCATAGCTGCAATATTACACAGACATTGTCATAGCTGCAATATTACACAGACATTGTCATAGCTGCAATATTACACAGACATTGTCCAGGCTGCAATATTACACAGACATTGTCCAGGCTGCAATATTACACAGACATTGTCATAGCTGCAATATTACACAGACATTGTCCAGGCTGCAATATTACAAAGACATTGTCCAGGCTGCAATATTACAAAGACATTGTCCAAGCTGCAATATTACAAAGACATTGTCCAAGCTGCAATATTACACAGACATTGTCCAGGCTGCAGTATTACACAGACATTGTCCAGGCTGCAGTATTACAAAGACATTGTCATAGCTGCAATATTACACAGACATTGTCCAGGCTGCAATATTACAAAGACATTGTCATAGCTGCAATGGTACACAGACATTGTCCAGGCTGCAGTGGTACACAGACAGTATGAACGAAGTCATTGTTCAGGCCGTAAAATTACGCAGATATTATTCAGTCTGTAATAATACGCAGACAGTGTTCCGCCTGTAATAGTATGCAGACAATGTCCAGGCTGCATTAGAACACAACCATTGTCTCGCTTGCAACAGTATACAAACATTTTCCAGGCTGTAATAGTACACACACGTTGTCCAGGCTGTAATGGTACACATACATTGTCCATTCTGTAATAGTATTCACACAGTGTCTATACTGTAATAGTACACATATATTGTCCAGGCTGTAATAGTACACATACATTGTCCAAACTGTAACATTACACAGACATTGTCGTGGCTGTACTAATACTCAGACATTGTCCACATTGTAATATTACACAGACATCGATCAGGCTGTACTATTACACAGACATTGTCCAGGGTGTTATCTTAGGAAAACATTGTCTACGCTGTAATATTACTCAGACATTGTTCAGGCTGTAATATTACTCAGACATTGTCCAGGCTGTAATATTACTCAGACATTGTCTACGCTGTAATATTACTCAGACATTGTTCAGGCTGTAATATTACTCAGACATTGTCCAGGCTGTAATATTACTCAGACATTGTCTACGCTGTAATATTACTCAGACATTGTCTACGCTGTAATATTACTCAGACATTGTCTACGCTGTAATATTACTCAGACATTGTCTACGCTGTAATATTACTCAGACATTGTCTACGCTGTAATATTACTCAGACATTGTCTACGCTGTAATATTACTCAGACATTGTCTACGCTGTAATATTACTCAGACATTGTCCAGGCTGTAATATTACTCAGACATTGTCTACGCTGTAATATTACTCAGACATTGTTCAGGCTGTAATATTACTCAGACATTGTCCAGGCTGTAATATTACTCAGACATTGTCTACGCTGTAATATTACTCAGACATTGTCTACGCTGTAATATTACTCAGACATTGTCTACGCTGTAATATTACTCAGACATTGTTCAGGCTGTAATATTACTCAGACATTGTTCAGGCTGTAATATTACTCAGACATTGTTCAGGCTGTAATATTACTCAGACATTGTCTACGCTGTAATATTACTCAGACATTGTCTACGCTGTAATATTACTCAGACATTGTTCAGGCTGTAATATTACTCAGACATTGTCCAGGCTGTAATATTACTCAGACATTGTTCAGGCTGTAATATTACTCAGACATTGTTCAGGCTGTAATATTACTCAGACATTGTCCAGGCTGTAATATTACTCAGACATTGTCCAGGCTGCAATAGTCATCTAAGTTGCTCCTATGTGTGTCCTGCACCCTGCCAAGCTGGACACTGTCCTGTAGGTTGTGTCCACATGTCGATATCGTTGCCGACTTTTCGCTATTTTTCTTTCAACTTTCATTCTATTGTGATTTTCAATATTGTATTACAACCAGTCTCATGGGTGATCAGGAAAAGGTGATGGACATATGTTGGTCACTTGATGAGAAGAAATGATCAGAGAATCCCAAAACAAGCCATCAAGTGGAACACAACAGGCCGAAGAAAAAGAGGCAGACCGGGTGAAACTCTGAAGAGGACATTGTTAAGAGAGGCCAAATTAACAGGCATAAAATCCTTTGATGAGGTTGAAAGACTCGCCGAAGACAGGAAAAATTGGCGAACTACTTTGCGAGCCCTGTGTGACGTTTAACGGCACGGGAAGGATATAAGATATAAGATAAGATTACACCTTTTGATATGACTGAGGTAGTTCTGTTGTTTAACATTATTTCCATCTTTAATTTCAGTTGATTTATTACATCTTTCTTTCTTTTATGGCCATGGAACTCGCCTGTCAAAAATGATAGTATGTTGGATAAAATTACATAAAACTTATGGTCAAAAATAGGAGAAAAATTCACGAGTTTCAGCAAAACGTCTGGTAAAAAGATGCACAACATTCGCAAGAATAAAACGAAAGTTTTGAAGAAAACGAAATTGTTCAAATTGTAACTGTTTTTCAGATGTAAAACTGCACATGATGACGACGAATGGTAAAAAAAAAAAACTACGTCGACATAGAATTTATAAACAAGTATCGAGTGGAGATTTCTGGAAACAATTAACTAGTACAGCATGTTTCTGATTGCCATTCCTGGCTGTTTAAAATGGCGTCTTGCGGCTAGAAAGAGTAGATCTGCCAATGAAGACACCTTTCAGAGAACAAAGAAAATTTGAATTGAACGTTACGTTGGAAGTTTTTTTTTTTCTGAGACTAGTGTTAACCTTTGCTATTTTATATTAGAGATTTCTTACAAAAGTCGTTTTCATTGCTCTAATCTTACGTCAAATTAATGTTTAAAAAATTGTTTTAGAGAAAATAAATTTAATTATTTATATCTACATGATAGAGCATCCATTTTCTTTTTTTTTCATTCAGGAAATTGATTTTTTTTTTTTTTTTTGGAAATAATTTTCGAAAATATTTAGAAATAAAATGAAATATGATAACATCTAAACGAAATAGAAGTAACGAATTTAGACAAAATATGCTGGGTTCTCTAGTTTTTATGAACTTTTTGGACTTGGATAAACGTGCTGGAGTATCTCCATTGAGTGTAGAAAGATGAAGTTATAATTGTGACAGATGGTTAGCTATTTACACGACGGAAGTCAATGCAACAGCTTTTTCTAGTGTTATCAGTTTGTGTGTCTAGCTAACTACATAATAAAGTTGATAAAACAGCTTTTTCTAGTCTTATCAGTTTATGTGTCTAACTAACTACATAATAAAGTTGATAAAACAGCTGTCCTGTAGGTTGTGTCCACATGTCGATATCGTTGCCGACTTTTCGCTATTTTTCTTTCAACTTTCATTCTATTGTGATTTTCAATATTGTATTACAACCAGTCTCATGGGTGATCAGGAAAAGGTGATGGACATATGTTGGTCACTTGATGAGAAGAAATGATCAGAGAATCCCAAAACAAGCCATCAAGTGGAACACAACAGGCCGAAGAAAAAGAGGCAGACCGGGTGAAACTCTGAAGAGGACATTGTTAAGAGAGGCCAAATTAACAGGCATAAAATCCTTTGATGAGGTTGAAAGACTCGCCGAAGACAGGAAAAATTGGCGAACTACTTTGCGAGCCCTGTGTGACGTTTAACGGCACGGGAAGGATATAAGATATAAGATAAGATTACACCTTTTGATATGACTGAGGTAGTTCTGTTGTTTAACATTATTTCCATCTTTAATTTCAGTTGATTTATTACATCTTTCTTTCTTTTATGGCCATGGAACTCGCCTGTCAAAAATGATAGTATGTTGGATAAAATTACATAAAACTTATGGTCAAAAATAGGAGAAAAATTCACGAGTTTCAGCAAAACGTCTGGTAAAAAGATGCACAACATTCGCAAGAATAAAACGAAAGTTTTGAAGAAAACGAAATTGTTCAAATTGTAACTGTTTTTCAGATGTAAAACTGCACATGATGACGACGAATGGTAAAAAAAAAAAACTACGTCGACATAGAATTTATAAACAAGTATCGAGTGGAGATTTCTGGAAACAATTAACTAGTACAGCATGTTTCTGATTGCCATTCCTGGCTGTTTAAAATGGCGTCTTGCGGCTAGAAAGAGTAGATCTGCCAATGAAGACACCTTTCAGAGAACAAAGAAAATTTGAATTGAACGTTACGTTGGAAGTTTTTTTTTTTCTGAGACTAGTGTTAACCTTTGCTATTTTATATTAGAGATTTCTTACAAAAGTCGTTTTCATTGCTCTAATCTTACGTCAAATTAATGTTTAAAAAATTGTTTTAGAGAAAATAAATTTAATTATTTATATCTACATGATAGAGCATCCATTTTCTTTTTTTTTCATTCAGGAAATTGATTTTTTTTTTTTTTTTTGGAAATAATTTTCGAAAATATTTAGAAATAAAATGAAATATGATAACATCTAAACGAAATAGAAGTAACGAATTTAGACAAAATATGCTGGGTTCTCTAGTTTTTATGAACTTTTTGGACTTGGATAAACGTGCTGGAGTATCTCCATTGAGTGTAGAAAGATGAAGTTATAATTGTGACAGATGGTTAGCTATTTACACGACGGAAGTCAATGCAACAGCTTTTTCTAGTGTTATCAGTTTGTGTGTCTAGCTAACTACATAATAAAGTTGATAAAACAGCTTTTTCTAGTCTTATCAGTTTATGTGTCTAACTAACTACATAATAAAGTTGATAAAACAGCTTTTCTGAAAGTTGTGTCAGTCTAAATTCTTAGCTATTTACACGACTTAAGTTGACAAAAATGGTTTTCTTTTTCTGAAGATGGTGTCAATTTAAATTTCTAGCTAACTGGATGACTAAAGTTGATAAAAATGGTTTTCTTTTTCTGAACATAGTGTCAATTTAAATTTCTAACTAATTACACTACCACAGTTGATACAATAGCTGTTCTGAAAGCAATGTCAGCTTAAAATTCTAGCCAATCAAAAGACAGAACTTGGTGAAGGTGTTTCCTCCATTATGTTATTTTAAGCTTCTTGCTGTTTACACGACGGACGGTGCTGAAGAAAAAGTTTTGTAATAAATTTTTATTTGGGGTTTTAGCTATTTACATGTTAGAAGCTGTTGAAAGAATGTTTTGCGATATTATCAGTTAGTGTATTTGGAAATTTATGCTAGGAAAGGTAAAGGTGCATTTTTATAGAGTCATAAGTTTTTTAGCTATTTACACGGCGAAAGGTGGTGACTTTTTTCTTATATTATCAGGTAAGGATTTTAGCTATTTAAACAATCGAAGCTGGTGAAGGAGTTGTTGGCTGACAGTTCTAATCTTCTTGTTATTGTAGTTTAGATTAGTAGAGGATACTAGTAAGGATTTCAGCTATTTACACAACCAAAGTTGGCGAAAAAGCTATTGGCAATATTATCAGTTCATTGTTATTTAAATTTTCTTGTTACTGTAGTTTAGACGACTAGAGAAGACAAGCAGAAATTCTACCAGAAAAAAAAATCTGGTTAAATAACGCAAGTGAAAACATTATATTAAAAGGCGAAGTTGTTTGCCAAATCCTGACCTTTACAGACAAGAGTACGCCCACAGTTTCTGGAATTATTGACACCATGGCAACACCTAACTCATAGGAGACACATGGAACATTGGCAGAGGAGGTAAGTGAGAGTCCAGGTTTCCTCCTCTGGCTGTTGACTGTTCGTGGTTTGTGTGTTCTTACTCGTCGTATGTGTTTGAGTCATTCTCTGTTCTGAAAACAGTCTAATGATTAACTCTGTCAGTTCACAACAACACGGGGGAGGGTGGGGGGAGGGGTCTATGCCCAGAGTCATGCAGAGTGCATATAAAATGAAAAGTAGCACATTTGTAACCCAAGCTATATTTTACTTTCCGGAGTTGCTTACTTCCAGTTTCATTCTGTCAGAATTTCTCATCAATATTTGTCCGGTCAGAGCAAGAAAGCCAAAGCGTGAAGATCCGAAGGTAAAGGGTTAAATCTTCAGTGAAAGCACACACACTTTTTTTTAAACTCGCACACACTAAACTCACACACACTAAACTCGCACACACTAAACTCGCACACATTAAACTCGCACACACTAAACTCGCACACACTAAACTCGCACACATTAAACTCGCACACATTAAACTCGCACACACTAAACTCGCACACACTAAACTCGCACACACTAAACACGCACACACTAAACTCGCACACGCTAAACTCGCACACACTAAAAACTTGCACACGCTAAACTCGCACACACTAAACTCGCACACGCTAAACCAATAAAAAATGTGAAATTTAATTACGTCATATGTTAGGAGAAGACTCTCGCACAAGACGTAGCATTTCCGTTTACTGGGTTATTACTTCACCGATATGTAGCTACCACTGCAGATACAAATGTATCAGTCTATGCTGGAGATATTGAAGAATCAGTTTTGTGAAGCTTTAGTGATGTTTCTTTTACGGGTTTTTTTGTTGATTATTGACGTGCGAGGAATCAGTTAATGGGGGTAATAATGGAAGCGACTTGCCATTTTTCTTTTTGTGGACGTAAAGATAACAAAAAGTGAATTAAATGAAACTTTTATTCTGGTATAAAACGGTGATGATGATGATGATGATGATGGCACTGATGATTACATTAATGCTGCAAGCTCTGTTACTTTTATTCTTATTTTCCTCGTTCGCTTGTCTTTTCTCTTACATCTAACATACTTCACGCGAAGTTCTCTTTCTCTCTGCATTGCTGTTCTTTGTTTCGTTTTTCTTCATGTTTGGAATTCTTTTTTCTTTTTGTTTCGTATTCTGATGTAGACCATGTTTGTTCACGTATACATGAATATTTCAGGCTGTTGCTACGTTAAAGTTCACACGAGTTTTAGCATTCAAAACCAAAGTTCCTGTGCGTTTCTATACAAACGCTTATACATATTCAAGCATATTTGAAACACAAAAGAAAATACAGTCTATTCACAAGTGTTAACAGCTCAGATTCAGTTTTATCTACAAATTTATCAGATAAGAAGTAACGAAGCTGGAGCACAGTTAGATGAGACTGCACAGTTATATACTTATCCGTCAAAAACAATATTAGAACATGCACTTGAGACACCAGAGAAAGAAAACAGATAGTGGATAAGGCAGTTTAGATGTGAAAGAAAGAAAACAGATAGTGGACAAACCGCTTTAGCTGTGAAAGAAAGAAAAAAGGATAGTGGACAAACCAGTTTAGATGTGAAAGAAAGAAAACAGATGCTGGACAGTCCAGTTTAGATGTGAAAGAAAGAAAACAGTGAACAAACCAATTTAGATGTGAAATGAAGAAAAATATAAAAGGGAATTACTCCGGCTATAACAGTTATTTTCTTCCTTTCTTCTTCTCACTTCTTAAATTTTTTTTAGTTCATTTTCTTTCTCCACCATCTAGTGTAAATTATTTTGATTTATTTCATATGTCTAAAATGTTTTGTCGACTGTTTTTATTTTTCCAACGTCTAAAGTGCTCTGTCTAATTTTCCAACAAAAAAAAAATCCTTCAGGTCTACATTGCTTTTTCTGCTATTTCTATTTCTCTCAGGTCTATAGTGCTTTGCCTGCTATGTCTATTTCTCTCAGGTCTATAGTGCTTTGCCAGCTATGTCTATTTCTCTCAGGTCTATAGTACTTTGCCTGCTATGTCTATTTCTCTCAGGTCTATAGTGCTTTGTATACTCATACTATTATCATTTCTCTCACATCAAAAGGTCCACTAGTTTTTGAAAGATAATAAATTTGACAAACAGACACTGATTGGTCGAGACAACACACTTCGACAGAACGTCGACAACTGGTGGACCTCCAATGTCTTCCAACCTTTTCATGTCAGGGTATGCTTTCTTTATACCAGTACACGTCACCGCCCTTGACCTAAATCGTTCCACTTCAACCCAGGATGCCCTGAATCCTACCCTATATATTAAACTATCTCTGTTATACACTTTTGTACAGTGGTAAAACTCCTTCCCTGTGACTTGAAACCCCAAAACAAGGGACCATTTACCTCTCCGTTGAGAACCACTGCTGTGTACTGTACAGCTTTCAGAAACTGAAAACTTAACTCACGCAATAAGTCATTGTTAATGAATGTAAGAAAGAAAGTATACAGTGCTGGATGGAACCAGTTCTGCTATAGGGATGCCAGTTATGGACTATAGGAAGGCAAATGAATAAATCATTGTAGGCAATAGAGGTCTGATGCATGAGAAGAATAGACAGACCAAGAAAATAATGAGCAGTGTTTGAGACAAGCTAACGAAAAACGTAGTATAATAACAAAGAAAAGGAAAAAGGCAATCATCATTCTTGGAGCATGTGATGAGAAGAGTGAAACTGGAAAACATCATAACAATGGACATAACTGAAGGAAGGAGAGGCAGAGAAAGACCAAGGAAACAAGGTGAGAAGGCATGCCACTGTGGTAGGGAAAGAAATCAGCAACAGATACTCGGAGACGTCAAGGACTGACTATGGTAGAGTATGACTGCTGACGCCGGCACATGATGATGATGATGATACAGTGCGGCTCTACCTATGAACGAAATGGTGGCTTGCTTTTTCCAGTGGATCCCAAGGGAAACTTCTCAACCAGCAAAAGGGACACGAAGAGTCCAGCAAATTAGCATGCACCCAAAAAAAAAGTGGTAAACCTATTTGAAAGATCACCTCGAAGAGGTTGGATCAGGTCTGAAAGGAAGAACCTTAAACTATGCCCACTTCTTGAGAGAGCTTCGAATTCCAAAAAATCTAACATCTCAAATTCTACACTTTCCCCACGTGATCTTGTTTTTCAACCAATCAGATGTTGTCACTGAAATCTACTTGAAGCAAGAATAATAGAAAGCAAGGGGAGGTAAAACAAGTTCAGGAAAACAATAACAAATGTTGAAAACATTTCTTTTGAAAACACTGCCTGTTTGAAAGCTTCAAGATGGCGTCATGAACGTTTCAATATTGTTGCCACGAGCGGCCATGTTCACTGAGAACAAAAACGTTCGGGTTGGCAGAAGACTTGAAAAAAAAACGAGAGAGCGTGACCGAGAATTTACGAGCACATTGCGAAACAAGAAATCCGACGAAAGATGGAGGGCGTAACACACGAGTCCCAGCTAGGAAAGTAGAACTGGAAACAAAAGTAATTCAATTTTCTTTTCTTCCACTTCACTGCACCTTGTTACAATTTGTTATTCCTTATTTAAAAACAAATAGTTTACCTTCTGTAACTCCCCGTGTAGCGCTCATCTACATGCAACACAATTTTACTGAAAGAAAATTACATTGTTATGTTAATTAAAACATCAAAAATAATATAATGCACAGTATTATGTAAACATATAATCACAGTTGTTTTCAGGGGGAGCTTCTCTGAAGAAGATGTCGAGTTCCCATATTTACTGATGAGTAAACTTCAGTGGACGTTGGAGCGGAAGGCGGCGCACATATGGAATGCGGGGATGTCAATCTCTGATTATAGATTACAGATGACTAAATAGAGCCATTTGGTTTCCTAGAATCAGTTCCATTTTCTTAAAGTCATTTCGCTGTCCGGAGTCATTTGACTATCAAGAGGCAATTCGTTTTCAAGAGTCAGTTAGCTTTCTACTAACTGAAGCAAACTGAGCATTTTTTTTGGGGGGGGGGAGGGGGATGTTATTCAAAGTATTTTTGGCTGGTAGCTCCCAACTGAAACATCTACAGGCGCCGGTCACACAGATGTCGCCACTAACTCGTCAGCAAACTAGTGAATAAGGTGAGATTATTTAACGCACAATCGTGTGAAAGCATCATCAGAAATATTCGGAGAGTAAGGGATAAGATGCTGAGCCGGAATAATAACCTTCACATAGTCAAAGGATCAACAGTAAAGAGAGTCAGATCCTGATAATGAAGGAACCAGAAGACTCAGTAAGCATAGCTACCGATCCACAACACATCTCAACCGAACCTGAATGGATTACTTGCAGCGAGGCCCACCAACATCTCACTAAAGTACACATAAACTTTAGAAGAACATGTCGAAAATGAGCAGAGGGGAAATTACAAGAAGAAATAAACGGACTCATTAACAAACATACAGTTCCTGAGGGCATATTCATTCATACAGATGGATCAGTGAGCAGGGGAGCTAGAAGGCACAACACTCAAACTCATGGCTGGGACTTATACAAACTCCTGCTCAATTATGGGCATAGAAATAGAGGTCATCACACAAGCGTTAAAATGGGCAGTGGCGCAGAAAACACATCGCATCGCCATCATTACCCACTCTCAAAAACAAAAAAAGCCATTAGAAGTGAATGGCAAGAAATAATTATTAATCCGACACCAAAAACATCCAGTCCAGGCCATGCCGGAGTGGACGGAAACAACAAAGCCAACCAGACAGCAGCAGGGCCAAACCAGAGGGCCTCATCAAAATGGGCAAATCGGACCTGTACAAATCCATCGAGCAAACATTTTGATGAACAAAAGCAAGGCAACATCTTCCAAAGTACCTATGATATGTCACTCAATGCATTACATGTAGCCAAAGGCAGTGACTGCAAATCCCAACTAAATGCTATATCACGGGCAACACACAATCAACACAACATTGGGGTCATCTCCCTAAAAACACTGAAGGAAATCCTGATATCAAAGACCACACGCGTACCAGCCGGCCCCGAGATTAACGAAACCGCTCCCCTGGACCAGCAACAGAGCTAGGCCCCTTTCTTACAGTTACAGAAACATGCAGAGCAACATGCGAACCCCAGTTCAAGATGGCGTCATGAACGTTTCAATATTGTTGCCACGAGCGGCCATGTTCACTGAGAACAAAAACGTTCGGGTTGGCAGAAGACTTGAAAAAAAAACGAGAGAGCGTGACCGAGAATTTACGAGCACATTGCGAAACAAGAAATCCGACGAAAGATGGAGGGCGTAACACACGAGTCCCAGCTAGGAAAGTAGAACTGGAAACAAAAGTAATTCAATTTTCTTTTCTTCCACTTCACTGCACCTTGTTACAATTTGTTATTCCTTATTTAAAAACAAATAGTTTACCTTCTGTAACTCCCCGTGTAGCGCTCATCTACATGCAACACAATTTTACTGAAAGAAAATTACATTGTTATGTTAATTAAAACATCAAAAATAATATAATGCACAGTATTATGTAAACATATAATCACAGTT
The DNA here is from genome assembly GCA_009760885.1 of Achatina immaculata. Lineage (NCBI taxonomy): Eukaryota > Metazoa > Mollusca > Gastropoda > Stylommatophora > Achatinidae > Lissachatina > Lissachatina immaculata. The sequence goes on from CM019698.1 coordinate 36,636,240, forward strand.
GTTTTCAGGGGGAGCTTCTCTGAAGAAGATGTCGAGTTCCCATATTTACTGATGAGTAAACTTCAGTGGACGTTGGAGCGGAAGGCGGCGCACATATGGAATGCGGGGATGTCAATCTCTGATTATAGATTACAGATGACTAAATAGAGCCATTTGGTTTCCTAGAATCAGTTCCATTTTCTTAAAGTCATTTCGCTGTCCGGAGTCATTTGACTATCAAGAGGCAATTCGTTTTCAAGAGTCAGTTAGCTTTCTACTAACTGAAGCAAACTGAGCATTTTTTTTGGGGGGGGGGAGGGGGATGTTATTCAAAGTATTTTTGGCTGGTAGCTCCCAACTGAAACATCTACAGGCGCCGGTCACACAGATGTCGCCACTAACTCGTCAGCAAACTAGTGAATAAGGTGAGATTATTTAACGCACAATCGTGTGAAAGCATCATCAGAAATATTCGGAGAGTAAGGGATAAGATGCTGAGCCGGAATAATAACCTTCACATAGTCAAAGGATCAACAGTAAAGAGAGTCAGATCCTGATAATGAAGGAACCAGAAGACTCAGTAAGCATAGCTACCGATCCACAACACATCTCAACCGAACCTGAATGGATTACTTGCAGCGAGGCCCACCAACATCTCACTAAAGTACACATAAACTTTAGAAGAACATGTCGAAAATGAGCAGAGGGGAAATTACAAGAAGAAATAAACGGACTCATTAACAAACATACAGTTCCTGAGGGCATATTCATTCATACAGATGGATCAGTGAGCAGGGGAGCTAGAAGGCACAACACTCAAACTCATGGCTGGGACTTATACAAACTCCTGCTCAATTATGGGCATAGAAATAGAGGTCATCACACAAGCGTTAAAATGGGCAGTGGCGCAGAAAACACATCGCATCGCCATCATTACCCACTCTCAAAAACAAAAAAAGCCATTAGAAGTGAATGGCAAGAAATAATTATTAATCCGACACCAAAAACATCCAGTCCAGGCCATGCCGGAGTGGACGGAAACAACAAAGCCAACCAGACAGCAGCAGGGCCAAACCAGAGGGCCTCATCAAAATGGGCAAATCGGACCTGTACAAATCCATCGAGCAAACATTTTGATGAACAAAAGCAAGGCAACATCTTCCAAAGTACCTATGATATGTCACTCAATGCATTACATGTAGCCAAAGGCAGTGACTGCAAATCCCAACTAAATGCTATATCACGGGCAACACACAATCAACACAACATTGGGGTCATCTCCCTAAAAACACTGAAGGAAATCCTGATATCAAAGACCACACGCGTACCAGCCGGCCCCGAGATTAACGAAACCGCTCCCCTGGACCAGCAACAGAGCTAGGCCCCTTTCTTACAGTTACAGAAACATGCAGAGCAACATGCGAACCCCAGTCCAACATGCTGCTGTCATTGTAGAACTGGCTGCCGGCGCTCTCCTATCCATTCAGCTGTAGAAGAAGGTAACTGACATTTCAGTATGGGAGAAGATAGACCTCAAAGGCGGACAATTCTGTCTGCAGAGTGAGGCTCTCTATCTTATCTCGCACACTCAGCTGTCAGTACACGCAATAGAGACAGAACATCACATATGCTTACATCCTGAAGACCTATTCTCTCCACAAAGACTAAAGAGATAAAAAAAATGGCGCCAGAAAAAGATCGTATTTGGAAAACTGTAATGCTTGCGTGAAGAACTCCTGCTGCAGCTGACGATGAGAGTCATGGAGACACTTCCTCCAATACATGGCCGAACATTTGAAAATGCTTGCGAAAGGAATCGAAAAAAAAGCAAGCCACTCAAATTTAATTAATTAAAATAAAAAATTTGACGCTTCACCTGAATCCAAAACAACGAAGCGAGAATAAATATTGAAGGTTCCTAATTTTAGCGTTAATGTAGGGTCACCTCTCTGCTTTGAAAGTTGTAGGTATAGATGATGATGATGGTGATCATGATGACGATGACTATGATGATAACGATGATATCTGCTGAAGGACTTTCATGATATCTGGCTGTAAGGCTTTCGTGATATCTGGCTGTAAGACTTTCATGATATCTGGTTGTAAGACTTTCATGATATCAGGCTGTAAGACTTTCATGATATCAGGCTGTAAGACTTTCATGATATCAGGCTGTAAGACTTTCATGATATCTGGCTGTAAGACTTTCATGATATCTGGCTGTAAGACTTTCATGATATCAGGCTGTAAGACTTTCGTGATATCTGGCTGTAAGACTTTCATGATATCAGGCTGTAAGACTTTCATGATATCTGGCTGTAAGACTTTCATGATATCAGACTGTAAGACTTTCATGATATCTGGCTGTAAGACTTTCATGATATCTGGCTGTAAGACTTTCGTGAAATACCTGAGTCAAACAGAACAGCCTGAGTTGGTTCACCTTCCAGGTTATATCTCCACGGTTTAGTAGTCACATCAAGTAACACATTAGTATATTACCTTGTTGCTTAGGCATATGTGACACGTTGCCTTCAACGGGGGTAGAGGTAGATGCTCCATGGCCGAGTGGTTAGCGTGGCTAGGCGAATCCTTGAGTCCAGAGTTCTGTCTCCCGTCGTTCTCTAACAAGCTTTTCTTTCCGCCACGTCTAAATTATTGCTAATTTTCACGGCTAAACTTTTACCCGTTTTTTTGTTTCACTTACTTTGCTTTCAAAGAGGAGCTTTGCTGGAGTGTCAAAAGGGTCTCGGTCGGGTGTGGCTATCCAGTCAACTTACCACAAGGTGGAAACTTTCTTTCAGTGTGGAAGAAGGTTCCCGGATATAAGGGGTGAGATTATCATCTCCTTATTCTCTAGTCCGATTAGTGACGGGTCGGTGAATGTTTCAGCGCATGCTGGGAAGAGAGACCAGGTTGTGTGTGTGATAAAATATATAGCACCCTGTCTCTTCCTGCAGGTGATTTGTAGGAAGCGTGTTGATAGTTCACTGCTCACAGTACTTTCCTCTTGTACAGTAATCTCTAAATTTAGCTCTAGGTACCTGTGTCACGTGCTGCTAGCCACGTAGCCATGGTTACACTGGCTCCTGGGGAAACAGTTTTAAAGGTGATGGCTCCGTAAGAAGTATAATTTGACTCTTGTGCATACATTATATTCAGGCTTTGTTTTGTCTCAAGTCTTACATTCCCGTTTATTAACTCTTTGACTTCTCATGGAGCTGAAAAGCTACCATTTTTTTTGTGTGTTAACTCTTTACGTGTTACCGCAGATTCCCTAGTCAGCTTTATTAGGTTCTTTTTTCTTATACCATTCTTTAACCTTTTACAGCTTTTTTTGTTTGTTTGTTGCTGTTTGTTTTCATTTCTACGCATTACTCTTCTTTTCTTCAGCTCCTTTTAAGCTGTCGTCAACATGTTTCACATAGTTTACCACATTTTTTTGTGGGGGCGGGGGAGTGCATTTCTTCCTGCCTTGTTCTGTCTTTAAAAACGTTTTCGACAATTTTTTATTAAGTTGTCTCTCGGTTTTCTATCACAGGGGTAGACCAGGTTCAGTGTGTTTTACCGTTTTCGTTCAAATTTCGTTTCGTTAAAATGTGCCATATTTTTTATGTGTATTTCATCACTTCTGTAATCAGTAATTTCCTTTCTTCAAAAAAGCACATTATGTAAGTAATTTTTAAAGTGAGATATGTTAAATAAATGTATACAATTTCGGCGTCTCATTGGTGCAATGGTTTGTGCACTGGTTTATGCACTGGTTTGCACTGGCCTGTCAGGGGAATGTCGGTGGTGCTAGTCTGGCTGGTGTTAGCCCGGTCACCCGGTTGCGTAAACGGGAATAAAAATAGATGAAGATGTGTGGTAGTTTTACAGAAAGATAGTAAATAGAGGTGTGTGGTAGTTTTACAGAAAGATAGTAGATGAAAGTGTGTAGTAGTATTACAGAAAGGTGATAGACGAAGGTGTGTGGTAGTGTTACAGAAATATAGTAAATGAAGGTGTGTAGTAGAGTTTTACAGAAATATAGTAGACGAAGGTGTGTGGTAGTTTTACAGAAAGATAGTAGATAAAGGTGTGTGGTAGTTTTATAGAAATATAGTAGATGAAGGTGTGTGGTAAAGTTTTACAGAAAGATAGTAGATGAAGGTGTGTGGTAGTTTTACAGAAAGATAATAGGTGAAGGTGTGTGGTAGTTTTACAGAAATATAGTAGATGAAGGTGTGTGGTAGTTCTACAGACAGATAGTAGATGAAGGTGTGTGGTAGTTTTACAGAAAGATAGTAGATGAAGGTGTGTGGTAGAGTTTTACATAAAGATAGAACGGGCCAGGATAGCGGGTAGAAACAAGAGTGGCAGAAGGCAAGATGGTGTTGAATGATGAAAATACACATCCAATATTCCGAGAAAAGCCCATTTTTCATGGATCGCACTAAAAAAAAAACAGCTAAACAGATACAAACAAGAAAAACAGAGGTTTAGCTAGTTTTGGTATCCTCTTAGTAGGAAAGACGGGCTTTTCTCGAAATATTGAATTCTTGTATTTTCTTAATTTGTCTGTGCCCATTTTAGTTTCTGCCAATCTTGTTTCTGCCCACTATCATCTGTCTCTCTCTCTCTCTCTCTCTATCTCTATCTCCCTCTCTCTCTCTCCATCTTTTTGTAAAACTGAACTATACATACCTCCATTTGTTTTCATTAACAGAACCAGTTTTATCGCAGTCATCATTTCTCTTTTCTTTGGAAAAGGGTATTCGCTGCTTTTTGAGACATGGAGAAGTAAAGATGACCACAACACCATCTCCAGCGCTGAAAGATCACGATAAAGTAAGAGAACTAACTCCACATTCTCCAGGTGTGTCTGCCGTAAGATAAAAATACTTTGTTTACATAAATTTAAAAACTAAATTAAAAAAAAATAAACAAGAAATAAAATTAACTCACCCTTAGGAAATCACAACCCCCCCCCCCCCCCAAAAAAAAAAAAAACAAGAGATGAAGGAAATCTGTGAGAAGTGTAGAAAATAAAACGAAATAAAAACGATGTTTAAAAAATGAATATGTACGTTTTAGATAAACATTCAGTGTTTCTCATTAAATCAATCCATAAAAGTAATAAGAAAAAAACATATTAGATTCAGTTTTGTAAGGAGTTGAGAAGAGTACAGATGGAACATTTCGAGAAAAATATTTGGCCAAGATTCTCTCCAAAAACGTTTTCTATGGAATTGTTGGCAGTAGCATGTTGGGATACAGAGAAAGATCGCAATCCTGGAATTTGGTGACGCCGGATCAGCGAATGTTGCTGTATCTGCCTTTTATCAGAGGTCAAGAAGCCTTCTGTAGTCTGTATAATCATGTGACATGTCCTGTCCAGAACGGTGTCCCTCTCGCTGCCTCTGCAGTACGGCCTTGTGCAAGACGACCGGCGTCCTGCAGTGACACATTCAGACTTTCCGTGATGTCCTGAGTCCACCCACGGCGAGGTCGTCCCTTTTCTCTTCTCCCGGGCACTATGCCTTCTACTAGCAACCTCTCCAAGCTGTTGTGTCTCTTGATGTGGCCGAAGTATCTCAGCTTTCTAATTTTTATGGTGTTAACGAGCCAGTTCTCTGCGACAGCCAATCCTATTAGTATCTCTTTCTTTGATGTTCTTTCTATCCATGATATTCTAAGTACCCTTCTATACCATTTCTTTTCAAATACTGGAGCTCTCTTTTCTAGTCATTTCTTACGTGTCTACGTCATTTTATTTGGGAAGTGTTAGTGTGCATACAGTAGGCTTCATTTATATCATCATCATCATCATCATCATTTTCAGCAGGAAGGATTAGGTCTGAATGGCTCAGTGACAGAAGTGCCCAGATTCCGTGTGCATGGTTCGCGTTTCAGATCCTATAAACGCCATGGAATTTCCCTTCATGAGTGACATCCCGCAAGCTGGCTCATGCTCGTCTATGGCTGACTGGAATTCCTGCAGCATCTGTTTTATTTGTTATCTGAAACTTTAGCTTCCCATAGACAAGAAACCTGGGTTGCTCTTCACCGATTCTACATTTAGAATAATTGAAGGATTAACCCACTATTGTCGTCCTTTTTTCTAATCAAGATGGTATGTTTTTACAGCTTCCATTACGTCTTTTGTTTCAGTTAGATGCTGTATTTTCTCTGCGTATTTTCATCTTCGTTGTCTTTCGAATTCTCTGTTAAATTTATCAACAATAATTTAATGCATGAGCAGAGAGGTACCCTTTTTACATGATTTTTGTTCTTCCAGTTTTAAGATGAGTATTCTTACAGTCCAGATATGTGTATGATTGCTCTCATCTCCTCCTAGATATTTTATTTAACGTAGTGAGACTTGTGACAGCACGGCTATGTTCTTTATCTTTGTGCTGCTGCCCAGCATACGAAAACTCAAAGGAAAAAGAAGGAAAGGAGGTCACCAGTAAAATATTCCAGCAACAGAGAAAATAAAAAACATTTGAATTGATTGGAAACACCAATGATTGCTGAAGAAGATGAAGAAGAAGAAGAAGAAGAATGATCGCCAACGTAATCCTCCACGGAACTTAATCACTGATTATTTGCTGTTCAAGCAAAGTTAGTTCCTAGTACTGTGAAAGATAAGAGAAGTGATGACCGCGGTAATACTGGTTCTAGTGATGAAAGTACATGGCGGTTCTGTTCTATAAAAAGATAGAAAGAGTGAGGAAGGTGGGAAGAAACAAGAATGACTATTTAATAACTAATCCTGGGGGAAGATAATGTAAGTGTGACCAGGAAAGAAGGTAAGAGTCCTAAAAGCAGTGAGAGCACGATTAGTGCTCTGGAGACATGTAGACAGAACTTGCAACACTTGTCTACTGTTTCTTCTATCATGGACAGATAATTGTATGTCATAGAGTGTGGTGATCATGACAATAACTGTCCAAGCCAGCATCTGATCAAGAGCTACATGTAGATGCCCTCTGCTCTACTCACTATGGTTCCATTGATACCAAATGGCCGTATTTCTGAACGTAGTGGCTTAGCGCGCATTATCCACAACCAGCGTATGACCAGCTCCATCAGCAGGCGCACACTTCAGTGAGTGTTGGAACGGAAGGTGGAGCACGCATGGGAATGTCCGAAACGTGGAGATGCCTGTCTCTGATTACAGAATATAGATGATGCCAGAATATCCAGATCATGAAAAAGACTTAACTGTGAATAGCTATTAATAATATTGGGTATACTTTTTTTAAACTGAGAGAACACAAAGTCTCAAAAGAGTCCGAGTCGAGGAAAGAAAGGGTTAAATAACCATATAGAAATAACGGTTTATGCACTAGTTGGCCCAGAAATAATGTCTGAAGCTATTTAACCCTCCTTCAGTTGTGAACCCGGCTGTACTGTATTCACTTTGACCTCCTTAGCCCTCATTGTCAGTCTGGTAAACGGTGTTTAGTTCCAGGTAAACAAACCATGTAGGCACTGTTTATACCAGGTTTAAGAACGTTTAGAACTCTTTGATCGTGGTGACATTGCTGGAAACATGTCACTTCTCTTTGTACTTGCTCTAAGAGGTCAGGAATGTAAGTTTTATTATTTTTTTACCTGTCCTGTATCGGCTCTTAGGGGTCACAGGTATAGAGTTTCATATGTTTGTAACGTCTCTTGTGTCGGCTCTTAGAGATCACAGAGGTGGAGTTTAATGTGTTTGTTACGTCTCTTGTATCGTCTCTTAGAGATCACAGAGGTGGAGTTTAATGTGTTCGTTACGTCTCTTGTATCGTCTCTTAGAGATCACAGAGGTAGAGTTTAATGTGTTCGTTACGTCTCTTGTATCGGCTCTTAGAGATCACAGAGGTAGAGTTTAATGTGTTTGTTACGTCTCTTGTATCGTCTCTTAGAGGTCAGAGAGGTAGAGTTTTATGTGTTTGTTACGTCTCTTGTATCAGCTATTAGAGGTAAGAGATGTAGTTTAATATATTTCTTACGTCTCTTATCTCGGCTCTGTTAGGTCAGAGATGCAGAATTCCGTTTGTTTCTTTCGTCTCTTGTATCGACTCTACAAGATTATAGATGTAAATTTCAGGTATTCGTTACTTATCTTTGTACCTGCTCTTAGAGGTTAGAGAGGTTAAAAAAAAGATCGTTATCTCTTCTATGGAATTATGTGGACCACATTTTGCTAATGAACACGTTCTAGGTTGAAAATATCAATCATGAGCTCTCTTCCTATTATACCTCTCTCTTCATCTCATTCTCTCTCTCTCTCTCTCTCTTTCCTTCCATCTCCATCTCTTTCATTGTCTGCTTCTGTTTTCTTCTTGTCTGTACCTACAGCAAAACTGCCTAATATGCTTGCCAAACATTGAATTCAGAGAGATAAATTAGCAATAAAACAAGAAAATATTTCCCTACCTTAGTTATCTACCAGCATGAACTATCATTGCGAAACTCTGAAATTATTAAACTAGATTACTGAAAGTATAATCAGAGACTGGGATTTCCGCACTCCGGGCATTCCCATATGTGCTCCGCCTTCCGTTCCAACACCCGCTGAAATGTGCGCCTGTTGATGGGGGCAGTCACATACTGGTTGAGAGTAACACGTGTTAAACCACTTCTTTCATTTCCTCTCTCCTCCCCCAGTTCGATCATCCTCCTGATTTGACTGCCGCCATTCGACCCAGTGTCGTCCTCCATACGCAGCCTCTCCAAGGTGGCTCTTGCAATCTCCTACTTGTCCATTCTTAGGCTGCCCTGGGTTGATGCCTTGTCTGCCATCTTGTCCGTTCTCTCGTTGCCTCTGACTCCCCCATGACCCGGGCATGCCGACGTCAAACGTAGTTGTCCTCATTCAAATAGACTAAATGAAAATAATATGTGCCCATAGAGTTTGTCCTATATCATATTCAGATTTATACGAAAGTTTCTGAATCCCAGCATCTAATGTTACGTTAGTTGTTCTTCTGCTAGGCTGCACACATGTCAGCAATCTTCTTACTTCTTACATGGCTCCCGTGCCGCTAAACGTCACATCGTAGTTCGCCAAGATTTCCCGTCTTCGGCGAATTTTTCAATCTCATCAAGGGATGTCATGTCCACTGAGCTGGCCTCTCTTAACAATGTCCTCTTTAGAGTTTTAGGTGGTCGACCTCCTTTTCTTCGGCTTGTTGTGCTCCACTTGGTAGCTTGTTTGGGGCTCCTCTGATTGTTTCTTCTCATCACATGACCGTCATATGTCCATCTTCTTTTCCTGATCACCCATGAGACAGGTTGTTGTTTGCTCATCTGTCTTATCTATGCGTTGTTCTTGAATTCGTTCCACTTTATACCGAGTATTTTCCTTAGGCATGTGTTTTCGAAAAAGTCTATTTTCTTGTATATTTCTTTAGTTGTTTTCCAGCTTCTACATGAATAAATGAGGGTGCATATTACATTTGAAATAAATAATCTTAACTTGTTTTTTTGTGCTTATAATTTTTTAATGCCATATGTTCTCGATATTATTGACAAGTCAATCCTGCTTTTGCAATTCGAGTTCTGACTTCCTTTCTGGTGTCACCATCCTGGCTGATGTAGCTATTGAGATATGCGAAATGGTTTACTTCTTCAACGTAGATTTATCCTTCATGGTTAATGAGAAGTTTCATTATTTTTGTTTTATCCTTGTTAATTTCAAGTACTATTTTACTAGCCATTGAAGACAGGATATCTGTCAATCCAGCACTGTTACAATGTAATTATTTCACTGTATTCCGTGCCTGAACAACTTCATAATGTAGTTCCACTGCCGGTTACAGGGACCTAACAAATCTAACGTGAACGCGTAAGACAAGATTTAGGTGACGATTCTGGGTGTAATTCAATGCCACTAACTATTTGAAGCTGTGTTCTACTTACATGACGCCAAGCGACTATCTGAAGAAGCTCAAGTAAACGGCATGGGATATAGTGTGGGCAGTGATTTAAAGTGGCTGAGGAGAGAATGTGTTATTGGTCTGAAGGTAGAGATGTATCCGTGAGAGAGGAGGCCAGTGGGCTGACAAGTAGCATGGAAAAAGAAAAGCATGTGAATTAGCTGGAAACACCAGGTGCCACTCAGGACAGACATGTATGGATGCCAACTTTATATATTACAATACATAAGAAAGCTGTAGAAGTGAGAGAAAGAGAGAGAGAGAGAGAGAGAGAGAGAGAGAGAGTGATACTGCTCTCTAGAGAGCTGTGGAAGTGAGGAAAGAGAGAGTGTGATACTGCTCTGTAGACAGCTGTGGAAGTGTTTTAATTACTTTACTTTATCCTTTCTCTTGTTTTAATTACTTTACTTTATCCTTCCTCTTGTTTTAATTACTTTACTTTATCCTTCCTCTTGCTTTAATTACTTTACTTTATCCTTTCTCTTGTTTTAATTACTTTACTTTATCCTTCCTCTTGTCTTAATTACTTTACTTTATCCTTTCTCTTGCTTTAATTACTTTGCTTTATCCTTCCTCTTGTCTTAATGTAATTGGCGTCTCTGGGTCCTATGAATGGCCTGGATGAGATCCTGGAATATTCAGAGACAGACCACAGACAAACCAGGCATACAATCAATGGCTGTGACTCGTGAGAGTTTATGTGAATCCATCTATCCATCTTTTCCAGGGTTTTATTCTTGATCTGTGTGCTGTCTCTGTGTGGCTGTCTATGTGAAAGTAAAAACCACATAATAAAACTGTTATCCATTCCCAAGTTATAAATAAAGGAAACCACTCTATAATAATTTCCTAAAGACTCTTTCTCTACCAAACACAACCTTCACGTCTACAGTAACAATTTCATAATAAACACAACTTAAATATTTTTGCCAGGAAATGATCATAGGCCATGATCATCATCATCATCATCATCATCATCATCATCATCATCATCATCATTCATCTGTAGTCCTAATGGACCATAAGGCATCAACAACGTTTCTTCAAGGAAATCCTGTCTTGAGCAAGTCGTGATATCTCTAACCATGTCTTCCCCGCTTCCTTTAGCTCTCCCTGTATTGTGCGTCTCCATGCCCTCAATGGCTTACCACTCCCTACTTCTCCCTTGAGGTGTCCAAGACAAGGCCGTATAGAGCCGTCTTGTTTTCCCCATACAAACCTCAAGCTCAGAACGTATACGTCCACTGCATGCTCCATTCCGTTGTATGCAGCCGGATAGACAACCTAGCTTGGCTAAACAATGTGAGTCCAGAAAACTAAGCACACAACCAGACAGATTCAGTGTTTTTTCAGTTTTGTGAAATCATTTACGAGGATTGTGACAGAGAAAGAATAAAGATTGATTCAGGAGTTATATATATCCACTACAAACTACGTCATCATGGAAATGAAGTGAAAGCAATCTTACGTGAAGGTTTGGCAGCGTATTGCAGACTGTGCAGTGTGTATTTTTTAATTCACGTATGTTCTAATTCACGTATTTTCTAATTCACGTCTACTTCCCAGCGGCAGTCACGTAAAAACATGATGAAGTTAGAACACCAGTGGCGGTAAAAACAGGATCTTGATCTGGCATTACAGCTTTATCTTTGACGTATTCTCAGGTTTATCTCTCATTTATCCCCTCCATAAATGATTACGCCGCTAGTGACATTTCCCGAGGTGGCTTCCACGAGACCTCTCCGGCTTCCGCTTGTACAGATGTAGGGCAGACTGTCTGATAGTCTGCTCAAGATTTGTATTCTTGTTTTGTCTGGGTGCCATGTCTGCATATTCCAGATCTCATGTCGCAAATCAGTCTGTGATCTATTTCGTCTAACAGCCACGAGATTGCAATACCAGCCTTAGATTCTTTTTTACATTGCTGGACCGTACAAGAAATTATTATATCCTTTTTCAGAAGTACCACAACATTCTTTTTTTTCTTTTCATTAATAAAAACAGTAAAGGTTGTCCTGTCATGCCTTAGAGCCACATAGGGATATGGTGTTAGTGTCCATATTTTCCTTGACCTGTCAGCACACTAGAGGGTGATATGGTCAATATCACGCCTGGCCGCCTTTCCTTCCCCAACCCTGGAAGAAGTCGGGTACCCATTTCTACAGCTGGGTGACTGGGGTGCCTCCGGCCGGATTCGAACCCCCGACCTTCGCCATGAGAGACAGTGCACTAATCACTTCGCCACTCATTTATACCGCACAATAAATCATATATATATATATATATATATATATATATATGGTACCGCGGTGGCATAGTGGTTAGTGCATTTGTCGCCCATTAGAAAGTCTCTGGTTCGAATTTCAAAGAAAAAAAAAGCAGCGAAGCCAAGTTCTGGCATTCCCAAGTCAAATGCTGTAGCAGCCTACAAATGAGAAGGAAGCAACACTTTACATCCCTACATCGTGTAAATGGCCACACACACACACACACACAACCACATACTTGTATTCTTTATTTATTTATTCAAAGCTTCATTATAAACTCCACGATTTCAAGCCGCAAAATGTATTCTATTTTTTTTTCACCCCTATTACCATAAACCAAATACACACCCACATACACCCATACATCCACCCACACGGACCCACACTGTGTCAGTATTTTTTTTTCCATCCCTGAAATTATTCTTTGTTCTCCCAACATTCAGCTCACACGGTCAACGCTAGACTCACCTCACAAATCTTTGTTTATACAAACATTAAGTAGAAATTAGCTGGACTTGGCCCCTTCTCTTAAGTGTAGTACACGGTTTTAAGACGCCCTGGTTCTAAAATATCTACCTTAAAGTAAGAAACATGTTCCAGTCCCCTGTAAAATTTTAGCTATTAAGAGACAAGTTCTAATATTGTATATCTTCAAAAATGTCTATCAGGCCTTTCTAAAGTGATGCAATTACTATGGTTAATTTGATACAAAGAAAAAAGAAGAATAAAGATAAATGCAATTAATTATTATGATACGATACGCCTTTTAAATGGCTTTTCATAAACTTTAAAAAAAATACAACATACTTATTTTGCTCTGTAGTCAGAAGTTTATAATTTTAAAATGCCGACATTGCTTAAAACAGACATCGAGCAATTTCCGGTAAAACAGTATAAAAACAACTTCTTTTTTTTTAAATTACAGAAAATGTTCGTGTGTCATGGATGCGTTTCGGTTGGTTAAGACAGCGTTTCGCAGCCTCGAGCCATAGGTCCCCACGGGGGGGGGGGGGGGGGGGGGGAAGGGGTGACACAGGATAATTTAAGGGGGCCATAGGCGAAAAACTTAAACAAGAAGAAAGCACGGAACTTTGTGAGGGATCACTAAAAACTAAAGTGCATTATATTGTAAGAAGTGTGTTGTTGAGATCAGAGAAAATACCTGGTATAGTCCCTATCCGTATCCGAAACAGGGAACCCTGCATCGTCGCCAGGTGAGAGATAAAGAAGAAAAGATTCTGTTACTTTACAGGTGACTCTCGCCACTTGCAACCAGTTCACTTTAATGCTTTTGAACCGGTATTATCTCTACAAGTATTGTCGCATATAGATTCTGCTTGTGTTCTATATCTGTATCTACTTCGACAAGAAGTGTATAACGCGGTTAGTTGTAAGACTGTCAGATACACCTGTCCATCTATGCCTATCTTGGACATCAACTGACCAAACAAAAAGCGAGTAGTTGTGAATTTAACAAAACTTTTACAGTTGTCACCATATCGTATATTCTTTCACCATTTTAACACACATCACAGAACTGTTTTTTTCTTACTGTTCTTCTCTACTTCTGCAGTACTTCTCCAGATTGTCTCAGCTCCACCTCTCTTTCTCTTTCCTATGAATAGCCACCCTATGTCGTCAGCATAGCTTTAGCTTATGCCAGTGGTACCCAAGCTTTCTTAGCGTTCAGCTTCCAAAGTCTAAGCGTCCCCTAAAAAACGTATTTTCAATAAATGGCTTCTCATGCCCCTTCAACTGCTTCATTTTCCCTCGCCGTGCTCTCGGATCTTCCCATTTCCCACTTTACCAAAGTGGTTTAGTGGTTTAGACTTCCGGTTCAACAATGGCGGTAGGTCACATTTGACCGTTTCAAGCTCTCACAATCGACGTAGCGATTGTTATGCTATTTGATATGCGTCTGTATTTCTGCGCTGCCTGTTCATTTTCTTCTTCTTCTTCATTTTCTTCTTCTTCTTCGTATACACACTGGCGAGGATGCGTGGTACCCTGATTTTTGCGATGCGCCTTTTGGCTGAGTACCTCCGATTTCAGCACCTTTCCTTGCTAGGGCAGACTGTGGTCTTGCTCGGACTGCCATTAAGACAGTGGTGTTGGCCTGGCCACAACTTTGTTTTCCAGCCTCTGGTGGCTGTACTTAAGCCCCTTCTTCATGGCAGATCCAGCACACAACACTGACTGGCTAAACGGCTATGGGACAGTTCCACAGAGACACTCCGACTTTGGGTTGAGAAATCTGATGAGTGGCTCTACGATATCCATTCCCCGCCACCTATAGTCTTCTGGCTCTGTTTTGTTTACATCATTCTGATAGCCATTCTTGTAAAGACCCCATAAGCTTGTCACATCCTGGATTAATTTGTTTCATACCAGATTTTCCTCATCTCTGCCTGCAATCTCCATGTCCCCATCCGTCCACCAACATGCCATTGCATTTTACAAATTAACAATTACATTTAGTGTTGAGTGCTACAGGTTTCTGGGATACAGAAATAGGTCAGAGTTTGTAAGCAAACAGAACTATGTTCCCGGTCTCACAAAGACTGTATTAAGATAAGTGTGTTCTTAACACAGTTGTTCCCAGGGGATGCTCTGCCTGTTGAAAGTGCATGCTTAATGTTATGGTTCTTCATTTCTGAACGAGTTAAATGAGCAACAGTGTCACATAGATGGAGGTCGGTTCTGTGTGCCGAGCTACTGAGCTTAATGCTATGGCACCACTGTGAGCTGTGGACTTCGCACAGACGGCATTGGTGGTTCTTAGTTATGTCTATCCGGCCAATAGTGAACTATGATGATCTTTGTGTGTCCTGGCTTTGGTTGCTGCCTTAACTATGGAATTCGTGTAGAAAGCAATGCTGACTTGTTTCGCGCGTGAACCGTTGTAGTTCATACAACGGCGTTCCCATTGGGTGACTCATTATCAAGGACCGACGCGAAGAACCATCGATGAAGATTCTGTGCCATATTCACTAGAGCAGGCGGTGAAGCGATTATGAGAGTATTTCGTTTGCGATGATACAAAGAACGTAAAACTGAGCTACATTGAACTATACTGAACTACACTGAACTAGACTAAACTACACTGAACTATACTGAACTGAACTGGCTAAGCGTCTTCTTGAAACACATTACCAAACCACTTCACATCGCACATTGAGAATCAACATTCATATCAAAAGAAAATGTTCTATTTATTTATTTACTTTTATTTCTGGGGAATGTTCTGGATCTGGGTAACATTCAAGAATTGAACATTTACCCTTCATAAAGGAACGCATGTATAACACGCAGAATTCGACAATGTTACGATGTTTCGTGTAATCAGTGGATCACAAAATGCTCAGCTACCGCTAAAGAAGCTTTTAATACGCTATTTTGTAGCAAAAATGAGAAATGTTGCTAACAGTTTTTCCATACAAGCGTAACATTTGCCATCCGCAGCCAACCACTATAAGGTTAACCAGGCACCAAAATGCAGCCGTAAAGATGGAAACAATTTCGGATCTCCCAGCTCTTTCACGGCTCTCATCCGCCCTCTCTTGGCTTTTGTCATTTTCTTAACCGATTCCAACATGTCTTGATCTGCTCTTGACTTAAATGTCCCGGCCTGGCCTGGAGAGGCAGAAGGAGCTGAATAAGATAAAAAAAAAGACACGTGAAAAAAGTTGTACTTGATGAGTTCAAACCAGGTAATGCCAGAACTACAACCTTATCTCATGCTACAAGAGCTGCGAAGTGTAAATAGCTTTTTTTTTCTTTTTTTCGTTCTACCTGTTTTTCGCCTGACAAGTGTGTTTCTATCTATCTATCTATCTATCTATCTATCTATCTATCTATCTATCTATCTATCTATCTATCTATCTATCTATCTATCTATCTATCTATCTATCTATCTATCTATCTATCTATCTATCTATCTATCTATCTATCATGTTTTAGAACTATATGTGAAAATATATAAACTGATAAAACGATCATTTCTTAACCTTAAATAGTTACATAATAAGTTCTTTTGTAAGAATCGGAGAAAGACAAAAGTCAGAGAACTAATACGTGTTACAATGAGATAGAAATGAAAGTTAACAGTAACGTTTTTGGCGTTTAAGATGCATGCACACTGTGTACAACAGTTCTTTCCAGTAAGCTTTTGTTGTAAAACCTACACGTAAATTGTAGACATGAGTTCTTTGAAGTAGTATCTTGTTGTAAAACTTACATATAAATTGTGCAAAACAAGCTCTTTAAGTTCTTGTTGTCAAACGTACAGGTAAACTGTGGACAATAGTTCTTGAAGCCGGAGTCTGACTGCCAAATTTAAATGTAAATTGTGGACGAGAGTTATTTGGGTTAAGTTCTTGTTGTAAAATTTACGTACAAACTGTAATGAAGAGTTCTTTGGGTTAAGCTCGCCATGACTGTCTCCTTGACCAGGTATCAGATCACTTAGGGAACAGAATGTATATCAGCAAAGTATTCTACCACATTTAGAATATGGCTCAACATCTTGGTGCACAGCATCAAACACTACGCTGCATAATCTAGACAAGGTTCAAAATCAGTCACTACGGATTATCACAGGTGCCATGAGGTCCACACCAATAGTAGAAATGCAGAAAATAGTTGGTGTTCAAGCGCTAAAGAACGTAGAGACACAAAGGTCATGACCATGGGAGAGAAATTCCTTAGCTCTGTAAGCCATCCCCTGAAGGAGAAATTCAATAACTTGGCACTAAGACGGCTTAAAAGAAGCAGCTTCATTCATCAGGCCAAGCGTATGCATAAGCTGATACCTGACCTTCCAACTGTAGTCACTCCATTATCATCAGTACCAGAGCATACACTATGGAAAGAAGCAGATTATACACAAATAACTATTCAGACTGAAGTGAAAGGTGTGCAGAATAGTGAGATGAAGAGCAGTCTTGTAAGATCAACAGCCACACTTAGTGTTCTAGATGATAAATATCCATGTGACACCTGGATATGTGTGTATACAGACGGATCTGCACATAATACCATAAAGAATGGAGGGGCAGGAGCACATATTGAATATCCAAACAACACCATTGACAAGATTTCCTTACCCACTGGAAAATACTGCAACAAATATGATGCAGAAGTTAGGGCAATTATTGCTGCAGTTGAAAAACTATCAGACTCCAGAATTGATACATGTCCTGTAGTAATTCTCACAGATGCAAGATCAGTACTGGAAGCTCTTCAGTGCAACAAACTACCAGACATTAAGGATGCCTTGTCAAAAATTGGCTTACAACATGGAGTCACTTTGCAATTGATTCCCTCCCACTGTGGGATACCAGGCAATGAGAAAGCTGACCATCTGGCCAAAGAGGGCACTGACATGGAGCAACCAGACATGCCAATCACCTATAATCAGAAGAAAAGCATGATAAAAACCTACAGGAAGCCACAAACACCATCACATGATGACTATCACATGCTAAACAGAAAGGAACAAGTCACCATCTTCCGTCTCCGAACAGGACACAGCCGACTCATATGTATACAGAGTTTAAGATTGGTACCACTAATCTATGTACATGTGCCCAGGTGCCCCAAACTGTGGAACATATCCTCCAAAACTGCACCAACTATGAGACACTGAGAAATAATTACTGGCTCAGTGAAACCACTAAAGAAGATAAGCTCTACGGTTCCATACATGAATGACAAAAAACAGTGAAATTTATCCAAGAGACAGGACTGCAGATATAGACAGGCAATGCGAACGAAGAAGAAGAAGAAGAAGACTTAGGGAACGAGCTGGGGTGTCACGTGACTACACATATATTCTTAGAAAAGTATATGATTTCTTGACCAGATATCAAATCACTTAGGGAACATGCTGTGGAGTGTCACATGACTCCGAAAAATCTTAGATAAATATATGATTGATTGACATGGTGCACTGTCACGGAGATTACCGCGATCCACACAGTTTTGTTAATGTATTTGGAAGCTGGTAATCTTAAACACAGTGAAAAACTGAACCATAATGGCAGTTAACTTCAGACGGGAGAGAATACTGATTTCTGGAGAGTAGGGAAGTTTGGTTCGTACTTACCCGTTCACAACTGACACTCTTCCAGCACGTATGTCATACAAACACTTTGTTCTGAAACACTTCACAGCTGAGGTGGCTGTAGTTTTAGTGGTGCAGATGTCAGAGCCAATGAACTGATCTGCCTGTGTTACTAAATGTAGTAGAATTACATTCAGTGGGTTAAGATTATACCTATTGCCCTGCCGACTGACGAAGGTAATCATGCTCTTCTACAGTTCCCTGTGCCGAGTGCTGGTTATAAAGTGTGCTGACGTCCTTTGTTCATGCCATCAAGACAGTCCGTCCTGCGTTTTCCTTACCTGTTTACCTCAGTCTCTTTTGCTTCTATCTTTCCTGTTGTCCTGGAATAACTTCGTTCCACGTTGTTTCTATCAAAACATCTCATAATGATTTATTCTCTTTGAGCATATAAATTCATCCTGGGGAGAAATAGAATTTACACGCTGCCATCTGATCTGTGACACTGAAGGTGACTGTCTTACAGTCAGATCCTTGACTTTATTTTGTCGCTGATGACGCCCGCCACATGGAAAAGATGGTACGCTTGTTATATTCAGTGCTTTGAAATGATGGTACACTTGTTATGTTCAGTGCTTTGAAATGATGGTGCACTTGTTATATTCAGTGCTTTGAAATGATGGTACACTTGTTATATTCAGTGCTTTGAAATGATGGTGCACTTGTTATATTCAGTGCTTTGAAATGATGGTGCACTTGTTATATTCAGTGCTTTGAAATGATGGTGCACTTGTTATATTCAGTGCTTTGAAATGATGGTGCACTTGTTATATTCAGTGCTTTGAAATGATGGTGCACTTGTTATATTCAGTGCTTTGAAATGATGGTACACTTGTTATGTTCAGTGCTTTGAAATGATGGTGCACTTGTTATATTCAGTGCTTTGAAATGATGGTACACTTGTTATGTTCAGTGCTTTGAAATGATGGTGCACTTGTTATATTCAGTGCTTTGAATTGATGGTACACTTGTTATGTTCAGTGCTTTGAAATGATGGTAGAGTTGTTATATTCAGTGCTTTGAAATGATGGTAGAGTTGTTATATTCAGTGCTTTGAAATGATAGACAGCATGTTATGATAAGTACCCTGAAAGAAAAGTATCATTGATGGCACGCTTGTTATGATCAACTATCTGAGCTTGCCAAGTCCTTACCTTTCATCTTTATGATCTTCCAGTAACCAGGCCACTGTTTTTATTATCTCACCGTAGCCCTTGATGTACGAACTGACACATTTAATCATGGTAGTGGAGTTTGAAGAGAATCCTATTGCTCAGGTCCGGAAAAAAACAACACATGATAGATCACTGTCTCTTCTGTACGATACCTGTTCCAAAGATGTACCCACGAATCAGCTGAAAATAACAGAAGTTCACTCTGACTAAGACACTCTCACACACTTGAAACTAATCATGCCGTAGGGGGAAACATCAAACCGACCATGTTCTACAGCGATCATCCGCTCTCACCCAATGTTCTCACAAGTTACGCCGCCAGCCATAAAGAAGCATATGGTATCTTCCAGGTTAGTTTTTTTTGGATATGTAAAATATGTCTTGCAGGTGTTCTTTCAGTGGGGTCTTTAAGGTTTTCTGTAATAAATAGTTACGTTGTTTTCAATTATCTTTCCTTGAAGTTATTTTTTAAAATTCCTTTTTTTCCATGCAGACTACAAAGACTGTAGACAATGCACTTAGATGTTGGAGGGGGGGGGGGAGAATATAGCCAAGGAGTTATTAAATGTTGAATTAGAACATTCATAATTCTTGGTATAATGTGGAGTTTAGCACTGCTTCATAGTCGAGGGATCGGTGTAGCACTGCTTCATGGCCGAGGGATCAGTTTAGCACTATAGTCGAGGGATCAGTTTAGCAGTGCTTCATAGTCGAGGGATCAGTTTAGCACTACTTCATAGTCGAGCTATCAGTTTAGCACTACTTCATAGTCGAGGGATCAGTTTAGCACTGCTTCATAGTCGAGGGATCAGTTTAACACTACTTCATAGTCGAGGGATCAGTTTAGCACTACTTCATAGTCGAGGGATCAGTTTAACACTACTTCATAGTCGAGAGATCAGTTTAGCACTACTTCATGGTCGAGGGATCAGTTTAACACTACTTCATAGTCGAGAGATCAGTGGTGGTTCATCTCTAGCACTTAAAACTGTTATTCTTGCAATAACTCATATTTTTTATTTTGATCGCTTTGGAATTTATTTTCTCTGCAGCCTACACCATGATGATGTGGAAACAATTTCGTACGATGAGCAGACTTAGTGTAGCTTGCATGAATACCCAAGTTGAACCAACACAATGAGCTTCTTGGTGCTCTGTCATCATTTGGCCATTTCTTTCAGTACCGTTTGTTTTCATGCATGCAGATCTTTGATGTTCCGATCAGTTCAAGTGCTTCTCTTTTTACACACCATTTGTTCAGCCCACTGAGATGTTTGCTTTTTCCTCTTGGTCTTCCTCTCTTTCTTTTTCCACTCGCATTTTCCAGTCATAGTCAAGTTCTCTATCTTCTATCTTCTCATGACATGTCCAAGTTCTCTATCTTCTATCTTCTCATGACATGTCCAAGTTCTCTATCTTCTATCTTCTCATGACATGTCCAAGTTCTCTATCTTCTATCTTCTCGTGACATGTCCAAGTTCTCTATCTTCTATCTTCTCATGACATGTCCAAGTTCTCTATCTTCTATCTTCTCATGACATGTCCAAGTTCTCTATCTTCTATCTTCTCATGACATGTCCAAATTCTCTATCTTCTATCTTCTCATGACATGTCCAAGTTCTCTATCTTCTATCTTCTCATGACATGTCCAAGTTCTCTATCTTCTATCTTCTCATGACATGTCCAAGTTCTCTATCTTCTATCTTCTCATGACATGTCCAAGTTCTCTAACTTCTATCTTCTCGTGACATGTCCAAGTTCTCTATCTTCTATCTTCTCATGACATGTCCAAGTTCTCTATCTTCTATCTTCTCATGACATGTCCAAGTTCTCTATCTTCTATCTTCTCGTGACATGTCCAAGTTCTCTATCTTCTATCTTCTCATGACATGTCCAAGTTCTCTATCTTCTATCTTCTCGTGACATGTCCAAGTTCTCTATCTTCTATCTTCTCATGACATGTCCAAGTTCTCTATCTTCTATCTTCTCGTGACATGTCCAAGTTCTCTATCTTCTATCTTCTCATAACATGTCCAATTATTGTTGACAGTTATGATGAATGAGTCTGTTACTAGAATGTTGCCCCGCAAGGTGAGAGACATTTAACTTCACCAGTTACCCAAAATGTATGAATAAAGCACCGCTGACATGAGTATGTTCTAATTAGTATGTCTTATATCACATCTTATTGGCAGAAATGCAGATGAAGCCATTGACAACAATTGTTGAGGAAAGACGATGGCGATAGTTGGGATATGTGTTCCGAATGACTGATAACTCACTACCAAAAATAGCACTAAGATGGACACCACAGGGGAACAGAAGTAAGGATAGACCAAAAGAGACATGGAGAAGAACAACAGAAAGGATGTTGAGCAATAGAGGGCTCACCTGGGCAAGAGCAGAAAAAAAGGCGAAGGACAGGCATATGTGGAAAACTCATGCGGAAGCCCCATGTGCCCTGGGCACTTAAGGTTCAGAGAGAGAGAGAGAGAGAGAGAGAGAGAGAGAGAGAGATATCGGGGCTGTACTCTGAATTCATTGCACTGTATGTATCGTCTCTAGTTCTATCGAATCAGTAGCCCGGCAAGACTTGAAAAAAGTAATGTTGATTTTCACAGCACAAGAATAAGAATGTTTGAAAAGCAAACACTTTTCTTTTTTTTTTGCATTGCTGCGAATATACGCCATCTGATTCAGGCTGGCAGTCGTGAGTATTGAAATAAAAATTTTACAAATACATGTGCAGCTTACTTCAGAAAAAAAATAGATTTAACAGCACTAGGAATACTTGGAAAACAACGTTAAAAACAGAGGGAAAGCCTAATATGAATGCAAATGAAGGCAACATAATAGAATTTGAAGAGCTAGATTAGGCTAGATTATCTAACATTCATGGCCCACACACGTATTCAAATTTGTGTTTCCACTCAAAGAAAAGTAAAGATTTACTGATATTCATAAGATTTAAAAGTTTATTTTCCACTCAAACCAAATGAACTGGTAAATTAAAAGCATCTTTCATGGGTTCTTATGTTTGATAAATGTTTCGTTTCACTGGCTGACAGGAACCTCGCGTTGTTATCGGAGACGATGAAATTAGGCGATCTTTCGTCAGATGGGTTTTATGTTAAGAAAAGCAATAACATTTCAACATAATTTCGTCACAGCGGGAAATCCCATTATTTCGTCTTGAAAAACCACGAGCCTGGAAGAACTTGTCGCACTTTTCTCTTCAGCAAATTGCTAAAAGTAAGTTTTAAAACATTAACTTCACGAGCTGCCGTCTTAAGATTGTTTCAGGTTTATGGGTCAAGCAAATACAGTAATAAAGTTTTAACATATCTCCCAGCTCAGTCATTTATGGGTAAGGATATCTTAAGTATCCCCTTCATAAAGGGAGCTAACTGTGCGTGCTCAGGAGACCCAAAATTACGATACGTACATGATAAGAAGATGTTAGTGTCTGAGAGAGCAGAAATTCCACAGGTTTGTTTACCTGTTGTGTCCTTCCTAGGGCCTCATGAGGTGCTGTCGGGGGCAGCGTTCTGTAACGGAAGCTAACAATTTGTTTGTCCTTCCACGTGTTTTATAACAAAGTCATGTGATATTTGGAAAAGAAAAGTTAACTTTCTTGGTACATACAGCTTTAAGTTGATCAGCAATCTGCCAGGTACCCACATTTTACATTGTTTCTTAGAAGTTTATTTATTTATTTATTTTGTCAGTGCCAACAGCTGCGAGATAGATGATCTTTTGAGTGCTCACTGGTAGAGAAGTATAGAGAGACAGTTATGCTCCTACTTACATTTGGTACCGGCCATCTGTCGATATAGTGCAGTGTTTCTCAAAATGGGCGATAACGCCCCCCCCCCCCCCGGCGTTGTTAAGGCTGTGAAAGGAAAAAAAAAGTCAGTTGCAGTAGAAGAAAAGGGTGATGAAAAACGAAGCAGGAGATGGGGCAGTGATACCTCCCTTCTTAGCACTTTTTCAACCTGATACTGAGAAATTTATGTCCCTACATGAAACTCATCCATCACATTAAACACTCAGAAAATAATGCAGTAGGTGAGTTTAAAATGTACTCCTTCATATTGTTAAATAAACTGGTTTGCTGGTTGAAGTTTTTATCTGTGTAATGTATATCATAATTTAATAAGCCATTGTACGAGTAGTACATAAGTGGTGGGGGCGTTGGGGATATGGTCTGAGAGAAAAGGGGGCGGCGGCCCGAACAAGCCTGGGAAACACTGGATTATAGTGCATATCAACCGTTATAGGGGAGGTCAGACATCGAGTACGACTCACTACTTTAACCACTGGTAGCCTTAATCGGCAATTACTGGTAAATCACCGATAAAAATCGAGAAAAATCGAAAACATTTTCAGGTCGTTGGTTACCATAGCCGGTGTATATTATGAAAAACATTGTAAAAATCAACTGAGGAGAAATGCTGGGCCGGTAGTCTGGTGATAGTAAACTTATATGGAAGTGAATTAGCCTGTCTTTACTTTGGCAAAGCTTGTGGTCGTTTTTTCAGATACCAAAATCTCATCATCATCATCATCATCATAATCATCATCATCATCAAGTGCCGTGCCGACTGGCGTTGGCTATTATGCTTCTCCAGAGTATCCGATCATTTATGCAGGCCATCAGTTCAGTTGGTGATCTCCTCTCACACCATCCCGTCAGACTGTCCAGTATCGTTTCTCTTGGTCTTCCTCTTTATCTCTTCCTTCTATTTTTCCTGTTGTTATAATATTTGTAATGTCCTCTCTTCTCATTGCATGTCCTATGAAAGTACATTGTCTCTCTCTCTCTTATCTTTTTGACAAGATTTTTTGTCTCTCCAGCTCTTCTCATACATTCTTCATTAGTTATTATTGCTGTCCAGGGGATTCGCAACACTTTTCTAATAAACCACATTTCTGCTGCTTCCAATGATTTTTGTACAGACTTGCCTATTGTCCATAATTCACTTCCATATAACAAGATAGGTTCAATATATCATTTTAGGACTAGTTTTCTAACATTCATTGATAAGGATGTGTTGGTTAATATGTTTCTCATTCTCTGAAATGCAGTCTTTTCTTGGCTTATTCTGTTCCTAATTTCTGTTCTACATTTCCTACATGAAGTTATTACTGCTCCAAGGTATTTGAATTTCTGCACCTGCAAAAAAATTTCACGCAAATATTTAGTTCGTGTTTATGTTTGTAAACGGTTTTAAATCGTAATTTACAAAAAAAGTATGAGGTACTGAATGTTGTATTAATGAACGGAACCAGTATTTCCCAAAGTACTTCATACACAGTTAAAGACAGGTAAAAGTACTTCATACACAGTTAAAGACAGGTAAAAGTACTTCATACACAGTTAAAGACAGGTAAAAGTGTGCGGGTTTAACAAAACATCTTAGCCCTATCAGCGCTATAACATGTTAGAGATAAATAATAAATACATGTTTACTATTACTTTATAATACTCTCTCTCTCTCTCTGAACCTTAAGTGCCCAGGGCACATGGGGCTTCCGCAAGGGTTTTCCACAAATGCCTGTCCTTCGCCTTTTTCACTGCTCTTGCCCAGGTGAGCCCTCTATTGCTCAGCATCCTTTCTGTTGTTCTTCTCCATGTCTCTTTTGGTCTACCCTTACTTCTGCTCCCCTGTGGTGTCCATCTTAGTGCTATTTTTGGTAGTGAGTTGTCAGTCACTCGAAGCACATGTCCCAGCCACCGCCAGCGTCTTTCCTCAATAAAATAATAATACTAACGGAATGTAAATTATCGCTTTCATCATCATCATCATCATCATTCCTCTCTACTCCCAATGGAGCATAAAGCATCAGCAAAAATCCTCCAGCCAGTCCTGTCTTTAACAAGCTGGAATACCTCAAACCATGTCTTTCCTCCTCTTTTAGTTTGTCCCGTATTGTACGTCTCCACGTCCCCAATGGCCTGTCCCTGTTTCTTTCCCTTGAGGACGTCCAAGTCAAGGCGGGACAGGGTTGTCTTGTTATTTCCAGCCCTACTACTTGGCCCAGTCATTTTAACCTTCGTCTTTTGACATTTTAGTAATAATGTTCTCAATGCCTCTTCGTTTGAATTAGCGCCGTAACTGTGTGGAAATTAATAACAAAATATGAACCACAACACATTAAGTTAAAAGAAAATCATGCTGTAATAGACTGCAATGACACTAAAAATGTATACATGCATTCTGTACTCGCCAGACAGGCGCGTTTAGCGCCCATGATGCTGTAGAATTGAACGAAGAAGGACATAGCACTTCATAGTTTAGAATTTCCGCGGTAATAAGACAATGGGGAATAAGAACCGGACAATCTAGGACGCTGTGCCGGAAAAAAAAACTGTTTTACCGCATATTTACTATACATGTATTGTGTTATTTATTTCCTAAAGTATACATTTGGGACCGCGGCCGTTGATACGAACGATCGTAATTCGGTCGACCGTAAGTCGAGGCATGACAGTAGGCTGCTATAGCCGTTATCTTCTTCAGCGTAGCTAAATAATATATATTTTGTTCTCCATAATAGTGGCTTTCTTTCCTTCCTGAAAGCTTTCAGAGGAAGACACCTCGAAAGAAAACCTTTCAGTTAACTCTCCGCCCGTCTCGATGAATGTGCTTTCTTTTAAAAACAAGTTTCACTACATCACCTTGCAACACAATCTGTGATTGTTCATGTTAAATCCAATATTGGCAGAATTAACCATGAAAAAAAAAACTGTTGAGAAAGAAAGCTGCTCGGCATGCAACCTCACACTTTCATGTTTTGAACCTACTTCAGAAATGTCTTGTGTATGAGGTTGCTTGTAGTTAACGCGTGAGAATTTGAAATAACATCATCGCTTGTTATGTCTTGTATTATTGAGTGTGTTGACAGATGTTATATGAGTCATGGCCCAGACAGGCCAACTCGTCTGGGGGGGGGGGGGGCAGAAATTTAAAAGGAAAACCTAACCCGGGGTGGGGGTGGGTGGGTGAGGGGAATTTCTCTGATGATATGAGGAGTTCTGTTTTTGTTCCGCTCTCTACAACACAGTTTCCTTCTTGTATGTAATAATTTTCAATTTATATTCACTCTTTGCTTGCACAGGTTTCTAAAGCTATTATTAAACTAACGTTGAATGACAGGGTTTCATCAAAGGACATGTCGGTCATAATGTCAGATTAGTCTGTATGCCTAGTATGTCTGACCAGTCTTTATGCCCAGTATGTCAGACCAGTCTTTATGCCCAGTAAGTCAGACCAGTCTTTATGCCCAGTAAGTCAGACCAGTCTTTATGCCCATTATGTCTGACCAGTCTTTATGGCCAGTATGTCTGACCAGTCTTTATGACCAGTATGTCAGACCAGTCTTTATGCCCAGTATGTCTGACCAGTCTTTATGACCAGTATGTCTGACCAGTCTGTGTGCCCAATATGCCAGACATGTCTGTGTGCCCAATATGTCAGACATGTCTGTGTGCCCCGTATGCTAGACATGTCTGTGTGCCCAGTATGCCAGACATGTCTGTGTGCCCAGTATGTCAGACATGTCTATGTGCCCAATATGTCAGACATGTCTGTGTGCCCCGTATGCCAGACATGTCTGTGTGCCCAGTGTGCCAGACATGTTTGTATGCCCAGTGTGCCAGACATGTCTGTGTGCCCAGTGTGCCAGACATGTCTGTGTGCCCAGTGTGCCAGACATGTCTGTGTGCCAAGTGTGCCAGACATGTCTGTGTGCCCAGTATGTGAGACATGTCTGTGTGCCCGGTATGTCAGACATGTCTGTCTGCCCATTGTGTCAGACTTTTCTGTATACCCACTATACCAGACCACTGTGTGTGCCCAGTATGTCAGGCTAATCTGTTTGCCCATTATGTCAGACCAGTCTGTATGCTCAGTATGTCAGATCAGTCTGTATGCTTAATAAGTCGGAGTCTAGCTCTTCACCCTTGAGACTAAAATTCCTTCGTTTTCTTAGACGAGAAGTTCCTTTACACGTTCAGTCTGCTACGGAAAATAGACAATGATTACATCTCTAAGGAGATAATTACATAATCAACCTTGTATTTTATTTCCGCTTTTTTGCTATCTTGATAAAATGTAAACCTTTCCTGCTAGATGTATGGTCACATTTTCTTTGATTGTAAGTGAAACATTTCACCAGAGTTGTATTCATCTTCTCATATTGGAACTTCTTCATCAACTATCACTAAACTGTAGTCATAGAACAGTTTCTGTGTTCTGCGTTGTCAAGTCCTGCAGACACATCAAAACACCAGTGGGGCAGGTACTGGAACTCGTGGGCAATGTTAACATTCTCGTGGATGCCGGCAAGACAGAAGGCTTCCGCTTGTTAGACGAAGCTGGGAGTAAAGATTCAGTCATATCACGGGACGAAACTCGTGTTATGGATATAAGAAGAGATGTCAGTCAATACAGTCTCTGTACATCACAGGATATTCTAAGACAAGTTTAAAAAAGAAAAAAAAAACCTCTCCCCCAGATTAATGTGTGGAATCACGTGGGCTATTTTGGGGAGAGGGGGATGACGTAAGCAGACCAGATCAAAGCTGGCCGCTCCCTTGGAAGATTCACGAGAGAAGAACAGAACACAGTTGTTAAATTATTTATCTGTCTGACGTTTTGAGCTTGGAAGAACGGCGTGGATTCACTGGATACGACTCTGGATACGGTAGTTCTGGCCAGAGAGAGGGCGAGCCAGCAAAGAGTTGCGACGTTCTTCTCCACTGAAACAAAAGACGTTTCACACAACTTCGAGGGCCGGAAAATTGATGTTCACGGTCTTCTGAAACTATAAAGGTCCAATCCAAGAAAAATTACATGCCCCAGGGAACTACTATCAACAGCGAAGCATGCTATGATCAGCTTGAGAACCACTTGGAATCTGTATTCACATAAAAACATCGCTGAGTTCTAGTGTGTTATTACAGCATGATAACACGCCGTCTCACACAACAGGTGCAGCAGCTCAGTGAATTATATATATGTTTTTGGAGTGTCTTCCACATCCTGCAGATTCACCGGAGATCGCATTATGTGTTTATCATGTTTTTAGACCCTGCTTTGAGACTCTGGTGGGAAGAAGTTCAGTACGGGCGAAGGAATCAGACAGGACGTGCATAGTTTGCTGCAGGTTCATTTAAAGGATTTTTTTTTCATCGAGAAATCCAGGGATTAGTGAAGACGTGACAGATCTGGGACGAATGTAGGGATAGTGAAGCGGTGGTAGACGTGGAACGAATGTGCGGGGACTGTGCTGAAAAATGATAAGGAGTTTTTAATTATATTGGTACACTTTATTCACATAAAATAAGATTACCTTCTGACTCATCCTCGTATAAAGTAAGAAGCCAGTGTACTTGTCCAATGTACAATAATACAGATTTTAACAAACATATTACTGTGCCCCTATCAATCATCGTGCCTAGATATAATCTCCATTTCGCTATTCTCCTGTCATGGTAATACATTTAATGTCTTGATGTCAAGTCTCCTGATGTTGTCCACCTTATTCTATCGTTGTCCTCCTTCTGTTCCTTCGTCT
Organism: Achatina immaculata; assembly: GCA_009760885.1. Classification (NCBI taxonomy): domain Eukaryota; kingdom Metazoa; phylum Mollusca; class Gastropoda; order Stylommatophora; family Achatinidae; genus Lissachatina; species Lissachatina immaculata. The sequence goes on from CM019698.1 coordinate 36,665,281, forward strand.
GGGACGTTTTGCTGTTACATAAACCTCCATTCAGTTCCCGATAATGCATCCTAATATATTCTCAATAAATATTTATTTTGTTTTCAATTTTTCTGTGTATAGCTTTATTCCTAGTAACACGCGTCGATAGATAGTCTGTTTTAGTCAGTAAGACAACTTAGAATTATATCTAAATTCTTTGCAAAGACGCTGTTCGATTAGGCTGTCAGGGAATCAGAGCTGATACGCTAGTATTAGGGTTAGTAAACCATAGCTGACATGCTAGTATTAGGGTTAGCAAACTATAGCTGACATGCTAGTATTAGGGTTAGTAAACCATAGCTGACATGCTAGTATTAGGGTTAGCAAACTATAGCTGACATGCTAGTATTAGGGTTAGCAAACCATAGCTGACATGCTAGTATTAGGGTTAGCAAACTATAGCTGACATGCTAGTATTAGGGTTAGTAAACTATAGCTGCCATGCTAGTATTAGGGTTAGTAAACCATAGCTGATATGCTAGTATTAGGGTTAGCAAACCATAGCTGACATGCTAGTATTAGGGTTAGCAAACCATAGCTGACATGCTAGTATTAGGGTTAGCAAGCCATAGACGATACGTTAGTATTAGGGTTAGCAAACCATAGCCGATACTCTAGTATTAGGTTTAGCGAAGCATAACTGATACGCTAGTATGAGGTTTAACGAACCATAGCTGATCAAGACCCTGCCCCACATCTCCGTTGATAGCTCTAGCCTGCCTAACGGGGCAGGGATCGCCATAGTTCCCCCATGGTCTGTTAAAGAAGCAGTTCACATCCCTACTCTTTTGACTGGACTCTGCGACTGAAAAAAAAACAGCTGCCGTAATCCGTTCCTACTCCGATAACATTCTGTGCCTCAACACTCTCACAGCATCGCCAGCAGAGAACACCAGACTCTGGTGGGAAGAAGTTCAGTACGGGCGAAGGAATCAGACAGGACGTGCATAGTTTGCTGCAGGTTCATTTAAAGGATTTTTTTTTCATCGAGAAATCCAGGGATTAGTGAAGACGTGACAGATCTGGGACGAATGTAGGGATAGTGAAGCGGTGGTAGACGTGGAACGAATGTGCGGGGACTGTGCTGAAAAATGATAAGGAGTTTTTAATTATATTGGTACACTTTATTCACATAAAAACATCGCTGAGTTCTAGTGTGTTATTACAGCATGATAACACGCCGTCTCACACAACAGGTGCAGCAGCTCAGTGAATTATATAGTTTTTGGAGTGTCTTCCACATCCTGCAGATTCACCGGAGATCGCATTATGTGTTTATCATGTTTTTAGACCCTGCTTTGAGACTCTGGTGGGAAGAAGTTCAGTACGGGCGAAGGAATCAGACAGGACGTGCATAGTTTGCTGCAGGTTCATTTAAAGGATTTTTTTTTCATCGAGAAATCCAGGGATTAGTGAAGACGTGACAGATCTGGGACGAATGTAGGGATAGTGAAGCGGTGGTAGACGTGGAACGAATGTGCGGGGACTGTGCTGAAAAATGATAAGGAGTTTTTAATTATATTGGTACACTTTATTCACATAAAATAAGATTACCTTCTGACTCATCCTCGTATAAAGTAAGAAGCCAGTGTACTTGTCCAATGTACAATAATACAGATTTTAACAAACATATTACTGTGCCCCTATCAATCATCGTGCCTAGATATAATCTCCATTTCGCTATTCTCCTGTCATGGTAATACATTTAATGTCTTGATGTCAAGTCTCCTGATGTTGTCCACCTTATTCTATCGTTGTCCTCCTTCTGTTCCTTCGTCTGGGACGTTTTGCTGTTACATAAACCTCCATTCAGTTCCCGATAATGCATCCTAATATATTCTCAATAAATATTTATTTTGTTTTCAATTTTTCTGTGTATAGCTTTATTCCTAGTAACACGCGTCGATAGATAGTCTGTTTTAGTCAGTAAGACAACTTAGAATTATATCTAAATTCTTTGCAAAGACGCTGTTCGATTAGGCTGTCAGGGAATCAGAGCTGATACGCTAGTATTAGGGTTAGTAAACCATAGCTGACATGCTAGTATTAGGGTTAGCAAACTATAGCTGACATGCTAGTATTAGGGTTAGTAAACCATAGCTGACATGCTAGTATTAGGGTTAGCAAACTATAGCTGACATGCTAGTATTAGGGTTAGCAAACCATAGCTGACATGCTAGTATTAGGGTTAGCAAACTATAGCTGACATGCTAGTATTAGGGTTAGTAAACTATAGCTGCCATGCTAGTATTAGGGTTAGTAAACCATAGCTGATATGCTAGTATTAGGGTTAGCAAACCATAGCTGACATGCTAGTATTAGGGTTAGCAAACCATAGCTGACATGCTAGTATTAGGGTTAGCAAGCCATAGACGATACGTTAGTATTAGGGTTAGCAAACCATAGCCGATACTCTAGTATTAGGTTTAGCGAAGCATAACTGATACGCTAGTATGAGGTTTAACGAACCATAGCTGACATGCTAGTATTAGGGTTAGCAAAGATCTAAGTTCGTGAATGTCCCGTCAGTTATACGACCATTTGTCAAAATAAAATAAAATATATCCTCGCCTGTTTACCTACTTATCTCCTACCAGTTCATTGCCACCGTAAAGAAGAAAGCTCGACACAGAAACGTGCAGTGAATGTTTGCTTTAAACACGAAAGCATGCCCCCCGATGTTTTCCAAGCTATCGACAATAGGGAAAACATCTTCGGGTCAAACCTGGAAACTGAAAAAGAAAACAAAAAACGTCCAGGCTAGCTAGAGAGGTAGCACGCATGAACGTCTTTGTTCGTCAGAAAGATTTGTTTTCTGAGACCACATACACCTCCGGAAAACAATTGAAAATAAATAAATTTAAGGGGGAAAAATTAATTCCCTAAAGCTACCTGGCAGATTCTTACAATACCAGAAGAACAAATGACTGCAAAGAGTTAACTTTTGTAATGTTAGCAGGGAAAAAAAAAAGAGTCGACAGGAAGAAATCGGCACGAATGTCAGAATAATATGGAAAGAAATAAAAGTAACAATTTAAAGAGGAGAACAGAGAAAGAAATAACTTATATCAGAAAGAAAAAGAGAAAAAAAAAGAAAGAAAAAAGCTTTCATTTATTCTAGATTCTCAGCAGTTCTACTGATCTGACTTCCCTACTCTCCAGAAATCTTGGAACTATATGACTTATGTTGTTTCCAGCCGATGCGGTGAAGATGTTGAGGAAGAGTGTGGTGTTGAATTGGGAGGGAGTTACAGAGGCTATTTTCTTGAGTTCGTTGGTGGAGCTGAACAACAGGAGGCATGCAATACTTCTTTAACGGAATCAACCGCCATAGAGACATCGGTGACCTCTACCGCGCTGGGCCTGATGGAGCCATGTCCGTCTCTGGATTGCTGACCGTCATATCAGACAGCGACTTCATCGCTTCTTGTCATCTTGAAATGCGCAACGGAGTACATGCACCATTCTGACGTCCTCCATCATAGTATGAAAACTGAACATGTGTGGAATTTCTGAACTGAACTGATGATAACCCACTAAAATGTGTATTATTCTTTCATACTGTCGATGTTCAACGAAAGGAGGGCAGCGACGGAATGGCTACATTATGAGAATGACCGATTCGTCTTGACTATCATCATCATCATCATGTGCCGTGCCGACTGGCGTTGGCTATTATGCTTCTCCAGAGTATCGGATCCTTCATGCAGGCCATCAGCTCAGTTGGTGATCTCCTCTCACACCATCCCGTCAGACTGTCCAGTATCATTTCTCTTGGTCTTCCTCTTGATCTTCTTCATTCTATTTTTCCTGTTGTTATAATATTTTCAATGCCCCCTCTTCTCATTGCATGTCCTATGAAAGTACATTGTCTCTCTCTTATCTTTTGGACAAGGTTTTTTGTCTCTCCAGCTGTTCTCCTACATTCTTCATTAGTTATTTTTGCTGTCCAGGGGATTCGCAACATTCTTCTAATAAACCACATTTCTGCTGCTTCCAATGATTTTTGTGCAGACTTGCCTATTGTCCATGATTCACTTCCATATAACAAGATAGGTTCAATATAGCATTTTAGGACTTGTTTTCTAACATTCATTGATAAGGATGTGTTGGATAATATGTTTCTTATTGTGTGAAATGCACTCTTTGCTTGGCCTATTCTGTTCCTAATTTCTGTTCTGCATTTCCCATCTGAAGTTATTACTGCTCCAAGGTATTTGAATTTCTGTACCTGCTTTAGAATAGTTCCGTTTAATTTAATACTGCATGTTGGTGGATTCTGTTTCTTAGATATAACCATAGTCTCTGTCTTTTTGGTGTTCAATGTTAGGCCTTTCTGTTCACTTTCTTTGGCGACTTTATCCAAGAGATTTTGCTGGTCTTGTTGGATCTCAGCTATCAGTACTGTGTCGTCAGCATACCGAAGGTTGTTAATATTGTATCCTCCAATTTTTATGCCTGGTTCTGTGATGATTGTTCTTAGAATATTCTCGCTATACAGAGAAAAAAGATCTTGAGATATTACACATCCTTGTCGCACCCCTTGTTTTATAGGTTGATATTTTCCAGTTCAATTTTCAACTCGAACTGCTGCTTCTTGCTGCCAGTATAGATGTTTTACAATCCTCAGGTCTTTGCCGTCTATATTGATGTCTTCAAGCATTTTAATAATTTCATTATGTTCCACCCTGTCAAATGCCTTGGTGTAGTCAATGAATCATAAGTAGAGATCTTTCTGTACTTCTAAAGCTCTTTCTGTTAGTGTTCGTAAAGCATAAATGGCATTGTGTGTTGGCTTTCCTTCAACAAATCCAAACTGTTCACCTGCTATTTCCATTTTTATCTTTTTCCTTGTTCTTCTCATAATGATTCTCAGAAGTAGCTTCGTTATGTGACATGAGAGGCTGACAGTCCGGTGGTCGTCACATTCCTTTGCACCTGGTTTCTTTGGTAGTGCGATAAACGTGGATTTAATCAGGTCACTGGGAATATAACCACTGTTGTAAATGTCATTCAGTAACTTGGTTATTATTTTTATTCCTGTCTCCTCTAGCGCCTCTATTTCTTCTATTGTTATATTATCAGGCCCAGTCGCTTTTCCTTTCTTCATGTGTTTGATGGCATCTATGATTTCATCTTCAAGTATTGGTGGTCCCTCACAGTTTTCAGTATCTGGTGTTAATTCTGGTCTTTCTCCTCCATATAGCTCACCGATATACTCTGTTCACCTGTCCACGATGTCTTATTTTCCCATTAACATTTTACCTTCTTTCGATTTCAGGCATCCTGTGGTATATTTTGTTTTGCTGCCTGTGAGTTCATTAATTCGTCTGTGCATGTTTTTGCTGTCTTTAATATGAGAGTCCTCAATCTCTCTGCACTGCTCATTTAACCACACTTCTTTTGCTTCTCTGCATTTGCGTCTTATTTCTTTATTTATCTTGCTATATTTTTCCTCGTTATTTTCACTCTTCCTCCTCTTGTCCATCAGTCCTAAGATGTCGTCTGTCATCCATTTATTTTTAGGGGCTTCTTTTTTTCGGTGGTATTATCTCCTTAACAGTTTGGTGGGTAGAATCTCTTAAAATTTTCCATTGTTCATCTATACTATTTATCTTTGCTATTGCATTGTATCTATTTGTTATAATAACTTTGTATTGTTCTCGCAGTTCTTGGTCATTTTTAAGAAGTTCTGTATTCACTTTGATGTTTCTCACTTTTCTGCCTGCTTTCTTTAGCTTTATTCTAACTTTTCCACAGAGTGGATCATGGTCACTATTGCAGTCTGCTCCTGGCATGGTTTGTGTTGTCAGTAATGCATTGCGGAATCGTTTGTTGATTAATATGTAGTCTATCTGGTTAAAAGTCTTTTTGTCTGGGCTGCACCACGTTGCCAGTCTCCAAGGATGTTGTTTAAACCAGGTGTTTCCTACAACCATGCTATGTATTCTTGCCCATTCAATTAATTTATAACCTCTGTCATTCCTCTCTCCCAGTCCATAGTCTCCAACGATGTCCGAAGTTCTTCCTTTACCAACTTTGGCATTAAAATCTCCCATGACTATGGTAACTTCATGTGACTTTGTGTGTTTTAGTGCTGTCTCTATGTCATTATAAAATATCTGTATATCTTCCTCAGAACTTTCAGATGTTGGAGCGTACACTTGTATAATATTTATGTTTATTGGTTGCCTTTCAGTTGGGCTAGCAGGACTCGGTCCGAGATGTTCAAATATCCTACAATTGTCCTTGCCATTTGTTCATCAAATATAATTCCTACTCCTCGTTCATGTTCTCACTTCCTGAATATATTATTGTATATTTATCTGAGTTTATCTTCCCTGCACCTGTGCATCTAACTTCATTAATTCCTAATATGTTGATCTTCATCCTTTCCATTTCTCTGTTTACGTTTTCTAATTTTCCAGCCTGGAATAAAGTTCTAACATTCCATGTTGATATTTTGAACTTGTTAGTTTTGCCACCAGTAGCTTGATGACGATCTGGCCTCACCATCTTGACTATGGGCAGCTTTAAAGTGGGCTCCACAGAGTAGAAGAAACATGGGATGACTCATAAAGACATGGCGGTGTACATCAAAGAAAATGCTGGTAAACAAAATACTTACCTGGGAGAGACAGTCAAGAAGATAGTATAGAACAGACACAAGTTGAGAGAGAGAGAGAGAGAGGGGGAGAAAGAGAGGGATAGGGAGAGAGAGGACTGGTCTTTCCTGTTATGAAATTATGACAGATTCGTAAAGTAATACAAGAATTTAAGTTTTCCATCTTTTAGGACGATATATTTTGTTTCGTCTTTAGAGATCCTGTAACTGTTAACATTTTATCAGAGTAAAATTTAGAGTTATAGTATGTGGAACACTGAAGTGACACATGACTACACCCGTGGAACACTGAAGTGACACATGACTACACCTGTGGAACACTGAAGTCGTGACACATGACTACACCTGTGGAACACTGAAGTGTTGACACATGACTACACCCATGGAACACTGAGGTCGTGACACATGACTACAGCTGTGAGCACTAAAGTGACACATGACTACACCTGTGGAACACTGAAGTCGTGACACATGATTACACTTGTGAAACACTGAGGTCGTGACACATGACTACAGCTGTGAAACACTGAGGTCGTAACACATGACTACACCCATGGAACACTGAGGTCGTGACACATGACTACAGCTGTGAGCACTAAAGTGGCACATGACTACACCTGTGAAACACTGAGGTCGTGACACATGACTACACCTGTGAAACACTGAGGTCGTGACACATGACTACACCTGTGAAACACTGAGGTCGTGACACATGACTACACCTGTGAAACACTGAGGTCGTGACACATGACTACAGCTGTGAGCACTAAAGTGGCACATGACTACACCTCTGGAACACTGAATTCGTGACGCACGGCTACAGGCTGTATGCTGCCAGGTTGCTCAACATCAACTTGTGTACCCCCATGACGAGAGAAATGCTGTTGCTGTTGCTACGTCTGATGACGATTACTGACCTTAGAGACTCATCTTATTATCTGAAAGACCAGAGGTTCTGACGGAGCTACCGGCTTCGTCCAGCCAACTCAAAAGCGGAAACAAGTTGTTTCAAAAACAAATGATGTCTACCTGCATGACAAGGCACATTAAATTATATATCATACACGGCTCTAAGTAAGTAAAGAGGAAAACAATATATCAAGCTAGGTTTGATCACACGATAAAGGTTCTTCACCAAAATCCATGAGTAATTTAAAAGGAAATTCAGTCTTCGTGTCTTTGTACATAGGAAGATGATTAGCTGTTCTCTACGAGCTGTAAAACTTAGTTTGCCTGTAAGTTCCACCACAATGAATCCCTTACAGCAGCGGTTCTCAGATCCTTTTGCTGCACGCCCGCATTTAAAAATCAAACATGTTTGCGGCCTACTAATAAAGTGATTTGTATTTTCAAGGTATAAATCTAATTTTATAAAGTATTATGTAATATTTTCTCTACATATTTAACTGCATATTCATTGTTGTAAAAGATAGAAGAACCTTCATCTCCAAGGTTGACAAAAACGGATATTCCAGCGAAACAGTGCAACAAAAGGAAGAGATATCCACAGCGGGGTCGTTAAATTTGATTTGTAATGTGCGATCTCTAGACAGTTCCGCTAATTCTACTTGTCCACGACCGGTTAATTTAGAGAATACACACTGAAAAAGATTACGAATCCAGTCGTACGCTTTAATGTCTTCAGGCGTGAAGTATTTGTCAAAATATTCAGCAAGAGATGTCAGATATCCTTTTATTACATCAGTGACCCCTTCCAGAATCTCGCAATTAACTTCATCGCCCTCTATAAATTCACAGAACAAGTGAAACATATCTTGTGATTTGTTCTAGAGTCGCGTGCGCCAAAGTCGTAGTTTCTTCTTAAAGTCTGCAACTTTGTCGTATGTCTTGAGTATACTGGCATCTCTACCATGCAGTGATATATTCAAACTATTCAAAAGGCTAAAAATATCAGCAAGGTATTCCAACATAGCAAGCCACTCAATATCAGCGACCTTACCTGCCAGATCGAGATTGTGTTCTGTCAAAAACTGCAACAATTCTAAACGAAGCTCAAACACCCTTGCAAGAACTTTTCCTCTGGACAACCAACGCACAGCCCAGTGCAATAGGAGATGCTTGTGTTCTGCATCTGACTCAATACACAGATGAGCAAATAAGCGACTGTTCACTGTTCTAGTTTTTATGAAGTTTAAAATCCGAACACAGTCTTCGAGGACAGATCCCAGAGTTTCATTCAACTTCTTTGAAGCGAATGCTTCACGATAGATCATACAATGGGTACCTACAATCTCAGGTGACACGTGTTTTATGCGAGTTACAACACCACTGTTGTGGCCAGTCATTGTGGCAGCACCGTCGGTGCAAACACCGATACAATTCGTTCACTGCAGTCCAAAAGTTGTGAAAAAATCATTTAAAACACGAAATATGTCACCGGCCTCGTTCTCGCTGGCAGTGACTTGCAAAAACGAAATCTCTCTTGTAAACTATTTTGCCAAAAATAACGAACATAAACAAGCAACTGTGGCTCGCCGGCGATGTCAGTTGACTCGTCTAACTGAATACCAAACTTAGTAGACTGTAATCGTTTGGGCCGCATCCTATGGGTTGAGAACCACTGCCTCACAATACTACATTTAACTTAGCTAGCGAAACTCCCGATTTGTTTGTACTAAAGCTACAGTTAAAAGCATTCACTAAATATAGATCTAACCAAATAGCAAAATATTAGTGTAATGTTTTTTTATTATTTTTTTCAGACTACAAAAACGTATAAGAATAAATTACCTTTTGTAATTTAAGAAAACAACCAATGCCAGATACACGGTATGTGGGTTATTAGTTAAGTCTTTGCTGATCAGGCCTTACTGCAACACTCGTCTAAGCAAGTGACGTTGTCAATGTTGGTTATTTGGTCATGTGACCAAGCTGTTAATGAACTTGGTCACGAGAGGGCTTTTCGCTGGAGAACAGATGTATGGAAGTTAGTGGAACGGCTATGAAAATATGCGAAATCTTTATCTGTCTACGTGAATGCTGAGAAAGCGATTAAACATGGAATAAATATGTGAAGTTTTGGATTTAGACTCGTGCTTGTACCCGTTCTTCAATGTAGAGGTCGTTTATGAGTCGCGGTAAAAGTGAACGTGAAATGTAGTGTTCGTTTGTTTGGATATTATTGATTATATGTTGAATTATCACTACTTACATCATGAGTTGCCACATATACACTCATCCAACATCAGATCATACTATACACGTATGATTGGCAAACTTGTACACAGTCAAAAGTAAGTTTGGTGATATTTGAAAAGTTTCTTTTCAAAATTGTATGTTTGTTGATTCCCCAAACATTTCTCAGACTGTTTATTATCAAGGGAGAGAATCATCACTCAGTGTTGGAAGAAGAACTCGTTACAGGCTTGTGTACAAAACAAACAAAAGATCTGATAAATTGTGCGTGAAATGACGCAAAAATACAACAAGAAAAGACATGAGTTCGTGAGCACTCATTGTGCGTGATGAGTGACTGCACTTGCACTGCAGATACGTCACTGCTTTCTGCTGGCTGGCGTTGAACCGTGGCTATTTAAGAACTTTGAGAATTTTACTGAAAACGTCAGACTAGCAGACGTAACCACGGCTGTCTCTTCTATGGGATGTTTAACAGTTTCTTTTGGTTTTCCAGTACATCTTCACATCAAAGGAAGCGTACCTCAACCTTTCAAATTTGGTTTTAAATTATCCTTCCTCTCACAACAGAGTCATTTCAAAACTCTTCTTACGATATTAATCAAATTTGCCTAAAAAGTGTATACAGGCCAATGTCTCAAGGAAATGTATGCATAGATATAAAACTCATAGAAGTTTCAGAACAATGAAAAATATGCAAGGCCTTCAGAAGAAGAGAACAAATAATGTTCTTGGGCATGCCATGAGAAGACAGAAGTTGGAGAGTACGAACGTCATTGGATATTTCATGACAAAGAAGACATCATAGAACCTGATGATCACTGGACCTGACATTTCATTAGAAGACAAAAGGTCAGACAGTCTGACAATGACTGGACATGTCATGAGAAGACGGACGTTAGAGAACATGACAATCACTGAACATTTCAAGAGAAGACGGACGTTACAGAACATGACAATCACTGAACATTTCAAGAGAAGACGGACGTTACAGAACATGACAATCACTGAACATTTCAAGAGAAGACGGAAGTTAGAGAACATGACAATCACTGAACATTTCAAGAGAAGACGGAAGTTAGAGAACATGACAATCACTGGACATTTCTAGAGAAGACGGACGTTACAGAACATGACAATCACTGAACATTTCTAGAGAAGACGGACGTTACAGAACATGACAATCACTGAACATTTCTAGAGAAGACGGACGTTACAGAACATGACAATCACTGAACATTTCTAGAGAAGACGGAAGTTAGAGAACATGACAATCACTGAACATTTCAAGAGAAGACGGAAGTTAGAGAACATGACAATCACTGGACATTTCTAGAGAAGACGGACGTTACAGAACATGACAATCACTGGACATTTCTAGAGAAGATGGACGTTACAGAACATGACAATCACTGGACATTTCCAGAGAAGGTGAAATACTGAGAACATGACAATCACTGAACATATCATGAGAAGATGAAATATAAAAAAACAAGACAGACAGAGGACATATCACGACGAGACGAAACTTAGAGAACATATGTCATCTATGTAAAGATTTACTAAAGTGATGAACCAAGAGTATAATAATCCTAAAACCACACTATAATGTGAATGAAACAAACACGCACAAACTAGAAAATACTTAATTTGCTCACAACATACAAAGTTTTGCAGAAATTACTCCTTGTTCGCTTTTACATCGTTACAAAATGTAATTGAAGATGACATTGACGAAGACAGAGTAGACAAGGTAAAGAGCTTCACGTGGAATTCTTCTTTCCTCGTGAGCGTCAGCCTGTGAAACAGCTGGAGACGTTTGAGCTTACAATATCTGGAGGAATTTTGAAGATCTTTAGGATCCAGTAATAGAGAAGAGGAAGGGAAGAACAGAGCGATAACTCTTTACACTCTTCTTCTTCTTCTACTACTATTACTACTTCTTCTTCTTCTTTTGTTCTTCCTTTCTTGTTCTTGTTCTTCTCTTCTTCTTCGTCTTTTCTTCTTCTTCCTGTCTTCTTCTTCTTCTTCTTAATCTTCATAGGCACTGTAATAATAATAATAATAAATAACATGAACGCACATATAGATGAGCAAATACAGGAAGAGAAACGAGGGAGAGAGTTTAAAAATTCGATTATACAGTAACACAGAAAACACACGTAGGGAAAACTTTTGTTGGAAAACACGTTTTGTTTTGTACGAAACAAAAGTAAGTAGAAAAAAAGCACATTGTAAAGATCCAGACATGTAAGAATTCGCATCGCACAAAAATATAAGGAAAATAGCTCTTTGTAAAACAATTCCCCCCCCCTCCTCTTTTGCTGCTGATGAAAAGTGAAAGGAAAATTATAAATAAGTTTATTGTATTTCTTTTGTTATGTGTGGAATATTCATGACCCAGTAATAATCCAAGTTAAGATTATTCAATTCAAATGTAATATCCACATTCATTTATGCACGTGAAAGCTGGAAAAAAACTAAATAAATAAACAACATATTAGACTATTTCGAGAGCAAATGCCTAAGGAAAATATTTCGTGTAAAGTAGAATGAATTCAAGAACAATGCAGAGATAAGACACATGAGCAAACAACAACCCGTCTCAAGAGTGATCGGAAAAATGAGATGGACATACATCGGTCACGTGATGAGACGAAACGGTCAGAGAATCCATAAACAAGCTATCAAGTGGAACACAACAGGCCGGAGAAAAAAAGAGGTCGACCACGTGAAACTCTAAAGAGGACACTGTTAAGAGAGAGCCCAGTTCTGTAGGCATAAAATCCCTTAAAGAGGTTGAAAAGCTCACCGAAAACAGGAAAACCTGGCGAACTATCTTGCGAACCCTATGTGACGTTTATGGGACAGAAAGGATGTAAGATATAAGATGTAAGATGTAAGTAATAAGATGTGAGTAATAAGACGACAAACATCCTTTTTTTCTCTCTTAATTTCGGGAAATGATAAACTGAAGATCATGAATAATTTTAAGGAAACTAAATTATTTCATATGCAAGTAAATTACCATAGAACGCGAACATCACAAGAAGAAGATTCTATCAACACAAAAAAAAAAGCTTTGGAAAGTTCTTAAATTCCCCAGTGAGCAAGGCACAGTGGAAATAATCCACACTTGACATTTTCGATGAAATATTTCCATACAAAACTTCATAGTAAATAGTAAGCAAGTCATGAAAGGCAATATTGGTTACAGGGAGAATATTAGTAATAGGAAAATATCACGAATATATATTTTTATAGTATTCCAGCACAAAATATAATCTTGGACTGGTTTAATGACATGTTTTTTTAAGAAGAAGAAGAAAGAAGGAAGGAAAGAAGAAGAAGAAATGAAAGAAAGAAGAAGAAGAATGAAGAAGTAGTAGAGGAAGAAAGGCAGTTGTGACGGAATAGCCAACTGGTCAGCAAGAATTAAAAGCCCTAAAACACTGAGTGAAGGTATTAGGCAAAAGTACTGAAGGTCCACCAAACTGTGAAAGTATTACATAGAAGTACTGAAGGTCCACCAAACTGTGAAAGTATTACATAAAAGTACTGAAGGTCTACCAAACTGTGAAAGTAAACTGTGAAAGTATTACGAAAAAGTACTGAGGTCCACCAAACTGTGAAAGTAAACTGTGAAAGTATCACATAAAAGTACTGAGGTCCACCAAACTGTGAAAGTATCACATAAAAGTACTGAAGGTCCACCAAACTGTGAAAGTACCACATAAAAGTACTGAAGGTCCACCAAACTGTGAAAGTATCACATAAAAGTACTGAAGGTCCACCAAACTGTGAAAGTATCACATAAAAGTACTGAAGGTCCACCAAACTGTGAAAGTATCACATAAAAGTACTGAAGGTCCACCAAACTGTGAAAGTATCACATAAAAGTACTGAAGGTCCACCAAACTGTGAAAGTATTACATAAAAGTATTGAAGGTCCAGTGAAATCAAGCATCTTTCGGATGCATGATAATGGCTGTCATGATCTTATCAGAATACGGACAATTTCCTTTCCCTGGCTCCGTCTCCACCATAATTAAGCCGCATACATTTCAGAGCTCATCTATTTTCCACAGTAATCTGGAATGATGGAAACCAGCAACCGTATTCTTTTTTTTTTAATTTGCCTTCCGTGGCCATCACGTGGGGCACATTCCGTGCCTGGATGTACAACAATGACTCAACCAGGACGAAACTTCTCCAGGCTGAGATTTAAAAAAAAAAAATTTCTTGGATGTGTTTTATTTGTTGGTAGCAGTTTTTCGTCATTTTTGTTGATGGAACATGAGCACAGCTGCATTTTTTAAATTGTTGATTTAACTATGAATGCCCATGTTTAATGTCCACATGCAGGTTAAAAGCTCTTCATATTTAATCATAATTTGGATATCCGGACTTGCCTTCTTTCTTCTAACTCCTTCACTTTGAAGCTCTTTCAATTTATTTTCCTCTTTCTGTCTTCCAGTGTTCCTCTGACTTATTCTGAGTTTTCAGCTCAATCAACTCGACTGCTCCTTCAATGACTTTTGCTTAAATTTGGTTAATTTACTCGCTCGTGCTTAGATCCTCCGTCCACGAGGAGTTTGCATGATTTACAGAATTTGTGCGGAGTTCCACGAGGAGTTTGCATGATTTATAGAATTTGTGCGGGGTTCCACGAGGAGTTTGCATGATTTACAGAATTTGTGCGGAGTTCCACGAGGAGTTTGCATGATTTACAGAATTTGTGCGGGGTTCCACGAGGAGTTTGCATGATTTACAGAATTTGTGCGGGGTTCCACGAGGAGTTTGCATGATTTACAGAATTTGTGCGGGGTTCCACGAGGAGTTTGCATGATTTACAATATTTGTGCGGAGTTCCACGAGGAGTTTGCATGATTTACAAAATGTGTGCTGAGTTCCACGAGGAGTTTGCATGATTTACAAAATGTGTGCTGAGTTCCACGAGGAGTTTGCATGATTTACAGAATTTGTGCGGAGTTCCACGAGGAGTTTGCATGATTTACAGAATTTGTGCGGAGTTCCACGAGGAGTTTGCATGATTTACAGAATTTGTGCGGAGTTCCACGAGGAGTTTGCATGATTTACAGAATGTGTGCGGGGTTCCATGAAAAGTTTGAATGATTTACAGAGTTTGTGCGGGGTTCCACGAGGATAATCCATTACCATTTTAATATAGTCCACTGAGATTGAAAGAGTTTGCTATGTTATGGCACATAACAAAAACTCATCTCTGTTGGATTTAAGATATAGTCCGATTTGCGCTGAAACAAACATAATGAAATACTCCTCGTCGGTTTTAATTCTCGTTAAAATATTCGGTGCCTAACTGACCAGCAGTGAGATAGAAATGGAAATGGTAGCAGACTCCTAGAACTGTGCAGAGCCAGCACGACCTTTTTATCACAAACACATTCTTTAAAGAGTCCCAAATATATACTTGGTACAAATGGAATGATTCGAGATGCAGAAGCCAAACTGATTTAATTCTAGGAGGGAACAACAAGAAGAGGTCAATCAAAGATGCAAGAGCAATACCCAGGTTCAGCCCATGTACTGACGAGAAAGCAGAGTAGAAAATTCATAAACTTATCCTCAGAAACAAAATCAGTGGAAGAGGAATAAGTCTTGTTAAACGCAGCATTTTGCGAACAGCAAAGGAAAAATTGTGGCACTAAAAGAAAAGAAAATAGGTGTTAGAGAAATGAAAATAACAACATGGTGGAATGATGAGGTGAAGGAGGCTACAGCAGAAGAAAAATAAAGAATGGACGGGAGATAACCAGGAGCAAGACTACACTGACTATCGAAAAGAAGAAGATGCTCTAAGATTCTAATAAAAGAGGCAAAGATACAATAATAGCAAGATTACAGTAAAATATTCAGCAACAAAAAAGCTAGAAAAATCTTTTATAAAACGATCAGTACAATGA
The DNA here is from genome assembly GCA_009760885.1 of Achatina immaculata. Taxonomy (NCBI): domain Eukaryota; kingdom Metazoa; phylum Mollusca; class Gastropoda; order Stylommatophora; family Achatinidae; genus Lissachatina; species Lissachatina immaculata. Next base: position 36,681,028 of record CM019698.1, read on the forward strand.
GATACATAATGGGAAAAAGAAAAAGAGGAAGACCGAAACGAAGATGGCTACAAGACATCGTTGACGATCTGGAAATGGATGCATCAGCAGCAGGCCATCTTGCTCAAAACCGAGAGGCCTACAGGAATGCTGTTTGGGAGGCAAAGTTCCGCAAGGGACATGCAAAGGAATGAATGAATGAACAATGAGATAGAGAACCAGAGCACTTCGACCCGACAGAGATTGTGAATGATGTCAATGGTGATCCAGTATGTGAAACATATCGAGAGGCGGAGTCAATACAATGATAAGCTTTTTCGATTTATCACCCGAGGCATGTCAACACCATGGAAACAACACAGCTGGCCCTATAGACCTCAGCCATACACACTACTAGTTGAAATCAGAGAAGCCACCAGAAAAGCCCCAATTTAATAAAGCCCCAGGATGTGATGGGATACCCAGTTTCTGTTTTTTACTTCTGGAGGAAGACACATTCAGATAAGTTCTTCGCTTTTTTTTTTGTCTCGTTGTGCATGTAATTCTCGAAAAAGGCTCGGGCCGAAATATCGGATGTTGTATGTTTTTCACTTATACATTCTCATACTTTCTATTCGTTTTTTTCTCACCTTACTCACTCCCTCCCTCACTTTGTAAAACTGCACCATACACCTCTATCTACATTTTTTTATTTAAATCAGTTTTACTGCAGTCGCCATCCCTTTTATCTGTCACATAGATATCTGGTCGCTGCTGAAAGTGTTAGATGCCGTTATATTTGATATTCATGCTCTTAGAAATTAACCCTGAAATGCATTCAGTTTGTGCAGAGATTCGTAACGATGAGAAAAGTATTTTTAAACCTGCTTAAATTCCTGTGTGAGTTAGTTTTCAGAATAAGTCTGAGCGCTGCTGGAAGCAGACAAACTTCAGTAACAAATTTGGCAGCCATCTCCAAGAAGAATCTCTGCTGGCAGAAACAGACATGGCAAGAAGACTTGTCTGTAGGCAGACACAGAAGAGACGCTTAGCGTCAAGATTCCCCACCCCTTCCCCAAAACATTCAGGATTCTCTCGCAGACTTTGCTTCTTTTCGCGAAATTGCTTCTTCTTACACTCCCCCCCCCCCTCCGCCGTGGCAGATTATAATTAGCAGTGTTTCTTCAACAAAAGTCAAACCTTCTTGTATGTATTTTCTTTTTGTGTCTTCTTCTTCGCTGTGTTTCCTGGGCTGGCTGTTGTCTCTCATTAGCGAGCCAGTTTACACGAAGACGCTGCTTTTCCATTAACATGTTGGGTTTTTTTTTCGTGGTCCTTTCCTATGTCAAATTTTATTTTACGCTTTCATCTTTTTCTTTCCTTTCTCTGCCAAACATTTGGAAAAGAAAAAAATTAATGTAAAAAAAAAAATCTCAATGTAACGTCAGTTATTCGTTTATTGAGTAAAAAGTCGTTCATACACGAATTTTCAGGCATAAAAAATGAAATGAGGGTGTTAAATACATCGTATATCATTTGAAAATTAAAAATGAGCCTAAGTTTGTGACAGGTTGTAATAGATTTCTTGTTATTATGTAAACAAGATCCCATGTAACGACAGTCGACAGGGGCAGAGAACTCTGGGATAACTTGGCGTCCGACGAAGAGAGTTCTGTGATTTAAGATGCAGATAAACGGAGTGGTTCTCAGTATTTTATGCCCCGTGCACACCTTTCAACACCTGTCAGGATGTCATTCCCCTACGCAACCCCCCCCCCCCCCCAACCCCTTTCCACGTGCAGCTGATCCCTGTCCATGACTGTCTAACTTAAAATGTGCACTGAAGAGTATAGAAATATCAGTGCTTCTATAATCTGAATCTTTCATCAAGCAACCACTCCTCCCCTCCCGCCACCCCCTCCTAAACCATAGACTTCCTCCAACCCCCCCCCCCCCAGCAAATGCTTAGTTTTACAAGTGGCTTTATTAGATAGCCCTAAAACTGGTTTATAACATAATTACTTCTCCCGGGATTGGCAATTCGATATTATCTGCGCTACTCCTGCGCGTTAACACCGATATGTAATTACCACCTTACACATCGCTTAGAATCTGATTAAGTATCAGGCGCTGGGTTATAGATTTCGCCGTTATAAATGTCTGAATTCAGAATATTTACTAACTTCTTCTTCTTCTTCTTCTTCTACTTCTTCTTCTTCTTCTTCAATCGAGCGTCGCCCGTGTAATCAGGTAGACACTCTTATCACCACTTTCATGAAGTTGTGCACCGGACGTGAAACTGAACACTGAACATTTATCTGACTGCGACTTGAGTTTTTTTTGAAGAGATAATCTTGCTTCTCGCTGGAAGACTAGGACGCGCAGACATGGATTAAGCTATAGAAGTTTATCACAGGCAAACGTGCGATACCGCTATCAAGACAGAGATTATACCTGCACATGTTGCTTTATATCGGCATGTCTAACAGTTTTTTTTTTCTTGCAATCCCTGGCCATGAACTGAGGTCTGCAAGTGTGAGTGAGTGTGTGTGAATCTACGTATACGCGTATGTCGCAAGATCTTTGTGTTTCTTGGTAGTCTTTCATTGCCTCCGAAAATAACAGAGACAAAAGATCTTTCGCCAGTTCTCTCAGCTCTCTTGTCTGTCTGCGTGTGGGGCCCGCCATGTTGGCCAAGACACCGAGTTTTGTTTCCTCGAGTCTGTTCTCACACAACAACTGAAAGTTCTTTCGCTTTGTGATTTTTCTGTACAATGTTGAGTCAACCAAGTACAGCCAGGTACAGCCAGGTACAGCCAGGTACACAACCTTACAAACACGTGAAAGTGCGGCACAAACGATGGCGAAATGAAGAAGTCAACTTCTTACTTGAAAGTGACATAACTGGATTCTCTTGAAAGTGATATAAATGGATTCTCTTGAAAGTGACATAACTGGATTCTCTTGAAAGTGACATAACTGGATTCTCTTGAAAGTGATATAAATGGATTCTCTTGAAAGTGACATAACTGGATTCTCTTGAAAGTGATATAAATGGATTCTCTTGAAAGTGACATAACTGGATTCTCTTGAAAGTGATATAAATGGATTCTCTTGTTCTCTTGAAAGTGACATAACTGGATTCTCTTGAAAGTGATACAAATGGATTCTCTTGTTCTCTTGAAAGTGACATAACTGGATTCTCTTGAAAGTGACATACCTGGATTCTCTTGAAAGTAACATAACTGGATTCTCTTGAAAGTAACATAACTGGATTCTCTTGAAAGTAACATAACTGGATTCTCTTGAAAGTAACATAACTGGATTCTCTTGAAAGTAACATAACTGGATTCTCTTGAAAGTAACATAACTGGATTCTCTTCTCCAGAACATCTCAAGACACAATAAGTCTTGCGGTAAAGTAAGAGAACAAATTTTGTAGGATTAGACCTGGAAAAAATCGTAGACAAAGCGCTTTAGTGAGACGTGAGAGAAAGAAAAATCACAAGAGAATTACCTGGGATTCGAACCAGGGACTTCGGTAGGACGAGCAGCCGTCTAGCCACGAGAGAACAGCGTACTATCGACTTAGCCAACTAGCACCCCAAAAAAGGTGTTTTGTTGACATAGTCTTTAGTAACTGCTTTTATTCAAACATATAGCACACTATAGGGAGATGTTGTCAGCACACTATAGGGTGATATGGCCAGCACACTAGAGAGTGATGTGGTCAGCACGCTAGATGGTGATGTGGCCAGCATACTATAGGGTGATATGGCCAGCACACTAGAGAGTGATGTGGTCAGCACGCTAGATGGTGATGTGCCCAGCATACTATAGGGTGATATGGCCAGCACACTATAGGGTGATATGGCCAGCACACTAGAGAGTGATGTGGTCAGCACGCTAGATGGTGATGTGGCCAGCACACTATAGGGTGATATGGCCAGCACACTAGAGGGTAATGCGGCCAGGACATCAGAGAGTGATGTGGTCAATACATTAGCGGTTGACGTAGACAGCACACAAGAGACAGTAATGTAGTCAGCAGATTAGAGGGTGATGTGGTTAAGCTCATTAGAGAGTTATATGGCCAACACACTAGAAGGTGATGTGGTCAGTACATTAGAGAGTTATATGGCCAGCACACTAGAAGATGATGTGGTCAGTACATTAGAGAGTTATATGGCCAGCACACTAGAAGGTGATGTGGTCAGTACATTAGAGAGTTATATGGCCAGCACACTAGAAGGTGATGTGGTCAGTACATTAGAGAGTTATATGGCCAACACACTAGAAGGTGATGTGGTCAGTACATTAGAGAGTTATATGGCCAGCACACTAGAAGATGATGTGGTCAGTACATTAGAGAGTTATATGGCCAGCACACTAGAAGGTGATGTGGTCAGTACATTAGAGAGTTATATGGCCAGCACACTAGAAGGTGATGTGGTCAGTACATTAGAGAGTTATATGGCCAGCACACTAGAAGATGATGTGGTCAGTACATTAGAGAGTTATATGGCCAGCACACTAGAAGGTGATGTGGTCAGTACATTAGAGAGGTATATGGCCAACACACTAGAAGGTGATGTGGTCAGTACATTAGAGAGTTATATGGCCAACACACTAGAAGGAGATGTGGTCAGTACATTAGAGAGTTATATGGCCAGCACACTAGAAGATGATGTGGTCAGTACATTAGAGAGTTATATGGCCAGCACACTAGAAGGAGATGTGGTCAGTACATTAGAGAGTTATATGGCCAGCACACTAGAAGATGATGTGGTCAGTACATTAGAGGGTTATATGGCCAGCACATTAGAAGGAGATGTGGTCAGTACATTAGAGAGTTATATGGCCAGCACACTAGAAGATGATGTGGTCAGTACATTAGAGGGTTATATGGCCAGCACATTAGAAGGAGATGTGGTCAGTACATTAGACGGTGATGTGGTCAGCTCATAAGACGGTGATGTGGTTAGCACACTAGTGGGTGAAGTAGACTGCACACTTGAGTGTGATGTGGCCAGCACACTAGAGGGTAATGTGGTCAGCTCACTAGAGGATGATGTGTTCAGTACACTAGAAGGTGATGTGGTCAGCTCACTAGAGGGTGATGTGGTCAGCTCACTAGAGGATAATGTGGTCAGCACAGTAGAAGGTGATGTGGTCAGCTCACTAGAGGGTGATGTGTTCAGCGCCACGTCTATCCGTCTTTTCTTCCCCAGCTGGTTACAGAACCCGGGTACCCTTTCTTCAAATGGTTGACTGGCGTGCCTCCGGCAGGATTCGAACCCCCGACCTTTGCCATAAGAGACTAATGGAGTAACCACTTCGCATTTCAGACGCCCTTAATGGAAAGTATACAGTCATAAATAGTGTCTGGTTAAGCCAAGTTACAGTAGTTTCACCAAATAGTCCATCATACGCAACAACTCTTATACAAAGAGTGGAGAGAGGCCACCTGCAGAAGTGGATAGAGGAGATAACACAAACCTTAAATACTCCTCTTATACGGAGTAAACCACCGATCCTTACTTAGAAGTCTTCTTGCCTCCACAACACTCAAACGGTACATGACGAAGAAAAGAAGACAAAACAAGTACGCCAATAATTATTTTTGTAAATCCTGAAGAGTTACCCTCTCAGGTTGTACAGTCTTATTTTTATTTCCTCTTATTTGTAATACATTCATCCTATAAAGATTGTACAGTCAGTCTTGTAAAAAAGGTTTTTACTTTTAGTGGTTTTGTTTTCTTGGTGCCGACACGACCGGTCTACAGTCTGAACCACTTGAATGATCTGTTGTTGCACCACTAAAATCTCGTGCTTTTCGGTATTTTTAGTGCTCTGTTTACCATGGGATGCTTCAACGTTTGAACGTACTACGTATTCTTTATGCTGATGCCTGTATAGTGCCTTGAACGTTTGGTGGAGCTTCCATGACGTCATGAAGTTGTTACACTTGCCTCACTTCGTTACACTGATACGCTCTATGCAACTTCAGTAACACACGATCACTAACCAGAGTTCATGCACGAATTGTGGACTGTATAAATAAAATTAACTTAACTTTCTAACTCCACATTTGCCACACAAAACATAAGTCAACAATCACCGAACTCCGGGCGTTACAACAGAACAGATTTATTGATGAAACCACGTTTGTCGGTGGGTGTTGCCAAATGGAAGAGGCGTGAAAAGACGGATGGATTTCACAGTTACATGAAATAGAATCCGGGCTACTTGACGTGGCCATGGGACGACCTCTCACATGGCAAGGATTTTGAAGGACATATTTGCTTCTTACTACAAACAATACCACATACTCACCCAAAAACTCAATTAGAAGAAACTCTCATAAAAAGGACAAATTTACCCAATACTAAGCATTCCTACCAAGGACAGACTAGATTCTACTGTTTCGACAGCCTAACTAAAGTGCTCACTCTGAAGAAAACTTGCATGTCTACATTTCTTGAAGCTACTTTTTTGCCTGTCTCAACCGTTTGTCTTGTCTGCCTATTTTCTGCGCTTCTCTGCCAAATACGTTCACTATGAGCACAAATACCTGCGGGCTTTACAAACAGATTTTCCCGCTGCGCACGCCTATAAATATTAAAAATTGACTCTCTACAGAGGAGACTACTATTTTTTGTTCTATCCAACCCACATACCCATCCTATTCTGTTACATATTTCCCCTCCCTTAAGGAAGAGATTTGTCCGTCATATCTCTGACATCAAAAGTGTATTAGACATAATAAATAATGTGTAATAATTCCATGTTCGGTTAATTTAAATGAGTCGAATTAGAGCAAACGCATTCGAATTTATTAAGCTTTAATACATGTGGTCTCTCCACCACATGTCACAGACAACGCATGATGACACATGCCTGTCAGTCAACGCATGATACTACATGCTTTCTCCACGTCAACGCATGTTACCACATCCCTCCTTCACGTCAACGCATGTTATCACATGTCTCCTTCAGGTATGAATCAACATGCGAGAACTTGGAATAGTGCATAGCATATTCAGCAGTCATCGAACAACAATTCATAGATCCATATGCATTCTTTCCTCAATGCATAGATCCACATACATTTAACCACAATGCATCTTAACAGCATGCGCTGGATAGGAATAGTTAACCACTTATTTCCGAAATGCTTGTCAGCGCATCTGAGCGACCAGGCAAACCCTCAAACGACATCAAATACAAATACTGTTAAACTCCAAGTCTCAGTCAGGAAGATTGTTTAGACAACCCAACCCACAGACAAAAGTGACAAACTTACCGTCCACATCAGGGATCAACAGTTGCAAACTAGCATATACTCCAAATAAGTAAAGACCATTCAGCCTTTCAACAAAGGTCACCATTAGTAATCTCTCTCTCTCTCTCTCTGTTTCTCTCTCTCTAGATAAGCGCAAACCATATTGTGAAACGCATAGTGGACATCGCCATCAGAGCAAAAACTTCTGCATGAATCTGCAGTGGGTCTCTTTTGGCGGTTCCTTAACTGGGCTTTGAACTTCATTTGAAAATCATCTTCGATATGGAGATCAATTATTCATATCTCACTCCCAAAATAATCACTGATCTATCATATTACTCATATCTCCTCCCAAAATAATCACTAACATGATGATGATCTACAGGATAATATATCAATACTAACGTTAACTAATATATCCATCTTTCTTATGAAGCTGTGGGGCAAAGGAGACTTTCAATTAAAACATGCTGACTACAATCAGACCACAATCTACATTCTACTATTTCGACCGCCCAACTAAAATATTAACTCTGAAGAAAACGTGCACGCCTACATTTCTGGAACCTACTTATTTGCCGGTCTCAACCGTTTATTTGTCTTGTCTGCCTATTTTCTGTCGTCTCTTCCAAATTTGTTCACTATGAGTACAGATACGTGCGAGATTTACAACAGATTTTCCCGCTGCGCACGCCTGTAAATGTAAAAAAATTAGCTCTCTGCAGGGGAGACTACTATATTTTTTATATCCAACCCAATTAGCTATCCTATTCTATTACATTAATCCTGTGAAGAAAGTCATTGTATTGCTTTCTTTATAATATTTTTTATGTCGTTCAGTCGTTAACTGATACATTAACAGCTGGTTAGATATCCATGACAAAGTGTAAAGTTAGCAAAATTTATTCATCACACGGCCCGACAGGTGCATAGAGTTGTTCATCACACAACGGAAACGATATTCCGTGCTTTCATGTAATGATTAAAATGCAGACATAAAACATAAGGAATTTAAGTCTGAAAAAGAAGATAATATTCTGATCATAGATAAGAGAAATGACGACTGTGATAAAGCTGGTTCTAGTAATAGAGACAGCAAAGGACGCGCTTACCTGCATCTGTCTGGGGTTATGTTTCTCTTGTTTTTTTTTCTTACGAGGAAAAAAAAAGAGCCGAGTGTTTAATTCTTACTCTATTCTATGTGTTTATTTGTTATGTTGTTTTTATATGTGGTATTTGAAAAAAGACATGTGCCGAAATATTGGGTTGTTGTATGTTCTTTATTTATACTTGTACGTGCTCATCTTATTTTCTGCCACTCTCGTTTCTCTCTACTTTCCTCACTCCATTTTTATTTATTTATTTATTTTGTAAAACTGAACCATACGTTGAGAGAGGGTTTGATGTTCTGTGAGTGATACTGTATATAATTCTGAGACGTCGATTACAAGTTTCTCTCTTGATCAGTTCCTGCTAATCTGCCTGGCTATCTTCCTCTAATCAAGCTAGCGTGCGCCTGGTCGGAGAGTGGACAATGCCTTCTCGAAGTTTCTCTTGAAGTCTAAAGTGGAGGCAACCCCACTTTGCCGGGGGTCGCATTTTCATGAGAAAGAACAAGTCTGTTTATTTTGGCTACAGGAAACCGTCCCACTTTCTACCTTCTTCCTTTCGGGACGGATCGTCATCATCATCATCATCATCATCATCATCGTCGTCGTCGTCGTCGTTGTCATCATCATCTAAATCTGAACTTTGACATTCATGTCTTTGTGAACAAGATAAATGTATAGCATACCTAGATTGAACCAAGTAAGACGCTGTCTCTGAGTTTATGCCTTTCTTTAAAACCTCGCTCCTTCTGGTGAGCTTCATTTTGTATTGCCTTTAGTATTTTCATTAAGATCAGTTATCTGTCCTGTCATGCATCACTTGGTCTGACATTTCAGGTATATTTCCCTTCAGCTTTCTTCTAATTCTTCTTTCGTAAATTTTCCAGTGATTGTCATGTTCTGTAACTTCTGTCGTTTCATGATATGCCCTGTGATTGTCAGGTTCTGTAACTTCTGACACGTCCAGACATGTCTAATGATTATCAAGTTCTCTGACAAATGATGAGATACTCTATCTTGCAAACCTTTCCATCATTCATGAAGGCCATTACCTGGAAGAGACTATCTACGGCTGGGGCATGTTGAAAGAATACTTATTCAGAAGCAAATATCATCTGGAGAATTTGTAAACAGAAGCAGATACCACTTGGAGAAGTTGTAAATATAAGGAGATATCATTTAGATAACTTGTAAATATAACATATATCATTTAGAGAACTTGTAAAAAGAAGCAGATATTATTTAGAGAACTTGTAAATATAAGCATATATCATTTAGAGAACTACTAAACAAAAGCAGATATCATTTAGAGAACTTGTAAATACAAACAAATACCACTCGGAGAACTTGTAAATAGAAACAGATACTACTCGGAGAACTTGTAATCAGAATGATTATTATTGAAATTATAGAACACTGTGGCTGTCATTTAGGAGAATGAGAACAACTGGCAAAAGACAGTACAAAACGATGAATTAATCTGCGTAGGGGTTCTGATTTAAGTAAGAATGATGTGAGAAGAAAAGAACATCTGAACATAAGAAGCATTATATTCCTTCCGGTGCTGAAAGGGGAGAACTGACGATGAAACTCTTCTATCTTGTGCTTTCCTTGATGTTTCCAATCAATTTCTATACTCTCCTTTGTTTTTTTTAATTTGGTCAGTCCACTGAGACATTTTTCTCATGGCCTCTATGTAGCAGTATTTAGAAAGTAGACAGCGAACGCGGATTTCTTGTTAGCTGAGGGGACAATCTTGGCAAAAGGTAATTTTAGGGTGGCAGAAATAGTGCACAGCTTATCGGGAAAACCCGGACACCGGGATGGGTTAGACAAAAAGCACAGCGCTGCACTTGAAATGAAAAGTAGAAAGTAGACTTCCGGATGACGGTTAGGGACGGAAGAAAAGATTTAGGTCGGAGAGAGAGTTCCTTTGCTTCGGTCATAATGGGTTAGAGGTTACTAGTTATGATGTTTCTGTAGAGGTTTGTGTGCGTTAGTCCTTTTCTTCGGGACAATTTGTAGTTACAGAGGTTCCCAAAATGTAGGTGTTTGTTTTATGTTGTTCTTTTTAGGAGAAGTGCAGTATTTTTGAGTAGCGATTTTGGTGACCTTGTGAGAGAAGTTAGCTTCTTCCACTGAGGAAATTATGTGCTGCTCCATATATTGACCTATATGAAATTTTCTTATTGTTATCACTGGTATTGTAATATCGAACTTACGACATCCAATGGCAAACCTTTGTATTGGCGGGAGATATTGTGTTCATGCTTGTGAAATTTTCCTGCCGTGTAGCAGAAGTAGTTTTTCATTACATCTCATATAACACCATTCTCATCTTTCATCTCATATAACATCACCCTCATCTTCTTCATCTCATATAACATAACCCTAATCTTCTTCATCTCATATAACATAACCCTAATCTTGCTTATCTCATATAACATCATTCTCATCTTGCTCATCTCATATACCATCACTCTTATCTTCCTCACCTCATATAACATCACCTTCATCTTCCTTACCTCATATAACATCACTCTCATCTTCCTCACCTCACATAACATCACTCTCATCTTACTCATCTCATATAACATCACTCTCATCTTCCTCACCTCATATAATATCACTCTCATCTTCATCATCTCATATAACATCACCCTCATCTTCCTCACCTCATATACCATCACTCTCATCTTCCTCACCTCATATAACATCACTCTCATCTTCATCATCTCATATAAAATCACCCTCATCTTCCTCAACACATATAACATCACTCTCATCTTGCTCATCTCATATACCATTACCGTCATCTTCCTCACCTCATATAACATCACTCTCATCTTGCTCATCTCATATACCATCACTCTCATCTTCCTCACCTCATATAACATCACCCTCATCTTCATCGTCTCATATAACATCACCCTCATCTTCCTCACCTCATATAACATCAGCTTCATCTTTGTCACCTCATATAACATCACCCTCATCTTCCACCATATTAAACTTGTGTCCGTCTGACATATACTTTTTAGACTCATTTGATTCTTCACAAACGTTAATTGTTAAGTCAGGCTTAGTTTTGTGATCTTGTTTTCCTGGCGTTGGATTTCCTGGGTTGCTTGGGAGACGGGAATGCAAAGTATGAGAGATTTAAAGAGAAAGTTCAGTCTGAGCTTCACAATTATAACACTAGACAACTTTTCCTGGTAGTAGCACTTATAAAAGGGGACATCTTTCTACTTGTGGCAGGCTTATCCCTGTGGCATAATATATCATATATAGCCACTTCTTCTTCTTCTTGTAAAATAAGTGGAAGGAGAGGGCGCCTAGGCGTAAACCCATTTTCTAATTTTTCCCTTAAACCCTTGATTTATTCCAGTCATTACCGAGTTCTCTGTCCTTCTTTTTGTCTGATTGTCTTTTTCTTATCATTTTACCTGGTTTTCGTTGTTCTGACATTCCTCTGAGAACCTATTTGTGTGTTTTTCTGTGTGTCCATGGTATTTGTTATGTCTTTTTCAGAAACCATACCTCTTTTTTTCTTCAAATTTATTCATCATATTTTTGTTAAATGTCCAAGTTTCACACAGCAATACTGGTTCTATATGGGCACTGTAATATTTGTTTCCTCACTTTTAGGGACATCGTATTATTTGTTAGTATCTACTTCATGTTGTCTTGTCATGTTTGCACAGGACTGCAACATTGATATCCATCCAGAGAAAGAGCGTGCAGTGCGCATTGACCTACAGAAAGAAGAGGAACAAATCAGAAAAGTGGAGGTCATGGATGCACCAATCACACTCAGCGAGTTAGACCTAGCTGTCAGTAAACTGAAACCAAGGAAATCACCAGGACCAGATGGAGTGTCCAATGAAATGATCAAGAACCTAGGAATGGCAGCAATGGGAAAGCTGTTAAATATTTTCAATATGTGCTGGAAGGAAGCAAGCATAGTACCACTGCTAAAGCCAGGGAAAAACAGTGATACTGCCTCCAGCTGCAGGCCAATCAGTCTCACTAGCTGCCTATGTAAAACGATGGAACGCATCATTCACCTGAGGCTAAAATGGTTCCTAGAAAGTGAAAACCTTCTCGTTCCACAACAAGCAGGATTTAGGCAGTACTACAGTACGGAAGATCAAGTGACCTATCTCTCTCAAGAGACTGAGGATGCATTCCAAGAGAAAAAGCTTGTACTAGCAGCGTGGATAGACCTAAAGAAAGCCTTTGATAAAGTATGGAAGAAAGGTCTGCTGTGGAAACTAAGAAACTGCAATGTGAATGGAAGACTGTACAACTGGATAAAGTCCTATTTACACAATAGAAGAGCTAGAGTAGTAATGAATGGACACAAAAGCCAGAAAGTACTTCTGCAACACGGTGTACCACAAGAAGGAGTCCTTTCGCCTACATTATTCCTTGTGTTCATTAATAACCTGGTCAAGGAACTTCCATATGGAATCGAGGCGGCACTGTATGCAGATGATCTGGTCATGTGGTGTACAGATGAATATGCGACAGTTGCTACACAGAGACTCCAAAGAGCAGCAGTCATTTTTACATCATGGACAAACAAATGGTGTGTAAGTATCAACACAGAGAAATCAAGTACCACTCTGTTCACTCTCTCATCTAAACAGAAAGCAGGTAAGATCTTTGTAAATGAAATATCCTTAAAGATGGACAACCAACCCACTTACTTAGGAGTGACTCTTGACTCAAAACTGACTTGGAAGCAACACATCAACAGTGCAGAAGCAAAAGCCAGAAGAAAACTAGCCATATTAAGAAAATTAAGTGGAACCACATGGGGAGCTAGTGAAAGAATCCTCAAGAATGTATATCAGCAAAGTATTTTACCACATTTAGAATATGGCTCAACATCTTGGTGCACAGCATCAAACACTACGCTGCCTAATCTAGACAAGGTTCAAAATCAGTCACTACGGATTATCACAGGTGCCATGAGGTCCACACCAATAGTAGAAATGCAGAAAATAGTTGGTGTTCAAGCGCTAAAGGAACGTAGAGACACAAAGGTCATGACCATGGGAGAGAAATTCCTTAGCTCTGTAAGCCATCCCCTGAAGGAGAGATTCAATAACTTGGCATTAAGGCAGCTTAAAAGAAGCAGCTTCATTCACCAGGCCAAGCGTATGCGTAAGCTGATACCTGACCTTCCAACTGTAGTCGCTCCATTATCATCTGTACCAGAGCATACACCATGGAAAGAAGTAGATTATACACAAATAACTATTCAGGCTAAAGTGAAAGGTGTGCAGAATGGTGAGATGCAAAGCAGCCTTGTAAGATCAACAGCCACACTTAGTGTGCTAGATGACAAATATCCACGTGACACCTGGATACGTGTGTATACAGACGGGTCTGCACACAATGCCATAAAGAATGGAGGGGCAGGAGTGCATATTGAATATCCAAACAACACCACTGACAAGATTTCCATACCCACTGGAAAATACTGCAACAACTTTGATGCAGAAGTTAGAGCAATTATTGCTGCAGTTGAAAAACTATCAGACTCCAGAATTGATACATGTCCTGTAGTAATTCTCACAGATGCAAGATCAGTACTGGAAGCTCTTCCGTGTAACAAACTACCAGACCTTAAGGATGCCTTGTCAAAAATTGGCTTACAACATGGAATCACTTTGCAATGGATTCCCTCCCACTGTGGGATACCAGGCAATGAGAAAGCTGACCATCTGGCCAAAGATGGCACTGAAATGGAGCAACCAGACACCACCACATGATGACTATCACATGCTAAACAGAAAGGAACAAGTCACCATCTTCCGTCTCCGAACAGGACACACCCGACTCCGAAGTCATATGTATACAAAGTTTAAGGTTGGTACCACTAACCTATGTACATGTGCCCAGGTGCCCCAAACTGTGGAACATATCCTCCAGAACTGCACCAACTATGAAACACTGAGAAATAATTACTGACCCAGTGAAACCACTAAAGAAGATAAGCTCTACGGTTCCATACATGAGTTACAAAAAACAGTGAAATTTTTCCAAGAGACAGGACTGCAGATATAGATAGACAATGCGAACGAAGAAGAAGAAGAAGATGTTGTCTTGTGGGTTAGTGACTTTAGACAAAAGCCAGTTGAGAACCGTATACAAACAGAACAGAGGGCTAGGGAGCTACCGTAGTACCTTCATTCTCTTGTCTAAAGTTTTAAAAGTATGTTTAACGTTAAAGCACACAAATGGCATTGCCAATTAATCCTGTCAAATCATTATAGAATAAATCGTAACAAAAACTATTTAGTAAAATTACACTCGGAACGCCAGAAAACAGGCGCAACATTTCTAGTTTCGTAACTTTTCCCAAGGCGGATATAGCTGTTACAGTTTACTCTTGTAATATTTTTCTTTTCCTTTGAAAATAGTCGCCGGAAATCCTGACATTTACATTTTCTTGAATGCAAAAACAACAACAGATCTGAAAAATAAAAAAGAATCGGTCCAAAGAGGCCGGTGGAAATTCTGCTTTTAAAGGACATTTCTTTCCAACAGACGGACTGAGAAAGGCCAATGTTTACAAACAATGAACACAGCCTGTGAGTGTAAAACTCTGAACCAGAAGTCTTTGGGTTTAAGGCAAAATATGACCTCTTCTAAACCTGCTGAATACTACCCAGGGCAGCTGATATTATTCTGACACTATTTAAGATGACTGATCTCTCATAAATAATATTGAACGTTTGTAAAATTTCGTCAAAAATGCTACACACCAACTACAAACCGTAATTGTAATATTTCGATCAGATCACAGTCTCTCTCGATGCAGACATACTCGTAGCACTAGTGTGACGCCATTTATGGGCACTCATTCTTTCATTTGCATGTCGTTTGCGCAACTTTGACTCCCTAACAGTTCTCTTGAAGACCTCTCAGTTTAAGCTGCTACTAATGTCTCCATTCGCAAATTATCTGTTTAGTCTTCTTTGCTAACCAACCTTCCTCAGTACTGAATTCTTGTCGTGTGGACTCTTTCTTGAAATATTCGAAATTTCTCTGTTGGAAATTCATTTCAGTCACTTTCATGTCCCTTGCGGAACTTTGCCTCCCTAACAGCTCTCCTGTAGGCCTCTCGGTTGTAAGCAAGATGCCCCGTTGCTGATGCATCCATTTGCAGATTATCAACGATGTCTTGCAGCCATCTTCGCCTTGGTCTTCCTCTCTTTATTTTTTCCCATTATGTACCCTTCCAAAACGGTCTTCTCTAAATTCTCACGACGTTTAATGTATCCAAAATATTTAAGTTTTCTCTGTTTAATCCTCTTTTCTACACAACCTTCTTCAATATTAAGTTCTTGTAGTATGGATATATTCGTCCTTTTTGTGACCGTGATATCTGAAGAACTCTTCTGTTGCATTTACATTCTAAGGCAATTATGTCTTTGGAAATTGCGTAACGAATATTTGAATTTCTACATTATGCAGCTAAGTACTAAATCGACTCCAATATTGCACATATGTGTTACAGGTATGTAGTTGTGTATGCCTGCGTGTGTCTGTTCACGTATATACAGAGGGATTTTCTAAGTTTTGGTTTTTGTTATTCGTCTGTTTTCCCATATCTGATCCTTCTGCCGAACAATATAAAAACGAATGAAAATAAAAGCAGGCATTAGGAAGTGTGAATGCCGCTACAGTGAAGAAATAAAATTGTTGTTTTACTGGTAGAAATTATTCTGACTTTCCAGAAACACTGCTATATTATGACATGAGAGGGCGTGCAAGAAAACTTTTCACATAAAAAATAGAAACGGCAACATTTAAACAAAAAAATATTTCAGAAGATTCCTCAAACTAGAAGGAAAAGCTTCAAGAATTGAAATGAGAGCAATGGAAAATATTTAAGCTTCATTAGATAGATCGGTAGGAAAGAAAAGAAAATATATTTCAGTGATAGAAAACTGTCTGTTCATCAGAAGACTTCATCGTTTTATCTGATTTTAGACCTGGTTTTAGACCCGTTTCAGATCTAGTTTTAGATCTAATATTGTTATCTTTCATTGTTCTAGGAGACATGCTGTTTTACAAAATTCTAAAATAATGAACTAGAATTCGATATCATCCTTGCCACTGTGGAGCCTGCGAAGAAGATAACTAATATGTCAAATGGAATAATATTGAATTTCGAATACAGGAATTGGCATCATCGCGATCGGGGCACATCCATACAAGCTCTGCTCTCTGTTTTAGAACCACCACAGAGCACGAACAACGATTGTGCCAGTCAAGCTGTTAGTTCTGGCAACCTCGAGTTCTACCAGCCAGCAACTCAGCAATTCCTTCCTCCCTCCTCACAACTCTGTATTTCATCCTCTGTAGAAGATATGTATTATCAACACAACCTCTTTTCTCCTCCTGCACCAGTTCCTCGGCCACTGACTTCAGTACATCCGTTCTATCCATATGAATCACACCTGTTGTTACGGGCAGCATGATTGCCTACCTCATTGTCTCTCAGAGAGTATGGACATGAGATAAGTTTACTATTTATTTCTGAAATCATTTAATGTGTCTTAATGATTATTATGCTCATTAACAAATGCTGAATGACTGTGACTGAGTGAAAGCTGCATGATGAAAGGCAGAATGTCAGACGGGCCTGCGTGCCCAATTCTTAACCCTTTGAAAATAAAGAAAGTTCGTTCGTTGTTCACTCCCGCATGCTCTGGACAACATATTCACAGGATTGTGGCAAGAGCCGAACCATTTCATGACGTAGCAAACTCCTCTCTATCTTGCGAGGCATGCTTTGAGCCTACGTCATCACCTCACCTTGTGTATCGTCCTGCCGGACCAGCCAGGGCAGAGCTTTAGTCACTGGTTCAGTTTCTGTCGGCAAGTTCATGTCGTCCTACACGAGGGCCCTGCATCCGTCGCGCCAGCTAGAACACTCTAGGCCTGTCGTCCTACACGAGGGCCCTGCATCCGTCGCGCCAGCTAGAACACTCTAGGCCTGTCGTCCTACACGAGGGCCCTGCATCCGTCGCGCCAGCTAGAACACTCTAGGCCTGTCGTCCTACACGAGGGCCCTGCATCCGTCGCGGCAGCTAGAACACTCTAGGCCTGTCGTCCTACACGAGGGCCCTGCATCCGTCGCGCCAGCTAGAACACTCTAGGCCTGTCGTGCTGTGCACGTTTCGTACACATGAAGAAAGTCATAGAATTATGCTGTAGTAGTCAGTTATGGCTAAAAACAAAACTATCAAAATCAGTATTGAAAATACTTCAGTTTAACACTGATAAAAATTTATGCCTTCACTTTTTTTTAGGAATTTTCCATAACACAAGTGCGTGGTACGAAATATAATTTCTATACTATATACGTATCCGACGGCAGATATCGATCTTCATGAAAACACAGTTGCCTATTGGCAGAGCTATCTCTTCAAAAGCTCAGTTAACAGGAAGTATTTGTATTCTTACTTCCGACCAGACACTCAGTAAATTTAAGTGATATTTCTGAATATGACAAAACGTGAAACCATAAAAGTTTTAGACTGAAAGTCATACATGACTGCTAGAAATCAGAAGTCGCGAAATCTGTTTTCATTATGCTTTTTGTTTCATGTTGCCTGTCTGTCTTCGTGGTTTCTTCACAGCTCGGAGGATGTGATCTATCTATCTATCTATCTATCTATCTATCTATCTATCTATCTATCTATCTATCTATCTATCTATCTATCTATCTATCTATCTATCTATCTATCTATCTATCTATCTATCTATCTATCTATCTATCTATCTATCTATCTATCTATCTATCTATCTATAGGTCAGTCTTTTATTGATCGTTCTATAAGTTTAGATATGTGCGTATTTTTGGCGGAGACGTGAGCAAATGAACGGAAAAGACAATCCTGGAATATGAAACAAAATCCTGGAATATGAAACAAAATCCTGGAATATGAAACACAATCCTGGAATATGAAACACAATCTTGGAATATGACACAAAATCCTTGAATATGAAACAAAATCGTGGAATATGAAACAAAATCCTGGAATAAGAAACAACATCCTGGAATGTGAAACAAAATGATTTGTCTTGTTTATGGTCTTTGTTGTTTAACAATTATCGTCTACCTTATGGTCAGGTGCTAATTCAGTTAGACGTTGTTGCGAAGTCAATCACGCATCACTTTATGCAGGACATGAACCTTCCTAACTTGAATATATATTTATAAAAAAAGGTAAAGGTAATCATGTCTTGTCTTAGAGGCACATAGGGACATGGTGTTAGTGCCCATATTTTCCTTGACCTGTCAGCACATTAGAAGGTGATATGGTCAGTATCACGCCTGGCCGCCTTTCTTCCCCCAACTCCAGAAGAAGTCTGGTACCCATTTCTACAGCTGGATGAATGGGATGCCTCCGGCCGGATTCGAGCCCCCGACCTTTGCCATGAGAGATCAGTACACTAACCACTTCGCCACTCAGAAACACTAATATATATTTATAACTTCACTTTATAAAAGACATGAACCTTCCCACCTCGAATATATTCATACGCTCACTTTATAAAGGACATGAACCTTGAACCTTACCACCGTGAATATATTCATACCCTCACTTTATACAGAGCATAAACCTTCCCTCCTCTGACTAAAAACTTGACTTTTCCCACGATGTTCATAGTTTAAGCTCTCTAAAAGTCGACTTTGGAATAGATAGTTTGATTTGCATATTTTAAATTATTGACAGATTTCTAACTGATTAATGTATTAATCAATTAATTATTTAAAGTGGTCGAACAGGCCTCCCAGCACAATATATAATCTTAAACTCATTTAAAATAAAATGATTTCGCAGCTCTGAAACTGTTTTTGGAACAGAATCAAGTATTACCTGACTTCACTAGTAATAATCTGACTCTGATATCATCCAGCAGTAACTGACATCACTTCTTCATTTCTGATGACATGCAAACATAACTGTTGCCACTAAACTAGACCTTTGAAAACACTAAATAATTAACACTGCGAATTCTTCTTCTTCTTCGTTCGCACCGTCTGTCTATACCTGCAGTCCTGTTTCTTGGATAAATTTCACTGTTTTTTGTCATTCATGTATGGAACCGTAGAGCTTATCTTCTAGAGTGGTTTCACTGGGCCAGTAATTATTTCTCAGTGTCTCGTAGTTGATGCAGTTCTGGAGGATATGTTCCACAGTTTGGGGCACCTGGGCACATGTACATAGATTAGTAGTACCAACCTTAAACTTTGTATACATATGACTTCGGAGTCGGCTGTGTCCTGTTCGGAGACGGAAGATGGTGACTTGTTCCTTTCTGTTTAGCATGTGATAGTCATCATGTGGTGGTGTTTGTGGCTTCCTGTAGGTTTTTATCATGTTTTTCTTCTGATTATAAGTGATTGGTATGTCTGGTTGCTCCATTTCAGTGCCATCTTTGGCCAGATGGTCAGCTTTCTCATTGCCTGGTATCCCACAGTGGGAGGGAATCCATTGCAAAGTGACTCCATGTTGTAAGCCAATTTTTGACAAGGCATCCTTAAGGTCTGGTAGTTTGTTGCACTGAAAAGCCTCCAGTACTGATCTTGCATCTGTGAGAATTACTACAGGACATGTATCAATTCTGGAGTCTGATAGTTTTTCAACTGCAGCAATAATTGCCCTAACTTCTGCATCAAAGTTGTTGCAGTATTTACCAGTGGGTATGGAAATCTTGTCAATGGTGGTGTTTGGATATTCAATATATGCTCCTGCCCCTCCATTCTTTATGGCATTATGCGCAGATCCATCTGTATACACACGTATCTAGGTGTCACATGGATATTTGTCATCTAGAACACTAAGTGTGGCTGTTGATCTTACAAGACTGCTCTGCATCTCACCATGTTGCACACCTTTCACTTCAGTCTGAATAGTTATTTGTGTATAATCTGCTTCTTTCCATGGTGTATGCTCTGGTACAGATGATAATGGAGCGACTACAGTTGGAAGGTCAGGTATCAGCTTACGCATACGCTTGGCCTGATGAATGAAGCTGCTTCTTTTAAGCCGTCCTAATGCCAAGTTATTGAATCTCTCCTTCAGGGGATGGCTTACAGAGCTAAGGAATTTTTCTCCCATGGTCATGACCTTTGTGTCTCTACGTTCCTTTAGTGGTTGAACACCAACTATTTTCAGCATTTCTACTATTGGTGTGGATCTCATGGCACCTGTGATAATCTGTAGTGACTGATTTTGAACCTTACTGCGAATTCAAATTTGACATTTAAAATAAGTAACATTGCCAAAGAAAAACTTGCGCCATCAAAGTTAATTAGAAGGATCACTTCAGATCTAGAATTTTCTTTAAAAAAAACTAACTCCAAATTTTTAGCCGTCAAGAAAACATCACTGGCAATATGTTTCCAATAGCAACCGTGATGATTTACTTCCTCTAATTCAGTCCGACACGTACAACACGAAAAAGAAAAAAAAAAGAACTGGGATACTTGGGTTTCAGTTCTGGAGCATTATATTTGTAGATGCTTGGATACTGCGTTCTTCAATTACTTACTCCCTTATGCAGGCAAAGCTTTCGGCTCCAGAAAGCTAATCCAGGTGATCACATTCTGGAGAAGCAACAAGACACGGTTGTGACGTTAGTGCATTATGAAACCTACAAGGCAGTGGCATATTTGTTACAATCACCTGCAGTTCTTCTCAGACTCAGGACTTGACGAGGAAACGTCGAGTTTCATTTACTAGACGGAGAGGGAAAACATTAACGGATTCTGCGACTAATTCCTATCAATGTGTTGGCAATGTGCGAGCAATTATGGAATATATTTATAGAACTTGCTTATTATTCTTACCGCCGTCAGAGTCGACATCATCATAATCAGAGCTGACGTCTTCGTTTGTTTTTCTCGTCTGTAGATGTTTGGTCTTTTATAGTTTGTTCTGTTATTTAGATTATTCTGCTCTCCTAGTAAATCTCTTTGTAAACCATTAGTCGACAGTTTTGCTTTGTGAATTTTATTATTCGTTTTAAACTATTTTACTTTTTAAGCACAATCATAGTTTGTATCCTCAATTGTTTTATGATTTTTATTTTGTTGTTGTAGATAATTGTATTTGTACCCTTTATCATTTGTAGATATGTGTACCTCTTCTCGTTTGTAGACAAGTGTAGATAATCTTCTTCTTCTTTTTTCTAAGATGGTGTTTCAATGCTTCTCCCCCATTGCAGAGTTTGTTGCTTGTGTAGAACATTCGCTTATGCAAGCATTTATCTCTTGTAATAAAGTTCTGTCTTATAATTCACCTTCACAAGCTTTCTTCTTTTTAGATTATTCTCATTTGTTTTTACCGTGTCCTCATCTTCTCTTGCCATGTGCTGGCAACTATCATTACTAAGGAGATGGGATTCTATTTTCTTTCTTTCAGTTCTCTTAATTAATACAATTTAGAACTATGAGAAAATGTAATGTTTTCATAACTTAAAATTTAAACTATTATTCAAACTGTATATATATACAGATGCCATTTTCGGCCTTAAACATAGCACCTGTGATCTTCTTTTAATATGATTTTTAATTTGATCTTGAGATTATTGTTTGGCAAGATCTGACATAAATGTTATCTATTCTCCCAGATATATAATCTCTCATTACACAAGAGCCACAAGATCAAAGACCATTGCCAAGCCACAGATGCCCTAAACTGATATTTTTAATCTTCTCTCGACTAATCCCTTCATCAACGTAGAAAAAAAATGCATCATTTTATTCCTGTATGCCTTTCCTATACGTGAAGCTACAGGTTTAAAATAGAACAACTTAGAAATGGAAAATGACAAGAACAAGCAAAGCTCCTCTGAAAAAAGAAGAAATGAATCCAGCAGAGGAAAAACAAGGGAAAGAAAGGGCAGGCCAGGGTTCTCTGAATCAAAAGCCAAGAAGAAAACTAAATCGAACTCTGAGAAGCAAGATCAGTCCACAGTGCCCTCGGGGGAGTATCTTGATGCCGGGTCAGGCACATTAAAACCTGAAGAACGACGAGAAGGTGAAACCGCAAACATTCCCGGAGACAAGCCTGTCCACGAGCAGGCTGCGAGGGTTCATGGACAGGACGAGTCGCAGATTAAACGAGACCGCTCTAAATCTCGCTCTCGGAGTGGGTCCAGAAGTAGGTTTTCAAGCTTCTTCCGTCGGAAAAAGCTGAGCAAGTCCGAGACCAATTTAAGTAAGGACTCGAACCATGCCACCAAGAAAAGAAGCGACAGCGCTGATAACGTTAAACAGCGACACCGGCAGAATGTTTTACAAGTTGATGACGCCGTGGATTCTGGAGACGCAGAGATATCGCATAAAAGCGACTTGGAGCGGACGTCGCAACATCGGTACGACAAAAGAATTCAGCCCCGAGACCGACTCCGTCATATGACAGTCGCTGACGCAGTCAGAGAGCAACAACTGCGTCGTGCTGGTTCCGTACAGAGGTCGTCACGTCCTGGAGAGCCTCAAAGTTCTCTTGAAGTTCCTGCATCAGCTGCAGAGGTTTTGTCAAAATCTTCCCCCACGCTGGACAGTACTTTTGGCGTGGTAGAGGCTTCTAGTCCCGGCAGACCTCATCAAACGCGTCCAGCGCTGACACGGGAGCAGCATTGTGAAGAAGTAAGTGGATTTCAGAAGTGTTTGTCATCTCCAGAGATCACTCAGATGTCCTATGATAAAACTCGTGTAGACAGCACAGGCAGTACAGATGTCTCAGATTCGGCTCATGTTTCTAGCTCACAGAGAGACAGCCTGGAACAACAGCCCCAGTTTGCTTACACAAGTGCTGAAAGTACACACATTAATCAAAGGAGAAATAATTCCGACGACAACGAAAGAAATAAAGACATCGTTTTTCAGCAAAATGGTTCAACTGGAAACGACGAAGAAACTATGAACCTGGACACAGGCAAGCGTATCCAGGGAGATGACCTTCACGGACCAGGTCCATCATTAAACGCCACCAGGTGGAGACGCCTGACAAAAGAGGAAATAATGAAGGCTAAAATTAAACGCCAAGCATCGTTGACTAAATTTCTCGAGTTGAGACAGACGGCCCCGAGTTCCTTATCCCGAACTCGCAGAATAAGCCAGTCCAGCGACTCGGGGGTGACCTCAAGAGATACGTCACCTAGTGCGACAACCATCCAGAGCCATCACTCTCAGCAACAGTCTACTGACAATTCGTTACCAGCCCTGTTAGATAGCGACAAGTCTACTAATCCAGCCCCGCTAGATAGCGACAAATCTAGCAATCCATACGTTATTAGCAGTGTTCCTATTTCACCGGCCATAATCACTGGTCCACGTTTATCTGTTAAAGAAACAGAAATCAAGGACAACGACCTAGAAACCATACAAATTTCCAGAAACAGACCGAATGTGTTAAAACTGTATGAGAGCACAGGAGAATCTAGTTCTATATCTTCCAGCCCTCAGATGAATTCCATGACATCTTCTTTTCGATCGTCTGACCAAGGCTACATAGAAAGTGGAAGTGACGACGATCTGTCTTTCTCGACACCTCCAGAAGATGTTGAAACACCCTCTGCCAGGAAAGGTGAACACAGGAGTCGCAAGTTTTCCGCAGGGACTTTGAAAAGACTTCTCGAAGCCACCCAGAAAGAAAAACAGAGGCCACTTTTTCCCGAACTTGATCTAGAAACGTGGGATGCTAAGAGGATAAGTGTCATCAGCAATGAAGATGAAAAATTGGAGGAAAATCAGATGGCGCAAGGGCATTATCTTCACAAGAAAAGTCCGAAAGTTCAGCCAAAATATATGCCCCGAGGTGTCAGGCGCTCAAAGAGTGATGCAGAGAGTCGGTACAAGTCTCAGAAAAGGTTACCCCATCAGTTGATTATGCTGGACGACACAGCGTGCTCAAGTAAGATCTCAGGTACAGCACCAGAGGACAGAGTTTCCTCAAATCTTGGCAGGGAAAAGGTCAAGTTTGATCTCGATAGTTTATCTGCCACCAGCACTACGACCTTGACCAACCAGGGTTCGAGTGATTTCTTAAACAGAGCACACGTGACCTCTGAAGCTAGTGACCACAAGCTGGTTCCGGTTATGGGTACAGAGGTACATAGGAAATACAGAAGAACATTCTCTCCTCCAGGAAGTACAAAAGCGCTCCACACTTCTAAAGATCAGAAGAGCATAAAACATGTGCCTGATGTTGTAATTTCCCCTTCAAACGTCATTCCAAAAGACGACACCTCCTCGTTCGTCCCGAGTTCCATTCATTTTAAACTTGATCACGATCGTCCAGGTGAGAGTTTACCTGCTACCTTATTAAAGGTAGAACCATCACCGCCAATGCCGAAGAAAGGTATCCTGAAGTCTCCTACACGAGATAGGCATCCTTTGTCTCAAGAAAATAAAAGTCCGATCAGTCAAGAACATCCTTTGTCTCAAGAAAATAAAAGTCCGACTACTCAAAAACATCTTTTGTCTCAAGAAAATAAAAGTCCGACTACTCAAAAACATCCTTTGTCTCAAGAAAATAAAAGTCCGATCAGTCAAGAACATCCTTTGTCTCAAGAAAATAAAAGTCCGACTACTCAAAAACATCATTTGTCTCAAGAAAATAAAAGTCCGACTACTCAAAAACATCTTTTGTCTCAAGAAAATAAAAGTCCGATCAGTCAAGAACATCATGTGTCTCAAGAAAATAAAAGTCCGACTACTCAAAAACATCATTTGTCTCAAGAAAATAAAAGTCCGACTACTCAAAAACATCATTTGTCTCAAGAAAATAAAAGCCCGACCACTCAGAAGGAAGATGCATCTCCTGACGTACAGTTTAAGGAAACATTACATTTAGAAGAGCCTGTATCCAAGCACACAAGCCATACAACTGCACTGTCAGCACCGGTATCTCCTTGCACTGATGCTGTCAGAGATATCAGTGTCCAAGCTGTCACGCCTGAAAGTAGATCAGCCGCTGTAAAGAGCAGCAGTACAAGAACGCACCTAGATTTCCCTCTCATCCACGGTCTGGAAATTGGAATGCACAAAGTTGCATCTTTCAGTGGCTACTCTTTGACCGATTATCTCCAGGAGCAATCCAGAGTAAACTGGAGAAAACAAACTCCCAGCCCAGCAAGGAAAGATAAAACGCCCAAGAGCTCAAAACTTTCTCCAAAGAAAAAGGAAACGGCTAAAGAGGAAAATGAAAAGAAAATAGATAATTCCACACCAGCAGTGAAGGACATCGCAGATAAAGACGTGAAGCCTTCAGTTCCAAGTGAATACACAGTCAAAGGAAATGACCAAAGTAAATTCACAACCATGATTGACAAAGAATGCCAGACCTCAGCATGGCTCATCAATTCTTTAATTAGAAAGAGGAGCTCCAAGACCAAGAAGAAAGGTAGCGCTTTCTACAAGAAGAAGAAGAAACAGCAGAGACGGGGAAGCTCGGCCAGTGATACATTTATACCAATAGACCCAAAGAAACACAGGGAGTCGTATCAAAGATCCTCGCTGGACGATATAAAAATAGCGCACTTAACTGAGTCCGGTTATCCAAAGAGAGGAGAGATAGATCTGGCACTGCCATCCAGAGTAAGCAAGCATCTGTCCGAGAAGCGGTTCAAGGCCAAGAGAGGCGGAGAAGAGCCAGTCTCAGGTGAGTCCAGCTCTAAGACAGATGCAGGAAGTAAATCTGAAGACACTTCAGATGTCCAGAAACCTAAGAAACTGTCCTTGACGGCCGTCATTCTTCTCAAAAACCGCCTAGCCAAATACAGGGAGAGGAAACGAAATGAAAAGGCTGCATCATCGGGCACGGCTGAGGAGGAGCCAGCCATGAGCAGAGTGCCAAGTGAAACCATGATCACCATAGAAAACGAGCTGAACTTCAGCAAACTGGAGGTTAGCAAGGAGACGGACATCATCGACGACGACCTCTACGAGCCCGAGTTTTCTCTGGGCTACACCAGGAAGCAGCTCAGGTTCGATGACCTACCAGACGAACCCATGCAGAGTGAGGAACCCTTGCCTCCTCTGCCTTACTCTACTCACCGCCGGATGAGGCAAAGGAGAGAGAGCACACTGAGAGAAAGAAAGAGGAAGTGCGTGCAGTACATTAAGAGATTCATTGCCTTCCTGTTCTCCCACATCGGGCTATGCTCACTTGTCGTGGCTTACACTATTATGGGAGGCTTCATATTCCGGGCACTAGAGAATCAGGCGGAGTACACAGTTAGAAGGACAATAAGAGTAAGTACATCATTTCTGTAGCACGTTCCTCACTCATATACACCACATGCATCGCTCATTTACACCATGTACGAGGGGAAGTCACTAAGTAACACATTTCTCCCTTATGTACACCACATGCATCGCTCATCTACATCATGTACGAGGGGAAGTCACTAAGTAACACATTTCTCCCTTATGTACACCACATGCATCGCTCATCTACATCATGTACGAGGGGAAGTCACTAAGTAACACATTTCTCCCTTATGTACACCACATGCATCGCTCATCTACATCATGTACGAGGGGAAGTCATTAAGTAACACATTTCTCCCTTATGTACACCACATGCATCGCTCATCTACACCATGTACGAGGGGAAGTCACTAAGTAACACATTTCTCCCTTATGTACACCACATGCATCGCTCATCTACATCATGTACGAGGGGAAGTCACTAAGTAACACATTTCTCCCTTATGTACACCACATGCATCGCTCATCTACATCATGTACGAGGGGAAGTCACTAAGTAACACATTTCTCCCTTATGTACACCACATGCATCGCTCATCTACATCATGTACGAGGGGAAGTCATTAAGTAACACATTTCTCCCTTATGTACACCACATGCATCGCTCATCTACACCATGTACGAGGGGAAGTCACTAAGTAACACATTTCTCCCTTATGTACACCACATGCATCGCTCATCTACATCATGTACGAGGGGAAGTCACTAAGTAACACATTTCTCCCTTATGTACACCACATGCATCGCTCATCTACATCATGTACGAGGGGAAGTCACTAAGTAACACATTTCTCCGTTACGTACACCACATGCATCGCTCATCTACATCATGTACGAGGGGAAGTCACTAAGTAACACATTTCTCCCTTATGTACACCACATGCATCGCTCATCTACATCATGTACGAGGGGAAGTCACTAAGTAACACATTTCTCCCTTATGTACACCACATGCATCGCTCATCTACACCATGTACGAGGGCAAGTCACTAAGTAACACATTTCTCCATTATGTACACCACATGCATCGCTCATCTACATCATGAACGAGGGGAAGTCATTAAGTAACACATTTCTCCCTTTTGTACACCACATGCATCGCTCATCTACATCATGTACGAGGGGAGGTCACTAAGTAACACATTTCTCCATTATGTACACCACATGCATCGCTCATCTACATCATGTACGAGGGGAAGTCACTAAGTAACACATTTCTCCCTTATGTACACCACATGCATCGATCATCTACATCATATACGAGGGGAGGTCACTAAGTAAAAAAAAACTCTCAAATGCCTGTTACAAAAAAAAAAAAACAAAAAACAACTAAATGCGACAGTAATTTGAAAACTTAAAATTTTTGAACCTACATTATTCCCCTATTTCTCAACGTAACCGCCACCAACATTGATACATCTGTCACATTGTGTCACAGTGACGCAATACCCATGGCGTAAAAATTGGGAGTCCGATTTCTGAACCATTTTTCTTACTTCTGTTTCCATCTCCTCGTCACTCGAGAATCTTCCCCCGCTAAGATGGTTGTTCGATGGACCAAACAGGTGAAAATCACTTGGAGCTAAGTCAGGACAGTAGGGTGGATGTTCAAGAACTTCCCAACCCAACTGGCTAATTTTCTCTTGGGTTAACCGAGCCATATGTGGTCTGGCATTGTCATGAAGGAGAAGCACACCTCTAGCCAGCAAACCAGGACGTTTTCTTCGAATTGGATCCCGTAGCCTCGGCAGAACTTCACAGTACGATACAGAATTCACACTGTCACCATACTTCTGAAACTTGCTTAACAACACTCCTTGATAATCTCAGAACACTGTCAGCATAACATTCCCTGCCGAAGAAGTAATCTTGATTTTTTTTTTTTTTTGGGGGGGGGGGGATGGCGATGACGGGTTTTTCCATTGCATTTAGGCACGTTTTTATTCGGGTTGGTAGTGGTGCACCCAAGATTCGTCTCCAGTAATAATCCTTTGGGGCATGTTTTCACCTTCATATGGGTAATGACAGAGATGCTGCAGTGACAAACCAAATCGGTTTATTTTGTGTTCATCATTCAGATCTCTGGGTACCCAAGGTGAGCATACTTTCCGAAAATTCAATTGCTCATGCATTATTCTGTAGGCTAAACCATGTGTACGTCCGATTGCGCTTGCTACACTGTCTATCGTTACCAGTCTATCAGCTCTGATAATCTCATTCACACGTTGCACAGTCGCTTCTTTTGCAATCTGAACAGTCGGACTTTGTCAACAATTTCGGTGTGTCCCTGAGAAAATTCTTTTACCCATTTATAGACCGCTTTACGTGACAAACACTTTTCAGCATAAACTGTAATCATTTCCTTATGAATGTGCTCAACTGAATGTCCTTTAGCCCACAAAAATCGCACTACACTTGCTTGTCTGTTCTTCTTTGATACACACTAACAGTTGGGTAGCAATTCTGTTATGGCTTTGTGCATGTGCACGTAACTCCCAGCCCCCCTACATGCAACTGTTATAAAGTTGGATGATGGTACTATCTAAGGATATATTTAAATAGTACATGATAACTGCCACAGATAAAATATTTCAATTTGCGAGTTACTTAGTGACTTCCCCTCGTACACCCCTCATATACACCCTACACATCCCTCATATACACCATATATATCCCTCATATACATCATATACATCCCTCATATACACCATATATTGTCATGTAACATATTTCAGGTTAACACGAAGTAATTTTAACACAATAGATGTTTTAACACAAGAGATTTTTTAACACAAGAGATGTAAAAGGACTTGGGGACTTGGGTATAGACTCAGCACACATTGAAACCAATGCTACCAAAACTGGAAAGTGAAAATCTATCCTTAACCGATAATTCTGTTAGCCTAGTGCTGTATATTCTTCTTCGTTATTCGTTCAGACATCGACAACAATCTCTCTCACAAATATGACCGTGTGTAGCTGGCTGGGGTCTGGCCAGGTCCTTTGTGGTATATATGAGATACCACGCCGACCGTCCCCATACGGTGCCTGTATTTTCCAGGTGAAGTAGCTAGGACGGAGCTGTACGGTTTCACGAGAGCAGCTAGGGAGAGGAAAGTGTCCCTGATAATGGCAAATATGCCGAAATATTGGTTTGTTATTGTTGTCTTTTATGATTTATTTTTCCTGCTACTTGTTGTTATATTTTCTTCCTTCCTTCTTCCCTATATTTTCGTGAAACTGTTCTCTGGCACAGTAGTACACGAGGAAAGTGATCGCAAAGCCCACGTTCTCCTTGCCTTGCTCATTGCCTTGCTCCTTGCCTTGCTCTTTGCCTTGCTCCTTGCCTTGCTCTTTGCCTTGCTCTTTGCCTTGCTCTTTGCTTTGCTCTTTGCCTTGCTCTTTGCCTTGCTCCTTGCATTGCTCTTTGCCTTGCTCTTTACCTTGCTCTTTGCCTTGCTCTTTGCCTTGCTCTTTGTCACTGACGATTGTAGAAGTTATTGTACATATTTCCCTCAACTGTCTGTACACTGTAGTGTGATACAGTTGTTACACAGTACACTAGCATGTGATACATTTGTTATGCAGTACAATAGAGTGTGATACAGTTGTTACGCTGTACATTAGAGTGTGATACATTTGTTAACTGTCCACTAGAGTGTGATACAGTTGTTACGTTAAGGTACGAAACAAAAGGAGCCAAGTACCCATTGTTCCACTGGGACTGACTATAGAAACATCACTCTGTGATGCAACCACCAACCACAAACCACCAACTATCAACCACCAACATAAGTGGTAAGGTAGTGGAAAGAATTCCTTGTATTCTGAGAGTACGAGAACACGAAAACGAGTATGAGAAGAATATACCATGTGCAAGAATCTTGCTTGAGAGATACCGAATATAATATGTGCAAGAATCTTGCTTGAGGGATAGCGAATATAATATGTGCAAGAATCTTGCTTGAGAGATAGCGAATATAATATGTGCAAGAATCTTGCTTGAGGGATACCGAATATAATATGTGCAAGAATCTTGCTTGAGGGATACCGAATATAATATGTGCAAGAATCTTGCTTGAGGGATACCGAATATAATATTTGCAAGAATCTTGCTTGAGGGATACCGAATATAATATGTGCAAGAATCTTGCTTGAGGGATACCGAATATAATATGTGCAAGAATCTTGCTTGAGGGATACCGAATATAATATGTGCAAGAATCTTGCTTGAGAGATAGCGAATATAATATGTGCAAGAATCTTGCTTGAGGGATAGCGAATATAATATGTGCAAGAATCTTGCTTGAGAGATAGCGAATAATATGTGCAAGAATCTTGCTTGAGAGATAGCGAATATAATATGTGCAAGAATCTTGCTTGAGAGATAGCGAATATAATATGTGCAAGAATCTTGCTTGAGGGATAGCGAATATAATATGTGCAAGAATCTTGCTTGAGAGATAGCGAATATAATATGTGCAAGAATCTTGCTTGAGAGATAGCGAATATAATATGTGCAAGAATCTTGCTTGAGAGATAGCGAATATAATATGTGCAAGAATCTTGCTTGAGAGATAGCGAATATAATATGTGCAAGAATCTTGCTTGAGAGATAGCGAATATAATATGTGCAAGAATCTTGCTTGAGAGATAGCGAATATAATGTGCAAGAATCTTGCTTGAGGGATAGCGAATATAATATGTGCAAGAATCTTGCTTGAGAGATAGCGAATATAATATGTGCAAGAATCTTGCTTGAGAGATAGCGAATATAATATGTGCAAGAATCTTGCTTGAGGGATACCGAATATAATATGTGCAAGAATCTTGCTTGAGAGATAGCGAATATAATATGTGCAAGAATCTTGCTTGAGGGATACTGAATATGTGTAAGAATCTTGCTTGAAGGACACCGAATCCACATGAACTTAATTTCTAGAAGAGACTGTTATTATGAGACTCTTAGCCTTTTATGTGTTCCCTTTCTCTGACGTGTCAACCACAGACTGTTCCTGTCAATTCAGCTTCTTCAAGGTTTATATGCATCTCAAAGACAGCGTCTTGACCAGATCGAATCGCTTCTGCAAAATACGAACATCATTATCAGGAGCGCTTTCTTGTAGTTTTCCTTTTTTATAATTTTTATGCTTCTCTTTACTGACAACTTTTCTTTCTTTCTTTCTTTCCTTTTATTTTTTCATTGTTCTTTCTTTCTTTCTTTCTTTCCTTGTTCTTTCCTGTTTTTTCTTTCTTCCTTCCTTCTTTCATTTCTTTCTTTCTTTTCATTTCCTTTGTATTTCTTTCTTTTTTTACTTTTCTTTCTTTCTTTCTTTCCTTCCTTCCTTTATTCCTTCCTTTCTTACTTTCTTTTGCTTTCAACACTTTTTCCTTCTTCTATTCACCTTCCATTATTCTCATTTCATCTCTTTGAATCTCATCATTGTCTACATTCACACATTCCACTTGTCTACTTCTTTCTCTTTTATTCACCTCCTTCCTTCAGTTTTCTACCTTTCTTTATCATCATTGATTCTTGAATGAATGATTATAGGTTGATTACTTTAATGTAGATTTTAGATAAGTACTCTGATGACTCTTTCAGACACATACCCATCTGAGTGCAGATAGGTAAACCAGCACACTTTAGTTCTATGAAATAAAAGATAAAAAAATGGAAAGATGGCTCCACGGAATAGGAGACAACAACTGGAAGAAGTACTAAAAAGAAACATAAAAAAAACTCAACATTTGGGCACAACGCCTTTGTCAAGGACAAGAGGGCAGACAAACAGTTTCTATTTAAACACACAGACAAGAAAACAAATATCTTGAAGACATCATCCGTGTGTATGATTCTGGGGCATAGTATGAGCATAAATAGACTTATGAGAATGGGGAGAGAAGGGGAAAAAAAGAGGAAAGAGATGGTATGAGCACAGCAGCGAAGCGTGAATGGTTATGGGCTGAAAAATGGGAAGTAGTTTAAGCGTATCTACTCCAGTTTTCCGATCGAGATTTTCCCTTCACTGTCTCTAAGTATTTGTACTTTGTGTGGAGCTCCATTCTCATTTCTGTCTGAGTATCTGTACTGTGTGTGGAGCTCCATTCTCATTTCTGTCTGAGTATCAGTACTTTGTGTGGAGTTCAATTCTCATTTCTGTCGGAGTATTTGTACTTTGTGTGGAGCTCTATTCTCATTTCTCTCTGAGTATTTGTACTTTGTGTGGAGCTCCATACCCATTTCTGTCGGAGCATTTGTACTTTGTGTGGGGCTCCATTCTCATTTCTGCCTGAGTATTTGTACTTTGTGTGGGGCTCCATTCTCATTTCTGCCTGAGTATTTGTACTGTGTGTGGGGCTCCATTCTCATTTATATCAAATTTCTTTTCGTGCACGCTGTGTCCCCCCCCCCCGCCCCAGTGTATTCTCTCTTCAATTCCATTACCAGAGAGGCCTGCTAATTCCTACTTCTTCCTCTTCTGAGGTTCTTGGTCATGCCAGATCCTGATCTCTGTCGACGTGGCAAAGCCCGAAATCCTCTCCAGATGCTGACATTTTGAGTCGATGAGGGTTGCTCTGTGTTTTGCAGTGGCTTCTCCTTAGGCAGAAGAGGATGTTGTTGTCGACGTCGGTGTAGTTGGTGAAAGTACTGGATATGGCGCGTTGTTGGCACGGATTAACAAAACTGCTGTCTTGCATTTCAGTTCCCTCCCCTTCCCCCTACCTTTGGCGTATTTATACGGCTTCCTTCCTACCACGGCGTGTTCGTTCATCTGTAAATCTGGTCTGTAAGTCAACAGTCTAATGCGATGATTAACAGCCAGGATCCTGCAGAGCACTGATATTCCACGAGAGATCTGCAAGCGTTTAGAAAAGACGTGAGTGAAGGTCGAAAATGGAGACATCTGCCTGTAAAAAATGTAGAAGGTTAAGGTAAAGGTAGTCCTGTGATGCCTTAGAGACACATAGGGATGCGATGCTGGTGCCCATGTTTTCCTTGACCTGCCAGCACACTAGAGGGTGATGTGGTCAGCATCACGCCTGGCTGCCTTTCCCTCTCCAGCTCCAGAGGAATTCACGTACCCATTTATGCAGCCTGGTAACTGCGGCGCCTCCGGCCGGATTCGAACCCTTGACCTTAGTCACGGGAGACTAGTGCACTACTCAGTTCGCCAGCCAGTAACCCTGCAAAAAGTGTGTTCCGAGGAAATTCTCTTCACCTCCAGTTTGTTTTCCTTTCACTCCCATCATTCCATCCCAAACTCGTAATGTGTGAGGTTAAAAGTTCTGGTAAGTAAACTTGCTGTTCTACGTTTTAACGCTAGTTCATCTAGTTATGTTGCATTCTCATGTATTGTATCAGATATGCACACGTTATAGCCATTTACAACTTGTCACTTTATATGATGTAGAAAAGTCCAACAGCGCCCACGAAACATAAACACTCAGTGCTGCCTGCCTGTGGAGAGTAACTTTAATTTTTAAAAAAAAGAAATAGACGGGCATATCTGTTGTAGGAAGACATTATAATATCTGGACCTTCGTATTCTGCAGGCAAAGAGGAACCAAACTGCCACCGACTTTTTATATTTCCTGTTCTTGAAAATTCCCCAATCGCTTTTATATCGCTTTGATGTTATCTATCTTTACTGAAGTGAAGACTTTTCATAATATTGTATCTTTTCAGTGTTTTTGCATTGTCGTAATCTTGGTGCATCATGAATATAGATGGGATATCTAAGATGTTTTCATTTATTTCTTGCTCGACCGTTAACTCTTATCTCATCCTGTTTTTACGATATTTTCATGACCTGTTTATAGCCTGCACTATCGCCTTTTACTAGTTTACGTTATAATAATATTACTACCTATTATCCAGATTTGATCATCATCATCATCAGGTGCCGTGCCGACTGGGGTTGGCTATTATGTTTCTCCAGAGTACACGATCCTTCATGCAGGCCATCAGCTCAGTTGGTGATCTCCTCTCATACCACCAGATTTGATAGAATATGTTATATGCTTTGATTGAAATGTAGGTATCTTTCAGTCTGGAGGTCTTAAACAGTACGAGGTACTGTTAGTGATTCAGCAAAAGATATATACGCATGGCACTGTAGGGAGGGGGGGTGTTAGAGATTAGACATGGCTGGTAGTAATGGAAACGAAGTCTTCTACTACACCTTCAGTTGTGCCTTTGTCATGGATATAATTTCGGTCTTCATCTTGGTTCTAGTAGGAGTCTTTGCTTTGGATCCAGCTTAGATCTTTGTTATAGATCTAGTCTGTCTCAATCGTGGATCTTGTACAGGTCTTTGCCCTGGATCTGGTATGCGTATTAGCTTCGGATCTAGTCTGCTTCTTCGTCACATATCTAATTTGTTGGCCTTGGATCTAATATTCGTCTGGGATCTAGTCTGCTTCTTCGTCATATATCTAATGTGTTGGTCTTGGATCTAATATTCGTCTCGGATCTAGTTTACATCGTCGTCATAAATCTAGCTCGTGTCTTTGTCTGGAGTATCAAACTTAAGGTTTTGAAGGTCAATGCCGAGCTATTTTGCTTGTACTGCTCCGCTTAGAACTGGAGAAGTGGACGGCCCCATCTTTTATAGAGAGGAGCCAGGAGACAAAATCAGAACAGCCTGATATATATATATATATCTTGGAATTACTGAATCCCTTGGATGACGTATTATGCCTTTGTCAGACAGTGAATGTGAAGATTCTTGTTGAAACAAGTAAATCCATCACAGCATTATTAGAAGAACTTTGCTTTTCGTCTCTGCTGCTGACTTGTCCTCAGTATGTGAGAATACTGACAGGAACCCAAATGCTGATAAAAGTCTTCCCACGGGGGGTTATTTCGCAATAATTATAAAATGTCTGATGTAAGTTCATGTAAAAAAAGATATCCATCCCTCTGAAGCAGTTTACATCAAGCATTGCTCTCAGCTTGAGGGAGAACTCAAAAGTTTACTGAATGAACGGTCAGGAGAGCTTCCATTGTAGAGTTACCAAAGTTTAGTGTTGTCTGTAGACACGAGGTCTCTGTTAGCTACTTCTTGTAACTTGAGCCGACAAGTCGAGTCTCCGAAAATAATTTACCCCTACTGAAACTTGAAATTCTCAAATTCTCACACTAAAAATGTCGATAATTCAAGCTTTCACTAAGAAACTGAATCGTCCGCACTTTAAATGTCCAGTGACATAAATTTTAAGTTTCCCCTAACATGGCCTAACTGTCGGCACTTCTTATATCCACTAACACAGTTTAACTGCCTATATTTTAAGTTTCCACTAACATGATTTAACTGTCGATCTGATCTTTCAATCTTTCCACTAACATGACTTAACTGTGGCTCTGATCTTTCAATCTTTCCACTAACATGATTTAACTGTCGCTCTGATCTTTCAATCTTTCCACTAACATGACTTAACTGTCGATCTGATCTTTCAATCTTTCCACTAACATGACTTAACTGTCGCTCTGATCTTTCAATCTTTCCACTAACATGACTTAACTGTCGCTCTGATCTTTCAATCTTTCCACTAACATGATTTAACTGTCGATCTGATCTTTCAGCTTTCCACTAACATGACTTAACTGTCGATCCATCAGTTTTCCATTAACATGAGGCAAATTTTGATATATCAAGCTTCCATTAACACAAGTTAAGTGTTGACATTTCAGGTTTCCACTAACATGATTTAACTGTCGATCTTTCAGCTTTCCACTAACATGATTTAACTGTCGATCTTTCAGCTTTCCACTAACATGATTTAACTGTCGATCTGATCTTTCATGGGGCAAATTTTGATATATCAAGCTTCCATTAACACGAGTTAACTGTTGACATTTCAGGTTTCCACTAACATGATTTAGCTGCTTATGTCTTAAGTTTCCATTACCAAAATATAACTGTTGGCATTTAAGTTTCCATTGACATGACTAAAGTCGATACTTCAAGTTTCAACTAATATGATTTAATTGTCGACGGCTCAAGTTCTCAGCTGTTAATTTCGCAAGTGTTCACACATAACTTCTACTCATCAGCACCCCAAGTAACAAATCTGAAATGTTGACATATCAGGATCCCACTTTAAAGTTTTAAATGCAAGCATATTAGGTTTTGCATCTGTAATTTCTACTTCAAGTCTGTGCAGGTATTTCTAAATACCTACACATCATGTTTGTGCAGGCACATCTGAATACCTACACCTCAAGTGTGTGCAGGAACTTAGAAATATCTATACATCAAGTGTGCGCAGGCAGATCTGAATACCTACACCTCAAGTGTGTCTTCTAAATACCTACACATCAAGTGTGTGCGGTCACATCTAAATACCTACACCTCAAGTGTATGAAGGCACTTCTAAATACCTACATCTCAAGTTTGTGCAGGCATTTCTAAATACATACACTTCAAATTTGTGCGGGCACTTCTAAATACGTAAAATGTGTGCATTCACCTCTAAATACGTAAATGTGTGCAGGCACTTCTGAATACCTAAACTGTGTTCAGGCACTTCTAAATACCTACGCCTCAAGTCACTGGAGGCACTTCTAAATACCTACACCTCAAATCTGTGCAGGCACGTCTAAATACCGACATTTCAGGTTTGCACAGAAACTCATGGAACTGCCGACTGCCAGTCAGTAACGAGAGTGTTATGCTAGCAGTTCTTAGCCAACAATTCACTGTGCAAGAGCACATATCAGCAGTCCGTTGAGATGTTTCAACCAGTATGTTCCGGTAGAGAAATTTATCTGTGTGACAGTATTATATGGGAAGGTAGATAGTTATGTATTATGTGTGAAGGTATGTAACTACAGTATTATATGTGTGAAGGTATGTAACTACAGTATTATGTGGGAAGATAGGTAACTACAGTATTATGTGGGAAGGTAGATAATTAAAGCATTATGTGTGAAGGTATGTAACTACAGTATTATATGGGAAGATAGGTAACTACAGTATTATGTGGGAAGGTAGATAATTAAAGCATTATGTGTGAAGGTATGTAACTACAGTATCATATGGGAAGATAGGTAACTAAAGTATATGTGGGAAGGTAGGTAACTAAAGTATATGTGTGAAGGTATGTAACTACAGTATCATATGGGAAGATAGGTAACTAAAGTATATGTGGGAAGGTAGGTAACTACAGTATTATGTGAGAAGGTAGGTAACTACAGTATTATGTGAGTTGTAGTACACTCTTTGTCTGTGGAATATTTTCGGATCTGTGAGACATGAATCTTTGATGTGTAGCACAGTCTTTGTTTATGGAATATGTCTGGATCTGTGAGACATGAATCTTGAATCGTAGAACAGTCAACGTTTGTGAAACATATCTGGTTCTGTGAATGAGACATAAAACTTTGAGCTGTAGTAAAGTCTTAGTTTGTGGAACATGTCGGAGTTCGACAAATATGAATCTTTGAGTTATAGTAGAGTCTTAATTTGTGGAACAAGTCCGGGTTTGTGAGACATGAATTTTTCAGTTGCATTACAGTATTAGTTTGTGGAATATGTCCGGATCTGTGTACATAAATCTTTGATTTGTAGTACAGTCTTCTTATTTCGTGGAACAAGTCTTGGTTTGTGAGACATGAATCTTTGAGTTGTATTACAGTCTTTGTTTGTGGAACATGTCCGGATCTGTGAGACATGGATCTTTGAATTGTAGTACAGTCCTAGTTTGTGGAACTCTTCCGGGTTCGTCAGACATGAATCTTTGAGTTGTAGTAAAATATTTGTGGAATATGTCCGGATCTGTGAGACACGAATCTTCGAGTTGTAGTACAGTCCTAGTTTGTGGAACTCTTCCGGGTTCGTCAGACATGAATCTTTGAGTTGTAGTAGAGTCTTATTTTGTGGAACTTGTCCGGATCTGTTAAACATGAATGTGTACGCCAATTTCGGATATCAAACAAAATAGTATATAATGTCATAAAGACAGACTAATTGTATGACATGAGAGAACATTCCGGCTTTTGTAGTGCTACGCCTTGTTATTGTTGCGTTGTTGTTGAGTTGTTGTTGCCTAACCTATTCACTGGTTGTTAACTAATAGGCAAAGCTTGTTACTGCTCTCACTAAACGTATAGCAACAGCAGCGTGAACCCAGACCTTCAACAACTGCACTGAAAACTCCAGTGTCTCAAAAGTGAACTACATCTGGGACTGGCACTCATCCAACATCACTGACAGAGAAGAATCCAAAAGAAAACCAACATTTCTGAGATAGAATCTACACTCGATGACAACATTTATTAATGGAGGAAATGATTGTTGAACTGATGAAGGTGAAGGTGAGGCCTCCGGCTTGGAAACAAGACAATCCAGTTTCCTGGCGAGAAATATTCATCGCCATTGAGAATTTTAAAAAAAATGTTACAATAGAATACAAATTGTACTTACTAATACTTTTCCAACTGAGAAAATAACACGTCAGTTAGAACAAAACTCAGTTCTAAAAAGTAACTTCCAACCTAATCTAAGCCATCTCTAAGTGAATTAACCCCTAAACGAATCATCATAAAAGAAACACCATCAGAAAATAACTTAGGCCATCCTCATAAAAATCCTCACAATAAGTCCTGAACATATCCTAACACACTCCTCAACTGAAGCTACAATCAGCCTAAAATGAACCTCAAAAATAAACCTACAAATTAACCTGAAATGAACCTGTTTTCTCTTTTATCATCCAGTTTGTAAATTTTTTCAGTCTTCGCTCAGAAAATACGGGATTCTCTTGAGCGCAGGTTGTTCTTGCACTATCTTTTCTTACTTCTTTTCTCTTGATATGGAATATTTTCAGAGAACTATTTGTTAACCTTGAAGATTTCTTAAAGAATCTCAGAAGAGTTTTACGTCACGTGCTAATCGAATATCTGGTCACATGTCAAGAGTGAAAGCCTGTGACCTTCCAAGGGGACTAACGAAGCCCTAACCGTAATTTATTTGTTTAGTTCCCCTGACTACAAAATACTACCACACTTTGAGACATAAATCTTTGAGTTGTGGTAGAGTCTTAGTTCAGATGTTGAGTGAGAATGTTGCGTTGTTTTGCCTTCCTTAATAATTAGTAACAAATATGACAGGAATTGAGGTTTTAGCTTCGATTTTCAACTCTTATGACGGTGACTATAAGTTAGATTTCATGTGACCCTCAAGAATTGTATTGATTATGGTGTGCTGAATAGTTTGATGTGTTACTTGCACACGTGCACCAGCATCATCTCATCTTCCATCATCATCATGTTCTAGATAATAAACCCTAAGATAAATTATGAATTGCTTGTCTCTTCTTGCTGCTGTGTGCTTCTGTTTTGGCTGAACTGTGAGCAATGTACCGGATGTATCTTACTCTGTCTTCTATTTTTAATACTTGTGTATTTTGTTTTGCAAAAGGTTGAAAATTTCAAAATCAAAATCTGGCGTCATTGCATTTAGCACAGCCCAATATGTGCCTCTCCGCATGCCGCAGCATACATGCAAGACCATGTCTGCTAATAGTCCCCATCAAGTGTTTGTTCTTTACGATGAGTTTTCTGCCACACAGTTCAGATTTCCTGTCAGCTCCCTTAACTTTTCCTAGCGCCAGCAATCACTTCACAGCTACATTGTTCTTCCATCCCTGCTCTTCTTTTTCCCTCAGTCTTTCCAATACGGCTTTAGCAAAGTCACCCTTGTCCACTGTCAGCCTGCCATTTATTTTAGTCTGTCCAGGAAGTCTGTCTGCCACTTCACTGCCATGTACTTCACTGCCATGTACTTCACTGCCATGTACTTCACTGCCATGTACTTCACTGCCATGTACTTCATTGCCATGTACTCCCGCGTGCCCTGGGCAGTAAAGCCACATTAGGCTGTTCACATTTGACTGATTTAACAGACGAACCTATTCTTTTGTAAGCAATTTTTTCTCAGTTCTACGAAGCATAGTCCGTGAATTCGTCATAGAGACGTCGTGTGAGACATATGTCTACTGCTCTCCTTATACGCCAACATTCTGGTGAGCTTTACTACTGGTCTCCTTATACGCCAACATTCTGGTTATGTTTACTATTTCTTTCCTTATACGCCAACATTCTGGTGATGTTTACTATTTCTCTCCTTATACGCCAACATTCTGGTGATGTTTACTATTTCTCTCCTTATACGCCAACATTCTGGTGATGTTTACTACTGTTCTCTTGTACAGAAGCATAAGAGAACAAAAAGATGTTGACCGTACATAGCTCTGGTTTGCGTCATAAAAACACACACAACGAACAACTCACAGACCTCTGGGAATCTTGCCGCAGAGGTCCCACCCTCTGCCTTGGAGCGCTAGAAGTTTAAAGGGCCGAAACGCTTGGCTGGTGGGGGTGGGGGGTACTTAGGAGATGATCTGAGGAGTTGTGTTGCTGGTGTGCTCTCTACATCAGATAGTTTCCTGTCTACCATCTTGACTTGGACACTTCAGGCAAAAACAAAAAGAGGGGCAGGCCATTAGCAACACGGAGACGAACAAAGCAGGAAGAGCTAGAGGCAGCGAGAAAGACATGATGTGAGGTATCACGACCTGCTCGAGACAGGATTGTCTGCAGAGCCTTGCGCTCCATTGGGAGAACAACTTGTTGATCAATAGTTAAAAGTATTTCGAGCTACTTAAGAACAGTTCATCAACAGTTGAAACTATTTATATCCAGATAACGGAATTATAAGCAGAATTTTTTTTAAGTAAAGAAAGAACAAGAATATAACCGGCAAAAGAATGTGATTTAGTGAAATGTAACTTAGTTCTGTTACAACTGAAAGTTTTATATCACGGGAGCTTCTGCTGTTGTCCTTCAGTCTCTTTGGCAAGAGATAGTATCTTGATGCCTGCTCGCCAATCTCCTTGTCTGAGGTATGCAAACACCGAGCGTATCTCCAGAACAAATCATGGACGCAGCCCAAACAAAATACCGTGATATCGAGATTATCTCTGCTCTTCGGCAAAACACTCCCGCCAATAAGAATTTAGACTGTATACAGACTGCATGTTAGTGTCTGCCTCGGATTCTCTATTGCATTTATTCTTTCTTTGTCCTGTACTGGGGGTCAGAATTAAAGCATTTTGTTGGAAGTAAACGTACCTAGAAGTAAAGCATATTGTTGAAGGTAAACGTACCTAGAATTAAAGCATATTGTTGTAGGTAAACCTACCTAGAAGTAAAGCATATTGTTGAAGGTAAACGTACCTAGAATTAAAGCATATTGTTGTAGGTAAACCTACCTAGAAGTAAAGCATATTGTTGTAGGTAAACCTACCTAGAAGTAAAGCATATTGTTGAAGGTAAACATACCTAGAATTAAAGCATATTGTTGTAGGTAAACGTTCCTAGAAGTAAAGCATATTGTTGTAGATAAACGTACCTAGAAGTAAAGCATATTATTGTAGGTAAACCTACCTAGAAGTAAAGCATATTGTTGTAGGTAAACCTACCTAGAAGTAAAGCATATTGTTGAAGGTAAACATACCTAGAATTAAAGCATATTGTTGTAGGTAAACGTTCCTAGAAGTAAAGCATATTGTTGTAGATAAACGTACCTAGAAGTAAAGCATATTATTGTAGGTAAACCTACCTAGAAGCAAAGCATATTGTTGTAGGTAAACCTACCTAGACGTTTTTATAATAAATGTATATGAATATTTAGATTCTACGTGTATCTTGTAATCGCAATAACACATTTACATACACTAAAATTCTGAAAACAAATGTACGTCTGAAAATGTGCACAAGAACGTACTTACAAATGTGAATATAAAATATATCTACGTATTTCTGTTATACGCAAATTCACTTTAAACTTCACTGAATAAAATTTACATAGGAATTTGAATATTAGATGTGCCGACGGTGTTGATAATAATGGTAACTGTTAACTAAACAAGCAATAAAATAGATTAAACTATACGATGAATGCCTTTATGAACACATTCATTTCAGAAGTGATTAGAAACTCAGACCTTCTTTTCCTCTTCCGTATCGTCTTTTTAATTTATTCAAGTGTCAGCATTAGACTTCGTTCGCATTTGGAATCCATGTGTAATTGGCAACCGCTGTCACTTTAATTACTTTTGTAATGAGGCTCTTTTTTCAAATGTGGATCTGTTTCCTGGCAAAGCCAGATCGGGAAAAATGGTGTAACAAACCAGCGCTAGGTACGACCCAGATCTTCTTGTTGAAAGTCTTGGATGTTAGTTTCATTATAGGATATGTAGCATCATGAATGTTAGTTTCATTATAGGATATGTAGCATCATGAGTGTTAGTTTCATTATAGGATATGTGGCATCATGAGTGTTAGTTTCATTATAGGATATGTAGCATCATGAATGTTAGTTTCATTATAGGATATGTGGCATCATGAGTGTTAGTTCCATTAGAGAACTTATAGCATCATAAATGTTAGTTCTATTAGAGGACAGAATTATAAGCGTTAGTTCTAATAGAGGACCCATATCATTATAAATGTTAGTTCTATTAGGGTCTTAGAGCATCATGAATGTTAGTTCTATTAGAGATTTTAGAGCATCATAAATGTTAGTTCTATTAGAGGACATAGCATTATGAGCGTTAGTTCTATTAGAGGACTTATATCATCATAAATGTTAGTTCTATTAGAGGTCTTAGAGCATCATAAATGTTAGTTCTATTAGAGATCTTAGAGCATCACGAATGTTAGTTCTACTAGACGACTTAGAGCATCATAAATGTTAGTTCTGCTAGACGACTTAGAGCATCATGAATGTTAGTTCTACTAGACGATTAGAGCATCATGAGTGTTAGTTCTACTAGACGACTTAGAGCATCATGAGTGTTAGTTCTACTAGACGACTTAGAGCATCATGAGTGTTAGTTCTACTAGACGACTTAGAGCATCACGAATGTTAGTTCTACTAGACGACTTAGAGCATCACGAATGTTAGTTCTACTAGACGACTTAGAGCATCATGAATGTTAGTTCTACTAGACGATTTAGAGCATCATGAATGTTAGTTCTACTAGACGACTTAGAGCATCACGAATGTTAGTTCTACTAGACGACTTAGAGCATCATGAGTGTTAGTTCTACTAGACGACTTAGAGCATCACGAATGTTAGTTCTACTAGACGACTTAGAGCATCACGAATGTTAGTTCTACTAGACGACTTAGAGCATCACGAATGTTAGTTCTACTAGACGACTTAGAGCATCATGAGTGTTAGTTCTATTAACATCATGAATGCAAATTGTATAGATATACGTGTTCTGAGAACATCATTTCCGCCTGACATAGACGTATTTGTGAAACAGAGTTACAGGAGTGGCTATGAAATATCAAAGAGTGAGCAAGAAAATAAATGTAAGGAAAAAAAGAAGAAAGGAAGAAAGTGGGTCCACTGGGAGTGTGTATATCTCAAAGAAGCAAAAAGAACGCATTGTCAGGCCTGATGCCGAGCACTGGATCGGAAAGCAATGGCGAAGTTCCATGCCTTGCGAAACGGCAACCGAAACTGTATGCTTGTTTTTCTGCACGTGTGTTCGCATGTTGATACTGTTAATATATTTCCCAAGACTTTCTAATTCAGTTGGCAGGGAGCCCCAGTTTGCAGCCACGGCAACATCTGGCCCGCCTCAGATAGATAAGTTTGCCTCATAAAACTGATGTACTATCTTCTTCCTCGCACGAGCGTTACCAAAACCGATAACCGGCCATATGAAAACAGCGTATGCCTAATTCTGTCCCCGTTAGAATCCTATCAAATTTCCGTGTGTTTTGAGTGGCCTCTTTTTCCAGCGTGTCTTGATGCTCTTGTGGCATGCGACTAGCTTTGTATGTTTTAAAGACAGTCTTTCAACTTCAGCAATTTACTTTTACGTTTTTTTTTCCTCATTAGCTTTTTTTCTTAGTAGGATCTCTCTTTGAGTCTTTTCTAGTCGTGATAATGAATTCCGGAGGTGTGGAGAAGGTAAAGCCGGCTGGGCGATAAGATGGCAGGTATAGAAG
This sequence comes from Achatina immaculata, assembly GCA_009760885.1. Taxonomy (NCBI): domain Eukaryota; kingdom Metazoa; phylum Mollusca; class Gastropoda; order Stylommatophora; family Achatinidae; genus Lissachatina; species Lissachatina immaculata. The sequence continues at coordinate 36,725,734 of CM019698.1, forward strand.
CTGAAAGGTTTGAGAATTATCTGCCTTCAGGGTTTCTCATGAATATTATTGGATAGATAGCTGACGTTCGCAGTAACTGATTAAAGAGGAGAGCAAGTGCTGGATGTGACGAAGAGGAACAATAGAGCACCTATATCTGGTTGCCTGGATGCAATGGCTATGATCTTTAGTTTATTTCCCATATAACGAACTGATTTAAGGCTAACAAATTACTTCTTGCCGAAAGACGTTACAGCGTTTATGGTCAAGAATATCACAACAACAACATGAAAGCAGCTAAATAAAAAATAAATACATTACTGTAATCAAGAATGAGTTTATAAAATGGAGAAAACTGTACCCTTCTGTGCTAATGATCTTCATTTTATATATCCTTACTAGAGGCCTTTCTTTAACTCTTTCCTGAGACCTTCTTTAAAACAATGATACTCTACAGGACTTGGAGAATCACCCTATAACTCATGATACTCTCCAGAGCTCTGAGGATCATCCTGCAACTCATGACACTCTCCAAGGCTCGGAGAATCATGATTCTCTCCAAGGCTCGGAAAATCATCCTGTAGCTCATGTTCATTATGCGTAGTTATCATTTGTAAACGGAATACGTAGTTATCATTTGTAAACGGAATACATAGTTATCATTTGTAAACGGAATACGTAGTTATCATTTGTAAACGGAATACGTAGTTATCATTTGTAAACGGAATACGTAGTTATCATTTGTAAACGGAATACGTAGTTATCATTTGTAAACGGAATACGTAGTTATCATTTGTAAACGGAATACGTAGTTATCATTTGTAAACGGAATACGTAGTTATCATTTGTAAACGGAATACGTAGTTATCATTTGTAAACGAAATACTTGAAATATGTTCAGTCATTTAGAAAAAGAAAGAAACAAACGGAAATATGCGGCCAACATATCTGTACCGAAGAGGTACAGTCATACGTGTTATCTTGCCGCAGAGAGCCCCCCCCACCCCCAAGAACTTCAAATTGTTCATAAACTAAATGTTGAAATGTTTCATTGAAAACATCTTCAGTTTATAATTGTAAAGCCGTTTTTTATATCATCTATCAAGTTCTAGTCATGTTATTATCCTGTTCTTGTTATCTTCCTGTCTTGTTTTTATGACTTTTTTATTCTTTGTCCTATTCTGAATGTTGCTGGGGTGAGTGCTTACTTGTCGATACACTGATGGTTATGATGAAAAATTGTTCTTGATAACTGATAATATTACGGGTGATTGATGGTTATGATGAAAAATTGTTCTTGATAACTGATAATATTAGGGGTGATTGATGGTTATGATGAAAAATTGTTCTTGATAACTGATAATATTACGGGTGATTGATGGTTATGATGAACAATTGTTCTTAGTAACTGATAATATTACGGGTGATTGATGGTTATGATGAACAATTGTTCTTGATATCTGATAATATTAGGGGTGATTGATGGTTATGATTAAAAATTGTTCTTGATAACTGATAATATTAGGGGTGATTGATGGTTATGATGAACAATTGTTCTTGATAACTGATAATATTACGGGTGATTGATGGTTATGATGAACACTTGTTCTTGATAACTGATAATATTATGGGTGATTGATGGTTATGATGAACACTTGTTCTTGATAACTGATAATATTACGGGTGATTGATGGTTATGATGAACACTTGTTCTTGATAACTGATAATATTACGGGTGATTGATGGTTATGATGAACAATTGTTCTTGATAACTGATAATATTATGGGTGATCATTGGCATTACTGGTGATGGGGCTGTTATTAGTGGGTGATAGTGTTCTTGGTGGTGTGGCTTTCTTAGTGGTTGGTAATTTTCCTCGCCGTTTTCTTAGTAGCTGGTAAAGTTCTTGGTGGTTTTCCTGGTCATTAGTGATGCTCTTCGGTACCAAGCAGGAAACTGCTGAAGGATCGGCCAAAGACGTTGTTAAGCTTAATCAGCGCTGCCACTTCTCTCCAGCCTGTGTTTGTTTCTTGGTGATGGGGATGTTCTTGATGGTTTTATTAGCGACGTTAATGATCTTAATGGTATTAGTCCTGATGGTTTACTTGTGATAATAATATTCTTGATGATTTTCTTGTGATGATAATATTCTTGATGATTTTCTTGTGATGATAATATTCTTGATGATTTTCTTGTGATGATAATATTCTTGATGATTTTCTTGTGATGATAATATTCTTGATGATTTTATTAGTGATGGTAATGCTTGTCTATATTTTCTTGGTGATGGTTATATTCTTGATGATTTTCTTGGTGATGGTAATATTCTCGATGATTTTATTAGTGATGATAATGGTCGTCTATGTTTTCTTGGTGAATGTTCTCTGTTCTTGTAGTTATAAGTAGATTGTTAAAAATATGCAAAAAAGAAAAATGTTAAAGTTAGTGACAGAACGTAAGGTAAATGACGGCGTATTACATATTCTACCCGCCTTCTGTAGAGAAGATGGTTAAGACACTGTTAAGAAAAGTACTGTGAATCACTTTAGTAGGAGAGAATATTCAGACGACCCAAAGTTTCCTCGTACTTTTCTCTTGGCTGTAAAGCCTGCAGGGTGAGTCAGACTCTTGTACACTTGCCAGTTCTGAAGTCAGAAGCAGGTACGGCATACACGTAAACCAGTGCGCGGTATCTGTTATCACGTTTTAATTAACCTAACCCACAAAGCCTTGATTGTCCAGGGACAGAGAGAGAGAGAGACAGAGAGAGACAGAGAAAGAGAGGAGAGAGAGACAGAGAGAGAGGAGAGAGAAATAAGATGCTCAGGCGCGATCCGGCATGGCCGTATGACGTCATCTGGCGATAATACTCACCTGCAGCGCTTGGGATCTGTTAGTGGCGCGCGCCATAGAGCCAGCGCACACCAATCAGGCACAGATATTGTTTAATATATGACAAGTTCATCCACTCGCTGATGACAGGCATGGCAACTTCCAGAGTTAGGTGGGGAGGAGATGGAGAGAGGAAAAACTTTTGGAGTTGCAAGAAGTGGCAGATTATGGCTTGTTTCTTTGTTGTTTTTTCCTGACAGTGTGTTGTGAAATGCAAGAAGAAAGAAAGAATACGTTAACTCTTAAACTACTGGACAATAACAACAGAAAACAAACATTGTTTTTGTCTGTAATTACCAAAAAGTGCAGCAAACTTGTTTTAGAAGGAAATGTAGATAGAGGTGTAGGTTGCAGTTTTACAAAGTGAGGGAGGGAGTGAGTAAGGTGAGAAAAAACGAATAGAATGTATCAGAATGTATAAATGAAAAACATACAACATCCAATATTTCGGCGTGAGCCTTTTTCGAGGATTACATGCACAAATGAGACAAAAATAAAAATAAAAAAAAAGACGAAGAACTCCTTACGCCCTCCTCCTTATGCTTTTCCTTATGCTTCTCTACTTTTGGAGGAGGCCATATTCAGATAAGTTATTTGTTTTTTTTAATTTTTATTTTTGTCTCGTTTGTGCATATAATCCTCGAAAAAGGCTCACGCCGAAATATCGGATGTTGTATGTTTTTCATTTATACATTCTCATACTTTCTATTCGTTTTTTATCACCTTACTCACTCCCTCCCTCACTTTGTAAAACTGCACCATACACCTCTATCTACTTTTTTTTATTTAAACCAGTTTTACTGTGGTCGCCGTCCCTTTTATCTGTTAGAAGGAAATGACACGATATGTATCTTTAGCATTCGCAGCAGTTTAGAAATCACGAACTCCTTAAAATACGGAACAAAATCATACGGATGCAGTTATTTTTCATTTTTCAGAAGCCTTTTTATGAGGCTCATGGTACTCTGAGAGTTTAAAGAAAGAAAGAAAGAAAGAAAGAAAGAAGGAAAGAAAGAAAGAATAAATATATATAGAGAGAAACACGACGGAACTATACATGCATCTCTCGTCATTTCCAGGTAAAAACATGGCAGCTATGTTTGTTATATTTTGTTTGGGAGACTTTCAGATTTATATCTCATGGTGAAAGAGTCAGTAATTTTCTTTTCTTATTTTCCTGAAACAATAAATCGGTTCCATGTTTTCTTTTTCCTTCACACATATGATATTTTTTTTTCTTTACAAAAAGAACAACAATTATTGTATGCTTGTAATATAAAAATATGTTTCAGATTAATAAAGAACAGAGAAGAGGCAAGAAACAAATAAAGAATTAATAGATGAAGTTTATCAAGCAAATAAATAGACGAGAAAATACTGTTTCCCTATGTGTATATTTTTTATTCGTCTAGTGTTCTAGTCTATGTGCTGTTTATTGTTCGTCTAGTGTTCTAGTCTATGTGCTGTTTAATGTTCGTCTAGTGTTCTAGTCTATTTGCTGTTTATTGTTCGTCTAGTGTTCTAGTCTATGTGCTGTTTATTGTTCGTCTAGTGTTCTAGTCTATGTGCTGTTTATTGTTCGTCTAGTGTTCTAGTCTATGTGCTGTTTATTGTTCGTCTAGTGTTCTAGTCTATGTGCTGTTTATTGTTCGTCTAGTGTTCTAGTCTATGTGCTGTTTATTGTTCGTCTAGTGTTCTAGTCTATGTGCTGTTTATTGTTCGTCTTAGAAGACAGTTGTGCTACGTGTAGATGGTGCCTGTTGTAAGATTTATCCAGTAACTTATCTCACGGATAATTCACCCAGTATTTCATCCAATTTATCACAGTTCAATGGAGTTTCTCCAGGGAAAGCTGGGCTGTAATGGGGGCCCTCTTGTTCTGTTTTTTATCTTCACAGTGACAAAGACCAAGTTGAATCCAGTCATTCTCTTTCTCTTGTACACACATGTAAATAATAGCTAACCTCTTGTGTCCACACATGTAAATAATAGCTATCCTCTTGTGTCCACACATGTAAATAATAGCTATCCTCTTGTGTCCACACATGTAAATAATAGCTATCCTCTTGTGTCCACACCTGTAAATAATAACTATCCTCTTGTGTCCACACATGTAAATAATAGCTATTCTCTTGTGTCCACACATGTAAATAATAGCTATCCTCTTGTGTCCACACATGTAAATAATAGCTATCCTCTTGTGTCCACACATGTAAATAATACCTATCCTCTTGTGTCCACACCTGTAAATAATAACTATCCTCTTGTGTCCACACATGTATATCATGGCCGTCCTCTTGTGTCCACACATGTAAATTATAGACGTTCTCTCGTGTCCACATATGTAAATCATGACCATCCTCTTGTTTTCGCACATGTAAATCATGATCATCCTCTTGTGTCCACACATGTAAATCACGACCGTCCTCTTGTGTCCACACATGTAAATCATGATCGTCCTCTTCTGTCCACACATGTAAATCATGACCATCCTCTTGTGTCCACACATGTAAATCATGACCGTCCTCTTCTGTCCACACATGTAAATCATGACCATCCTCTTGTGTCCACATATGTAAATCATGACCATCCTCTTGTGTCTACACATGTACATAATAACTATCCTCTTGTGTCCACACATGTAAATCATGACCATCCTCTTGTGTCCTCCCGATCGGAGGACAAAACAGTTTTGAGGTGGGTCACAAAATTTAAGGAAACCGCTAATTGCTTTAATAACAAGTCTACTGGTCGTCCAAGAACTCAACAGACACCTGAACGAATTAAAGAAGTGCGCAACGCATTGCTGAGTAGCTCTCGGCGATCAGCTGTTAGGAACGCTTTGGCAGCTGGCATCCTATTACTGTTAATATTTATCTTTATGTGCAGATGCTAACTGAATATTTCATTACAGGCCAACAGAAATAAGATATGAATATGGTTTCAACAAGATGGAACAGCCATGCCAGTCCATGGCCATGCTGCGACAAACATTTCCCAATCATCTTATATTTCCAGATTTGGGGATATTCATTGGCCGGCAAGGTCACCGGATTTATCGGCCACAGACTTCTTTTTGTGGGGGTATCTCAAGAACACGGTGTATGCTAGTCGACCACAGTCAATCGCAGACCTAAAAGATCGAATCCGACACTGCATTCAAAATATCTATTTCAACATGTTAAATGTTGTTATGCAGGAATTTTCCAGACGTCTGGCTGAATGTATCAAATGTAATGGCGGTCATCTAACCGGTGTAATTTTCAAAACCTAAATTTATTGTTAGTAACACTTAAAACAACTAAAGAAATAGAAAAGAAATTAGACTCTTTTGAAAACAAATGCCTAAGGAAAATACTCGGCATCAAGTGGAATGAATTCAAGAACAATGCAAAGATAAGACAGATGACTGAACAACAACCAGTCTCACGGGTGATCAGGAAAAGGAGATGGACATATGTTGGCCACTTGATGAGAAGAAATGAGCAGAGAATCCCAAAACAAGCTATCAAGTGGAACACAACAGGCCGAAGAAAAAGGGGCAGACCGCGTGAAACTCTGAAGAGAACATTATTAAGAGAGGCCAAGTTAACAGGCATAAAATCCTTTGTTGAGGTTGAAAGACTCGCCGAAGACAGGAATTATTGGCGAACTACTTTGCGAGCCCTATGTGACGTCTAACGGCACGGGAAGGATATAAGATAAGATAAGATATAAGAACAATAAAAATACCCACTTTTCGAGTTTCATTTAAGTGTTTTTTTTTATACCAAAAGCATGTATAGCGTTTATTTATTTTCCATTTAAAAAGCCAGCTATTCTTTATGTCTGACGTATTATGCAACAGTATCTGTGTTGTAAGATGCAGTGCCTTCGCTCTTGTGCATGTTTGTCTTCAGTTTTTACCTTTGTTCCATCTTCAGAAGACTCTGACCTTCATACAGGCTAGTTTTACTTTGGCTTAAGTTCACTTCAGTATAAAGTATGCGACCAGAACTGAAGTGTTTCTTTCAGTATTGTCAACCATTCTGGGAATTTATATACCCCAACTTTCGTCCACGTTGTAGTTGTGACAACAGAACCTTCTGACCTACAAGAGAGCGGTTCACGTGCTAAGAGGTTCGTGGAGCTGTAGGCTTTCCAGAATCTGTTTCTTGGGTTTACTTGTAAAAGTAAAGACGCTCACTGTGTATGTACTTCTCTCTCTTTTAGTATTTACTTTTTATCAGACAACAGCTTTATAGAAAGATCTTACAGATGCACTGTTTAAATAACAAGCAGTAGCCACTAGCACATATCTTACTATAGCTCTTCCAGTAACATTTCATGAGTAAGTCCCTGAAACTGCTTGTAACTGTTACCAATAGTGTCTGGCACAATGCTTACTGTAGCTCTTGCACCATTTAATGAGCAACTTGCTCGTCGTTGGCTATGAATGTTGCTAATCAGTGGCGGTATGCAGTGATATATCCTGTACCGTACTGACTCTTGTACCAAATATACTAGATCAAATGAAAAGAACAATACATTTTTAACAATCTAATTGTATCCGTGAGTCACTTACCTGAAATATTTCTAGAAAGCCCAAGATGAGAATCAAGACAAAAAAAAAAGTACTCTATAAATGCCACTCAGTCTGGACTCGTTCCAGGAAATGTGCGAGAGCAGCATATTCCTCGATAAAAAGGTCTGTGGAGTAGAGTTATGAGAATTTCACTGGATAAAGAGTAACACAACTTGCTAAAAGACATGGTAGAACAAAAAAAGATTAATTAAAACACATGTTAGAAGTATAAAATCATGTAAGAGCATGCTTCGTGTTATTCAACACACAAAACAAGAATTGAACACACACAGACATTAACACATATTAAGTAGTGCAAACTTCACAACTCCATTCCAAAAATTAAATGCAGCCTCGAATAATGCCATACTTCAGAACTGCAATTAATAACATTTTGTAGAACCTGCATTCTACTGCTCATTATTCTCGGCTGCAACAAATGTGACTTTTTTGCGATCTAAATTGAATGTCATAGTGCAATCACTTTTACTTTTAAATAAGATAAAATGACATTCTTTATGTAGTTTTACGTATTAGAAAACTAGGACTTTGTAAGGATAGTATTATAATGATTATTATTAATGTTGTTGTTATTACTATTATAGTTCCTATTAGCATTTTATTATAGTTATGATTATTGTCGATAAATAGAAAGTAGGAAAGAAACGATGGAAAATTTGAGAATCGCTGGGAGAGGAACACTCCTAGGTTATTAGTATTATTATGACAGAATTAAAAAGATACTTACAAATACTAGACATAATGAAACTGGGGGAAAGGCAGATTAAAGTGATACACCAAGATTATAAAAGTCCTGACACAACTAAACTGAATGGTTATATCGACAATATGGAGACAGACAGACGGACATTGTGTAAACAGATATCCCCTACAGGTATCGCAAACGCCAGATACATGGATAAGAAGAGTTTACCCACTCGAAGTAATTGAATAGATTGATTTGACGCAACAGACCTACTGACAGGTAAGGCATGTTTGCTAATCATGAGGACGCAATGTGCACAAATGAATAGTCCATCAGACCAATAAGATGACCAAAGGGAGTGGACCGATTTATCCCGAAGTCAAGTGAGTATATAGTCAACCTTATATTATTATCTTTACTTTCTACGACTCACTGAATTCTTCTTCTTCGTTCGTTTCTACCACCAAGACCGCCTCATGATCCTACTTAATTTTCTCATGTGGTCCTTGATAAGACCACAAGAGGTCCTGTGGTCCTCCTGTTGTCCCACAGAGGACCACAAGAGGTTCAGAGTATCGCGGGGTTTGGGCCTGTATTCTCGATGGGTCACAGAAGCGGGATTGCGTGACACCGTGGTTTTCGTTGCACACGTTTAGTCTAGAGTTGGACTTTATCACCGGAAAACCTCAACGTGTTTTGAGATATCCATGTATCACCGCCTGGTGAGAGGTGGTTGCCCATCCAGTCCAGCGTTGGACTTTCTCAGCGGAAAACCTCAGCGTGATTATTATACGCATATATCCCAGCCGGGTGAGAGGTGGTTGCCTATCTAGACTGCACTGGTGCAGTGTCTCCGACTTCAGCATTTTGTAGTCATGGCCGCTACCCTTCCTAGTTGTGACCAGGACGGAACTTTTGTCCAGTAGGACGAATCCTCGCCACTAGTAAGTTTCACCCCTGGGTTGAGCCAGTTTAGGCGTATTATCCAAGTATGGCGAATTTATGACATGATCGACCTCTAGAGAAGATGTACCGTGACATGAGTATTCATCAATTTTCACCCCTGGGTTAAGCCGGTTTAGGCATATTTCCCCAGTATGGGTGTATATAGGACATGGACGGCCTCTAGAGCAGAGGTGCCGTGGTATGAGTAGCTCTCGCTGCGAGACTATTAAACATACCGATTAAACATCACTTTATCCATTCCATCACCTTTTTCACAACGGCACCGCACGCCAATCCTAATCGCATTTTCTTCATTGACCGGGAGGAGTTTCACCCCACGCGCGGCAGCCGAAGAATCTCGCCAACAGTGTCTTAGTTTAACTCCCGGGTTAAGCCGGTTTAGGCGAACTACCCTAGTATGAATGTATAAAGAACGTGGCTGGCCTCTAGAGTAGAGGTGCCGTGATTTGAGTATCCCTGACCTCGAGACTGCTGGTTACGTCACTTAATCCTTTCCTTGGATCTTGGAATAAGTTGAGCGAGACCTGCTGTCGCATAGGAAGCGAAAGCTTTGTACTCTCGCCGACCCTCAGACGGTCACTCACTGACTAGAGCGCTTTGAAGGTTTAGTTCTACTTAAAGGCTGGCTTAACCAAGCTGCCCATTTCAAAAGCTCATTTTATTTCAGCTTTCCTTCTTGTATTGTCTTCATTATATTGTTATGTTTTTTGGTATGGCCTAAGCATTTTCTTTTCCTTATCCTTATTTCTGTGAGAAGTCCATATTGCAACTGAAGTTGTTTTAAAACTTTTGCATTTATTCTTTTCATTCTCCATGATACACGACCTCATTTTCTGTATAATCACATTGCCGCTGCATTAATCTTTCTCTCCATCCGTTTTTGTTTAGAATCCAGGTTTCTGCTTCGTATAGTGAGACAGAGTAGATGTAGTATTTTACTACTGTCAATTGTGTTTCTATGAGTAGATTCTTTGATAACAGCACTGTCTTCACGGGGTTGAATGTATGATTTGCTATGTGTGTTCTTTTCTTTATCTCCGTCTCACATTTCCTATTCTCTGTTAGTATGTGCCCTACGTAGCTGTAGTTTGTAACTTGCTCCAGTCTCTCTTTGTTTATGTTTACATCCATATGTAGCCTTTGGTGTTTCCTGCTGAGCACTGTTACTTTGGTGTCGATATTGTTCTGTCGTCTCCATTCTTCACGTGTGTTGTTTACCTTACCTGCTGGTTGAATAAATGTATAAGTGACTTTAATTATTCAAATTATTTCCTGGTTCTCACATTAAATTATATTCCATAAATTTATATCGAAGCCATAAAAGGGGGAAACTATATGAAGCGAAGCAGAAACTACGTTATTACATTTTGAAGTTGTTATTTCCTTATTGGTGTGCGAGAATACGGAAGGAAATTGTTAATAAACCTATTTAACATAACTTAACAAAAATATGTCTTTCTCAACGTGGACGAAGTTGAGTTTTCCATACTTCTTCATGTGATGTGTCCTTTCCAGAACGTTGTCCCTCTCACAGCCTCCCTGAATGCAATGCAGTCTTGCACAAGTTGACTAGCGTCTCGTAGTGACATATTCAGACTTTCAGAAACCTGCTAAGGAACTATTTTAAAAACGGTCAGATTTTTAAAAGAGGCAGAACTGCAGATCATCATTCATTTGCATGTCCCTTATGGAACTTTGCCTCCCTAACAGCACTACTGTAGGCCTCTCGGTTGTAAGCAAGATGGCCTGCTGCTGATGCATCCATTTGCAGATCATCAACGATGTTTTGCATCCATCTTCGCCGTGGTCTTCCTCTATTTCTTTTTTCCATTATGTAACCTTCCAGGACAATTTTCTCTAGATTATCATGACGTTTAATGCGTCCAAAATATTTAAATTTTCTCTCTCTTTAATCCTCTTTACTAGCCAACCTTCTTCAATATTAAGTTCTTGTAGTATGGATATACGTGTTCTTTTTTATGTCCATGATATTTGAAGAACTCTTCTGTAGCATTTACATTCAAAGGCATTTATGTTTTTCTCAGCTGTTTCGTTAAGTGTCCAGGTCTCACAGGCATATGTTGCTATGGGAAAGATGCATGCCCTTAAAAATCTTATTTTTGTAATTCTGTCTGTTCCTCTTCACAGCTTCTTTAGTTGAATTCCAGATACAGACAGAAATTGCTTACGAAGTAATGGTAGTACCAGTAGTAGTAGTAGTAGTAATAGTAGTAGTAGTAGTAATAGTAGTAGTAGTAGTAGTAGTAGTAGTAGTAGTAGTAGTAGTAGTAGTAGTAGAACCAGAAGAAGAAGAAAAAGAAGAAGAAGAGTTTCCAAACCTATGTCACAGTTAGTTTATAGACACGCTTCTCTTCTCTCGTAGTTCTACTATTGTATGTCTTCAGACAAAATGCTTATATTGAACACAGGTGCTATTGCACAAGATGAGCCTAAAGTCTTTTTCCTGATTTCAAAAGTGTTCACAAAGAACTGTGCTAGATGTGATCTTACAGGCTAGGTTCCAACAATCATCTTACAGAGTGACATCACGAGACATAGATGTTGTCAAAAGTCCTACCGTGATTCAAGGTCTGCCAAGTTTATTAGTAAAACCTCAGCAACAACATATCACAAAGACACATATCTCAGAAAACGGATTTAACTGTTAATAATAAACATGCATGGATGCATCAACAGCAGGCTATCTTACTCATAACCGAGAGGCCTACAGGAGAGCTATTAGGGAGGCAAAGTTCGACATGGGACATGCAAATGAATGAATGAATGAATGAATGAATACACATGCAACTTCAGTTGTAAGTTTACTGAATTCCATAAGCAGGTTTCTCAGATATGAAAGTAAATATATCTATACGAATAAAGAATGACATGATGAATAAAGGTATACATTGATTTATACTTAGTATGTTGCATAATTATGACTACAGTTTAAATAAATCCATAAGTGCCCCAATCTTCTCTTCTGGTACATTTAAGCCTACAGTAACTTTGGTACATTTCTACGTACATTAACTTCTGTTACATTTCAGGTTATATTAACTTCGAATTTACTTACGTATAGCAGAATGCCTGAAAAAAGACTATGAGAAACGAACCTTAATGAATGTGTTACTTGATCATCCCATTCATACTTTTTCTCTTTGCTTCCTCTACACCTTTTTTCCTGTGTGTGTTCTAGTGACTATTAGGTCTTGTATGTTTTCGGTTTTCTCATGATAATAGCAGAGATTTGTTTCTATTTTCAGTATTATTCTAATATTTTTCTTGTGCAACATCTTTTACAACTACGTCTTTGATATCTTTTCCAGAGTGTCCAAGGCATATGTAGCATCTTACTTTTCGACCACATCTCTGTTGCTTGAATATTCTGGTTTTTCTATCTGTTTATTGTCAGATTGTCAGAAACATATGGGTTCTTTGTCTGTTTATTGTCAAACTATCAGAAACATATGGGTTCTTTGTTTGTTTATTGTCTGTCATAAATATATAGGATCTTTCTCTATTTATTGCCAAACTCACAAACACTGAGGTTAATCTTTCTGTTTATTGTCAAACTATCACAAACACCTAGGTTAAACTCTCTGTTTATTGTCAAACTGTCAGAAACATTGAGGTTAAATATTCTCTCTGTTTACTGTCAAACTGTTAGAAATATAGACGTTAATCCCTCTGTTTACTGTCAAATTGTCATAAAAATTGAGATTAATATCTCTGTTTATTGTCAAACTGTCATAAACATTGAGGTTAATCTCTCTGTTTATAGTCAAATTGTCACAAACATAGAGGCGCGACAAATGGGTAACGAGTACATGTAGAATTAATATAATTAAGTGGATATGTTTTGCACGTTGTAATAAAACTTTGTTCCTCCAGTTCTGATTATTTTTTTTTATCATCTGGGGGAGGTTTATTTTGGAGTATCCCTTTGATTTTCAACCTTCTATAATGAGTGTTAAGGAAACCTTTTTATTTTAAATCCTAGTAGGCACATCTCTCTAAACCTTTAAGAGCCCAAGGCACGCGGGGATAGCGCAAGAATTTTCCACAAACGCCCGTCCCTCGTGGTCTCCCTCCCCCCCCCCCCCCACCTCATGTTAGCTCTTGATGTACTCAACATCTTTAATCTCTGTTCTTCCTCGCATCTCCTTTGGTCTGTCCTTACTCCTGTACTCCTAGCAAGCATATAAATATGGTTAATTATTTTTTCATCCCATATAAGTGGCAAGTATATCCATACTACAAGAACTTAATATTGAAGAAGGCTGGCTAGTACAGAGGATTAAAGAGAGAAAACTTAAATATTTTGGATACATTAAACGTCATGATAATCTAGAGAAGACCGTCTTGGAAAGGTACATAGTGGGAAAAAGAAAGAGAGGAAGACCAAGGCGAAGATGGATGCAAGACATCGTTGATGATCTGCAAATGGATGCATCAGCTGCAGGTCATCTTGCTCACAACCGAGAGGCCTACAGTAGTGCTGTTAGGGAGGCAAAGTTCCACAGGGGACATACAAATGAGTGAATGAATGAATATAAGTGGCCGAATGATTAGGCACTCGGTTTACTAATCAGGTGGTACTGGATTCCGTTCCATCAGTGTACTTTTTTTTTTCTAGTACGTACCGAAAAGGCCCCGGCGTTCATCCAGCCTCTAAAAATGTGACCCAGAGAAATCTGAGAATGCAAATCAGCCAGACGTGACACTGACCACATCAGACTTTCATGTGACGAAGGTGGTGAAAATACGGGCCTGACACGATATCCGCGATATGCTTTAATGGGATGGAAGCTGGAATGTTACCTTTTTATATAAGTAATTTTAAGAATAGATTTTCTGACGTCAGTCCATCACGTCTGTTAAAAATGTGATACTAAAAGTGAAGCACAAAAAATGTGGATTTAAGAAATCCATAATTGCAGTGAGAATAGATTATATATCTTTAAGGAGTGCATTGAAAAGAAATCAGTTTTTATGCACAATTCCCTGCGCTGTGTTTGTTTCAGCGTTTGTTTTTGTGTGTTTTCCCATTCTGTTTGCCTAAGTGAAATTATGTTTAAACAATGTTTAATGGACTTGACAACTTTTACAAAAACCGTCGTTTATCTCAAATACACCAGTTACCAGTGTCTGCTTGGGGGTCAGGGAATACTTCCAGGTTGAAGGATTAATGGTGGCATGCCTAGAGCAGTAGCCACGGCGTGTACGGGCTGGGTTTGTTTCTAAATTTTGATTTCCCCCTCCCCCCCCCCCAAAAAAAAAAGAATTCGGACCCTTCAGTGATTCATGGTTTCTGGATGAGAATGTCAAACTTAATGCCTAAGTCCACTACAGAGCTTAATGCGTAAGTCCACTACAGAGCTTAATGCGTAAGTCCACTACAGAGCTTAATGCGTAAGTCCACTACAGAGCTTAATGCATAAGTCCACTACAGAACGTATTGCGTAAGTCCACTACAGAGCTTAATGCGTAAGTCCACTACAGAGCTTAATGCGTAAGTCCACTACAGAACTTAATGCGTAAGTCCACTACAGAGCTTAATGCGTAAGTCCACTACAGAACTTAATGCGTAAGTCCACTACAGAACTTAATGCGTAAGTCCACTACAGAGCTTAATGCGTAAGTCCACTACAGAGCTTAATGCGTAAGTCCACTACAGAACTTAATGCGCAAGTCCACTACAGAACTTAATGCGTAAGTCCACTACAGAAGGGGTCTTGTCCTTTTTATTACTCTTTTATGATTATAGTCCAGGTTTCTTTTATCAGCTTCGTGTAAGAGAATGTTTTTACTACAGGCATCCATTATCAGATTCGTGTAAGAGGATGTTTTTACTCCAGGTTTCTTTCATCAGCTTCATGTAATAACATAACTGCGAGCTGTTGTTCTTAGCAGCCGATGCTGTGAAGATGTTGATGCACAACATCGTATCGGCGTGGGAGCGGGTTATGGCGCCTAATTTTTCAGTCCCGGGGTACAGCTAACAAGCAGGGGGTGTGCAATGCTTATTTAGCAGGCGCCACCACCATAGGAACTATGGCGATCCCTGCCCCGTTAGCCAGGCTAGGCCTGTTACTGGGGGTACCACGGAAAGCTGGGACAGGGTCTTGGTCATCTATGATTCGCTAACCCTGAGGCTAGGTTATCAGCTCTGCGAAACTGATTGCGTCATCAGACAAGCTTCTTCAACCCTATCTGTCTGTCTGTCTGTTTGTCTGTCTAATATAGTAATAAATTAGTATCTAGTATTAAATTTAGAAGTTGTAACAAATTCAGCTTAGAATCATTTCTGAAACAGTTACAAGCAGCACCTCTAGGTCATGTGTAACAACTAACTGACCCCGATAAGGCCCTGGAATACTGGATAAAAACATTCAGGGATATATTTGACAAACACGTCCCTATTAAGGATTCAATTCAAGTGCCATACCGCGCTGTGTAGGCGATCATTTCTCTCCACAATTCTCTGTCTTTAGACTTGATTATGAGATCCGCCTGTGAATTTCTTCCTAGCCACACTGACAGCCCATCCAGTAACGTCTCTCTCTGTCTTCCTCCGTCTCTTCTTCCCTCAATTTTTCCAGTTGCCAAAATGTGTTTCAATTTTCCTCTTCTCATGAAATGTCTTATAAATCTCGATTGTCTGCCACTGATCTTTGCTGTAATTTGCCTTTTAACTCCAGCCTCTTTTAAACTTCTTCACTGGTTTTCTTGACAGTCCATGGTACCTTCAACATCCTTCTTATAAACCACATTTCCATGGCCTCCATTTCTCGCTGTACTCTCTTATTCATAGACCATGCTTCACACCAATAAAACAAAATTGGCTCCATGTAACATTTAAGTACTCGGAATCTTGTTTCCATTGATATGGATCTGTTGCACAAGATATTTCTCATTTTCTGGAATGCTGAGTTGACCTGAACATATCAGCTTTTTATTTCGTTGTGACATTTCCCACCAGCTGTTATAATCGTTACTAAGTACTTGAATCTATCAACTTGTTTCAGTTCTGTGCCATCGATGGTAATGCTACATTTTGGTGGTATTTTTACTTTGAGATGACCATCACTTCAGGTCTTTTTTTTTATTCAGGCTGAGACCTTTATTTTTACTTTCACGAACCAAGATGTCGTGAAGAGCCTGTAGCTCCCCTTAACTTTTAGCAATCAGGACTGTGTCGTCTGCATATCTTAAGTTGTTAAGGTTGTACCCGATAACTGATATTCCTGGCATGTTCTATATATTTCTCATTATGTTTTCGCTGTAAAAGGAGAGAAGATAGGAGATAAAACACATCCTTGTCTCACTCTCAATTCTATGTCTTGGAATGCTCCTATTTGGATCTCAACCTTCTTTCCTGCTGCTGATTGGTGCTAGTATATGCTTTTGATAAGTTTCAGATCTTTCCCATCTATGTTGATGTCTTCCAGCATTCTTATAATTTCTGTGCGTCTCACTTTATCAAGTGCTTTACAGTAGTCTAAATGCATAACTATAGGTCCGTCTTTACTTCTATTGATATCTCCATCAATGTTCTTATTATATACATGGCGTTACTTGTACCTTTTCCTTCCACGAAGCCACACTGTTCTTCAGACGTTGTATTTTGCTTCTGACTCTTCTCATGACAATACGAAGCAGGACTTTGTTAACATGGCTCATAAGACTAACGGTTCGATGGTCTTCACATTCAACTGCACCTTGTTTCTTTGGTAGGCTAGGCCAATGTAAACTGAAAAATAGCCATAGTCAAAGGCTAGTGGAGTAAACCATAAACAAACCGGTGGATGGCAAGGGGAAACCAACACTGTACATTCCCAAGAACAATCATGACATTCCACAATTCTTTGAATCATAACGACGTTAATGGGGGTTCCAGTGGAACCACCTCGTCCGGTAGGGACTATCACGTGCGACAGGTGATACCAGATCATCATGCAGCTACTGTACGCAAAGAAAATATAAGCGACACCACAGTAATTGCAGCATGGAACATTAGAACATTAACAAAACTTGGAAAACTGGAAAACACTGAACAAGGAAACATTAACATCCTTGGTTTATGTGAAATGAGACGGAATGGAGCAAGAAGCAGAGATCGCAAAGACTTCAAAATAATATATTCGGGGGGGGGGGGGGGGGGGGGGGACACCAGTGTAGAAATGGAACAGACATAATATTTTATAAGAAAACAGCAAGAACTGTGAGAGGTTTCTGGTGCATATCAGACAGAGTGTTAATGGTTAAATTACAGGGCCACCCAGTAGACACAAATCTCATCCAAGCATACGCGCCAACTTCAGAAAGCTCTGATGATGAGATAAAATAATGTTACAACAATCTGGACATGGCAATGAAACATTGCAAACCATGGGAAGTAAACTTTGTGCTGGGTGATTTAAACGTGAAAGTAGGGACTGAACAAGACAATGAAGCTACTGGCATGTATGGACTAGGAATCAGAAACAAAAGAGGAGAGATGTTGACTGTGTGGGCAGAAAAGAATAAAATGATAATAGGAATACTTGGTTTCAACAACACCCAAGGCGACTATGGACATGGAAAAGCCTATTAAAGAGGTGAGAGTTAAACATCAAGTGAAGTCCCCCCTAGGAGATATTGCAAGTCATGAAAATAAGAAACTCACTAGCTACCGATCACTTAGAAATAGAGTTCAGTATTTAATTAGGCAAGAAAATAGAAATTACTTTAAGAACCTAGTTTAGAATAAATCAGACAGTAAGTCTGTCTGGAATGCAATTAACATTCGTGCAAACAAGAGAAAGCAGTCTGACGTGCAGAGTTATAATCATGTTCCCACTTGTGAAGAGTTTAGCAATAACCTTCCGACACATGCAAGAAAATGATTTGATTGTTGACCGTCAGTCAGGTTTTAAGCCGAAAATTCCTGCCACACAGCTCTCACAAAAATGACAGAATGTTGGTTATCTAATATAAACGATGATACATTATGTGGTGCTGTCTTTGTTGACTTTAAAAAACCATTTGACATGATTGATCATGAAATCCTAGTTAGAAAGCTTGAGACTTACAGAATATACCTTGACTTGACAAAATTTATTACATCTTTTCTTTCCAACAAACGGCAGGTAGTTTGCCTCAAAATCTCTAAGTCAAGTTCATCTGTGGTTGATAATGGCGTTCCACGGGGATCTATTCTTGGTCCTCTCCTGTTTACCATCTACATCAATGATAATCCACTTCATCTAAAAAAATCATCTTGTGACCTCTTTGCTGATGACTGCACAGTTTACACTAGTGACAATGATTGTATTAACCTTGAGTCAGCTCTTCAAAGTGAAATAAAGAGTCTAATTAATTAACTGGAGCAACAACAACAGAATACTCATAAACACCAACAAAACAAAATCCATGTTCATTACAACAAGACAGAAATTAACAAATTCACCAATAACATGCTGGAACTTCACAGATGGAGAATGTTAGTGAACATAAAACTCTAGGTCTCATGACTGACAACCACCTCAGCTGGAATCATCATGTAGACAATCTAACCAAACTCATTGCACAAAAAGTTTACTAATTTACTAAAATTATTTATTTTCTTGACATAAACACCAGAAGAATATACTACATATCACAGATAGAAACATACTTGGACTACTGTTCCACAGTATGAGATGGTTGTTCCATGTCAAACATGAAAAGAATTTTCTCACTTCAAAAACGAGCAGTAAGGCTTACAGATGACAAACATGCAGCACGTATAACAAATAAGGACAAACACATTGATATTCTACCCCTCAAGAAGAGATTTCTTTTCAACAAGGACAAGTTAATCCATAAAATTCTATCACACAATGCTCCACCCTATCTGTGGTGATTGTTCACATCCAACCAAAAACACAGTCAACGCTTAAGCATTGTATTCTCCCAAAACCAAGGATTGACATATTTTTTTAAAAAAGCCTTTGAAAATAAAGTATATTCGTTCATTCTATCTATCTATCTGTCTGTCTGCCTGAAAGACAATTATGTTCGTTTCTTCATATGTTTTTTCCCCTAAAACCACCTCCTCCCCCTCTCTTCTCCACCTTTTCTAAGTTGTCTGAAGTTTGAGTGACAAGTGCCTCCTCGCAGTCAAACTAGAGCAGACAGTGGCTTGAGACTTGGCAAACACCAGGACATGCTGTTTATAGAATCACAGTGTGGAGCACAAGTGACTTATTGTTTGTTCTGCTCTTGAGGAACTTAGATTACCGTGCCGATTACCAGGTTAACAAGGGGAGAGAGTGAGAGAGAGAGAGAGAGAGAGAGATAGTGAGAGACAGTGAGAGAGAACGAACCAACATACTTTATTTTCAAAGGGTTACGAATTGGGCACGCAGGCCCGTCTAAAATTCTGCCCTTCGTCATACAGCTTTCACACAGTCGTCACAGTCATTCAGCATTTATTAATAAGTATTAATAATAATGAAGACATAATTAAATGATTACATACATAAATAATAAACGTATATCTTGTCCATACACTCTACACTTTGATGTATCCAACAGCATGAAATAAACTTGCATTCTTACATTCATTCAAAACTAAAATTTATAGAAAAGTTGTTAAAAATTACAACAATTAAGCCATACTTTAAACATACTTTAGACTATAATTAAGGAGGCATATAGTCCATATCTAAAACAGATGTTTGCAAAGTTTGAAGTTATAAGAACGAATATTACTTGTAAGTTTTACATACGTTGGTAGGGCATTCCAAAGGTGGGCAGCTGAGTAAGATAGTGTGTGTGTGTGTGTGTGAGAGAGAGAGAGAGAGAGATGGATAGTGAGAGAGATAGTGGAGAGAAATAGTGAGAGATTGAGAGAGATAGTGGGAGAGAAATAGTGAGAGATTGAGAGAGATAGTGAGAGAGAAATAGCGAGAGATTGAAAGAGATAGCGAGAAAGATAGTGGGAGAGAAATAGTGAGAGATTGAGAGAGATAGTGAGAGAGAAATAGCGACAGATTGAAAGAGATAGTGAGAGAGATAGTGAGAGAGAGATAGTGAAAGAGAGATCGTGAGAGAGACAGTGAAAGAGAGATAGTGAGAGACAGATGAGAGATAGTAAGAGAGATAGTGAGAGAGATAGTGAGAGATATAGTGAGATAGATATTAAGAGAGAGAATGTACAAACAGTAGCACTGTACACAGCGAGCGAACATGGGAAAACACACTAATACATCTCGTACATGAGCACAAGCAGTTTCGTTCGTCCCATGGAAATCCAGAACTTTTCAGCAACATCATTTGGCTATTGAGGAGTACCAGTTTAATAGAGACAGCGAATCAGGTAGAGCCGAAGTAAACAGATAAAATATATACCGAATCAGGTAGAGATGAGATAAACAGATAAACAATATAATGAATCAGACAGAGATGAGGTAAATAGATAAACAATATAGCGAATCAGGTAGAGATGAGGTAAACAGATAAACAGTATACCGAATCAGGTAGAGATGAGGTAAACAGATAAACAATTTACCGAATCAGGTAGAGATGAGATAAACAGATAAACAATTTACCGAATCAGGTAGAGATGAGGTAAACAGATAAACAATATACCGAATCAGGTAGAGATGAGGTAAACAGATAAACAATATACCGAATCAGGTAGAGATGAGGTAAACAGATAAACAATATACCGAATCAGGTAGAGATGATAAACAATGTACACATACAGCTATCATATAGCAGTCTGACTAAGATCGTCTGTTACCGTCCGACAGTAAAGACTGACTGCGGAATGTAAAACTTTATAGGTGGCTCGGAAGAATCAAATTATACGGGACTTGTAACTTTGACCGAAAAAGAAATATATTTTGTCGGATTTTAAAGCAGATGATAGCAAGAATGCTACAGCCGTAATCTTCTAGCAAAGTAACTAACAAAGTTTCAGCCATCCTTCTTATGTATTACTTTTTTTCCGTAGAAACGATGGGACATTAAAATAGTACAGGCGAAGCGCTTTTTCCATACTACTTGCCCAGGCGATCTTGGAAGAGCTCAGAAATGATTTCTGTGACCCGAAGAACCATTGTTGTAATCATCATCGGCAGTGAAAGTCAAATCTAAACCTTTGAAACGACGACGACCAGAAAAACGAACATAAAAACCAAAGCGAGGTGTGTGCCCAGGCAAACATGAAAGGTCAGAAAATCAACCAGTCATATCCAACACCTAATAGGCCGGGTAGGCTAGGGCAACTTGAGCCGGGTGGAAAGGGCTTAATGAAAGATGACAGTTCTAACTACTGCTACTCGCAGACGGCCTTCCAATAGAACGTGGAAATAGAAATAAACAGTGTTACTCTGTGGGCACGCATGCGTGTTCAGCATCTGTTGCAGACAGTGACAGGTTCTGAGACATGAGAAGAGAGGCGAGAAAGACAAACAGCAGACAGTCACAAGTTCTGAGACATGAGAAGAGAGGATAGAAGGACGAACGTGATAGCAGACAGTCACAAGTTCTGAGACATGAGAAGAGATGATAGAAGGACGAACATGATAGCAGACAGTCACAAGTTCTGAGACATGAGAAGAGATGATAGAAGGACGAACATGATAGCAGACAGTCACAAGTTCTGAGACATGAGAAGAGAGGATAGAAAGGCAAACAGCAGATAGTCACAGGTTCTGAGACATGAGAAGATAAGATAGAAAGACAAACAGCAGATAGTCACAGGTTCTGAGACATGAGAAGAGAGGATAGAAAGACAAACTTGATATCAGACAATCACAAGTTCTGAGACATGAGAAGAGAGGATAGAAAGACAAACTTGATATCAGACAATCACAAGTTCTGAGACATGAGAAGAGAGAATAGAAAGACAGACATGAGATTACATCTTCATTTTCAAAGTTTCCTCTGATTCTCTTGGGATGTGATTTTAGATATGACACATATTTTTCTTCTACGTAACCTGTCTAATATAGACTGAATACCACCCATCCATCCATCCATCCATCCATCCATCCATCCATCCATCCATCCATCTATCCATCCATCCCCTTGGATATTATTGGTCAAGCAATCACCGGCCAGGTTGTGCAGTGACGTTTTAGAGAGGAAGTAACACATTTTTTCCGCTGATCACGTTCTGGAGCCAGCCACTGTACAGTGGTCCAGCTTTGCTGGTTATTGCACACCTCCTCACTTCTACAGGTCTTCATAAGGTCTAGGGATCTTTTTCTCGTTCTCCCAGGTACCTGTCACGTGACTGGTTTAACCAACTGTTGCCATGGTAACTTCATTTTTATCTTCTTTTTATATAGTTAAGTTCAGGTCGTTTTGATCGCCATGGTTAATATCCGTAAATTGAAAATATTTACATTATTGTTTAAGACAAATCTCGTAAAATAAATGAACCACTTTGTCAGTTATTCCTCTTCCTGGATGAGTAAGGATAGCACAAGTTTTTCGTTAGTTTATTTTTCTTTCTAACAGTGAATGAAAGACATTTTGAGATATCTTATTTTACTGAAAACAATCATGGTTTTTGTTTAAAAGTGTACATTTTACATCTCTCTTGTCAAAATCTACATAAAAGAGACATCAAAAGAGAAAGAAGTGTACAAAATATCATCATCATGTGCCATTCCGGTCGGCGTGGGAGATTATGGTCATACACATACCTCTCGGTCATCGTCATCCACATACCTCTCGGTCATCGTCATCCACATACCTCTCGGTCATCGTCATCCACATACCTCTCGGTCATCGTCATTCACATACCTCTCGGTCATCGTCATCCACATACCTCTCGGTCATCGTCATCCACATACCTCTCGGTCATCGTCATTCACATACCTCTCGGTCATCGTCATCCACATACCTCTCGGTCATCGTCATCCACATACCTCTCGGTCATCGTCATCCACATACCTCTCGGTCCTTGGCATTTCTGAATAGCTCAGTTGCTGATTTCTTTTAGTGACACAATTGTCAGGCCTTCTAAACATCTGCTCCCTCGGTCTTCCTCTACCTCTCCTGCTCTTAGTTATTGCCTGTTGTTATGATATTTTTGATGTTTCTCTCTTCTCATCACATGCCCCAAGAATGATGACTGCCTTTCCCTTGTCTTTATTATTATACTGTGTCTTTCATTGTCTCAAACATCGCTCATCAGTTATCTTGGTCTGACCATGGGATCCTCTTCAATCTTCTCAGGAGCTGCGTCTCTGTTGCCTCCAGTGATTTAATCATTTACACAAATATAGTAGAAGAAAAAAAAAGCCTGGGGTGGGGGGCACTAGAAGCGAACCGGTATTGGGACAACAAAACTAGAACTGTCATGCACTGAATCCCTGAAGTGAAGAGACAGAGAGGTCAGACTGGTAAAGACCACTTTTTAAGCTAAGATGCACATCACGTTACCCTGCACGACCGTACGATTTCATTATTCGAAGACCCAAGAAACAAGCCGATAAAAATCTCCACCTTCGACTGTTTCTAGAAATATTGTTTTGCTTTACAGATTTACTATATATATATATATATATATATATATATATATATATATAATCAAACATCAATCAATCAAGTGCCATGCCGCAGGCGATCATTTCTCTCCACAATTCCCTGTCTTTAAACTTGATTATGACATCCGCCGGTGACTTTCTTCCTAGCCACACTGACAGCCCATCCAGTAACTTCAATCTCTGTCTTGTTCTGTCTCTTCTTCCTTCAATTTTTCCAGTTTCCACAGTGTGTTCCAATTTTCCTATTCTCATGAAATGTCTTATAAATCTCACTTGACTGCCTCTGATTTTTGCTGTAATTTGCTTTTTAACTCCAGCCTCTCTTAAGACTTTTTCTTTGGTTTTCTTAGTTGTCCATGGTATCTTCAACATCGTTCTTATGAACCAAATTTCCATGGCCTCCATTTCTCCTTTTACTCTCTTATTCATGGACCATGCTTCACGACCATAAAACAAAATTGGCTCGATGTAACATTTAAGTACTCGGAATCTTGTTTCCATTGATATGGATCTGTTGCAAAAGATGTTTCTCATTTTCTGGAATGGTGACTTCGCCTGAGCACGTATGGTTTTTAATTCGTTGTGACATTTCCAATCAGCTGTTATAATCTTTCCTAAGTACTTGAATCTATCAACCTGTTTCAGTTCTGTGGCATCGATGGTAATGCTACATTTTGGTGGTATTCTTTTCTTTGAGATGACCATCACTTCAGTCTTCTTTTTATTCAGATTGATACTTTTACTTTTATTTTCACGAACCACGATGTCCAGAAGATTCTGTAGCCTACCTTCACTTTTAGCAATCAGAACTGTTTCGTCTGCATATCTTAAGTTGTTAAGGTTGCACCCGCCAATTGATTTTCCTGGCAAACTCTCTATATTTCTCATTATGTTTTCGCTGTACAAGGAAAAGAGGTCAAAAGATAGAACACACCCTTGTCTCACTCACAATTTTATGTCTTGGAATGCTCCTATTTGGTTCTCAACCTTCATTGCTGCTGATCGTTGCCAATATATGCTTTTTAATGAGTTTCAGATCTTTCCCATCTATGTTGATGTCTTCCAGCATTCTTATAATTTCTGTGTGTCTCACTTTATCGAATGATTGAAACATACATCAAACATACTTTTAGAAAATATAGCTACACCAATAGCAACATAACTATTGTTTGCACAACAGAGCACAATTTTGTAGAATTAGACCTCGAGAAAGTCATCGACAAAGCGCTTTTTAATGAGCCATGAGAGAAAGAAAAATCACAAGATAATTATCTGGGATCCGAACCACGGACTTCGGTAGGACGAGCAGCTGTCTAGCCCCGAAATTTCTGTATCATGACCTCGTTTCTTTGCGGGTATCACGATCTTGGTTTGGATTGAACAGGTACTGATGACTTCGCTTTCAAACTCCTCTTTATGGGGGTGAGAGATTGTGTAGTTCGTTGGTACGCTGTTCTCTCGTGGCTAGACGGCTGCTCGTCCGACCGGAGTCCCTGGTTCGAATCCCAGGTAATTCTCTTGTGATTTTTCTTTCTCTCACGTCTCACTAAAGTGCTTTGTCTACAATTTTTTCGAGGTCCAATCCTACAAAACTGTGTTCTCTTACTTTACCATACGAAAACCTCGTTTTTTATTTAAAAAATTGATTGTTTATGTATACTTTCAGTAAAATAGGACATTGCGATTTTATACGTTTGGGGGAAATAGAAAAAAAAATCATTCTAACTAGATCAAATGAAGAACGAAAATTATACTTGAAATTACGTGAAACCAATAAAGCCAGTACACTTTCTCAAAGATGAAAAATGGAATATTTGACATTAAGGTAAAGGTAAAGATAGTCCCATAGCAAACGCCGTAGAGGATGAAGCGTTAGAGACCTCATTATGCTGGGCCATCAGTGTATGAGGTAGGGTGGCCAGTTCCTTTCCTCGCTGCCTTTCCTTCCAAGATTTTCTCTGGTGCCCATTTTACGAGGCTAGGTCGACCTCGGGGCCGTATTGGTCGGAAAAAAATCCCGTTCGGCTGGGGATTCGAACCCTCGACCATTCGTTTGCTAGACGATATGTGACATTACCATTTATCTAACCAAAGGGGTAAAATCTGAAAACCACAAAATAACAACATAATAAACATCAGTATTTACAAGGAAGTAATGCGAAGCCAAAATAAGGAACAGAATAGCCTAGGCCAAATCAGCATTTATGAAAATTAAAAGCATGCTAAAATTGTTAAAAATAATGAATAATGCAATAATGAATAAAAAGCGAGATATTCAGTGATAAATCGAACCTATATTGTTATATGGATGGGAAACATGGACAATAACGAAGAGCAGTCAGAATCTACTGGAGGCAGCGGAGATGTGGTTCCTAAGAACAAAGATGAGGGTACCACGGACAGCCAAGGAAACAAATGAAGAGCTTCAAAGTAAGGCTGGGCAAAAAAGAGAGAAATTATGGCAAAGTTCAGAAGGCGACAGCACATTTTTGTAGCTTATGTTTGAGAAGAGGCAGACTAGAACGCCTAGTGACAGCAGGAACACTGAAAGGAAGGGACAGAGGAAGACAAAGAAACAGGATACTTGACGGACTAAAAGAACGGAACAGAGCACGGTCCAATCCACACCTTACAGAAAGAGCAAAGTATGGATAGTTGTGGAGATCAGTGACTTGAGAGAGAGAGAGAGAGAGAGAGAGAGAGAGAGAGAGGAGAGGGAGATTGAGAGAAATGCGATGTGAATAGCAAGTAGTAAGTTTATATTTTAGGTTAAACGTTTAACGTCGAAGGCCAGATTTTAACCGTATTTTAAATCACTCATGGTAGGAAACGATTTAAGAAAAATCAGAAACAAAGAAGAAGAATTAAAAAGATAACAAGGAAGATTGAAAGAAAGGAAGATAAACGTCAGGGAAAAACTTATGAGTTAAAGAATTGTAGCAGACATGAAACAAGGTTTACCTTTGCGAACTCAAATATCTGGAGAGGAAATACCTACTTCTGGCCAAGCTCTTTCCTTACTAATTACGTTGTCTTTGAAAGATCACTTTTGTGACCCTTCTTCTTCTTCTTCTTCGTTCACTTCTACCACCAAAAACCGCACTGTGAACCTACTGAATTCACACATGTGGTCCTCGTTAGGTCCGGTGGTCCCCTGTGTGGTCCAAAATAGACCACATGAGTTCCACGAAGGACCACAAGGGGTTCAGAGTATCACAGTGCTTTAGCCTGTATTCTTGGTGGGTCTCGGAAGCGGGATTGCGTGACACCGTGGTTTTCATTGCACCAGTTTGGTCTAGGGTTGGACTTTCTCACCGGAAGACCTCGACGTGTTTGGAATATCAGTGCATCCCCGCTGGGTGAGAGGCGTCAGCCCACCCAGGACAGAGTTGGACTTTCTCACCGGAAAACCTCGACGTGTTTTGAGATACCCGTGTATCACCGCCGGGTGAGAGGTGGTTGCCCATCCAGTCCAGGGTTGGACTTTCTCACCGGAAAACCTCAGCGTGATTAGGATACGCAGACATCCCCGCCGGGTGAGAGGTGGTTGCCTATCTAGACTTCCCTGGTCCAGTGTCTCCGACTTCAGCATTTTGCGGTCGTGGCCGCTACCCTTCCTAGTTGTGACCAGGATGGAGCTTTTGTCCAGGAGGACGAATCCTCGCCACTAGTGACTTCTACCCCTGGGTTGAGCCGGTTTAGGCATTTCCCAGTATGGGCATGTTTGGGACGGGACCGACCTCTAGGGCAGAGGTACTGTGACATTCATAGCCTTCAAGATTCACCCCTGGTATGAGCCGGTTTAGGCAAAATTCACCAGTATGGGTGTTTATCAGGCGTTACCGACCTCTAGAGCGGAGGTGGCATGACATGTCTAGCCATCGAGTTCCACCCCTGGTGTGTGCCGGTTTAGGCATATTTCACCAGTGTAGGTGTATTTCGGACGTAGGCGGCCTCTAGAGCAGAGGTGCCGTGGTATAGCTCTCGTAGCGATACTACTGGACATACCAGGTTAAACTTCACTTTCCACCACCTTTTCCCATCGGCGCCGCACAGCAACCTTTATTTCCGCATTTACTTCCTTAACCGGGAGGAGCTTCACTCCACGCGCGGCATTTGAAAAGTCAAGCCAGCAGTGACTTAACCTCTGGGACAAGCCGGTTCATGCATTTCACCCGATATGACTGCACTCAGGACGTGGCCGACCTCCAGACCAGAGGTGCCGTGATTTGACTGTTTGCTTCGCTTTATTCTTTCAACCACCTTTTCCGCAGTGATGCTGCACGGCAACCTCATTTGCAAATTTCTTCATTGGCCGGGAAGAGCACCGCTCCACGCACGGCAGCTGAAGATCTCGCCATCAGCGGCAGATGAGCTACCAAACGTGACACTCATCTACCCTAAGTAACTGGTTTTCAGGCGCCAGATATTCGCCCTCGCCCCTTCTCCTGTCAGTTTAAACAGTTCTGCCACGGGAAGGCCAGGAGCTGGACTTGACTGCCAGAGGCTGTTTGTGGCGCATTTGCAGTCCTTAGAACCTTTTGTGACCCTAAAGAGACTGTACTTATTTCACACTTGAAACCCTTTCCTCTCTAAAGAGGAAACCGAAAAAAGGCATCATTATTCCTCTCTAAAAGGGAAACAAAAAAAAAAGGCATCATTAACTTTGAATAATGGATTACTTTTGACTCTAATGGTGATTAAAACATGCACAACATGATAAACATTGAGTTATAATTGAGCAGAATTGCCAGTCTGCTTTCTGTAAGATTCGCTTTGACCTAGAACTTCATCAAGAACAAAAACGACAACTTAGTAATGCCAGCGTAGACATCATTTCAATAAACTATAGCTTAGACTTCTGATCTAGAGGAAAACAGACGAGAAAGGAGATCATAAACAATCATGAAATATTTGCTTAGTTTTAGTTCAGTATCAGATCAGATGAGACATAGTACTATGCCAGTGGGCGAGGCGATCATCTCTCTCCATCTCGCTCGATCCTCCGTGTCTCAAATCAAGTCAAATGTTTTTTTTTTCCTTTCCAAACCATGACTTCAGGCCATTCAGTATTTCTGTCTTCTCCGCCCTCTCTGTCTTTTGTCATTTATCTTTCCCGTAATGACCTGTTGCTGGAGATCATCATGTCTGCTGATGTGTCCGAGAAACGTGACCTGACTATAACAAGTCATATGAATTCTTTAAAACACAAAATAAGTCATTGCCTACTTTAGCACGCTGAAATCTCCCAGGGTGTGAAACATCTGAAATATAACACACCGTTATCATTCCTTCTTGTACTAGGGAGCTGAAACGATACATGACCAGAATACAACAAAACCCGGGGGTTTCTCTAGTTAGACAAAGACAGCGAGAACAGGTGCTAGCCACCCTGCCTCACATGCTGTAGAGGCCTTAAAATGTGAAATCGCTAACACTTCAGGAGACGTAGATTTTCGTACCAGAATTCTTGAACGTTGGAAACTACGTGTGCAAGTACCTCAGTATAGTTACCTAACTCGTGTGGCAGAGCCGTACGGGCAGGGAAAGAAGTGATCCCAGGCGGTCTTTACACGCTTTTCCTGGACTTTCTTGAATTTCTCCAGCCTGGTCAACGAAATTGAGAGTGAAGTTTCTGTGGAGGTGGAGCCTGAAACGAAGATTTCCTATCTTAGATTTACTCCGGAAATGGAGGAAGGCCAGTGAAATAATTGTATTGGGCGGATTTAATTACGTTGTTAATGTCTGTTTGTCGTTTCAGTGAATGTTCAGAGATAAAGAGAAGACTGTTAGACGAGCCTGTCTGCTTAATTCTTTCTTCTTCTTATTTTTCTTCTCTTTGTGAGGTACCTTCTTAAGCTGACGTTTATGTTGAACAAGTAACACATCCTGAATCTGTAGGTTCTTCTTCTTCTTTTTCTTCTTCTTCTTCTTCTTCTTCTTCTTCTCAGCCATTAAGGCTCATTGATGCAGATAAAATTCGACTCTAATTCTGTCTATTCCTAATGTTTTCTTTCCAGTTGGTGACACCAATTTCTTTTATATCCTCTTCTATGTTGTCTTTCCATCTCTGTCTTGGTCTACCCCTAGGTCTTGTTTTCCTCATCTCTTGTGCATGCATACTTTTCGTTTGTCTGTTCTCTTTCATTCTTTCTTCATGCCCTAGCCAACGTAGTCTGTTCAGTTTCAAGACATTTATAATTCTTTGGGATTTAAATAAGCTGTTCAGTTCAGTGTTCTTTGTAGCTATTTTCCAGTGTCGGTATCCTGTGCGGGACCCAAAGATTCTTCTTAGGATCTTGTTCTCAAAGATCTGCAATTGTTGTTCATCTTTCTTTGTTGTACTTCACGTTTCTGATCTATACATGACGGCTGGTCTTATTATAGTTTCTTCAATTGTTACTTTGGTGTTTTGGGACAGGATTTTGGATTTTAACAGGCGTAGCATTGCGAAGTATATTTTATTCCCTATCTGTATACTACTTTTATTTTCTACGCTTACTATGTTGCTTCTATTCAAGGTTGTGACTAGATATTTGTATGTTTCTGCATTCCCAATTCTTTACCTTTCGAAAATAAAGTTCGTTCTTTTTCTCTGGTCAGTCTCTGTCATTCTCACGCTCTAATTCTCTCTATCTCTCCTTTCTCTCTCTCTCCTGCCTCTATCTCTCCTGCCTCTATCTCTCCTGTCTCTATCTCTTGTTTTTTATTGTTAACTGATTTACTCTGTACTGTCCTCGCAACTTTAGCGTAGTTAATCAAAGTATGTTGTCCGCGTGCCTGCAGTAATTCTGTTAACAAACTCATGTAGTGATATCGCTGTATCTTGTATATGTGTGTGAGTGTTGTAAGAATGACATCGCATATTTTTAGTATTTCTTTTTGTATTATTAAATGCGTGGATCAGAAGTTAAAAGTAAAAGATGAGTACTTTTTATATTGTTATCATCACTTTATGTATTTGTTACTGTTTGTAATAAAGCGGATGTCGGCGACTGTGTGAAGGTTTAATTCTAAAATATATAATATCTGTCGGCCATTTCATTCTCTTTTGAAAATGCAGTTCCTTCGTTAATTCGTTCACTATTTCTCTCTCATTCTCTCTTTTTTCTCCTTTCATCTCCCTTTATATTTTCTCTCAGTAATGCCCCCTCTTCTCTGATCTATTTCTCGTCTTCGCTTATCTTCTCTTGTCCTCTACCTATTTCTTTCAAGACAGTCTGTCTACTACTTTAAATTAGTACTTTGAGACTTATCAACACTGTCTTTTTCTAATTTTCTCCTGATTTCTATCACTATCATGTGGCAGATCAAAATGTTATGTAAGGCCGTCTAGTTATTTATGCAGGAAACTCTCTATCATAAAGAGCGAAACAACTAAAAAAAAACCCTAACTCTTCGGAGGAAGTGCACCCAGCCGACCTTTCATAGACCTTCTTCTGCTCTTTAAGACTAGAGGGGGGGGGGAGTGTGGCAGGGCTGGCGATGAAGGGGATGGGGATATCTCTGGAAGACATCTTCTGCCGGCCACCGGTGGTGCCATGGTAGTGGCCCTCCTCCTTGTTGTAACGTCTACAAGACTTGTGACAGTTTTCTCCGCTACGACCCTCCTTTCTCCATCTGATCTACACGCGGGGAAGTAACAAGAACAACCCAAAACTGGGTAATTCCAAAGATCACAAACTCTCTCAATGATGAGGCAGAAGATCCGAAGGCAATTCATTTGACGAATCTATTCCCGTTGCCTCGTTCAGACAACCGAATTGGACTTCTTAAGGTGACTCTCGAAGAAAGTTAACTCATTAACTGGCTCAGAATTTATGACAATAAGCTGACACCCAAAGCCATGTTGTCGCCTGTTTTTATCTCTTCCTAGTTTCCATGCTACGTCATAAACTTTATGATAGTGTTTTCTGTCTTCAGTCAAAGTATTACAACTGTTACTTCCCTTCCTTTCTCAAAATAAATCCTTCCCTGTTTTAGGTTACTTGTGTGATCTCATATTACTCATACTGCGATATCACCTCCTGATAAACTTGTGTGATCTCATATTACTCATACTGCCATATAGTCCCCGTGATATACTTGTGTGCTCTCATATTACTCATATTGCCATATAGCCCCTGTGATATACTTGTGTGCTCTCATATTACTCATATTGCCATATAGCCCCTGTGATATACTTGTATGCTCTCATATTACTTATACTGCCATATAGCCCCTGTGATATACTTGTATGCTCTCACATTACTCATACTGCCATATAGCCCCTGTGATATACTTGTATGCTCTCATATTTCTCATACTGCCATATAGTCCCCGTGACATACTTGTGTGCTCTCATATTACTCATACTTCCATATAGCCGCAGTGATATACTTGTGTGCTCTCATATTACTCATACTGCCATATAGTCCCATAATATACTTGTGTGCTCTCATATTACTCATACTGCCACATAGGTGACCTGATTTACTAGTGTGCTCACATATTACTCATACTGCCATATAGGTGCCCTGATATACATAATGTGCTCTCATATTACACATACTGCCATATAGCCCCCTGATATACTTGTGTGCTGTCATGGTACTAATATTTCCATATAGCCCCCTGATATACTTGTGTGCTGTCATGGTACTAATATTTCCATATAACCCCTTGATATACTTGTGTGCTGTCATGGTACTAATATTTCCATATAGCCCCCTGATATACTTGTGTGCTGTCATGGTACTAATACTGCCATATAGCCCCCTGATATACTTGTGTGCTGTCATGGTACTAATATTTCCATATAGCCCCCTGATATACTTGTGTGCTGTCATGGTACTAATATTTCCATATAACCCCTTGATATACTTGTGTGCTGTCATGGTACTAATATTTCCATATAGCCCCCTGATATACTTGTGTGCTGTCATGGTACTAATATTTCCATATAACCCCTTGATATACTTGTGTGCTGTCATGGTACTAATATTTCCATATAGCCCCCTGATATACTTGTGTGCTGTCATGGTACTAATACTGCCATATAGCCCCCTGATATATTTGTGTGCTGTCATGATACTAATTCTGCCATATAGCGCCCCCCTCTTCCCACCCGATACTGTACAGGGTCCTCCCTAGTTCATTACTCCCGGTGGATGTGAATATTAAATTTTCTTTCTTTTTTTTTCTTCAGACTTGAAGCACCTTCTCCATTATGACACAGAATCTTGAAACTAACTTATCAATGAAGTCACATAACCATCTCCATTATGACACAGAATCTTGAAACTAACTTATCAATGAAGTCACATAACCATCTCCATTATGACACAGAATCTTGAAATTAACTTATCAATGAAGTCACATAACCATCTCCATTCATTCATTCATTCATTTGCATGTCCCTTGCGGAACTTTGCCTCCAAAACAGCACTCCTGTATGCCTCTCGGTTGTGAGCAAGATGGCCTGTTGCTGCTGCGTCCATCTGCAGATCGTCAACGATTTCTTGCAGCCATCTTCGTTTTGGTCTTCCTCTTTTTCTTTCCATGATTGCTGTTTGGGTTTCTTGGTATATTTCCAGAAGATAGTTTACCATTGCTTTCCTTCCAGGCAGTGACTGTACTAGTCATTGATCGTAGCCATTATCCCTACATGGAGATCATCTGCCTACCATCATAGAAAGGTGACAATAACCAACATTATCTGTCGGCTGCTCTCCCATTCCATCCACCATCTGCTCCCATGGCTTCACGTCACCCTGATCGGGGGGCTATACGGGTACTCCACCTTGCACAAGGGTGTCCCGTAGACTGACGGAGGTAAGGAGGCGTCTTACTTCTCCTTTCATAGTGGATACCCCTACCCCGCTAACCGCACCATCTCCATTATGACACAGAATCCTGAAACTAACTTATCAATGAAGTCACATAACCATCTCCATTATGACACAGAATCCTGAGACTAACTTATCAATGAAGTCACATAACCATCACCATTATGACACAGAATCCTGAAACTAACTTATCAATGAAGTCACATAACCGTCTCCATTATGACACAGAATCCTGAAACTAACTTATCAATGAAGTCACATAACCATCTCTATTATGACACAGAATCCTGAAACTAA
The DNA here is from genome assembly GCA_009760885.1 of Achatina immaculata. Classification (NCBI taxonomy): domain Eukaryota; kingdom Metazoa; phylum Mollusca; class Gastropoda; order Stylommatophora; family Achatinidae; genus Lissachatina; species Lissachatina immaculata. The sequence goes on from CM019698.1 coordinate 36,759,500, forward strand.
CTTATCAATGAAGTCACATAACCATCTCCATTATGACACAGAATCCTGAAACTAACTTATCAATAAAGTCACATAACCATCTCCATTATGACACAGAATCCCGAAACTAACTTATCAATGAAGTCACATAACCATCTCCATTATGACACAGAATCCTGAAACTAACTTATCATTGAAGTCACTTAACCATCTCCATTATGATACAAAATCTTGAAACTAACGTATCAATGAAGTCACTTAACTCTGTTATCAGTAAGTCAGCGCCAGTATTTACAAAACCACTATTCTAATCCTCGTTTTCGGCAGTGAAAATGAAATACCGCGGCTGTATATTAGCAGGGATTCTCTTAAATATAAATATAGCGTTATATGACCCCATACCATTATATAACTCGATATAAAGTGGAACGAATTCAAGAACAATGCACAGATCAGACAGATGAGCAAACAACAACCTGTCTCATGGGTGATCAGAAAAAGAATATGGACATAAGTCGGTCATGTGATGAGAAGAAACAATCAGAGAATCCCCAAACAAGCTATCAAATGTAGCACAACAGGTCAAGGAAAAAGAGGTCGAACACGTGAAACTCCAAAGAGGACATTGTTAAGAGAAGCCAGTTCAGTGGGCATAACATCCCTTGATGAGCTGAAAAAAATTCGCCGAAGACAGGAAATCTTGGCGAACTGTCATGCGGGCCCTTTGTGACGTTTAGCGGCACGGGAAGGATGTAAGATTATATGACCTACATTTCTCTTCCACAAATGCTTTTAAAAATACAATGTAGCTGCTACAACACAAAAAGTTGGTAGAATGTTTTGTCTCTCTCCGGAGATAGGAAACTACATTTCAACTTTCAGCGTGTTAGTGTATGCACATTTACAACCAGCGTTAACAGTTGTAGATGAAGTTTAACAAAATCATGCTAAAACACTGGTGCTACCACACTGTTTAATAAAATAATAACTCAGATTAACTCATTGTTAACAGCACAGTTCAGAATGAACAACACAACGCAAATGTTTCTTAACCTGTAAAAAAGACTAAACCTTCTTCTTTTTCTTCTTCTTATTCTTCTTTTTCTTCTTCTTCTTCTTCTTCTTCTTCTTCCTCTTCTTCTGTGTTTAAGTGCTGGACCATTTTAAATCGGACGCCTTGTCGCCTGGATGAAGCCCACACTTTTCTCCATGTCCTCGCAGCAGCCCACAGTTCTCTCCATGTCCACGCGGCAGCCCACACGTATCTCCATGTCCACGCGACAGCCCACACTTATCTCCATGTCCTCGCGACAGCCCACACTTATCTCCATGTCCTCACGACAGCCCACACTTATCTCCATGTCCACGCGGCAGCCCACAGTTCTCATCAGATCCTTGGGACAGCCCACAGTTCTCATCAGCTCCTCGCGACAGCCCACACTTATCTCCATGTCCTCGCGGCATCCCACATTTCTCATCATATTCTCGCGGCAGCCCACAGCTTCTACCTCAGGTCCATCATCTGTGGCCAGGTCTATGGTAGACCCACATTTTATTATGACATTTCAGATGGGTACCAAAGAGTTAAATGATCAGTATCTTGTCTTCAATTACTGACGGAACATTGACTGCATGTTTCCCTTTTCAGGAGCGACGAGATAAAGTCATTGACCATCTGGTCTCTCTTGCTGTTAAGTTCGAGAAGACAGAGAGGGGTATGGAAAACTTCACTGGCGAAGTTAATGACACGATACTCAATCATCAAGTGTTTATCCACGGGATGACCAAAGACAGAGGATGGGACGGAGTCGAGGGTGTGGACGAAGAGGGCTTATGGACATTTGCCAGCTCCTTGCTATACGCTATCACAGTGACGACGACAATTGGTGAGTAGAAATGTTTCTTTGTGTACCAGTACAAACCTGGAGTGCTTTCATTAATCCCTTTTACTTTAGAAATTATAATAGTATTAAGTAAAAAAAACCGAATATATGTCTGTATGCGTAGTTATATTTTTCATAAGTTCACCTCCTAATCTGCCTGCCTAATTGTCCGTCCGAGTATATTTTCCTCATTTTATCCATCTGTGTACCTGTGTCCGTTTGAATTTATATCCGTGACCGTCTGGGTTTGTAACTGTGACCATCTGAGTTTGTACTTGTCTGAGTTTATACCTGTGGCTGTCTGTGTTTATACCTGAGACTGTTAGAGTTTATACCTGAGACTGTTAGAGTTTATACCTGTGCCCGCCTGAGTTTATACCTGTGCCCGCCTGAGTTTATACCTGTGCCCGTCTGAGTTTATACCTGTGCCCGTCTGAATTTATACCTGTGCCCGCCTGAGTTTATACCTGTGCCCGTCTGAGTTTATACCTGTGCCCGTCTGAGTTTATACCTGTGCCCGCCTGAGTTTATACGTGTGCCCGTCTGAGTTTATACGTGTGCCCGTCTGAGTTTATACCTGTGCCCGCCTGAGTTTATACCTGTGCCCGTCTGAGTTTATACCTGTGCCCGTCTGAGTTTATACCTGTGCCCGTCTGAGTTTATACCTGTGCCCGTCTGAGTTTATACCTGTGGCTGTCTGTGTTTATACCTGTGGCTGTCTGTGTTTATACCTGTGGCGGTCTGTGTTTATACCTGTGCCCGTCTGAGTTTACACCTGTGCCCGTCTGAGTTTATACCTGTGCCCGTCTGAGTTTATACCTGTGGCTGTCTGTGTTTATACCTGTGGCTGTCTGTGTTTATACCTGTGCCCGTCTGAGTTTATACCTGTGCCCGTCTGAGTTTATACCTGTGCCCGCCTGAGATTATACCCGTGACTGTCAGAGTTTATACCTGTGCCCGTCTGAGTTTATACCCGTGACTGTCAGAGTTTATACCTGTGACCGTCTGAGTTTGTACCTGCGACTGTCAGAGTTTATACCTGTGAGAGTTTATACCCGTGACTGTCAAAGTTTATACCTGTCAGAGTTTATACCCGTGACTGTCAGAGTTTATACCTGTGCCCGTCTGAGTTTATACCTGCGACTGTCAGAGTTTATACCTGTGCCCTTCTTTGAAGGACTTTGCACCTTTAGCAGTACTCTCCTCTCGGCCATCTAGTTCTCAGCAATATCATAATCCAGACAATAATCATGACTCTTATTATTTCAGTGTTCAGTGGGATTATTAATTCTTGTGATTAAGTCGGTTCCCTCTTTCTTTGTATGTCTTGGCCGGACCTATTTCATTGGTCCTGACACTTGTGCAGTCTAGTCTGCACAGATGTATGCCTTCTGTTCGTTACGAAATATTTCTTCTTCTTTTGTTGCATTTATATTTTGCTGTATTTGTTGCTGCTGCTGTGGTTGATGTTGTGTCACTCTGGAACAACGAGGAATATGTTCTCTGCAGGCGAGGCAATGAAGATGCTGAAACAACATAAAAGTCGCATAGATTTGGAGTTGGGATATGGTGACACGTTGGGAGACCAAGAAGCGGACACAAAACAACATAATTCTGTGCAGACTCCACCACCATGTTCAAAAACGATGTGGCCTGCCCTGTTTAGCCAGACTGAGACTGTTACAGGAGCATTTGTGGAGATTTGGGATAGGGTCTTGTCCAGCACTGGCTGGTTCTTCCTGTAGATATCGCGTCACAATTAGTATAGTCATTGTTATTATTATTACAATTATTATTATTATTATTGTTATGTGCAGCGCCGGACGGCGTTGAAGATCATTATTCTCCATTCTGTGCTGTCATTGGTGTTTCTGATCAATTTGAATATATTTTTTCCATACAGCTTGGTCAGGCATTTTTCTCTTGGTCTTCCTCTCTTCCATTTTCGTTTTGTTGTTGCAGTCATCACTGGATTCTCCAACTTCCGTCTTCTTGTGACACGTCATCACTGGATTCTCCAACTTCCGTCTTCTTGTGACACGTCATCACTGGATTCTCCAACTTCCGTCTTCTTGTGACACGTCATCACTGGATTCTCCAACTTCCGTCTTCTCGTGACACGTCCTAGAAAAGTTCATTATCTTTTTCGTATCATTTTAGTTTTCGTTGCTGTGAGACTTCTCTGATGACTTCTTCATTTTTGTGTTTGTTGTTAGCTGTCCAGGATATTTGTTGCATCCTTCTCCAGAACAGAATCCCTGCTGCCTTGCGGGTTAGTCTCTTTGGATAAATTATCGTGGAGGAAACTGAACACAAACAGAGCGGAAAGCAAAAGGAAACAATGGTCGTACCGTTATTCTGTGTCGAAATCAGGCTTCGCAGTCATCAGCGCCCAGTTTGAACGAGCTTTCAAGTAATGTAAATACAAACATCCCTTAGCTTTTGTTTATTAATTTTCTCTGTTACCAACTGAGTATTTCAGACATAATTTCATTAGACTGATTTTCTTTTAAAAAAAAGAGCTAATGAGGATCTATTTCACATCATGCACTAACACGCTTCTCAGCACTAGTGTGCCTCACTTTGCAGGTAGATAATCCATTTTCGGAGGTAGTCCCCCACCCCCAGAAAACGTGTGCCACATGTTGACAAATATATTTTTTCAGCTACCACACAAGGACCGAGCCTCTGACTTGAAGGACTTCGCATGAAAACGTAATTCACTATCATGAAAGCATAATTCACTATCATGAAAGCATAATTCACTATCATGAAAGCGTAATTCACTATCATGAAAGCGTAATTCACTATCATGAAAGCATAATTCACTATCATGAAAGCGTAATTCACTATCATGAAAGCGTAATTCACTATCATGAAAGCATAATTCACTATGATGAAAGCATAATTCACTATCACGAAAACGTAATTGACTATCATGAAAGCGTAATTGACTATCATGAAAGTGTAATTCACTATGATGAAAGCATAATTCACTATCACGAAAACGTAATTGACTATCATGAAAGCGTAATTCACTATCAGATGCGCCATTTACACCTGCACTTTTTTCATGCAGAGCTCTTTAGACCCCCTTAGTATAAAAATAAAGCAAGAATATTTTCATGCCATTTTCTATAGAACCATTCGCCATGCCAGACTTATAATCGTGGATACGAAGTTACTTGCACACTGCGCATGCGCGAACATAAATATTAGTTTCTGTAATAGAAAGCTATTAGACGGAATCACAGATCAGGGATGTAATCTTTAAAAAGATTAGCTGCATGGATGTCTTTTCTTCACACGCTTGTGTTTATCACTGTTTCTCGCCGTAGTTAGATTTCGATTTTGTAGAAACATATGATGTTACGTTTATGTTGTTTTTTCTTTTCTGTATCCTGAGTTTTTCCAACGCTGTTCTCTACGGATCATCATCATCATCATCATTTTCTTCTTCTTTCTTTCTTTCTTAATCTATGTCTGTGGACATGCGAACACGATTTTCTGTGCAGCCAATGAGCTGAAGCATTTGTGGCACAACAATGTCTCAGATTGGGAGCAGGTTACAGCGATCCTTTTTTTTCAGTCCATGAGTGTAGCTGTAAAAGCAGATGGTGTACAGAAGTTCTTTAGCAGACACCTTCCCCATGAGGTTCCCTCCCCTGTAGCCAGGCTAGACATAATACTGGAGGTAGCAGAGGAGGAGTTGGCCAAGGTCTTGGTCGGCTAATATTCGCCGTCTCTGACGTTGGCATATCGTCTTCTCTTTCCTACCCAGCAACCCCCACCTCTACCATTTCCCCCTATCTCCATCTTCACGAAATTACTTATGTTCTCAATGCTTGTTTCGCATTCTCCACAGCCAGCATGAAGCCTTTTCTGCTGTTTCTGAAAGGCTTTTTAATGCCCTTGCTCGTGCTTGTCCCTTTACGCCCAGTTGTTTACATAGGTGGTATGCTGATGTTGCTACGAATCCTCTTGCTCCCACTTCTACAGCTATCACTTTTGCCCTGATTCCTGCCCCCTGCCTCAGTTGCTTGACCAGATCATTGTACTTCCCACATTTGAACAGATGTTGCTCCTCTATTCTTGTTTCGTACGAAACCGTAAGCTCAATCATTATTAATTCCTGTTTTTCTATGGAGTACACTACAATGTCCGGTCGCGTTCCTGTGTTCTTGATGGCAGTCGGGTATTCTCTTCTTCCTGGTAGGTCCGCTGTCACATCCCAGTCATTTCCACCATCTAGCGGTGATGGTAAGGGAATGTCCCTGATTTCAATATTCGATGTCGTACCAGCGCCTATAAAGTATTTAGGTAGGACCTCAACTCTTTTGCTGTTATTTGCTGTATATTTTGCCCTGTCTGCACTGGCGACTAGTTCCAGCATTTTTATATTATGCTTTAGCTTCCACCCGCTGCCCAAAAACATAACAGTATTCTCGATGTTGATGTCAACATAACAGTATTCTCGATGTTAATGTCAAATATTCTCGATGTTGATGTCAACATAACAGTATTCTCGATGTTAATGTCAACAATCTCCAACACATTGGATTATGTTTAACTGTACTAAGTAAACTTGTATAGAAACTTGATATGTAACTCGAGATATTTATTATGGAAAATATAACAAAATGGGCAACGGTAGCGGTGCAAACACTATATAGGTAATCCTGTCATGCCTTAGAGCCAAATAGGGATATGGTGTTAGTGCCCATATTTTCCTTGACCTGTCAGCACACTAGAGGGTGATATGGCCAGTATCACGCCTGGCCGCTTTTCCTTCACCAACATCAGAAGAATTCGAGTACCCATTTCTACAGCTGGGTGACTGCAGTGCCTCCAGCCGGATTCGAACCCCCGACCATCGCTATGAAAGACCAGTGCACTAACCACTTCGCCACTCAGACACTATATAATATACCAATAATCTCCCCACGTCAAGAATTCTAGTGTTCGGTTAAATAAATGTTTCTTTTCATCCTGCTGATAGTGTCCGAGAAGATTTGGTATCCTTTGGTAAATAAGCCAGTGTTGTTTCAGCTGTTGGTGTCTTACATCGTTAAATAGTAAGTGTAAACTAATTCTGGTAGTAACTATAACCTATTTAAAGAGGCAGCCACGTTTTACTTAAAGCAGTAACTATATGTTACGTCATCCACCAACTATAGATTACTGAGCACAGTAACAAAAACTTACTCCAGGGATTAACTAACAGCTAGTTCAGGCTAGATCAGGCAGTAACTATAAGCTAGACCAGACAGCAACTATAAGTGAGACCAGATAGTAACTATAGGCTAAACCAGACAGTAACTATAAGTTAGACAAGACAGTAACTATAAGCTAAACCAGACAGTAACTATAAGCTAAACCAGACAGTAACTGTAAGCTAAACCAGACAGTAACTATACGTTAGACCAGACAGTAACTATAAGCTAAACCAGACAGTAACTATAAGTTAGACCAGACAGTAACTATAAGTTAGACCAGACAGTAACTATAAGCTAAACCAGACAGTAACTATAACCTAAACCAGACAGTAACTATAAACTAAACCAGACAGTAACTATAAGCTAGACCAGACAATAAATATAAGCTAAACCAGACAGTAACTATAAGTTAGACCAGACAGTAACTATAAGCTAAACAAGAGAAGTAATTATAAGCTAGACCATGCAGTAACTGTAAGCTAAACCAGACAGTAACTATAAGCTAGGCCAGTTAGTAACTGTAAGTTCAACCAAGAAGTAACTGTAAGCTCGTCCAAGTAATAACTGTAAGCTCATCCAAGTAATAACTGTAAGCTCATCCAAGTAATAACTGTAAGCTCATCCAAGTAATAACTGTAAGCTCATCCAAGTAATAACTGTAAGCTCGTCCAAGTAATAACTGTAAGCTCGTCCAAGTAATAACTGTAAGCTCGTCCAAGAAGTAACTGTAAGCTCGTCCAACTAATAACTGTAAGCTCGTCCAAGTAATAACTGTAAGCTCGTCCAAGTAATAACTGTAAGCTCGTCCAAGAAGTAACTGTAAGCTCGTCCAAGTAATAACTGTAAGCTCGTCCAAGTAATAACTGTAAGCTCATCCAAGTAATAACTGTAAGCTCGTCCAAGTAATAACTGTAAGCTCGTCCAAGAAGTAACTGTAAGCTCATCCAAGTAATAACTGTAAGCTCGTCCAAGTAATAACTGTAAGCTCATCCAAGAAGTAACTGTAAGCTCATCCAAGTAATAACTGTAAGCTCGTCCAAGTAATAACTGTAAGCTCATCCAAGAAGTAACTGTAAGCTCATCCAAGTAATAACTGTAAGCTTGTCCAAGTAATAACTGTAAGCTCGTCCAAGAAGTAACTGTAAGCTCGTCCAAGTAATAACTGTAAGCTCGTCCAAGTAATAACTGTAAGCTCGTCCAAGTAATAACTGTAAGCTCATCCAAGTAATAACTGTAAGCTCGTCCAAGTAATAACTGTAAGCTCATCCAAGTAATAACTGTAAGCTCATCCAAGAAGTAACTGTAAGCTCATCCAAGTAATAACTGTAAGCTTGTCCATGTAATAACTGTAAGCTCATCCAAGTAATAACTGTAAGCTCATCCAAGTAATAACTGTAAGCTCGTCCAAGTAATAACTGTAAGCTCATCCAAGAAGTAACTGTAAGCTCATCCAAGTAATAACTGTAAGCTTGTCCATGTAATAACTGTAAGCTCATCCAAGTAATAACTGTAAGCTCATCCAAGTAATAACTGTAAGCTCGTCCAAGAAGTAACTGTAAGCTCATCCAAGTAATAACTGTAAGCTCATCCAAGAAGTAACTGTAAGCTCATCCAAGAAGTAACTGTAAGCTCATGCAAGCAATAACTATAAGCTCGTCCAAGAAGTAACTGTAAGCTCGCCCAAACAGTAACTGTAAGCTCATGCAAGCAGTAAATATAAAATCTTCAAGGGAGAAACTATGAATTGCTCCTTAAGATAACTATGCTAGAAAATATTGTTTCATTCTTTAACTATAGGATGTCTCAGGTAATAATTGTAATGTATTTTATCCAGACACTCTGTTCCGTTTAAATCTTATCTTACCAAATAACTACAAATTTATGACAAACGAACTTTTTGTAATTAAAAATCACCGCCCCCTATGTTTTACCCCAAAGTGACGTAATGTCTATTTTTAACATTTGGGGCTATTTTTAAATTATGAAGTCCGGCCTCAGAACAAAACCACGTGACCGATGAAATTTTATTTGTAATTGTTCTTATAAAATACATAAATTTAAAAAAAAAAACTAAAATGTTAATGGAGTTTAAGAGGCAAGATAGTAAACATTAAACATAAACTACTTCATGCGGTAACTATAAGCTGCTGTAGAATTATCTAGAACCTGCTCCTGCCAGTAACTATGATAAAGTAGAGGAGCTAACATTATCCTATAACAGGCAATGATTGTACGCTACTTCATGTAGTTACTATGGCCCATTTACCTTTCCTGTAACTCTTATTTCTGTCTCCACAAAGCTACCGTAACTGGGAAAGAAATTCGTAAATTTGTGTAAAAAAAAAAAAATGGCACGTCCTAACGCCAGAAACTACAAACCGAGGCGAAAAGGAAACAGCTGTAACAACACAGAACAGCAGAGCATATTTAACACAAGCGTAGAAATTGTTCTTAAACAAGAAGTGTGACCCGAAGATGGGCGCCCTTTCAAAAGCTAAACATTTGGCGCTAATCATCTGCTAAGATCTCCCCGTCCTGAATTACGGCTGCTGTATTTTTAGACTGTTCTCAACTGCCAGACGTTTTTCTCAGTGTCTAAGCACGCATTATCTCTTCTTTGCTATCTGGCTTCTTGGGTTTTTTTCTTTAAACTATTATTATTTTCCCACGCGTTGGCTGTAGCTTGTTCTTTAAACGTGTCCCACGCATCGTTATAGCTTTTTCTCAACTTTAACCAGAAAAGCAAATGTGAAATACAGACATTTTTTTTCTATGGCCAGTTTTAAACTGTCTCTGTATTTGTGATGTTTTCCACATTATAAGATTTAAAACGCTTACATCTTACATCCTTCCCGTGCCGCTAAACGTCACAAGGGGCCCGCATGGTAGTTCGCCAAAATTTCCTGTCTTCGGAGAGTTTTTCAGTCTCAAAAATGGAATGTTGTGCCCACTGAACTGGCCTCTCTTTACAATGTCCTCTTTAGAGTTTCACGTGGTCGACCTCTTCTTCTTCGGCCTGTTGTGTTCCACTTGATAGCTTGTTGTGGTATTCTTTGATTGTTTCTTCTCATCACATGACCGATATATGTCCATCTTCTTTTTCTGATCACCCATGAGACTGGTTGTTGTTTGCTCATCAGTCTTATCTCTGCGTTGTTCTTGAATTCGTTCCACTTTATACCGAGTATTTTTCTTAGGCATTTGTTTTCAAAAGAATCTAATTTCTTGTCTCTTTCTTTAGTTGTTTTCCAGCTTTCACATGCATAAATGAGGATGGATATTACATTTGAATTTAAAAATCTTAACATGGTTTTTGTGCTTATAACCTTTGAATGCCACATATTCTCAAGATTCTCGCAGGTCAATGCTGCTTCTACAGTTCGAATTCTAACTTCTTTTCTGGTGTCACCATGCTAGTCTATGTAGCTGTCGAGATATGAAAAATAGTTTACTTCTTCAACAGCTGTTCCTTCTACGTGTATTTGTCCTTAGTAATATGAACGCTATAATAATGTGAATAATAATAATAAATAATAATCTTATAGGCCTTAATAATAAAATTAAGACTCAAAGGAATGCAAATGAAGCTCTCTGAAGATCAGATGGCCTGCTGTGATGATATTAGGAAAGTGCAAAGAGTTAAACAGAACTCAAAGAAGTCTCATTAAATCTCGGAATATAAATGAGAATGGTGTGTTGTTGTTGATCTTGAGAGCTAAGGCAGTGGATCTGCGATGATATTCGCTGTTCCAGATAAACGGAGCTAATCCATGGAATAAACGCTTCGTCCTTGGTAGGGCAGATAAGATCATTTCTTTTAGCTCTGGAGAGAAGGAATAATAATAATAGTAATAGTAATAACAACGATATTTCCTACCGTAACGCAGTTCTTTGTCCGAGTTTACAAGGTGAGCATAAAGTCTCCCTCTTATAACTCACAGATTTATCACACAAAAAATATGTTATGTGGGGGGTTTCTTTGGCAGATGCTAGCACAGCTTAAGAGGTTTCTGTGGCAGATGCTAGCATAACTTAAGAGGTTTGCTTGTTATTTATTCGTGCACGTCAGCGTGTGCTAGGTTTGTTGCCCGGAGACTTTCTAAGCCTAACTGGACTTCTTGCCATGTGCTACATCTCTTAAGTCACAGAAGCTAAAGCTTCCGTTATCCTTGCTTTATAGATTATAATTATCCTTGCCTTATAGTTTATAGTTATCCTTGCTTTATAGTTTATAGTTATCCTTGGCTTATAGTTTATAGTTATCCTTGTTTTATAAATTATAATTACCCTTGATTATAACTTATAGTTATCCTTGTTTTATAGTTTATAGTTATCCTTGCCTTATAATGTTTAGTTATCCTTGCCTAATAGCTTATAGTTATCCTTGCCTGATAGATTATAGTTATCCTTGCCTGATAGATTATAGTTATCCTTGCCTTATAGATTATAGTTATCCTTGCTTTATAGCTTATAGTTATCCTTACCTTATAGCTTATAGTTATCCTTGCCTTATAGCTTATAGTTATCTTTATCTTACAGCTTATATTTAACCTTACCTTATAGCTTATAGTAATCCTTACCTTATACCTTATATTGTCCTTATCTTATACCTTATAGTTATCTTTACGTTATAGTTATACTTTCAGATTTTCAGTACCAAGAACTGTTGAAGTGAACGCTGTGTCTTTAGTACATCTTCTTAAAAAACAGAAAAGCCAAGTGAGGTGAAAGTTTCTTGAACATGATGGCGGCCTCCTAATCTATGGTGACACCACAAAACAAACTGAGCTTTTATCTCCTCACACGCCATTTTGATACCGCTGATTGTAGCGATATCTGTAGAGAAACCAAAAAAAAAAAAAACTCTAAGAATCGGCCTACTTAAGGCCACAAAGTTCAAGTTTCTATTTAGCACAGTTTGTAAGATGGTTTTTCTTAATCAGTGAAGGACTTTATAATTACCTGTTGCGTGAAACAAATCTGACTTTCAGAGAAACGACGTGTTCGGTTTCCAGATCTGGTTCATTTCAGAACTGCAGTTTATTATTACACTATAAGACGAAGATGGCTGCAAGACATCGTTGACGATCTGCAATGGATGCAGCAGCGGCAGACCATCTTGCTTACAACCGAGAGGCCTACAGGAGAGCTGTTTGGGAGGCAACATTCCGCAAAGGACATGCAAATGAATGAATGAATGAATGAATGAAAGTTTATTATTTAGTGTATGATCCAGTTAAAACTTTAGAGTCAGGAAAATGGGAAGAAACGAGATTGGCAGAAAGTAAGATGAGCACATGTAAGTGAAGGATTTATAGCAATCAAATATTTCCGCAAAAAGTCTTTCCCAGAATCGCATACAAAAATAACGCAGCAGATAAAAATTCCAAACATTGATGTCACAATTAAATACTAAACGCTCGACTTTTTCGGTACGCCATTTCTCTTATCTCTCATTTCTCTCATGACTCTTATCTGTCACATTATCAAGCAGACGCACGTGAAATAGATGAAGTTGTAGTCCCAACTAAAGGTTTATGACTCAAAGTTGACTGTTTGCGTCAAGGCTAGAAAATAATAGCCCACCAAGGCACTGTACTATCTCTCCACTGAGTACCCAGGTCTTCCTGAATGTGGGGCCAGTGATAGCGCTAGTCCCCGGGACGACTGCTAAAGAAAAATTCCAACATTTTCTTTTTTTTCTGTTATTTTAAAAAAAAAATCTCTACTCATGGTCTGAAAATAAGCCCCCACCCCCCCCCCCCCCCCCCAACAAACCCACGATCATCTGCTTCAAGACTTTCACTGCAGCGGTTGCTTGGAACATCCTGCTTGCATTTTCAGGGGCGTAGAACTAGAACAAGAACAAACAAACAAAAATCAGGGAAGTAAAGTACGTTTTGTTATACCTTCTCGCATTTAACTATCTTTCATGACAGAAGAAAGCGAAGTAGGAAGCTCTGTATTGAAAGATCTTACAGAAATGTGTTATTCCTCGGAGGAATCACGCTTAGAATGGCAGATTTGAGAGCTCAGAAAAAAATGGGTTAATTTGCTTCATAAAAGCCTTAAAGAAATGTGAAGACCCAAAGTGGGATCCGTCTGATCTATTTAGCTGATTAATTTTTTCTTTCATGTGGTGGGTAATCCCATACTCTCTCTCCTCTATCTCCTCTCTCTCCTCTCTCTCCCCTTTCCTCTCTCTCTCCTCTCTCTCCCCTTTCCTCTCTCTCTCCTCTCTCTCCTCTCTCTCCCCCTTCCTCTCTCTCTCTCTCCTCTCTCTCTCTCTCTCTCTCAGTGTTCCTGCCGACAGATGTATGATATCATGTACTTCCATAACCCTCAATCCCTTGTGCATCTCAGCTGGCTTCTCACTGAGCATTTTCCATGCCAGTCATTCATTCATTGGCATATACCTTGCGGAACTTTGCCTCCCTAACAGCTCTCCTGTAGGCTCCTCGGTTGTAAGCAAGATGCCTTGCTGCTGCTGCATCCATTCGCAGATCATCAACGATGTCTTGAAGTCAACTTCGCCTTAGTCTTCCTCTCTTTCTTTTTCCCATTATGTACCCTTCCAAGAGAGTCTTCTCCAAATTCTCATGACTTTTAATGTGTCCAAAATATTTAGGTTTTCTCTGTTTAATCTTCCTTGCTAACCAGCTTTCTTCAATTTTAAGTTTTTGTAGCATGGATACATTTGTTATTTTTTGTGTTCATGGTATTTGAAGAACGCTTCTGTAGCATTTACATTCAAAGGCATTTATGTGTTTCTCAGCTGTTTTGTTAAGTGTCCAGGTCTCACAGGCATATGTTGCGATAGGAAAGATGCATGCCCTTAAAAATCTTATTTTTGTAGTTCTGACTGTTCCTCCCCACAGCTTCTTTAGGTGTTTTACTTTCTGAAGAGCGATAGATGTCCTCCTTTTAATTTCCCTCATTGTATCTCCATTATTAGTTAGTAGTGATCCAAGATATTCAAAACTCCACTTCTTCCAATTTTTCCTCATTGATACATATTTCAGCTGCCTTGTATGTTTTGTCAGTTGTCATCAATTTAGTTTTCTTTGCATTAAAATAAAGGTTTTGGTCTTCACTATTCTTACGGACTGACATAATTAGTTTTTCCATTCCTTTTTGTGTTGTGGACATTAATACTGTGTCATTAGCATATCTAATCTCTGGTATTTCATAACCTAGAATTTCTATGACATCATAATATTCAAGCCATCAAACAAAAATCTTGTCTTTCTGTTTACCTATGTTTCGTCTGCCTTTGATCCCTCTCTGCCTCTGATTAAGATAATACAGTTATTTCGAATTTCTTTTATATACTTTTAGACTCTAATAATAACTTATTGTGTCTACTGAAAAACAAGAAGATTAGTAGCAAAAGGATCAAAGGGTCAACGTAAGAAGAGATAAGTGTAAAATAAAATAGGGGAGAGAGAAATAACAGTAAAATAAAGATTATAATACATACGAGAACAACAGTCAGTTTATGTGAAACTGAGAAAACCATGGTGCAGATATCCTTTTCTTTCGTAATCTCTTTCGACTATTTCTATCTCAAGTTTTTCATCCCACGCTACCGCTCCTGGCGAATCACGTGATACTAGATATCCTCTCGCGCCTCCAATTAAGCCTAGTTTTGAAGGTGTTAATTTTCTTTCTGCCATCATTAATTTCTGTCTGCCGTGCTCGCTGTTTTACTTCAGGTTTTCTCACGTTTTTACCGACAGAGTAACTTTAAGCGCATCTCTGTGTGCATGTGTGAGATGAATCTCATCTTTAGGTATGCTTCAGAATATAATAAAATCCATGGTATTTCACTTTCTGTGAAATCCATTTCTTTTTCCGCCATACGAATAAGAAACATGAGCATGGAAGACCAAACACTTAAAAAAATGAGATTCAAACACAAAAAGGCGCAAGATTGAAAAGAGGTCAGTCATGGATAATGGAGAATGAAAAAAAACCATGGGGCAGATATAGAAACATGAAGAAATCCCCATGGTCACTGACTGGATTGATGCCCGAAAACATCCACAGCTTACCAAAGTTCACATATGGCGCAGTCGAGAATGCTGAAATTGGGCGCCAGGAATAGCAGAATCAGAAATCACAGATCACGTTATTAAGTGTTCCAGCCTAAGTGACAATATAGTATATAGAGATAGAGCGGTCATGCCTGGACAAAAGAGCGTGTAGGGATTTGTAGTCCATTGTACTGGACGCCCCATCGTCAGGTGACCTGAACCTTCGCTACAAACACATCAAGCACGAGGATGAAGAGTGAAGCAACCAACAAGTATCACAAGCCATAAACTGACTAGCAAACCAACAAGTATCACAAGCCATAAACTGGTTAGCAAACCAACAAGTATCACAAGCCATAAACTGGCTAGTAAACCAAGTATCACAAGCCATAAACTGGCTAGCAAACCAAGTATTACAAGGCATAAACTGGCTAGCAAACCAACAAGTATCACACGTCATAAACTGGCTAGCAAACCAACAAGTATCACACGTCATAAACTGGCTAGCAAACCAACAAGTATCACACGTCATAAACTGGCTAGCAAACCAACAAGTATCACACGTCATAAACTGGCTAGTAAACCAACAAGTATTACAAGGCATAAACTGGCTAGCAAACCAACAAGTATCACACGTCATAAACTGGCTAGCAAACCAACAAGTATCACACGTCATAAACTGGCTAGCAAACCAACAAGTATCACACGTCATAAACTAGCTAGCAAACAGACAAGTATCACACGTCATAAACTGGCTAGTAAACCAACAAGTATCACACGTCATAAACTAGCTAGCAAACAGACAAGTATCGCACGTCATAAACTAGCTAGCAAACAGACAAGTATCACACGTCATAAACTGGCTAGTAAACCAACAAGTATCACACGTCATAAACTGGCTAGTAAACCAACAAGTATCACACGTCATAAACTGGCTAGCAAACCAACAAGTATCACACGTCATAAACTGGCTAGTAAACCAACAAGTATCACACGTCATAAACTGGCTAGTAAACCAACAAGTATCACACGTCATAAACTGGCTAGCAAACAGACAAGTATCGCACGTCATAAACTAGCTAGCAAACAGACAAGTATCACACGTCATAAACTGGCTAGCAAACCAGCAAGTATCACAAGCCATAAACTGGCTAGTAAACCAACAAGTATCACACGTCATAAACTGGCTAGCAAACAGACAAGTATCGCACGTCATAAACTGGCTAGCAAACAGACAAGTATCACACGTCATAAACTAGCTAGCAAACAGACAAGTATCACACGTCATAAACTAGCTATCAAACAGACAAGTATCGCACGTCATAAACTAGCTAGCAAACAGACAAATATCACACGTCATAAACTGGCTAGAAAACCAGCAAGTATCACACGTCATAAACGGGCTAGAAAACCAGCAAGTATCACACGTCATAAACTGGCTAGAAAACCAAGAAGTATCACACATCATAAACTGGCTAGCAAACAGACAAGCATCACACGCCATAAACTGGCTAGCAAACCAGCAAGTATCACACGTCATAAACTGGCTAGAAAACAGACAAGTATCACACGCCATAAACTGGCTAGCAAACAGACAAGTATCACACGTCATAAACTGGCTAGCAAACAGACAAGTATCACACGTCATAAACTAGCTAGAAAACCAAGAAGTATCACGAAGTGTATTCAGTCAATGTGCCATTGCCACTATCACCCAACACACACTACAAGCAACACTGAGGTTAAAGGCTGAGCACATACGGCAGTGTGGTGAGTGCAAGAAGGTCTATTTCTGTTCCTCACGTATATCTAGGTGCATGAAGGGGATGGGTTGTCTGCTCTTAAACTTCTCTAACAGTTAAGTCCCATAATTTAAAGGGCAAAAAAAGCACAATCGCTCACGTAAAGGTTTCCCGAATAGAAAAAAAAATGTGAGGCCACCGGTTTTAGTTCATTCAGTGCTATATTACATAGAATATTGGGACATCCATTAGTTCATTGAATGATATATTACATAGAATATTGGGACATCAATTAGTTCATTGAATGATATATTACATAGAATATTGGGACATCAATTAGTTCATTGAATGATATATTACATAGAATATTGGGACATCCATTAGTTCATTGAATGATATATTACATAGAATATTGGGACATCCATTAGTTCATTGAATGATATATTACATAGAATATTGGGACATCAATTAGTTCATTGAATGATATATTACATAGAATATTGGGACATCAATTAGTTCATTGAATGATATATTACATAGAATATTGGGACATCAATTAGTTCATTGAATGATATATTACATAGAATATTGGGACATCAATTAGTTCATTGAATGATATATTACATAGAATATTGGGACATCAATTAGTTCATTGAATGATATATTACATAGAATATTGGGACATCCATTAGTTCATTAAATCATATATTACATAGAATATTGGGACATCCATTAATTCATTGAATGATATATTACATAGAATATTGAGACATCAATTAGTTCATTGAATGATATATTGCATAGAATATTGGGATGTCCATTAGTTCATTGAAGGACATGTTAAACAGAATATTGGGACATCCATTAGTTCATTGAATGATATATTACATAGAATGTTTGGACATCCATTAGTTCATTGAAGGATATATTAAACAGAATATTGGGATATCCAGTACTTGAATGATATATAAAACAGAATATTCGGATATCAATTAATTCATTGAAGGACATGTTAAACAGAATATTGGGACATCCATTAGTTAATTGACGGATACATTACAAAGAATATTGGGACATCCATTAGTTAATTGACGGATACATTACAAAAAATATTAGGACATCCATTAGTTCATTGAGGGACATGTTAAACAGAATATTAGGACATCCATTAGTTCATTGAAGGACGTATTAAACAGGATATTAGAACATCTATTAGTTCATTGATTGACGTATTAAACAGAATGATGGGACACTCATTAGTTCACTGATGGATATATTAAACAGAATAGTGGGCATCAATTAGCTCAGTGAATACACATTAAGCAGAACAGTGGGACAGCCGTTAGTTCAGTGAGGGACATATTAAACAGAATATTGAGACATCCATTAGTTCAGTGAATGTTTTATTAAACAGAATATTGGGACATCCATTATTTCAAGAAAGGACATTTTAAACAGAATAACGGGAAGTCCATTTGTTCAGTGAAGGATATATTAAGCAGAATATCGGGGCATCACAGATTAGTTCCCAGTGCACTGATACTGATAGCGACGTTGTGTGTTTTTTTATATATTAGAAATCGGTTTCTGAAGAAGACAGGCGAACATCCTGCGTGGCCTGTGTAATTTGTTTGGGGAATGTGCCCTGCCCATTTCCTCTCTGTCAATCAGCTTCAGAAAAGGACCATGCCAGAAATTTGAAAATCTGTCAGACTTGAATGGAGGGTCAGAAATTTTTATCTTCAGAACCTATCCAGCAGCTGTCTTATGGTACCTCTCTAGCACTTGCCTTAGAGCACCCCTCTAGCGGCTGTCTTAGAGTACCTCTCCAGCAAATCTCTTAGGGTACCTTTCTAGCACTTGTCTTAGGGTAGCTCTCTAGCACATGTTTTAGGGTATCTCTCTAGCACCTGTCCTAGAGTTGCTCTTTATCACCTGTCTTAGGGTATCTCTCTAGCAAATGTCTTAGGGCACCTCTCTAGCAGTTGTCTTAGGGTACCTCTCTAGCACTTGAATTTGGGTAGCTCTCTGGCAAATCTCTTAGGGTACCGCTCTAGGAAATGTCTTAGGGTACCTCTCTAGAAAATGTCTTAGAGTACCTTTCTAGCAACTCTCTTAGGATACCTCTCTAGCAACTGTCTTACGGTACCTCTCTAGCAACTATCTTAGGGTACCTCTCTAGAAAATGTCTTAGAGTACCTTTCTTGCAACTGTCTTAGGGTACCGCTCTAACAACTGTCTTGGGGTACCTCTATAGCAAATGCCTTAGGGTACCTCTCTAGCAACTGTCTTAGGGTACCTCTCTAGCAACTGTCTTAGGGTACGTCTCTAGCAAATGTATTAGGGCACCTCTCTACCTCTCTAGCAAATGTCTTAGGGTAGCTCTCTAGCAACAGTTTTAGGTTACCTGTCTAACAACTGTCTTAGGATATCTCTCTGTCTTAAAGTACCCCTCTAGCAGTTGTCTTAGGGCATTCCTCTAGCAACTGTCTTAGGGTACCTCTCTGTCTTAAAGTATCTCTCTAGCAGCAGTCTTAAAGTACCTGTCTAACAGCTGTCTTAGGGCACCTCTCTGTCCTAAAGTACCTGTCTAACAACTGTCTTAGGGCACCTCTCTGTCCTAAAGTACCTGTCTAACAACTGTCTTAGGGTACCTGTCTCATATCCCTTTCAGGGTTTCCTTCATTTATCTTTGACTCTCCTCTGCCCGCCCCCTGCCCCCCCCCACCCCCGTCCCTTTCCCCCAAGGACAGTTCTCACTGTTAACGAAATTTGTTAACTAAAAAAAAAAACAACGTAAAAAAATTCATGTGTGTTTAATGAATTACAGAGCAAGTTCTCTACTTTAACAGTTGGGTTCTTGATTCATAATAACCGCAGTATCGGAAAACCCCCTTAAAAACAGTTCATATACTTCAACCTATTTAGTAGAACAAAGGCTCGAAACACTGAATATAATTAGCGATCTCCAAATCATGAATGTTATTACTTTTGTTAAAATCTCACTTCCTTGAACACGATTATCAGCCTGGAAATCCTGAACATTTTTTTTTTTTGTTTTTTTTTGTTTAAAGCCATATTTGCTTGAACATAATTAAGACGAATATTTAAAATCCTTGAAGAACAATGTAAAAAGAAAAATCTTTGCACGCCTTTATTGAAAAAACCAAAAACTGAATTAGCAGAACTGAGGAATGTGCACCCGACAACACGTCTAGAAAATGCACGTTTAGGGGGTTGGAGTGGGTGGGTCTGTGAAGGTTGTGTTTCGGACTTTATTTTTGAAAATGTTTTGAGATTTAAGGATGGCATGGCTGGGTGCAAACCAGGTCGTTGTTATATGACGTTTTTGGTTAGTCAGCCATGGCCAGGACCCTCCAGATTTGTTAATTACTCGGGTTTTAAAAATAAACCATTTAGGTGAATGCATGGACGGATGAATTGCTAAAAAAAAAATAAAGACACACATTTTCAGAAAATAAAGAGACACATAGACAGGATAGTAAGAGACACACAGACAGGATACTAAGAGACACACAGACAGGATACTAAGAGACACACAAACACTATACTAAGAGACACGCAGACAGGATACTAAGAAAAACACAGACAGGATACTAAGAGAAACACAGACAGGATACTAAGAGACACACAGACAGGATACTAAGAGACACACAGACAGGATACTAAGAGAAACACAGACAGGATACTAAGAGACACACAGACAGGATACTAAGAAACACACAGACAGGGTACTAAGAGACACACAGACAGGGTACTAAGAGACACACAGACAGAAAGACGACAAAGAGATAGAAGACAGAAAAGGCAGACATTAGACTGAGAAGAAAACAGACAGACGAGAAAGACATAAAGAACGAACTACTGAACTTTGTTTCAGAGAGTGAAAAAGTGTGTACTCGAGCCCGTCTAACATTTTCCTTTTCATCACTTTACCTTTATTTCTGTGCTGTCATACTAACAGCTTAGTACTAGTATTACATACCTATAAAAGGTGAAAGGTAAAATTTCCACTTCCATGCTGATAAAGCAAACTGCATTTTCGATGTTTGGCCCTTATTTCTAAGACTTTCGGGACATGAACATGTGATGTGGTCAGTATCGCGCCTGGCAGCATCTGTCTCCCCATATTTCTCTGATACCAGTTTTTACTGGTTGGGTGGACCCCACGGGTGGTTTTCGTAGGGTGGTCAAAGGATAAATAAATCTCAACTGTTTCGGCTTCAACCCACTACACCGGGTTAGTAGGTCCAGAGTTTAGGCACTCAACCAACCATGCCGCAATTATATAAATGCAGAGATCAATAACAAAGATAGATAGAGAGATCAATAATACAGACTGACAGACTGTTAGATAGATAGATAGATAGATAGATAGATAGATAGATAGATAGATAGATAGATAGATAGATAGATAGATAGATAGATAGATAGATAGATGGACGGACGGACGGACGGACGGACGGACGGACAGACAGACAGACAGACAGACAGACAGACAGACAGACAGACAGACAGATAGATAGATAGATAGATAGATAGATAGATAGATAGATAGATAGATAGATAGATAGATAGATAGATTGTGTACTTCTCGACCTACCTGGCACGCCTCATCTAATCTACTCCTGAGAGCTCACTAACACTATTAGTATAGGCTGCACCAGGCTGCTCTGTACAAACATGGCCTGCTACTGGCTCGTTCACGTCGTGATCTGGTGCATCTCATTAGTTCACACACCCGGGTCTCCTTTCTCTCACGGGGCATTAAAAACATGAACCCTGAACCAGAAAGAATCGAAACGAAAGCACCTGCTAGCTTTAAAATCGGTTCACGTTTTTTTTTTCTCTTCAGACAACAGTAAATCTGTACACTTTAACTGAATTTATGATCATGAAAGCATGTATGAATAATGTTCATGCTTTATGAAGCGTTTTTTTTTTGCGTTTGATTAAAAACTCTTGTCTGTAAAGCGTATACAGATAAATACAAAATGATACTATCAAACAGAGAGATACGCTATAAATCTAGCAACAGGCCAGTTAACATGACAAGCTAATTAACAAAATATTCAAGAATCAAAGCCAACCAGGTGATTGAGCTCTTTTGTTTTCTTGATTTAGTTTTCCCCTTACTTTGATATCTAAATCCTAGCCTCCAAGAAAATACTTTGGAATTAACACACTTCGAAGTAGTTCCCAAACTGTGGTCCACGAAGTCCAAGGAGTCTGTGAAGTTTCTGATGGGATTCGTGAAGTGTTAGGTAAGCTCTGTGATGTGTTAGAATATAGAGTTCATTACGTCTTAGAAAAGATCTAAGAAGTCTCAGAATAGTGTCAGTGAAGTGTTAAAAAATATCTATTCTGAGATTTCTTAGATCCTTTCTGATACGTAATGAACTCTATATTCTGACACATCACAGAGGTTACCTAACACTTCACTAACCCCACCAGAAACTATTCTTAGTGTCATTGAAGTGTTAAAAGGATCCATGAAGTGTCAGAATAGAATCAGCGAAGTGCCAGCCTGGACTATGAAGAAAATTGGACCCGTGTGAAGACTACAACGAGCCGGGGCAGCGGATGGAGTCAGCTGTGGACTAGCAGTTGTTTTAGGTGCCTGCCATATACACATGTATGGGAAACATGATAATGATGATGATGATGATGATGATGATGATGATGATGATGATGATGATGATGATGGTGATGGTGATGGTAAAGAATAAGAAGAACAGGATGATAGTACCGCCGTAAGTATTCAATCTTACGAGCCACATTCTATCTCAGTCGCAGTTACACTACCCAACGAACCAGGAAACCTAACAAGAACACTTACTCACACGAAACGCAGTCACAGACTAGACTCAGTCAAGATGTCTCCCAGACTAAAACTCGTGATACACTCTGTACGAGAAAGGAGGGACATGACCTAGAAGATTCTACATAGTAATAATCACTGAACACAACTAGAACAGTCTACATATTAATAACCACTGAACACAACTAGAAGAATCTATATATTAATAACCATTGAACACAACTAGAAAAGTCTACATATTAATAACCACTGAACACAACTAGAAGAATCTATATATTAATAACCACTGAACACAACTAGAAGAATCTACATATTAATAACCACTGAACATAACTAGAAGTCTACATATTAATAACCACTGAACAGAACTAGAAGAATCCACATATTAATAACCACTGAACACAACTAGAAATCTACATATTAATAACCACTGAATACAACTAGAAGAATCTACATATTAATAACCACTGAACACAACTAGAAGAGTCTACATATTAATAAGAGCACAACTCTAATGGGCAAATCCATCATAAATAGTCTCTTAATTATATACCTTTGAATGTAATACTAATACAGTACATATATGAACAAATCGTTTATTTGAAAAAAAAAAGAATGTAGCAAAAGTGAGTGAGCATGTACGGCATTACTCTGTAAACCCGAAAGAAACAACAAAATAATAAAGAAAGACATACGAAATATGGTGCACTTGTAAGGAAAGATAAGTGCCACTGTGGTGTAGTGTTGCTTGCCGATGTGAAGGTCCCTTTTCGATTTCGCACTTGCCAGGAATATTTCTTCGGACTCACCTGCAAAGTAGTCAGGTCAAATTTTAAAAAAAAAAGGATATCTAGGGCTACCCCAGAAATATAAAGGCAGAAAGGACATGTTCTGGCAACCCTACCTCAAATGTTGTAGTGGCCTAGAAATGTGAAGACACTAACACTTCACAACCCTACCTCAAATGTTGTAAGTGCCTAGAAATGTCAAGGCTCTAAAACTTCAAACGTCTACGGACTGCAAATACTACATAACATGGGGAAAGAAAGATAATGTGGGATATATAAATACAGTCCTTTCTCGTCAGAAACAGAAGGCTTGGAAAGATACAGAATTCAAAGAAAGAAACAGAAGTAATAGAAAGAAAACAGAAGTCATAGAAAGACATAGAAGGCATAGAAAGATACAAAATGCATTGAAAGATACAGAAGGCGTGGGAGATACAGAAAACATAGAAAGATACAGAAAGCATAGAAAGATACAGAAGTCATAGAAAGATACAGAAGTCATAGAAAGATACAGAAGTCATAGAAAGACACAGAAGAACGAAAGAACGCGAACACCATGGAATACGATATCGTATTACCAGTTATTCCGAGTGTCAACTACAAAACACGGTATTGTACCTCTACAGCAGTGAGGATATAAAACTAAAAAAACTTCTCGTCCTACTTCTTAAGAAACAATCCTCAGAGTGCAGCGAATCTGGCGCAATGTTTGACAGGTGTTAAGTGCATCGAACACATCTGGCAAGAACTTTCGCGAAGCTGTAATTCAGCTTGACACCTGGAGGACTTGTAAAATAGACAAGCTGTCAGAAATCTGTATAACGGATTAGCTTCATACATGCTTTCTGCTCCACGAACGGTTTTTAGGTTTAAAATAAACGACAAAGCTAAACAACTGTTAATATCGTAAACACTGGTTTAGTCTAAAATGTAAGGAAAATCTGGTTAAGGCAGATGAACAGTTTACAAAAACTGTTTTGGAACGGCCAGCTTGGGTTATCGATGCCAAAATCAGAAGAGCTCATCAATAAACACTTCCTGTTTGAGCAGGAGTACCGACAAGTAGTAAGATTAAGGAAGACGTTAATTCTTTCATGTCTTGTGAAAGATGTCCTAGACTTATTGGTTTTAACATTTTGGAACACTGTCAAAACTTTATTAGTGGCTCATTTTACCCGTATATTATTCATTCATTCATTCATTTGCATGTCCCTTGCGGAACTTTGCCTCCCAAACAGCACTCCTGTAGGCCTCTCGGTTGTGAGCAAGCTGGCCTGCCGCTGCTGCATCCATTTGCAGATCGTGAACGATGTCTTGCAGCCATCTTCGTTTTGGTCTTCCTCTCTTTCTTTTTCCCATTATGTATCCTTCCAGTGCAGTCTTCTCTAAATTATCATGACGTTTAATGTGTCCAAAATATTTAAGTTTTCTCTCTTTAATCCTCCTTACTAGCCAGCCTTCTTCAATATTAAGTTCTTGTAGTATAGATATATTTGTTCTTTTTTGTGTCCACGATATTTGGAGAACTCTTCTGTAGAATTTACATTCAAAGGCATTTACGTGTTTCTCAGCTGTTTTGTTAAGTGTCCAGGTCTCACAGGCATATGTTACGATAGGAAAGATGCATGCCCTTAAAAATCTTATTTTTGTGGTTCTGTCTGCTCCTCTCCACAGATTTTTTATTTGTTTTACTTTCTGAAGAGCGATAGATGTCCTCCTTTTAATTTCCCTCATTGTTTCTCCATTATTAGCTAGCAGTGATCCAAGACAACACTATATTATACGAATCATTAATTAAGCTGATTATAACACGTACAAAGTGATGGGAAAAAATGTGAATAAGGCTGTTAGACGAATTCCCTAAGTTCTTTCAAATAATTTTTGCTGACACTAACACTTCTATCTCCGCAGCTTTGCCTGGATCTGAAGACATTTACTTTTCAAGCGAGGGTTACTAAAGTTCCTAAGTCTCGCTCAGCTCTCTTGAACACTCTACACAGAACATAAGAAAGTAACACCGTTCGGTGTCATGAATAATGTTGCTTAATATTTAGCACTGCATTGGCCAATACGTTTGATGTTTAGCATTACATTGGCTATTAGATTTTATATATAGCACTACTTTGGCCCTTAGGTTTGATATTTATCACTATCTTGACCCTTAGATTCATTCGATATTAAACACTACACTGGCACTTAGGTTTGATATTTATCACTATCTTGACCCTTAGATTCATTCGATATTAAACACTACACTGGCACTTAGGTTTGATATTTATCACTATCTTGACCCTTAGATTCATTCGATATTAAACACTACACTGGCACTTAGGTTTGATATTTATCACTATCGTGACCCTTAGATTCGATATTAAACACTACACTGGCACTCAGGTTTGATAGTTAGCACTACATTGTCCCTTAGATTCAATATTTAGCACTACATTGGCCCTTATGTTTGATAGTTAGTACTACATTGGCCCTTAGATTCAATATTTAGCACTACATCGGCCAATACATTTTAATATTCAGCACCTAATTAGGCAGTACATTTGACATTTAATACTGCAGCGGCCAATAGAGGTGATCTGATGCTTAGTAAAGCACAGATAAGAATTCACCGATATAGGAATATAATTAATCCTATTTTAGGCATTAATCCATCGGCCCCTTTATGATGTAACTATGGGAACATTAAATGTAATACAAGGGAAGAAAATGGAGGAACCTGATGATACATGAGAATCGGACATGTCGGGCAGGCAAGAAAAGAAAAAAAAATGTATTAAATCATTTGAAATTGAAAAGAAAAATATTTCAAGACAAAAGAACGAGACTGTAAAAGTATGCCGGCCATGTCAAGGACCATAATGCAGCAGTGAAAACAATATTGTAGGAAAAGCTAAAGGGAAAAGAAGCAAGAGGACAACAGCGACATACACTGGTGGACAATAGTAATGGGGAGGGTTAAGAAATCAGTCTCATGATAGTCAAGTTTCATTATAGTCAATCCTCCTTGGAAAGAGAACACACGATGATGATTCGGTCGTATAAGATTCATTTAAATATAAATTGTCCACTTTTTGGGAAACCTCGAAAGTGCGACTGAAAAGCAAGAGAGGAGGGGGGGGGGAATGGGGGGGGTGGTTTACGGTGGAAGGGAGGGGAAGGGGAAGAAAGTCCACTGGTTTTTATAGCAATCGTTTCAAATATGTTCACAGACATCGCATGCGAGCATGAGTACACGTGCAACGTAAAATATCAAGTCTTGCAGTCTTTGTTACATATTAAACATATAGATAATATTGAACAGTGATAACATCACATGTTGTGGAAATAACGACACACAGATTTTTTTTTAAATAGGAAAATCAGTAAGCGAACGGTATTTGATAGAATGCAAACTGGGATTTTATTATTGTGTTAATCATCATCATGGTCATCATCATCATCACTTTCGTGTCGTCTCCCCATGGAAGGTTGGTAGCAATGCATCTCCACTCAGTTCTGTTCTTGTCTTCCTAGAACATTCGACCAAGTGTGTCCTTCTGATACTGTCCACTTATATATATATATATCACTGTCGTCCTCTTGTTCGAAAGAAGAGTCTTCAATGCAGTATTATACCTCTTTACATGCCTAAAGTATCTTACCTGTCTTGTTTTTATGATTTTCTTCTTTTTTTATTTCTAGTTGCTTTACTCTTTGGGTATTTGGACACGCGTCCTGCGTGGTTGTATCCCTATTACGATATACTTATAGACGCGAGGCGCGATGATGGTTTGTAGCTCTCTGATTTTGAAAATAATCAAAGTATCTTAAAACCAGCAGTTGACTTCCTTCCGGAATTCAGTTGTCCACATTAAGCGCGTGGTTTTGAGCAGAAAACAGAGCTATTCTTTGTTCATTTAAAGCCAGTTTTTCAAAGTTTATCGTCGCTAGGCCTTTGTTTATCAACAAATATGGCTTCCAGTGCTAGTTTATTTCGTCCAGAGCAGCATATTTCTGTATTACAAGCTCATAATTTAATTTAAAATTGTCTAGACTGTGGTGTAGAGAATGTAGGAGTAGAAATGGTAAATTTTCGGCCGAGCCACGTGGCAGTGATTGAAAGAATTTTTCGTGTTTTTTTTTGGTCCAGCAGCAAAATGTGTTAGAAAGGTAGCTGGTGATACTACTTCTCAGCTTTTTGCTAGTACTATCTGTAATATCACAACAATTAATGCTGGAGATTGTGTAATTTAAAAAATTAAATGTTGTAGAATGCTTCAAATTAAAAAAAAAAAAACCAAAACCAAAACACAATGGCCTGTTTTCTGGTAAATATTAGTCAACGACCGCCCACTTGTTTTCATGTAAATATTACCTACCCACTTGGTGTTTTTAGTTTGCTGTGAATGCATAACTAGTGCATATTTTCATGTAAATTTTGGAAGATATGTTAAAGAACAGGTGTTTGTGTACATTTTTATTCATTATGGAATTATATAAACAACTACAGTGGATTAACTTGATGGGTAAGTGACAAAAATTTATTTTATTCCTTCATTTTCCATTCTTTCTTCTCAGTTCTTAGCTCTTTTTTTGTTGTTGTATACTAACAAAATGTTAAAAATTTTATTTGAAAAACAAAATACATTTTTTCTTCTTCAAAATAAGGTAGAATACTTCATACTACAGATCAGATTACGCCTTTGTCATTATTTTAAATGTGACAACCATCCCATTTCACATTGTGAAATTTACCCCCCTTGGTCTTTTGTGGGAAACACCCCCAGTATACAAAGAGTTTAGCACTTCCTTGTTTGTTTTCTGTTCTGTCCATAAAATACGCCTTATTCTTCTGTATAATATTATGTGAATGTTGGTATATAAACAGAGGAAATAGATAAAATAATATTGTGTGAATGTTGGTATATAAACAGAGGAAACAGATAAAATAATATTGTGTGAATGTTGGTATATAAACAGAGGAAACAGAGGAAATGTGTGATCATTGGTTTTTCCAGTCAATCCCGTTCTGCTTTCGTTTTTCTTTTCTCATGTGCCACTTTTTTCAGAATGATCAAATGTTCTTCTAGCAGTCTTCCTTTCTTTCAATTTCTCTGGATTTTTACAGTAATTATCGGGCTGTCTACCTTCGAATCCTGGCGAAATGCTGGAATAATTGTGATTTAAACTTAATTTAATGGAAATAGAAGAAAACGTTACATCCGAGCTGTGGGGTGGGGGTGGGGGGGGGGGGGGAAGGGGAAAGAATCCTGCAGGCTCCTGCGAGATCCGCCGCCTGTGGCGTCAGTCAGATGTGTCAAGTCTGGAGGTCAGGGGCACTTCCTGTCTAGCAACGTGCTTCCCAGCCTGGGCTATTGTTTATCTTTCTTATTTTAATCACCTGGCGTCGGTTAACCGCCTTAACTGTTTCAGTTGCTTAAGACTTGCTTAAGACAGCCGTGACTTGAAAAGAGGCTTGAAGGAATATTTCTGTTACATTTTTCTTTACCACTCATCAACTCATCACGTCCAGGAAAAAACCAAGTAAATTCTATTTTCAAACAATATTTAGCTTTCCTTTTCTTATTTGAACATTTCTGCTACCAGAAATATTACATACTTTATTATATCTAAAAACTTTATTATATTTAAAAACATCTAGAATCTAGAGACCAACATCTACAACGGAGACATACTTTTGATTAGTATGTTGAAAGCGTAATAGTTAGAATAGTTGCAAACAAAATAGTTTCAGGAATAAAAGGTAAATCAAATTGTATATAAGTAAGACTCATTGTCTGGGATTAGGGAAAATCAGTAGAACAGAGACAAGTAACTATACTTTAAAAGAAAGAGACTTAACCTTATGTATAGGACAACAATTACCAAAGAAATTTCTCATATTTCATTTATACTTTAGTGTTTGTATGTCATACAGGATCATACATGTTAGACAACAAAGAGACTCACTTAGGACAACAGTTGTCCATAATGACCTGTTCTGTTCATTGTGAGCACTATTGTTTTGGTATTTCAGCCACTATTCTAAATTGTTTTCCTGTTCTTTCAAAAGAAACGTGTGGTGTGTGTTTGTGTGTGTGTAAGATATAACAGTGTATATCTGTGCTATTATAATATTGACGGATTGAAGTAGTGTTCTTTTGTCTTGTAATTCTTCTTATTAATATGCTTTGTAATCCTGCCACCTTTATGATGATATTGCTGAATATTTCTGGGGATAGCTTCACATACAATCTGATCACTGTTGTCTAGATAAGGTTTCACAAACATTACAGCATATGACAGATTCATATGACAGACCTGAGCAAGTCACATGAAATGTTCCCTGCATTATTTAATCATGACAATTAAGGTATCAGATTCAACAGTTGGTAACATCACTTGTACTAAGAAGTAATATGACATAATCTTCGTTAGTTTCGTCGTTGAAGCACATAATCATTTGTTCACAATATCAAACTCTACCATATTCTCATTCATTCATTCATTTGCATGTCCCTTGCGGAACTTTGCCTCCCAAAACAGCACTCCTGTAGGCCTCTCGGTTGTGAGCAAGATGGCCTGCTGTTGCTGCATCCATTTGCAGATCGTCAACGATCTTATCTGGAGCGTGTTCTCCTTCTGCTGTTCTTCTCTGATTGTCTGTCCTTCTGTTCTTCTTTTGTCTGGACCGGTCCCTATTCACTGACCGTCCTTGTTCCTCCGTCTTCGGGTTCCCTCCTCCGTCTCCTCTTTCCTGTACTTCCGTATTTCTTCGTCCTTCCTGTCTCTCTGCTCGCCTTTTTATCTTCAAGTCCAGCTTGATGGATTAATCAATAAATATTTTGACTCCATCCTTCAGATGTTCACTGGTTCCCATAAACGTTCTAACTGTGTGTCATTCAAACTGCCCTGTGACTTATATGCCGTAAGTCAATTGTCCAATGGGCCACGCCTCTAAATATTTAATTGGTCAGCTGGTCGAGTTGATCACTGCTTTATTTAAAAACCGTGTGCAATAGCGTCCTAAAGCGTGTCACAAACAGGTGTCATGCGTGTCAGACTATGTCAGTTTCATCTATACATTTTATTTTATTTATCTAAGTCATTATCTTGCTGTTTCATGTCGCAGATTTTATTTGTCCTCGCTTTTCATTGTGTCTGCCTTTTCTATTCGTCTTTTCTATTTTGTTTACACGTGTCAACGTCCAGTCACTGCTTTGTTATTACTGGACCATCCTACTTTCTGGCGTCCTTTCTTTGTATTACCTAAATCTCAGCGTCACTGAGTCTCGTCTTTTTCTATTCACATCTTGTTCTTGTGTCACGGAAGCTTTATACCTTTCTCTTCCTTTTCGTACCTACCTTTCTCTGTTGCTATTATATGTTACTATTTTGTTTACAGTATATTTTCATAATCATATACATTAATAATAATAATAATAACAACAACTATAATCTTTACTTACAGTGCCATGCTACACACACACAGAGGGAGAGAAGAGAGAGGGAAGAGATAGATGATAGTTGTTCAATAAGTAAAAACTTCACGTGTCCGGCATAATGAGAATATATTAATGATACTAAACGTGTGCTCCCAGTGCAGCAATTGCTTTACATTTCTGCATACACAGCTGTTGTTGGCACACTGGGTGCATAGTACACGAAATTCGTGCCCTTAAGAGGCAGTTCACCGCGGGACTCCAGTTGACAGCAGACTGAACACTTGTATGTTAGAAACGTGCTCTAAGATGTAACTGTCGGATTAATATTTAGCAAAAATTGATATATGATATTATAGCCAAAGAATAGATTTACCTATACATATCTAATACTTAACTGTTATGATTATTATTATTATTTACGAAATGACAAAACTTAATTTTGAATTTTCTTGTATTCTGACACTGGCCACCTGCGAACATTTAAGTATGATCTCTTAGAACCGAGTCTTTTTTTTCTCTTTTTCTTCAATTTTATTTTCTTTTTGTTCTTTTATGATTTTCATTATTTAAGCATTCATTACACAAGCGAAACTTAGAATGAGTTGTACCAATCAGAGTACATCAGTTTGTCTACAATGATTTGGACCAATCAGAGTACTTCAGTTTGTCTACAATGATTTGGACCAATCAGAGCACATCAGCGTGTCTACAGTTATTTGGACCAATCGAAGCATATCACTTTGTCTGCCATGATTTGGCCCAATCAGAGCACGTCAGTGTTTTTACTTTAGATTTCCATTCTTTCTTCGAGATAAATCTCTGCTGTTGCTTTTAACCTTTTCAAACCCCGTCGGAGAAGAATTCAGGTGGACCTGGAGAAGGGCCTTGGGGGAACTGTGGTAACGACGGAAGAAGAACAGCCTGACAAACCTAAGGAAGTTATACATGTACCAACTTCTCTATGCCTGCTGCTTATAGCTGCGTACATATTCGCTGGTGCTATGTTATTCTCTATGTGGGAGAGCTGGGACATCTTGACGGGTTCCTATTTCTGTTTCATTACTCTCAGTACTATAGGCTTCGGTGACATTGTTCCTGGGATGGACAGCAATGCCTGGGCAGCGGAGGAGAAACTAGTTCTCTGCGCCTTGTACCTCGTACTAGGCTTATCACTCATCGCCATGTGCTTCAACTTAGTCCAGGAGGACGTAAAGGCCAAGTGCAGATGGCTGGGAATGAAAATAGGCATCGTTGAGAAAATAGAGACTCCTATATAGACAAGCTGGAGGAGAACGCATCGGAATTTCCAGTACGCTGTGTTGGGGTTTTCCCACGAAACACATCGGAATTCCATTTAAGCTTCTCTGGGTTTTCCCACTTGGTGGTTTATTGTGCGTTGTAGTGTGGCAGTTTTATGTGTTTCTGCGCATATTCAGGATGGAAACTGAATATGGCTGGAAGAAATGACATTTCATAAAAGCTGAATAAACAATTACCAGCTGTGTTATACCTAGACTAAAATGAAAGATGGCATTTCAAGATTGAAGTACATTACCTACCACATTACATTATGCTACTTCTGTGAGAAAGCTATTTCAATTTACCATGAATGGAATGTACAGCATTATACAGCAACTGTGATTTCCTTATTTTAAGTTGAAATTTTCAATCCTTTTTTTTTTTTTGGTTTACCATAATTTCTGTGTTTAAATTCAGCGCGCCTGAAATTATCCTTATTAGTTGGTATAATGTAATAATTAATTTAGCAAGCATGAAAGGGACTGTTATAATTTAATAAATAACATTAAGAAAGGTTACATGTTTTTCACTTTCTTATGTTTTCTTCCTGATTATTATATTTAATGTCTTATGTGTGTTCAACCTGTTTTTTTAAAAATTTCACTACGCTGTAGATGATATTAAATTGTGAGTTCTTGTTGTGTGTTAATTTATCAGATGAAGAAAGAGAAAGAGAAGATGATAATGATGACGATGACGATGATGATGATCTTTTTATTCACTGTCGTCGTCGTTCGCTCTAAACAAAAAAACACTGTAACACATCTATGCGCCTTTAGACCCAAAACACCAGACTTCGGCCTGGTGTATTTTTAAGATCAGGTTTCCTTTCCACTGTGATCCCTGTTCATTTGGCCAGAATACTAAATGCTTTTAGGAGCATCACTGGGGGAGAGAGAATAGGGTCTTGACTGGTTATGATCTGCTAGCCCTCACACAAGCAGCCAGCTTTGGGTCTCCTAGCGTTATATATTCATATATGTACTGCGTCTTCGTGATGATGATGATGACGTCACTCTACAAACCGTTACTAACATTTAGTAACTTGTTACAACTGGACAGACTGAGATTCTGAAACACCTGATCTTATGTTTGTATGTGAACAAGACAATAAATTACAAGTATGTGAACAAGACAATAACATACAAATATGTGAAATTGATTTATGTGACAGAAACACACACACACACATACACAGAAAGAGAGAGAGAGAGAATACGCTAGACTAGTTGTAAACCATGGTGGATCATGAAAAACATAATTAGGTGAATAATAAAGAAAGAGAGATCTCACGGTAGAGACGGAAAAAACAGACAGAAAGACAGAGACAGACAGAATATTCTTAGATGTAGCACTATTTCAAGGAAATGTCTGTCGTTTATAAATAACTGATTTATCTAATTGGCTCTGAAAATGAACATAAAAGATATCTAGTATGTCATAACAACAAATATATATTATTTTCATGTTTTATCGGATTTATACAATTCATGCTATTTTTTAACTGAATACATATGTTAGAAATTTCTTGTGTTTACTAAATGCATATATGTATGTTCATTCACTGTATATGTTTCACGTTTCACTGAATGCATATGTTTTAATTTATAAATATTTATAATTTATTGCATATTTTAAGGAATGCAATATTTAGAATTAGTTAATACTTATATACAGAATCTGTGCGTTTTGTGGAACGTACGCTTATGATTATTTAAAAATGTGTATTATGTGTTAAATCTTGAATTTATTGGATTCATATGTCCTATTTATTTAAAATAGTTCTACTTATGGTAATAGAATATCTCATTCTCATTTATCTCTGTGCTGTGTATTAACTTCGAGTATAATGATGTGTGATATTCTCGTGTTAAAGAATGTAATATGGTACTAATTTAGAAAATTATTGCATTGATAACACTGGCCAACACACATTTTGGTGCCTCAAATGTTAGACCTATTTCTGTGTATATCTGACCTGCTGATTCCAAAAACTGGCACACATATTCCCCTATCTGCTCTAGGTTTTGAGATACAGAACACAAGCCATATACCACTCTTCATTCTACTCACTCATAACAAATCAGGACATTTGAACACAGTGTTTAAATTAATATCATTCATACATGAAGGAAACATATTAAAAATTAAAATAAAAGTGTACTACATGAAAATGTACTTATGTCATAACAAAAGTACAAGTTTAAGGTACAGCTTTCCACTCATTCGACACACAAGAAGCTTCTTTTGTAAGACTTGTGTGCCTTCTTGTTGCCAAGAAAGCTTTTCACAACATGAACAAATAAAGACCAGACACATGATTCCATTTCATTCATTGATGCTATGAAATGTGGTAGATAGAGGTGTATGGTGTAGTTTTACAAAGTGGCAGAGGGAGTGAGTATAGTGAGAAAAAATGAATAGAAAGTATGAAAATGTATAAATGAAAAACATACAACATCCGATATTTCGGCGTGAGCCTTTTTCGAGGATTACGTGCACAACGAGACAAAAAACAAATAACTAAACGAAGAACTTATCTTAATATGGCCTCCTCCAGAAGTAGGCCATATTAAGATGTTCTTCTGAAGTAGGCCATATTAAGATAATGTCTTCGTTTAGTTATTTGTTTTTTGTCTCGTTGTGCACGTAATCCCCGAAAAAGGCTCACGCCGAAATATCGGATGTTGTATGTTTTTCATTTATACATTTTCATACTTTCTATTCATTTTTTCTCACTATACTCACTCCCTCTGCCACTTTGTAAAACTACACCATACACCTCTATCTAACTTTATTATTTAAACCACTTTTACTGCAGTTGCCATCCCTTTTATCTATGAAATGTGAGTCACTTATAAGTTGTCTGATCTGTGGACCATGGACAATTCCTGCCTTTAATTTTTCATGGTAAGTCCAAGCAACTTATGCACTGTGTGTTCAATGCACGAACCGTCTTTATTCAACGCCTTTACAAATTGCTTCATCAGACCTAGCTTTATGTCTAGTGGTGGAAGTATAATTCTATCTCGTGCTACCAAAGATTCCTTGTTTACATTTTTCCTCCAACCACCATATATTCCACCGCGAGGCCAATCTTCTCTAGCCCAACGTTCATGTTTGGCTCTACTAACCCAAAGCCATGAAAAGCAAGTATACTTTGTGTGGTCACTTTGTTGACCAGGAAGAAAACTAACCATTCTTAAGACTACACAAATCACCAATTGATGTTCTTGATAATTATCTTTTACAAGACTAAAGAGATGGCATTATAATTTTCTTCCATCCTGGTGCAATGATCGATTGGAATAAAACCATATTTGTTACCGTTTTTCTTTTCCAAAGAACACATTTCAAACTAGGTTGTTGAACTGTCGATGAAAAGACGCCACTTAGGTGGGTTATATTCTGAAAGATCAGTTTTCTTCATAAGGTTTCCGAAGTCATTGAATCTAAGTTGTTGTCTTCGGTAAAAAAATGGCAGCAAATCCTTTTCTTTCCTTCCATAAAATGTCATTTTCGTTGCAGACGGAAGTACATTCTTTTCATTTAGTCTGGAGGCAATCAA
Source organism: Achatina immaculata (assembly GCA_009760885.1). Taxonomy (NCBI): domain Eukaryota; kingdom Metazoa; phylum Mollusca; class Gastropoda; order Stylommatophora; family Achatinidae; genus Lissachatina; species Lissachatina immaculata. The sequence goes on from CM019698.1 coordinate 36,795,289, forward strand.
TTCAGAAGACTCCTTTGAAAGATTGAAGTCCCTGATCAGATCATTCATTTCATTCTGATCAAAACGATCACTATGTGAAGTTTTTCTGGAATTCACTGTCACTATCCCAGCTTTCTTTACCTTGTGTGATATCAGACATGCAAGACTCATCCTCTGAGAGCTGTGGTAGTTCAAGGAAAGGTGAAGCGGGTACAAGATCCGAGTACGGAACAGGTTTCCTGGCTGAAGGTAGATCAGGGTAAGACAACTTGTCATGATTATTTCGATTGATGCCCGTGATATTAACTATACAAAAATAACAGTCATCGAAGTGAATATTCAGTTCCCTCCACACACTTGGTACTCCAAATTTCAGACAGCGTCTCTTTCCATCTATCCACTGGCCCAAATGCTCCCTACAAGTTTTGCATACAATATGAGGAGCCTATGGCTTATATTGATCTACAGGCTTGACACCAAAATAACCTATATATGCTCTTTTTACAAACTCTAGGTTTCCTACTTTCTTTCAGTGTGTACTCCTCACAAATATAGCAAAATATGTCGGGATGATTCAAGCAGGTCCGTCGAGAAGTAGCCATAACCTCTACGGTGTTCTATTTGTAAAAATGAAATGATACAAGTGGGAATATACACTCATTTCCTATTCTATCATAACTATTATACAGCGCAACTGTATGAAACAGATCAGGTTGGGAAACGTTTGCAATACAAATGTATGTAGTCTATGGAAACCACGATTTGCCAAATTAATTTTATGCACATAATTGTGTAATAAAACACAACAAAAGCGATTTTGTCATTTGAGCTATACATTTTTATGCCAGTGTGCATTATAGGAAAGGAAGTAGAGAATAGTTGTGAAACAAAGGTTATTGTACACGAAAAGAAATGTGGGTAAATTAAATACATAAATTTCCCACTGAAATAAGATAGCTTGTTATGACATTTCAGTTCTCAAAAGAGATTTGCTAAAGAGTGAACTAAAATTCAACCGTATCTAAGAAACTAGAGTTGATGTTAACCATATCTAAGAAACTAGAGCTGATGCCAACCATATCTAAGAAACTAGAGCTGATGCCAACCATATCTAAGAAACTAGAGCTGATGCGGTCTATCCAATGCAATTTTCTGAATCAGATCCCCTTATAACTCCAGGAACAGGCCTTAAATGCAGGGCACCAAGAACAGAAAAAAAAATTGTTGGGGTGTGTAATTATTTAATTGTATAAGCACATGGACCGTGTAGTATCAGATGATGTTGCTTTTAGTGATGATGGTGGTGATGATGATGATATGATAGTGATGTTTGCAGTGCAGAAAATTATTCTTTCTCATTCTGAAATAGCAATTTTGGAATAACAATTATCATTTTATTTCAAAGTAATAACAACATACTTGTCGTGATGGACTGTCTTCCTGCATGCACGCCTTTCTCTGCTGTTTGCCTGCGTGTATCACGAGGGCCAGTTACCACAAATCAAGGGACACAACCATTTAAGAAAATTATATGAAAAGATTAAGCGAGTCACAATATCTCTTGCATATATTCTTTCATCCATTGTATCTCTTGATTTGCAGTTATTCTTTATTGGGCCTCATAGAAATAAGAGAAAATACTGGTGAGAAAAGTTGAACTTTCTGACAACAGGTCTGTCATCTTGTTACATTCGAGACTGGAATAGGTCAGGGTGTGTACATTACCCGTCTGGAATAGGTCAAGATGTGTAGATTACCCGTTTGGAATAGGTCAAGGTGTGTCACAGGACTGTCCACAATGAGGAGGGTGATGGTCAGATGCGACAAAAAATCTGCTCCCTCTGTCCGTAGCTGCTGTAGCTCCATCGCCTTCGCCAGTTTTGAATGGGATTTAGCCTGTAAATGCATGTTAAATGTTTTGTGTGCGAGCTGTGAGTAAAGAACTGTGCTCTTGCACGTCAGTTAAGTAAGCATGCTTTCTGCCTCAACTTCGCCTGGGCAGTGATAAGGCTCCTTGCTCACGGTGCACTTCTTGAATCTGTTCACCCCGCTTAAAGGAAGGCGGAGAGCAATAGATCCATATTTCTGGTAGGATGTCAGATTCGTAGAAGACAAAGAGAAGTATCAGACGATGGGTAAGATAAATATCAGAAGATGAATAGTAAAGATATCAGAAAATAAGTAAGATAAATATCAGAAGATGAATAGTAAAGATATCAGAACATAAGTAAGATAAATATCAGAAGATGATTAGTAAAGGTATTAGAAAATGGGTAAAATAAATGTCAGAAGATGAATAGTAAAGATATCAGAAAATAAGTAAGATTAATATCAGAAGATGATTAGTAAAGGTATTAGAAAATGGGTAAAATAAATGTCAGAAGATGAATAGTAAAGATATCAGAAAATAAGTAAGATAAATATCAGAAGATGAATAGTAAAGGTATCAGAAAATAGGTAAGATAATTATCAGAAGATGGATAAAAAAGAAACCTCATCATTGAACAGTGCTCGAGTCTGATCTGTTCTTCTACATTTTTCTTCCTGTGTTAATGTCTATTTTGTCTTATGACTTTGACTGACATATAAAGATGTGTTGTGTAAACTTACTTGATACCACCAACTGGCTGTAAATTGTCTGTGTATGAGAGCTGTGAACTTCATTATTATGCACGTGGTAATTATGTAAGTCATAAATTACTGTTAAGTCAGTATTTCAGAAAACGTTCGTGTCATATCAGTAATTAAGAACACGTTCATGTTATGTCAGCAGTATTTTTCGCTCACCCGCTGTCATCTCAGACATAGTCAAGCCACTAATACTCACATTAAACAATCATTAATTGTTGTGCATGAACTCACATTCGTGTTTCACTGGTTCGCCCCCCCCCCTCCCTTCCTTCTGGCAAACACTGCTAATGTTTATATAAGCTCTACCTAACACTATGTGCTAGGTACCTGTTTTACAGCGTAATCGTCTGGAGCTCTGTCGTAAATGGTTTTCAGTCTTAAGTCTTTTCATGAAAACCTAGTTGAGGTTTGGGCTCTGCTACTTCCACGCTTGTGCAATAAACCCTTTCTTCCATTTTATAAAAAATTAATATTACTTGATAAATTTATGTACTCCTCATTCATAATTTGGTTAATACATGCAATAATACAAATATTACAAAAGGTAAGATATAATTTTTAAACCTTTTTTGGTATGCACCATTTATATCAGTTTATAATGACGATTTATTTTTCATAAATTCAAGTTTTATATGCAGTGAGGTAGATAAATGTAAATGACTTTGATTGTTATGTTTATATGTACTGAGATAGATAAATGTAAACGACTTTGATTGTTATATTTATATGTACTAAGATAGATACATGTAAATGACTTTGATTGTTATGTTTATATGTACTGAGATAGATAAATGTAAACGACTTTGATTGTTATGTTTATATGTACTGAGATAGATACATGTAAATGACTTTGATTGTTATGTTTATATGTACTGAGATAGATAAATGTAAACGATTTTGATTGTTATGTTTATGTGTACTGAGATACGTACGCCTAAGTTGTATTGAATATGTGTCCGTACAACATGATAGTGTACATCAAGTTGCTCCTTAAAATGTGTGTGGTTCACCCTAACAAATATTACTAGTTCTACCCCATCAGCTTTTATTTAAAACATCAATGAACCTCAATTCATCATCGATCCCTAAAACATCAACGATTCGTACCATGTCAGCCGCCACCAAAACATCAAAGATTTCCCATTATTGACCCCAAGCATATCATCGATCCTCAAAACATCAAAAATAATCCCAAAAAAATCAACAATAAGCAATACTCCAATGATTACCAACAAATAAATTACCCCCAATACAAAAGCTGTTCCCAAAATCCAAAAATATCAATGATCCCTATTAACGATCCCCATCACGTCAGCAACCCCAAATAAATCAATAATCCCCAGCATATCAGCTATATCCATAACATCAGCGATCCCCAACACTTCAAGGACCTCCATAAAGACATCAGTAACCCCGGGTATATCAAGACACTAACATTAGGTTACGACAATATGAACTTCCTTACATGTAGCAGAATCGGACACACTCAGTTTCAGTACGTGCTGAAGTTAATCGCGCAGATATCTATAGTCCTCCTTTATGCCTCCTTTTCCCTTACAAATCTATTGACAAAATAAGAAAGTAGCTGTGCTGAAATGATCTTGTTCTGAAATTTTAAAATTGTAACTTTTATGAAAGTTAAACAAAGAAAAAAAAAAAGAATATAGGCATTGCGCCATTTTCAACTAAAAACCACAGAAGCATATTCATTATAAAAGGTGTCTTTTGATTTTCGTTACATATTGGAGCAGAATTGATACACAGCTCGCTAGCACAAATATTGATTATGATGATTATGATGATCTTGATGATTATAAAGATGTTAGGTGGGACACTGAGCTTGAAGAACTGAAGCTGGTGATGGTAGAGTGAAGATTGATTTTGTAGTGAAGATTCTGTCAGAATGCAGCTGAAAGCTAAGAGAAGAAAAATAAGACATTTCTTTATAATGTCCTGGGGCTTACACATACTCTCAGCTTACACAGACTCTCAGCTTACACAGACTCTCAGCTTACACACACTCTCAGCTATACACACACTCTCAGCTTACACAGACTCTCAGCTTACACACACTCTCATCTTACACAGACTCTCAGCTTACACACACTCTCAGCTTACACACACTCTCAGCTTACACAGACTCTCAGCTTACACACACTCTCAGTTTACACAGACTCTCAGCTTACACACACTCTCAGCTTACACAGACTCTCAGCTTGCACAGACTCTCAGCTTACACACACTCTCAGCTGGTGCCTGAGCGAGATAGGACCACCTGGTAATGTCACTGAGTAAACCAGTCATTCTTTCAGAAAAAAAACTGAATGTTTACCGAATCAGAATCCACCCAAAATTATACCTGAATATATCCAAAATTATATTTGAAACCACTAATACTTGTATCTGAATCCATCCAAAGTTGAATCAGATTCCATATCCACAGTTATGACCTTGAGTTCACAGATGTACTCATTAAGATCCATAAAGAAAGCTACTTGGTAAATAAATTGTCATTACGACAGGGACTTGGTAAGGAAATTGTCTTTAGGGCAGTTAGTTGGTAAGTAAATTATCATTAGGGCAGTTAGTTGGTAAGTAAATTATCATTAGGGCAGTTAGTTGGTAAGTAAATTATCATTAGGGCAGTTAGTTGGTAAGTAAATTATCATTAGGGCAGTTAGTTGATGTTAGGAGAAGCAATGTCAGGAGAAGCAATGTCAGGAGAAGCAGTGTCAGGAGAAACAATATTAGGAGAAGCAGTGTCAGGAGAAGCAATGCCAGGAGAAGCAATGACAGGAGAAACAATGTTAGGAGAAGCAGTGTCAGGAGAAGCAATACCAGGAGAAGCAATATCAAGAAAAGCAGTGTCAGGAGAAACAATGTTAGGAGAAGCAGTGTCAGGAGATGCAATGACAGGAGAAGCAATACCTAAACACTTGTGAAATGTTCGTGGTTAAAAGGATTTAAAGTTTAAAAAACTTTTGAGAACATTTTCGGTAAACAAAGCCAAAAAGAGAATAAGTGATTTAGATCAAGCGAAAAAAGAGAACACAGGCAGTAAGTAAAGAAAAATAGACAGTAACTACAGTAAGTAAAGAAACATAGACAGTACATGCAGTAAGAAAAGAAACATAGACAGTACATCCAGTAAGTAAAGAAAAATAGACAGTACATGCAGTAAGTAAAGAAACATAGAGAATACATGGTGTAAGTAAAGAAACATAGAGAGTACATGCAACAAGTAAAGAAAAATGGACAGTACATGCAGTAAGTAAAGAAACATAGAGAGTACACGCAATAAGTAAAGAAACATAGAGAGTACATGCTGTAAGTAAAGAAACATAGAGAGTACATGAAGTAAGTAAAGAAAAATAGAGAGTACATGCTGTAAGTAAAGAAACATAGAGAATACATGCTGTAAGTAAAGAAACATAGAGAATACATGCTGTAAGTAAAGAAACATAGAGAGTACATGTAGTAAGTAAAGAAACATAGAGAGTACATGCAGTAAGTAAAGAAACATAGAGAGTACATGCAGTAAGTAAAGAAACATAGAGAGTACATGGTGTAAGTAAAGAAAAACGGACAGTACATGCAGTAAATAAAACAAAACAGAGACTTTAACAGGTAATATTGTCCAAAAAAAAAGGAATTATTAATGCAAGATGTCAGGAAACGAAAATACACAAGATGCAAAATTTAGAAAATATCTTTGAGGATATTAGATGTTTGACTGAAAACTGGAAGAAGCTGAATTAGAAGAAGATAAAGATAGGGGGATATAAAGATAGGGGGATACAAGATTCACATTAAGTGAAAAAAAAATTATTCGAGGGTTTAATTGTTCGAAGAACAACTGAAAAATGAGTGTCTGTCTGTGTAGGTAAGCAGATACACCCTGGAAGTTTGCTGAGTATAAGAATATAAAAGAATAAATAAAGCAGTGTGATAAAACTGTAAGAAGAAAGTGTTAAAATTATTTCAAACAAAAATATGAACAAACTTTATTAGTTAACGAGCAAGCAGTTATGACGTTTCGGTTTTCACCTTAATCATAGGAAAACGTACGGGACAAAGAAATAGGAGGAAAAGATCAAATATAAATTCACATCTTTTATATCTGCGCTCAGGGATTGACAAACAGAAGCAACAACCAGCTCCCAGAACTCTGTACCACAGCATCTTCGCCACATCGGCTAGCGGTTAAAGAGAAGAAGAAGAAGAAGAAGAAGTATAATATAACCTTAGGTCTCGCTGTGGCACAATAATCTTAACTGCACCTTTTATCTTATGAACGAAAGCCAGGAAGATCAAATATTTTAATGATAAAAGTGGGAGATTCCACTAAGAAAGAAACAATGACAAGAGAAGCGAAGATCAAAACGTTTCAACATTTTGCAGGAAAGGTAAAAAAAAAAAATACCATGATTTGAACATGTTTATATGATCGTGCTTGCAGACCTAAATATTTCAACAGCTTCGGTTTAGATTCCTTGAATGTTTGAATGCACATATTAGGTTATGTTTTAACTATCACCTGGAAGATATTACACTTAAGGACATCACGTTTGTGTGTGTGTGTTTTTAACCAAACATTGGAGTAATCTTGCCAGTTTGTTTGAATGTAATATTGCAATATAAACTACATCCTCATTTTGTAAAAAATCCTGGCCAAATAAAAATAAGAGAACTATAATGTGTGTTATAATGTGTGTATATATCAATAACATCTATAGATATATTCGTTGTTATAACTTTGTATCTATCAATCACACCTATACGTATATTTGTTGTTATAATTAGTGTATCTATCACTAACATATATACGAGTTTCTCTACAATTTTTTTTTCTTGTTTTTCCTTCCAATGACACTTTTAAGTATCTCTCTCTCTCTCTCTCTCTAGTTATCTGTCAGGTGTCTTTCTAATTAAAGTTTCTCTAGTTACAGACTCTCTCTCTCTCTCTCTCTCTATTTCTTTACTCTCGCTCATTAATGTTTGCCTCATTGATCTCACTCTCTTCAACGGCTCTCTCATGTTTCTCATTAATGTATGCCTCATTGATCTCACTCTCTTCAACGGCTCTCTCATGTTTCTCATTACTGTTATGCCTCATTGATCTCACTCTCTTCAACGGCTCTCTCATGTTTCTCATTAATGCCTCTTCTCTAGAGTTTTTCTCTAACGTAGATAACTCTCATATTTTTCTCTAACCCCACTCTCTATTAATTCTCTCACTAATAGCTCTCTCTCTCTCTCTCTCTCTCTCTCTAATTGTTCTGTAATGTCATTATCTTTTTTCTTTGTGATGTCGTTATCTCTGTCTGTAATGTAGCCCTAATGTACATCTTACTTTTCTCTCTAATGCAGCGGTTCTCAGACCCTTTTGCTGCACGGCCCAAATTTAACAATCAAACATTTTTGCGGCCGAATAATAAAGCGCTTTATATTTGCAAGGCATAAATCTAATTTTATAAAGCATTATGTAATATTTTCTCTACATATTTAACTGCATATTGATTGCTACACACAGGTTCTTTTCATTTACCTTAAAGATGGCACTGTTTTAGGTTGGATAGCATGTCTTTTCTGGCTGGAATTTGTGACATACACACTCAACGATCATCTTCTATGTTCATTCTTGAACGATATTTGGTTTTAATCGCAGTCAGTGGAGATAATGAAACTTCGCATAAATAAGGTGCTGAAAAAAGGTAGAAGAACTGTCATCGCCAGGGCTGACAACAACGGATATTCCAGCGAAACAGTGCAACAAAAGGAAGAGATATCCACAGCGGGGTCGTTAAATTTGATTTGTAATGTGCGATCTCTAGACAGTTCCGCTAATTCTTCTTGTCCACGACCGGTTAATTCAGAGAATGCACACTGAAAAGGATTACGAATCCAGTCGTACGCTTTAATGTCTTCAGGCGTGAAGTATTTGTCAAAATATTCAGCAAGAGATGTCAGATGCCCTTTTATTACATCAGTGACCCCTTCCAGAATCTCGCCATTAACTTCATCGCACTCTATAAATTCACAGAACAAGTGAGACACGTCTTGTGATTTGTCGTGTACGCCAAAGTTGTAGTTTCTTCTTAAAGGCTGCAACGTTGTCGTATGTCTTGAGTATACTGGCATCTTTACTCTGCAGTGATATGTTCAAACTGTTCAAAAGGCTAAAAATGTCAGCAAGGTATACCAGCACGGCAAGCCACTCAATATCAGCGACCTTACCTGCCAGGTGGAGATTGTGTTCTGTCAAAAACTGCAACAATTCTAAACGAAGCTCAAACAATCTTGCAAGAACTTTTCCTCTGGACAGCCAACACACAGCAGAGTGCAATAGGAGATGCTTGTGTTCTGCATCTGACTCAATACACAGATGAGCAAATAATCGACTGTTCACTGTTCTAGTTTTTAATGAAGTTTACAATCCGAACACAGTCTTCGAGTACAGATCCTAGAGTTTCGTTCAACTTCTTTGAAGCGAATGCTTCACGATAGATCATACAATGGCAATCTCAGGTGACACGTGTTTTATGCGAGTTACAACACCACTGTTGTGGCCAGTCATTGTGGCAAGCACCGATGCAATTCGTTCACTGCAGTCAAAAATTTGTGAAAAAATCGTTTAAAACACGAAATATTTCACCGACCATCGTTCTCACTGGCAGTGACTTGGAAAAAAAAGAAATTCCTCTTACATACTATTTTGCCAACAATGGCAAACATAAACAAGCAGCCGTGACTCGCCGTCGATGTAAGTTGACTCATCTAACTGAAAAGCAAACTTAGCAGATTGTAATCATTCAGCTGGCTGCGGGACATTGTCCTCGGACATTTCAGATGTTCTTCTGCGGACAGAATGGTTCGAAATGGGAATTATTTTCCGTTTTTTTACCGTATTCTGAGGCGAACAATACGTCACAAATGTCACCAGCGGTTGGCTTGTGTGCGGGTTCTTTCATTTTGCGATTCTCTGGGCGATCAGATACGGTGCTTTAAGAACATTTTCGTTGAGAGTGGCTCTTTTTTTTAACACTGTCTTCTGTTTACTATACTCCTCAGCTTAACGTTCGAAAAATTATTTGGTTTTATTCTGTAAATCTGGATGTCTGTTAGTTAGGTGACGTCGCAGTTTCGTCGGCTTTTATTGTCTCATTAGAGAGAACTTGCAAACAAATAACACACTGTGGCAGATTTTGGTCATTTGTTGATGGAACGAAGCCGTACTTAATATGCTCCACATCAGATTTTCTAGCGTATTTAGTTTTCTTACACGTATCAACATTAACGCCGTCTCGATCACAGTGACCTTCGGTGCCACTATTATCAATTTGTTTGCGCGAAGTCGAATGCTTAATTTCACAACTTGATCCGTTTTAGCGCCTAAATTTCAAAAATGTAAACAATAAAAAAGGCTGCCAAAAACTCTCCACGATCACTACGTGGGTTACTGGAATCCGTTGATTAATCCAGTACGAATTACACACAGCACCAAGACCGAATAGCGGCTCTCAAGCCAACGAAAAATGATGTTTAAACTAAATCACAATTGCTGGGAATTATATTTCACTTCTGCTCTCTCGCAGAATCTACGCCGACTTTTCTCTAAAATGACATTGTAAAACTGCACGTTTCATCAACACGGTCAGAAAGACGCCGGTGTCGCATTTCAAAAGTGATGTCGTGTTTTTCTATGCGTCACATTTCTGTCTGATGCTGGAAGGAGCGCTATCTGGACCATCCTTTCTCCAATAGCCGCACTACGGACATACTAATAAAGCGAGCTACAACTCTGCGGCTTGTATCCTTGCAGTCTGCCTCTAGGGCCTATGCATTGCATGAAAAATGTGGATTAATGTTTTATTGTATGTACTTTTTCCTCTCAATTTTTACTGCTTTGAGACTTCAGCGGGGCCCACAATGCTCCCTGTCACGGGCCACCTTTGGGCCGCTGCCCATGGGTGAAGAACCACTACTCAAATAAATTTCTCTTGCTAATACCCGCATTTTGTTTCCTTCCTTTCTGGTTGTTTCTCTTTCTGTGATTTCTCTCTATTGTCTTTCTATATTGTCTTCTCCACTGCTCTGTTGTCTTTCTCTGTTGTCCCTCTCCATGATGTCTCTCTGTCTTTCTGTATTATCTATCTTTCCTCTCCATTGGTTCTCTTCATGGCTCTCTATTGTCACTCTCCATATCTCTCGATTATCTCTCTCTCCATGATGTTTCTCTATTGGTTCTCTCCATATCTCTCTAGTGTCTTAATGTCTGTTGTCTCACTCTATAATATCTCTCTAATGTCTCACTCTATGATATCTCTCTATTATCTCTCTCCATGATACACCTCTATTGTCTCTTTCTATATCTCATCTTTTTCTAATATCTAATCTATAGTTCCTTCTCTTGTCTCTTTCTCTAGTTCAGTGGTTCCAGATAAATGGACGCCGCCCTCTTCTGGGGCGATGAAACATTTCAATGGGGCGGAGACGCGAAAAGATGAAGCAAGAGTTATGAGTGCGCTACGGATTCCCATTAGGAGGCAGTCCGGAAGAAAGTTTAGAAACCACTGCATTAATATCTCTCACACACACACACTCTCTCTCTCTCTCTCTACTTTATTTCTTTATCATTTTCTCTTCCCCTAAATTCACTAAGCTACAAACACAAACTAACCTACAAACACAAACTAAGCTACAAATACAAACTAAGCTACAAACACAAACTAATTGTAGCATTTCAGCGTGGGAAATACATTTATATTTTTATTCCGTCATGAACATTTTAGAGTTCTAATCTCTAGTTATATTAGAGCTCTAATCTCTGGTTATTTTAGAGCTCTAATCTCTAGTTATTTCTATAAAATTTTATTTCTTTCACTTGTGAAATGGGAAACAAACTTTAAAGTTTTGGAATCAGTTGCCAGGATGCCAAAGTTTTCAAAGACACGACTCTGTCTCGTTCTGCTTACAATCAGAAAAGGCTATGGGTCGAATCCATCGATTGTATAGAGGACTTTGCACTAACGACATGGACACACATTTTGAAGGTTCGTCTATATCAGCTGTTCCCTTTTAACAAAAGTCCGTGGACCCCCTGCTGTTTCAAAATATAATCCACGGACCCCCTTTTCTTTCATAATCCAGGTCAAGGACCCCCTGCTGTTTTAAAAATCCAGGGCATGGACCCTCATGCTGTTGAAAAGTTTCATATCTCTGTGGTAGCTAAGTGCTCTAAATGCAAAACAGTTTTTCTCAGAATATGTGCGTGACCTTCAATGAGCAAACGTTACCAGTCAGTCAGTCATTGGCATGTCCCTTGTGGAACTTTGCCTCCCTAACAGCTCTTCTGTAGGTCTCTCGGTTGTGAGCAAGATGGCCTGCTGCTGATGCATCCATTTTCAGGTTATCACCGATGTCTTCCAGCCATCTTCGCCTAGATCTTCCTCTCATTCTTTTTCCCATTATGTATCCTTCCAAGACAGTCTTCTCTAGATTATCATGACATTTAATGTGTCCAAAATATTTAAGTTTTCTTTGTTTAATCCTCTTTACTAGCCAGCCTTCTTCAATATTAAGTTCTTGTAGTATGGATATATTTGTTCTTTTTGTCCATGATATTTGAAGAACCCTTCTGTAACATTTACATTCAAAGGCATTTATGTGTTTCTCAGCTGTTTTGTTAAGCGTCCAGGTCTCACAGACATATGTTGTGATAGGAAAGATGCATGCCCTTAAAAATCTTATTTTTGCAGTTCTGTCTGTTCTTCTTCACGGCTTCTTCAGTTGTTTTACTTTCTGAAGAGCGATAGATGTCCTCCGTTTAATTTCCCTCATTGTATCTCCATTATTAGTTAGTAGTGATCCAATATATTCAAAACTCTCCACTTCTTCCAATTTTGTCTCATAGATAAATATTTCAGCTGCCTTGTTTGTTTTGTAAGTTGTCATCAATTTAGTTTTCTTCGCATTAAGATAGAGGTTTTTCTCTTTGCTGTTCTTTTGGACTGACATAATTAGTTTTTCCATTCCTTTTTGTGTTGTGGACAGTAATACTGTGTCATCAGCATATCTAATCTCTTATATGTCATAACCTCCAAATGTTATGGCATCGTAATATTCTTTGTCCACATCTAATCTAACATTCCTCATTATATGTTCATTAAACAATTAAATAAGTAAGCTGACGTTATGCACCCCTGACGGACCCCTTGTTTTATGTCCAACCAAGCTGTTTTATCATTTATTCTTACTGCTGCCTATTGATCTAGATACAGCAGTGATGTTAATTGTATCGAATGTGTTTAAAATCCTGTTTTTTTCCCATTATTTGCCAAAGTTTCTGGTGTTGTACACAATCAAATGCCTTTGAGTAGTCTATAAAAGCTAACTGTAGATTCAAATTAAACTCTCTGCATTTCTCTATTATTAATCTTATATTGAATATATGATCTCTTGATCCTCTTCCTTGCCTGAAACTAGCTTGGACCATACTGACTTCTTCTTCTATTTTCTTACAAAGTCTACACATTATGATTTTTAACAGAATTTTACTGGCATGACTAATCAGGGCAACAGTTCTGTAGTTTGTGTATAATTTCAAGTTACCCTTTTTTGGCAGTTGTATGAATATAGTTCTTTTCCATTCTTTTGGCCAAATACCTGAATGTCATATCTTTTTACATAGTGCATAATAGATTGTTGCACATCCCTTTCCTCTTGCTTTAATAATTTCAGCTGTAATCTCATCACATCCTGGTGATTTACCATTTTTCAAATTCTTTATTGCCCATAAAACTTCTATTGTCGGTTCGGGTTGTTTCTCCTCTAATAATATTTCACACTGTTGATTTCTGCTTTCACAGTCGGTTGTTTCATACATTCCCCTGCAATATTCCTTCCATCTTTCTAGAATTTCCTCTGTCTCTGTCAAGGTATTCCCCATCTCATCACAAATTACATTTAGCTTAGATGTGACATTTCTCATCAATGTCTTCATTTCTTTAAACATTTCACTATCTCTTCCACACCTCTGATGTCCTTCTGTTCTTTCACAACAATCTTGTATGTATTATTTTTTTGTCTTTTCTTATGTTTATTTGTACTTCTTTTGTTAAAGATCTATATTCATCTTTGTTGTTGTTTGTCACTTTCCATTGTGTCTTCATTTCTCTACATTGTTTTATCAGTTCTAGTGTGCCTGCTGTAATCCATCTATTCTTTTGTGTTTTATTTACTAGAGTCATGTCTTTAGCTGTTATTATTAAGATATCTCTGGCCTTCGTAGCTAATTCACCTGGTGTCATCTCCTCCTATACATCCATCAGGATTTTGAAACGGTTCTTCACTTCTATACCGTATTGTTCTGATATTTTGTAAGATCAACAGCGGTGTGGTCTTGATCCTCTAACTGTCTTTTTATCTTTATCTTCATGTCTGCTATTAATAACTCATGGTCCGTGTCACAATCAGCACCTGGTAATGTCTTTGCTGATGTTATACTTCATCTCCACCTTCTTTACACTAAAATGTAATCTATTTGATTCTTGGTTTTCCCATCAGGTGATTTCCATGTGTAAAGTGTTCTTGGATGTTGTTTAAAAAGTGTATTAGCGATCATTAGCTCATTTTCCATGCAAAAAGTCATTAGATTATCACCTACCTCATTTCTATGTCCTATGCTAAATTTCTCCACAACATATCTTACGCCTTCTGCTCTTTCTGCACCAGTCTTTGCATCAAAATCCCCCATTATTAATACAATATCATTATTCCGTACCTGGTCTATTACCATACACTAAAAAAAAAACAATTATACACACTGGTTTATTTTTTTTTCAAAATTACAATAATGTAGTTAAGAAAAAAACCCAACAAGAATTAACATTGCCACATGTTCTGACAAATGACCAGAATATTATATATGTGACAGATGACCAATCTAAATATGGTGAGATATCATGTCTCTTTCCTCTATTCCGAACAATACCTTCCACATCTGGTTCAGCATTTCTTATTTTTAAATCTCAAATCTAGATCAACATCAAATTCCTGTGTCGGTTCTTCATGTAACAAGATGCTGGAAACGTTTGTTCACGAAGGTATGTGGAACAAAAGAGAACAGGATGCTTCAACGCTTTCTCTCTAATCTTCGTACAAAAAAAAAAAAAAACTTCACCCAGAACTGGTCCAGTCCACATTCTTTGAAGATTACTTTCAATGAACCATCACAAGATACGTCAACAACTTTATCTCGCTTCTCCACGGGCAGTCTGGTTACCTGCACAGCATCACTGCATGCACAAGTATTCCTTATCCGTGAGTTTTCAGAATTTGGTGCAGGGAGGTAATCTGTAAAGGTAGTCACTAAATCACGCGGATGTTTTGTGATGTTTTGTTGAACTTGTGATGGTAATTCATCTTCTCTGAGCTTCAGAAATGTCTGCAGTGTTACAATGTTACTGAATATGCCACCTTCAACTCTGTTTCCCCAGAGCTGTAGGTAATCACTGCGTCAGTCTTGTCTTCAACTGTAAATATTGTCGGGAGCTTGAAGTCCTGTTTTGAGACATGTGAACATATTTGCCATTCAACGAAATAAACCTGGCCTGTACCGTAGTTTATACAAGTTCACATGAAAATGTCGTCCGCCACAACTTGTTCTACCCATTCATAGAGTACAAGGATCTTTGTAGTGTGAGCGCTTTCATTAAGCTACAATGTAAAGAAAGAGCAAGCCTTAGAGACTGTTTTATATCATGTGACATGTCACATATTCTTCGGTTCATATTGTTGTTCGAAAGAGATAATGTGTCGATGTACCTAGAAAATAAAAAAAAATGACATGGAGCTTTTGGTATGACCTCCACAACCCCCCACCCCCAGGAAGGTTCCAGGGACCATCAGAGTTCATCCAGTACCTTGGCTGTGTGGAGCTTGACAAGCAGACAGTCGGACAACATACACCTGGAAATCGTTCTGAGAGACTTGAGACTAAACAAGGAAACAAAACTTCAACACAGCGCCAGAACTTGATAGTAAGACGACAGAATCACTGCAAGACAGACGTTACTGTTCTCATACCACTGACAGTTCCTATCAAAGCAACAGCTGGTAATAGAAGCTCTTCTAAATTTAAATTAAAAAAAAAAAACTTACTTGAGATCAAGAACGCAGCAAGAAATGTTGGGCGCACTGACGGGTATCATCATCAGAATCTGAAGAAGCCAGAAACAGAATTTTAGAAGAATCTCCTCAGGAAGGGGCCAGAAAGTCAGAAAGAGAAAATGCTAACAAGCTTGTCACATAACTCTTTTACACTGTGATTACTATTTTATCTGTTTAATATGTGATATCATTGACTTATGTTTATGCAAATAAAAACAAAAGAAAATGTATGCCCAGCATTGGTGGTCGGGTTAGCTGAGTGGTTAGGCGCTCGGTTTAATAATCCAGTGGTACCCGGTTCTAGTCCTATCATGGTATTTCGCCTGGTACACACCAAAAAAGGCCCTCGTGTCTACCCAGCTTATAAATATGGGTATCAGAGAAATCTGGGAAGGTAAATGTGTCCAGGCGTGGTACTGACAACAACAACAACAATAACAACAACAACAACAACAGACCTTCATGTGTCGAAGATCAAGGAAATACGGGCCTAACACCGAATCCGCAACCTGCCTTCATAGCATGGAAACGTAAAATTTACCTTTAACTGTCCCCAGTAGAATTTGCATGGCGTATAAGTGCACAGTGTTTTCAACTTTCAAACCTACTACAACATTTGGAGTAGATATGTCAGGACTTGTCAGCACTTATCAGGACTTGTTAGCACTTATTAGCACTTATCAGCACTTTTCAGCACTTGCCACCAAATGTCAGCACCTGCCACACTTTGTCAGCACTTATCATCATTTGTCAGCATTTGTTAGTACTTTTCACCATCTGTTTGCACTTGTAAGCACTTGTCGAGACTTGCCACTAGTTGTCAGTACTTGTCAGCTCTTTCCACTACTTATCAGCACTTGTCAACACTTGTCACCACTTGTCAACACTTCACACCAATTGTCAGCACATGCCATAATGTGTGATCACTTGTCAGCATTTGTCAGCACTTCCCACTACTTGTCAACATTTGTCACCACTTGTCAACACTTGACACCTATTGTAAGCACATGCCATAATTTGACAGCGCTTGTCTGGACCTGTGAGCATTTGATGGCACTCGTCAGTACATGTCAGTACTTGTCACCACTTGTCAGCATTTGTCGCACTTGTCAGGACTTGTCAGCACTTATCAGGACTTGTTAGCACTTATTAGCACTTATCAGCACTTTTCAGCACTTGCCACCAAATGTCAGCACCTGCCACACTTTGTCAGCACTTATCATCATTTGTCAGCATTTGTTAGTACTTTTCACCATCTGTTTGCACTTGTAAGCACTTGTCGAGACTTGCCACTAGTTGTCAGTACTTGTCAGCTCTTTCCACTACTTATCAGCACTTGTCAACACTTGTCACCACTTGTCAACACTTCACACCAATTGTCAGCACATGCCATAATGTGTGATCACTTGTCAGCATTTGTCAGCACTTCCCACTACTTGTCAACATTTGTCACCACTTGTCAACACTTGACACCTATTGTAAGCACATGCCATAATTTGACAGCGCTTGTCTGGACCTGTGAGCATTTGATGGCACTCGTCAGTACATGTCAGTACTTGTCACCACTTGTCAGCATTTGTCGCACTTGTCAGTACATGTCAGCACTTGTCTGCACTTGTGAGCAGTTGTCGGCACTTGACAATATTTGTCAGCATTTGTCAACACTTGTCACGCTTGCCAACACTTTTCAACACTTGTCATCACATGTCACCACTTGTTAAGACTTGTCACCACTTGTCAACACTTGCAAACACTTGTCAACACTTGTCAACACTTGCCAACACTTGTCAACACTTGTCAACACTTGCAACCACCTTGTCAAAACTTGTAAACACTTGCCATCACTTGTCACCACTTGTCAAAACGTGTCAACACTTGTCAACACTAGTCAACACTTGCAACCACTTGTCAACACTGTCAACAATTGCCAGAACTTGCCAACATCTGTCACGACTTGTCAACACTTATCAACACTTGCAACCACTTGTCAACACTCGTCAACACTTGCCACCACTTGTCAACACTTGCCAACACTTATCACCACTTGTCAACACTTGCCACCACTTGTCAACACTTGTCAACACTTATCACCACTTGTCAACACTTGTCAACACTTGCCAACACTTGTCAACACTTGTCAGCACTTGCAACTACTTGTCAACACTTGCCACAACTTGTCAACAGTGGTCAACACTTACAACCACTTGTCAACACTTGTCAACACTTGCAACCACTTGTCAACACTTGTCAACACTTGTTAACACTTGCAGCCAGTTGGCAACACTTGTCAACACTTCCAACCACTTGTCAACACTTCTCAACACTTGTCACCACTTGTCAACACTTGGCACCACTTGTCAACACTTGCAACCAATTGTCAACACTTGTCAACACTTGTCAAAACTTGCTACCACTTGTCAACACTTGTCAACACTTGCAGCCACTTCTTAACACTTGTTACCACTTGCCACCAATTGTCACCACTATTCACCACTTGTCAACACTTGTCAACACTTGTCAACACTTGTCAACACTTGCCACCACTATTCACCACTTGTCAACACTTGTCAACACTTGTCAATACTGTTCACCACTTGTCAACACTTGTCAATACTTGTCAACACTTGCCACCATTAGTCAACACTTGTCAACACTTGCCACCACTAGTCAACACTTGTCAACACTTGCCAACAATTGTCAACACTTACCACTACTAGTCAACAATAGTCAACAGTTGCCAACACTTGTCAACAATTGTCAACACTTGCCCCAACTAGTCAACACTTGTCAACACTTGTCAACAATTGTCAACACTTGCCCCCACTAGTCAACACTTGTCACCACTTGTCAACACTTGCCACCACTTGTCAACACTTGTCAACACTTATCACCACTTGTCAACACTTGTCAACACTTGCCAACACTTGTCAACACTTGTCAGCACTTGCAACTACTTGTCAACACTTGCCACAACTTGTCAACAGTGGTCAACACTTACAACCACTTGTCAACACTTGTCAACACTTGCAACCACTTGTCAACACTTGTCAACACTTGTTAACACTTGCAGCCAGTTGGCAACACTTGTCAACACTTCCAACCACTTGTCAACACTTCTCAACACTTGTCACCACTTGTCAACACTTGGCACCACTTGTCAACACTTGCAACCAATTGTCAACACTTGTCAACACTTGTCAAAACTTGCTACCACTTGTCAACACTTGTCAACACTTGCAGCCACTTCTTAACACTTGTTACCACTTGCCACCAATTGTCACCACTATTCACCACTTGTCAACACTTGTCAACACTTGTCAACACTTGTCAACACTTGCCACCACTATTCACCACTTGTCAACACTTGTCAACACTTGTCAATACTGTTCACCACTTGTCAACACTTGTCAATACTTGTCAACACTTGCCACCATTAGTCAACACTTGTCAACACTTGCCACCACTAGTCAACACTTGTCAACACTTGCCAACAATTGTCAACACTTACCACTACTAGTCAACAATAGTCAACAGTTGCCAACACTTGTCAACAATTGTCAACACTTGCCCCAACTAGTCAACACTTGTCAACACTTGTCAACAATTGTCAACACTTGCCCCCACTAGTCAACACTTGTCACCACTTGTCAACACTTGCCACCACTAGTCAACACTTGTCAACTCTTGCCCCCACTAGTCAACACTTGTCAACACCTGCCCCCACTAGTCAACACTTGTCAACACTTGCCACAACTTGTCAACACTTGTCAACACTTGTCTACACTTGTCTACACTTGCAGCCACTAGTCAACACTTGTCTACACTTGTCAACACTTGTCAACACTTGTCAACACTTGTCTAGACTTGTCTACACTTGCAGCCACTAGTCACCACTTGTCTACACTTGTCAACACCTGCCACAACTTGTCAACACTTGTCAACACATGTCAACACTTGTCAACACTTGTCAACATTTGTTAACACTTATCAACGCTTGTCACCACTTGTCAAAACTTGTCAACACTTGCCACCACTTGTCAAAACTTGTCAACACTTGCAACAACTTGTCAACACTTATCAACACTTGCCACCACTGTGCACCACTTGTCAACACTTGTCAAAACTTGTCAACACCTGCCACCACTTGTCAACACTTGACAACACTTGCAACCACTTGTCAACACTTGTCAACACTTGTCTACACTTGTCTACACTTGTCAACACTTGTCACCACTTGTCAACACTTGTCACCACTTGTCAACACTTGTCAGCACTTGTCAACACTTACCACCACTAGTCAACACTTGTCAACAATTGTCACAACTAGTCAACACTATTCAACGCTTGTCAACTCTTGTCAACACTTGCCCCCACTAGTCTACACTTGTCAACACTTGTCATCACTTGCAACCACTTGTCAAACACTTGTCAACACTTGCAGCCACTTTTCACCACTTTTCACCACTTGTCAACACTTGTCAACACTTGCAACCACTTGCCAACACACTTTCAGCCACTTGTCAGCACTAGTCAACACGTAGCAACACTTGTCAACATTTGTCTACACTTGTCTACACTTGCAGCCACTAGTCAAGACTTGTCAACACTTGTCAACACTTGTCACCACTTGTCAACACTTGACAACACTTGCAACCAATTGCCACCATTTATCAACACTTATCAACATTTGCAACCACTTGTCAACATTTACCACCACTTGTCAACACTTATCAACACGTGCCACCTCTTGTCAACACTTGTCAACACTTTCCACCACTTGTAAAATCTTGTCAACACTTGTCAACACTTGCCACCACTTGTCAACACTTGTCAACACTTGTCACCACTTGTCAACACTTGTCACCAATTGTCAACACTTGTCAACATTTGCCACCACTTGTCAACACTTGTCAACACTTGTCACCACTTTCAACACTTGTTAACACTTGTCACCACTTGTCAACACTTGTCTACACTTGTTAACACTTGTCAACACTTGTCAACACTTGTCAACACTTGTTAACACTTGTCACCACTTGTCAACACTTGTTAACACTTGTCACCACTTGTCAACACTTGTTAACACTTGTCACCACTTGTCACCACATGTCAACATTTGCCTCCACTTGTCAACACTTGTTACCACTTGTCAACACTTGTCACCACTTGTCAACACTTGTCAACACTTTTCACCACTTGTTAACACTTGTCAACACTTGTCACCACTTGTCAACATTTGTTACCACTTGTCACCACTTGTCAACACTTGTTAACACTTGTCACCACTTGTCAACACGTGTTAACACTTGTCACCACTTGTCACCACTTGTCAACACTTGTCACCACTTGTCAACACTTGTCAACACTTGTCAACACTTTTCAACAATTGTCAACACTTGTCAACACTTGTCAACACTTGTCACCACTTGTCAACACTTGTCACCACTTGTCAACACTTGTCAACACTTGTCAACACGGCTGAACATTGCCTTTGTTTTCCTAGCTAAATGCCAGGTACCTTTTTCTTGAGACCGGGTTGCCCTGACCCCGGTCGGTCTGATAAAATTCTGCCCGAGTGGAGAATCAAACCTGATCGGCAGGCGATCGTCCTACCCAGTACGCCACCAAAGCGCGCCACCGCAACACACCCGTAAAATAAGCTGTGATGTTTTGAATGTAATATACATCTGATCAGTCTGTCTGTCTGTACGTCTTTCACCGCCGCAGACTTGGCAATAGTTAGAAGCTGGTCTCAACGGATCGCTTGACCACGTGCTATCCACATCTTGTCTAGCAGCTTTGAATGTTGGAAAAGTTATGGTGTTTTGCTTTGTTGGGTTATTATCCGGGGATACTAGTACACACATAATGACCATTAATAATGCTATCGATGTAATGATATTTGTTTTTAAAGATTATTGCAAGAAAAATACAAGAACGAAAATAGGACTGGACTCTGAAATTGTGCCTCGAAGTGGATCCTGTGCTATTCAAGATCGTCTCTGTTGACAGTTAAGACATATAAAAACCATTTTAGTTTTCTTAGAACTGGGTTTTTGTCCTTCCTTTGATGTTACATTTAAAAACCATTACTTTATTTAGTTCCTGTGTTTTGATGTGTTTAATACATGGATCGGTTAGTCGAAGGGATATAACCGATGAATCACTCATCGGCCGAACGAATCGCTTGTGATGTAAGGGAGATAATCGATAAAAATATCACAGATGTCTGTATAAAGTTACCCTTGTCAAAATGAAGACGAGAAATGCTGCTATTTAAAAACTGTTCAGGATCTACATTCGCGTATTACATACGAGTGGTGATTGACACGTTCTCGACATAAGGTACAACGGATTATTTGTGGACAACTTATATGGGTTATTTCTCAACATAGAGCCATCGATCCTGGAGCACACGGATCCCTTCTTTGTAAAAGTCAGCTTCTTGTGCCAGTAGAAAGTGGTCTACAGCATGAATGACGTCATCATCTGAAGCAAATTTGCGACCTTTGAGCTATTTTTTGAGTGTAGTAAACAAGTAATATTCGAAGGGGCCAAATCTGGGGAATAAGGAGGACGTTCAGGAAGCTGGAAGCCGCATTCATGAATGGCAGCCATGATGAACCCAAGACTCATCCATAGTCACAAATTGCTGAAGAATCTTTTCAAGGTCTGCAGAAAAAATGATCAACATGTTGAGAAGCTGTCGTGTGTGATCGGCTCCAAGAATCTTTTAGGGTCTTAGCCTTTTACCTGTCCTTTTCCTCTGCATTTTCTTATCTGAATACTATTATTTTATAAATAATACACATGTATCCATATTACAAGAACTTAATATTGAAGAAGGCTGGCTAGTAAAGAGAATTAAAGAGAGAAAACTTAAATATTTTGGATACATTAAACGTCATGATGATCTAGAGAAGACCGTCTTGGAAGGGTACATAATGGGGAAAAGAAAGAGAGGAAGACCAAGGCGAAGACAGCAGCAAGGCATCGTTGATGATCTGCAAATGGATGCAACAGCAGCAAGCCATCTTGCTCACAACCGAGAGGCTTACAGGAGAGTTGTTAGGGAGGCAAAGTTTCGCAAAGGACATGCAAATGACTGACTGACTGACTTGAACAAGCTGACAAATAATCTAATAAACAGACATTCAGGCATCATCTATACAAGTTTAAATTTTTTATCAATGAGGAAATTCCGAATTAGTTGAGAAAAATTGTAACCAGAAAAAGTCTCTGGTCATGCAACATTCAACTCTCAGGTAGAGATGACTTCTGAAAAGCGAAGGCTGTAACAGAATGTTATTCTGTACAGATTGTTTTGTGAGAAACCCTGCTGTTGTGGTCTAATAGAGCACAACTCATCTGTTTACGCTAAGCACGGAGAAAGTATCTCGTGTTCCGAGGGAGAACTGATTCACGTGGATTCTGATAGGCGGGATGTATGAACAAGTTTGAGGGAACAGTTTGGATCAGAATGTTGTAGTGACAGGTTTTGGTGTTTTAATTCTAGTAGGAATGTAGAGATTCTTTAGTTCAGAATGTAAGTTAGTTGGACTGTCCTTTTTAGGACAACAAGTTGTTGTACTTGATGGATTGTTCTTTTCGGAAGACTGTTATAGTAGTCATGTAGATTGTGTGTTGGAATTGTCCCATTTTTTTTTGGACAAGGTAGTAATGTCAGATTGAAGGTCATGTGTAATTTTGATGGTGGTATGTTTTTGTCAAGGTTGAGTGTCTGACTTGGTTCTATGGCGATGTTATTCGCCCGGATATATTTTTTATGATCATTTGTAATTATTCTCATCAAGTTTACACTCCACATCGTCGCAACACACATCGAACAAATGGGATTTCATCATTAAACATTTACAGATTTGTGTCTGCTGAATTCTGTGGTTATTGAATTCATGTTAAGTGTCAACTGTGATGCTGAGTTAGTTGATTACATGTAACTGGTCATGTCGTGTATTAATGTGTAGTTGAGGTTATTGTTATCTGGGTTGTCTTGTTACACAGAGTATACCAATGTAACGTCTGTTGTGTCTCTGGGCCTAATGCTCATGTTAAAACGTAATAGGCACAGTACAGAACAGAGTGTGTGCAAACACATGTTTAGTGTCCAGTAACACAAGCAAGTACAGTACACAGTACACGAAGAAAGAAATCTATTTCAGTAGCGCCGTGCCATAATACTGTTTTAAGGCAACAAGAATGTAGTGTGTAGTAGTTTAATTGTCTGAATTACATGTCTAAGGTTAGATTTTACATTCTGAAAAGTCGATTCACTATGACAAGAGCAATGGTTAGATAACTGTAGCAGGTAAGAAAGCAGATAAAGATTTTCACGATTACCTCCCTTAGAGCACTAGTTTAAGTGCCGTGACGTCAGTGTTGTTTTCTTTCTGTTATGTCCCTTTGACCACAAGCTTAATATTGTAAACAAGTGAGGCTGTGCTGTTGATATTTCCGTGGTTTAGACATGGAAACAGTGATTCATGTGAGAGTTTTCTGATTGATTTTACTTCTATTCACATGAGAAATTTTCTTCTTCTTATATTGGTAATCAGATTTTACTGCATGAAATTTCATGATGGAAAAGAAATTATGTACTTTAAACGATAAATTATTTTTACATTTCAGTTGTTCTCTTAGAAATGTGAATCTGATCAACTTTTATAGGCTTTTAGAAATGTGAATCTGATATACTTTTATAACTTCTTAGAAATGTGAATCGTATGTGCTTTTATAGACTCTTAGAAATGTGAATCTGGTATGATTTTATAGCCTCTTAGAAATGCGAATCTAATATGCTTTTATAGACTCTTAGAAATATGAATGGGATGTGGTTTTACAGGCAAGCAATAATGTTATCGAGACATGGACTTGGAAGACCATCACAAGAAAATCACGCACAAGTGCTCGGCAATTTTGTTCCTATAAACTGTAAAAAAAAACAGAAGGGCCTAGCTCTGCTGCTGGTCCTAATGAACATCCTCATTACACTCGAGGCATGCCTGTGTGTGTTCTTGTCTTTTGACTTCAATGTTTTTAGAGAGATGACGCCAATGTTGTGTTAGCTGTGTGTTACACATGATCTAGCATTTAGCTGGGACCTGCATCCATTTTCCTTGGCTACTTGGAGCTCAGCGAGTCGTTCATGGTAGGTTCTTGGAAGGAATTTACTTTGTGATTGTTCCTGGAGTTGTTGTTGTTTGATGGATGTGTGTAAGTCCGATTTGTCCATTTTGATGAGACTTTCCGGTCTTGCTCTTGCTGTAGGTTGGTCAGTCTTGTCGTTTTTCGTTAACTAGGCATGACCTAGGCAATACAATCATATGATGTTTTTGTTAAGTTGGCATGACCTAGACACTACAACCATATGATGGTTTTATTAACTTGGCATGACCTAGACACTACAACCAAATGATGGTTTTATTAACTTGGCATGACCTAGACACTACAACCATATGATGGTTTTATTAACTTGGCATGACCTAGGCACTACAACCATATGATGTTTTGTTAACTTGGCATGACCTAGACACTACAACCATATGATGGTTTTATTAACTTGGCATGACCTAGACACTACAACCATATGATGGTTTTATTAACTTGGCATGACCTAGGCACTACAACCATATGATGTTTTGTTAACTTGGCATGACCTAGACACTACAACCATATGATGGTTTTATTAACTTGGCATGACCTAGGCACTACAACCATATGATGTTTTTGTTAACTTGGCATGACCTAGGCACTACAACCATATGATGTTTTGTTAACTTGGCATGACCTAGGCACTACAATCATATGATGTTTTTATTAACTTGGCATGACCTAGGCACTACAACCATATGATGTTTTTGTTAACTTGGCATGACCTAGACACTACAACCATATGATGTTTTTGTTAACTTGGCATGACCTAGGCACTACAATCATATGATGTTTTTGTTAAGTTGGCATGACCTAGGCACTACAACCATGTGATGTTGTTGTTAACTTGGCATGACCTAGGCACTACAATCATATGATGTTTTTGTTAAGTTGGCATGACCTAGGCACTACAACCATGTGATGTTGTTGTTAACTTGGCATGACCTAGGCACTACAATCATATGATGTTTTTGTTAACTTGGCATGACCTAGGCACTACAACCATATGATGTTGTTGTTAACTTGGCATGACCTAGGCACTACAATCATATGATGTTTTTGTTAACTTGGCATGACCTAGACACTACAACCATGTGATGTTGTTGTGTGCAATTTATCAATAACTGACCAAACATTATAAGAAAAATGTAATGATTTAATATTATTAAACAGGTGTGCTAAATTTCTCACTTGATCAATGAAATATTTCTGTATCTGTATGTCAATGTTATATGTTTAAACGTTCAGTCTCCAGTTGATCATAATATCAATGTTATATGTTTCAATACATTCAGTCTCCTGTCAATCATTACGTCAGTTTCATATGTTTCAATACGTTTAGTCTCCAGTTGACCAATATGTCAATGTTATGTGTTTCAATACCTTCAGTCTCCAGCTGATCATTATGTCAATGTTATATGTTTCCAAACGTTCAGTCTCCAGTTGATCATTATGTCAATGGGAAATGTATAACATGTTTGTTTAATTACTTCCAGATTTATACAATATATTCAGCTGCACAAGGTAGCATTAAATCTACATACTTCTCTATTCCGGTATATATATATATATATATATATATATATATATATATATATATATATATATATAGAGATTGATTGATTGATTGATTGATTGATCTTTATTTCAAAAGGGTTAAGAATTGGGCACGCAGGCCCGTCTGACATTCTGAGAGAGAGAGAGAGAGAGAGAGAGAGAGAGAGAGAGAGAAAGAGAGACCAAGCACACATAGAATTCATTAATGTAGGTCAAGAGAATATGTTTTAATAATTATCTGTACGTGTGTGGTCTGTTATAGCCACAGTGGTCAAGACTGGTATGCCTTCCACAGTCTGGTGAGCAAACATACACACGTAGATTGTTTTCTTTGTCGAGTTCCCTTTTCAACTGATGACTGTTTCCTGACTGAGGTCGTCTAGCCAGGGCTTGAAGACCTTTGATCTATCTATATGTCTTGTAAGCAAAATCACTGTTGCAGATGACATTCCGACCCAACTATCTAATCAGGCATATTATTTCATGCATTTCGTCTGCATTGTTTATGCAGATAACAAATCATGCAACATGCATATGTACCAAGATCAATAAAGGGTCTTAGTCATCAAAGATTATCATCAGAGCTTTGATTTATAAAACCAGATCTAAAATATACCAGCTCGTGGTCTCTAAACAAGCACGACGTGATCTTTATGTAGTAGGAATAAAACATTTACAACATAGACAACATATACAACATATACAACACAGACAACATAGACAACATATACAACATAGACAACATATGCAGCCACATAGAGAAACTAGACTAAAGTTGCACCTCCAACCAGAACTAATTATATTTCTATATTTTTCCACACAATCAAGAACTATTCCCGAGGTTTGGTTTGTTTCCACGATCTTCCTGAATAATACTATAGAATCATAATGGAAAGTGAAGAAGAAAAGAAACATCGAAACTTGAATCAATAATAATCCAGGTAGCAGATGGCTAGATTTATATGTGCATGAAGATATGCATTTAGATAGGACGCATAGTTTTATGAGTTGCAAGTTAGAAGTCTTAGTTAATCAGGAAAGTCTCTATCGTAGAGAGCCAAACACAAGTCCCCAGATCAGCAGCAGTTAGAGCAGAAGTATGAAAACTCCTGTTTCTCTGTTTGTAATTGTCAGCCGGTGTGGCAGAGAAACATTAAATGTCTTTTCTTCATTCTCTCAGGCATCGTTTCTTTTTGTTTCATTCATTCCCTCTGCAAAAACATCATCATCATCATCATCATCTTGTGCCGTGCCGACTGGCGTTGGTCATTATGCTTCTCCAGAGTACACGATCCTTCATCAGGCCATCAGCTCAGTTGGTGATCTCCTCACACACCATCCCGTTAGACTGTCAAGTATCATTTCTCTTGGTCTTCCTCTTGATCTTCTGCCTTCTATTTTTCCTGTTGTTATAATATTTTCAATGCCCCCTCTTCTCATTGCATGTCCTATGAAAGTACATTGTCTCTCTCTCTCTATCTTTTTGACAAGGTTTTTTGTCTCTCCAGCTCTTCTCATACATTCTTCATTAGTTATTTTTGCTGTCCAGGGGATTCGCAACATTCTTTTAATAAACCACATTTCTGCTGCTTCCAATGATTTTTGTGCAGACTTGCATATTGTCCATGATTCACTTCCATATAACAAGATAGGTTCAATATAGCATTTTAGGACTCGTTTTCT
The DNA here is from genome assembly GCA_009760885.1 of Achatina immaculata. Lineage (NCBI taxonomy): Eukaryota > Metazoa > Mollusca > Gastropoda > Stylommatophora > Achatinidae > Lissachatina > Lissachatina immaculata. The sequence continues at coordinate 36,823,477 of CM019698.1, forward strand.
AACATTCATTGATAAGGATGTGTTGGTTAATATGTTTCTCATTCTCTGAAATGCAGTCTTTGCTTGGCCTATTCTGTTCCTAATTTCTGTTCTGCATTTCCCATCTGAAGTTATTACTGCTCCAAGGTATTTGAATTTCTGCACCTGCTTTAGAATAGTTCCGTTTAGTTTAATACTGCATGCTGGTGGATTCTGTTTCTTAGATATAATCATAGTCTCTGTCTTTTTGATGTTCAAAGTAAGGCCTTTCTGTTCACTTTCTTTGGCGACTTTATCCAAGAGATTTTGCAGGTCTTGTTGGTTCTCAGCTATCAGTACTGTGTCGTCAGCATACCGAAGGTTGTTAATATTGTATCCTCCAATTTTTATGCCTGATTCTGTGATGATTATTCTTAGAATATTCTCGCTGTACAGAGAAAAAAGATCTGGAGATAGTACACATCCTTGTCGCACCCCTTGTTTTATAGGTTGATATTTTCCATTTTTATTTCAACTCGAACTGCTGCTTCTTGCTGCCAGTATAGATGTTTTACAACCCTCAGGTCTTTGCCGTCTATATTGATGTCTTCAAGCATTTTAATAATTTCATTATGTTTCACCTTGTCAAATGCCTTGGTGTAATCAATGAAGCACAAGTAGAGATCTTTCTGTACTTCTAAAGCTCTTTCTGTTAGTGTTTGTAAAGCATAAATGGCATTGTGTGTTCCCTTTCCTTCAACAAATCCAAACTGTTCATCTGCTATTTCCATTTTAATCTTTTTCCTTGTTCTTCTCATAATTATTCTCAGAAGTAGCTTCATTATGTGACATGAGAGGCTGATAGTCCGGTGGTCGTCACATTCCTTTGCACCTGGTTTCTTTGGTAGTGCTATAAACGTGGATTTAATCAGGTAACTGGGAATATAACCACTGTTGTAAAAGTCATTCAGTAACTTGGTTATTATTTTTATTCCTGTCTCCTCTAGTGCCTCTATTTCTTCTAGTGTTATATTATCAGGCCCAGTCGCTTTTCCTTTCTTCATGTGTTTGATGGCATCTATGATTTCATCTTCAAGTATTGTTGGCCCCTCACAGTTTTCAGTATCTTGTGTTAATAATATAGCACAGTTTTTTACGGTTATGTATATTTTATGTATATTTTTTTATTATTTTACGAGTGAGAGAAAGAACGGTGATAAGAGTATTACATGCCACTTGAACCACGGACTCCTGCATGACCTACAAACATCTAGACATGAGAGCACAGTGCACTAATACACTTCGCTATCTTGCACTCCTTTTTTCCTATATTAATAAAAAAACATAAGTTCAGAATAACACGTCAACATTCAGATGATCTTAATACTACGGCGGTAGCTTTACTTCTGTATATCATCAATTCTTCAAGATGTATTATGCAAATGCAAAATTTTTATGAGGAGATAATGTTTAATTTTGTCTTACAGGATGAGATAATCTATGTTTTAAAGGAAGAGTTTACATTCATACTAGGAATGATATAGAATTATAGACAGTAGTCTCCTGTGTTAACATCAAGAGTTCTGGTTAAATCGGGGACAGGTCTGTCTAAAAGTAAAGTCTTTTGCCCCTGGAAGCACACCTTTATAATCTCAATCGCCGTGGTCTTATTTATGAGTTGTGTGATAGAAAGCATGGTCGAATGTGGGCGTGATCGGTGCTGTCCTCCCCTTGCACCCCCTCCCCACATCACTATATATATATATATATATATATATATACATAGAGAGAGAGAGAGAAAGAGAGAGAGAGCGTGAGAGAGACAGACAGATAGACAGACAGACGGACAGAGAGAGAGGGGGGGATGGATGGATGGAGAGAGAATTATACAGTTTTTTATGCTTCTGTGACACACAGTAATCTATTGACTGTCCACCTGCTGCTACTTATTTATCTAGTTCAGTTGTAGGTTGGTCAGCCTTGTCGTTTTCGTTAACCTGGTTAAACAGGTGTACTAAATTTCTCACTTGATCACTGAAATATTTCTGTATCTCTATGTCAATGTTATATGTTTAAATACGTTCAATCTCCAGCCGGTCATTATGTCAATGTTATATGTTTCAATACGTTCAGTCTCCAGCCGGTCACTATGCCAATGTTATATGTTTCAATACGTTCAGTCTCCAGCCGGTCATTATGTCAATGTTATATGTTTAAATACGTTCAGTCTCCAGCCGGTCATTATGCCAATGTTATATGTTTCAATACGTTCAATCTCCAGCCGGTCATTATGTCAATGTTATATGTTTAAATACGTTCAGTCTCCAGCTGGTCATTATGTCAATGTTATATGTTTAAATACGTTCAGTCTCCAGCCGAACATCATAACACACGCCGTGAGAAGGATATTGATATTGTGAGACTGAGCGTGCGTCCAGTGTTTGGACTGTTCCTTGTCTTTGCATTCACAAACTGTTTCGCCCTCAGTCATAATATGAACTCACGTCTCGTCCTCAGACATGAAATGAACTGATGTATCATCCCGAGTGGTGACGAAATGAACTCAAACCTCGATCCCAATCACAAATTGAACCAATGTCTCGTCCCTAGTCACGAACTAGACCCGAGTCTCGTCCTCAGTGAAGAACTGAGCTCATCTCTCGTCCCCAGACACACATTGAAACCGTGTCTCGTCCCAAGTCACGAACTAAATCCATGTCTCGCGATTCTGCCTTCTCTTCCTGGTACCACGGAAGGTACATCAAAGCTGAGTCCATTCTTTGAAATTTGTGAAGATCTGTCTGTAGTCGTGGTAGCGACCGAGCACATAACCTGTGGTAACCCTATCACTATATGACAGTTCGAAACAGACTAGTTCAAGAAATTTGAGGAAATCATCAGAAAGATCTGAAACAGTGAAATGACTTTTTAAAACCAAGATTTACTGGAATTTTTGAACGATCTCATCAGTCCCAGTTGTTATCCTTGTCTCCACACATCATGTACACTTTCGCGGCCATGCCTGAGTTTCCTGCATAAATCCCTCCACGAACTCTCACTCCTACCGCTCTCGCCGAACACACACAACAATGGATGGTTTATCTCGGGAGCCATGGTCCTTTTTTGCATGCAGAAAACGAATCAAACCGCGGACCTCATAGCTGGGGGAAGTGCCGATTACAGGGTCAGTGTTTACTCGGATGCTGCCTGTGCACATGTGAACAAAATGATTGCCATTTAACAAGATAACACTTTATTAGTTGCTACAGGAAATGCACAGCTTCGACATGGCAAAAGGTTTATTTTTATCAGTCAACTGTAGGATAAGTTTTCGAATTATTTACGTACCTATGTCACTATGACAAATTCGTACTATGAGGAAAGAAAATAAACGACCAATGGTGACAGTACAAAAGGAAAAGTGCTGACATATTGTAAGTTCTTTATTTTTTTATTTTTACATTTGCATTCAACTGACCGGGAAGGGGAGACAGTTCGCCATAACTGTATTAGTTGCACTGACCAAGTGGTTAAGGTCACCATACGTGGGTGTGGTCAGATTAAATATGCAGAAGCAGATACGCGTGTATAACTGGTTACCAAAAAAGTAACATTCATCATCTGTGTTCTCATCCAGTTTATGTTCCGACAGCGTCAAAGTCTGTAACCCCACCACCGCATCTAACACTGCTGATGAAGACATACCTACATACTAGTAATTATTACACATAAGAATTTCCATTTAAATGTGTTATACTTTTAAAATTAATGCCAATATTCTAAGCAAGCGATTTAAATTTAATTTGGCGTTGTTACTTCGGAACATATATCAGGGGCGATGACCCTGTGTTGAGAAATACGTTACAGCTTCCAGGCTTTCCTTCACTTCATAGTTGTTCATTTCAGGGAAGAGAATCCTGTCTTATCAAACCTCTTCTCCCATCCTCTTGTTGCTGTGACTGTCATTACGTGCAGAGAGACATGGCGTTTCGGATGATTCTGACGGATATCCAGCTTAAACTGTCGATGTTTTTTAAACATTTTAATACATCATATAACAAGGATATGGTTTGTTAGATTTAATAGATAGAAAACTAACTGAAGTCAAACACATTTTCCTTGAGATAGACACACTGCAGTTATAAGGATGTATGCATAGTTATCATGTCATTACAGAAAATTATACATTGTACACGGGGTATTTCATCGTATAACTTTAAATGTAAAGATAAAGGTGTGAGTTATGAAGCAGTGCCATTGCACACGGTCAAACCATAAGTGCTCTGCTGCTTAGTCGGCAGTTGACCAGAAACTGCTGACTACTGTCACGATCAGCACCAGCTCCGTAGCTAGCGGCGCCATTCCTCTTCTTTCCCAGAGATTTAACCCTGGTACCCATATTTTCTTGAGACTTTGTGAGTTTTCTGCTATCCAGGGTCTGACCCCACCCCCCCCCCCCCAGTACTTTTCTGCTCTTTGACGTAGATAAAAATAAGATGTTAGCTATAGATAAAAAAAGAAATTGTTGCACCCGAAATTACTTACATTTTCGTGTGTTGAAAGGCACTGAAAGGGAAAAAAGGCACCGCTTGTGAAAATAAGTTTATTGACAATAGACTGTCTTACTTGTACATAGTTTATTTATGTCTTAAAATTATTGGTCTGAAATATAAACACAGGGTAAATCAAGACACGATTTCTCTCTGTCTTGGACTCTTCTGCCTCGCGTCCCAACTCTATGTCCCACTTCTACGCTGTTTTCAAGCCTTTCGTTTCTTATTATACGTGCTAAGCATGTTGGCTCTCGTCTCTCATCTCCATCTTTATTCTGCTATTATTTCTCATAAGTATTTCACCGGTACTTTTGTGATATGTCAAAGGTTATTATTATGAAAACTTGACTTTTGATTTTCTAGTACATCTGTAAGGGTGTTATGTAATGGGTCAGTGGTTATATCTTAACTGTTGGAGATGACTATTGTTGTATTTTTGCTATTATATTCAAGCCAAATTTATGGCAAACTCTTATTTTCCCTACAGATATTGTGTACGATCCATTCGCTTTCAATGTGTTCCTCTGTCTAAGGCTACCACTTCAAGTATTAGTGGGCTATCAGTGTTGATGATATTTGATAACTTCCGTGGAGTTCACTGAGGTATTCTGGCCACTTCTGTACATGCACTGCTTCCATATTATTACTTACCCACCTTAGTCTCTAGACAGCCTTTGTTGTATGTTCACCCTTCCAGTTCTTTTATCCATTGTTACATGATTTCTGGGGTTGTCTATGGTAGTCTTCGATAAGCATGCACTGATAATCCAGACAAGCTTCTTTTGTATGGTTGCAATTACTTCTTATTTTTAAAATAATCTTATTATATGTTATCTTGTTTTTAAAATTTAACTTTTATTGTACAACCTTGACGACTATTGCAGTAAGATCTTGTTACTTTTTTTCTTTACTGATAATAAGGCATTCTGGAGTCCCATATTTATGATCTGAGTAAAAGTCCTTATTCTCTCTGCACTGCTCCATATAACAAGATCGTATGACCCATAATAATCATGCTGTGCAGTTTTGCCCATTCTGTCAATGTTTGCTCTTTTCTTTATTCTCATATTGTATCCTATACCTTTTTCTATTCTCATTTGTACATTTTTCAATAAAAGCGTCAAGTGTAATATTAATTTCTTGTGATTTAGCATGGAGCATAACGTGTTATAAATCGTTCTAAACTATTTGAAGAGTCTCTTCAGAACTGTCTTCTGCTATATCATATATTTTCTCTAATAACATTATTAAATGTACTAAGTAAAGTATAATGAAATGAACTAAAACAATAATAATAATAGTAATACTAATGGTAGTAATAATTGCAACAGACATTTGTTGCAGCTACAAAACAAGAATTATTAGATACAAATGTTAATAAATTTAAAAAAAAAACAAATGTACAAATAATAATGTTGAAATAATTGTATGAGCAGTAAGCCGATGATGAAAAGAAACCTTCAGGAAAAACAGAAATTTTGAATATAATCAATAATGAACTGATTTATAAGAGTTAAAAGTTGATTAAGCTTTTCATGTAGAGTGATCGTGCGTTGCAGAAGCACAGGTATATGGAGGTGTGTCATGGCAGCCATAGCTGCAGGGAATAAGTGCTACTGCACATTATGTCGTAGTGAAGTCTACCTGGAGGGCCTAAAGAGCCCATGACCTCAGGTCCCTTAGGTTTTAAATAATCAAACGTGACAAGAAGCCATTATTATATGATGCAAGGCTTAACTACCCTGCATTGATTGACACTGTTCATCCAATTGCTTTACTATTACTGATTGCTTGACATATTTTGCATTGCGCTGATCTTGTTCATCCGATTGCTTTTCTATTATTGATGATTGCTTGAAGTATTTTGCTTGCATTGGCATTGTTCATTCAATTATTCGTCCATTATGATGACATATACTTGATGTCATGCTGATGTCATTACCAGTTGTGTGCGCTGTTGTGGCGTACAGTGAGATTAAAATTCTGTGTCCGAAGTTTCAGACTTTGTGATTTGTACTGCATTTAAATGTATTGCTGTATGGACTGAATGCTGGAGGATTTAGGTAAAATTAACCTACAATATACCAAGGAGGGGGAGAAGATGGGTTGGCGGTCATGATGGGGGAGCTAGATAGGCCTCGAGTACGGTAGAACATTGCCAAGGAATTGTTGGTCTGTAACCATTTTGAGAAAATATTCCTCCTACTGGTTAAAAAAGCAAACTTGCACCAAACAAGTTTTACAGCTATGTCTTCCTCCACACCCATCCTGTCCAGTGTGTCTCTTGCAATGTCCTCCTTGTCCATTCTTAAGTTGCTTGGACTGATGAAGTACCTCCCAGTTTGTCCGCTTTCTCACTGCTGTTGGCATCCGCATAACCTTGAAAGAAAATCCGCGTCAGACTGGATAACTGAGAGCCCAATAGAAGCCCACTCGCTCCGGAAGAAATGTCTCTCGATTCTCCTAACATGCTTAAGGAGTCAGTTACAATGACTTCATGCGAGTCGTCCAGCTCCAGCAGCTAGGAAGTTACCAGCTCTGTACTTTTTTTAAACATGATATGTCATGAAATAAGCTTACTAGAGTGAAATCATGAGTGATTTAGTTAAATCTCTGATGTGTACAAAAAGGTATGACTTCTATTAAGAATCAGAACAAATTTAAGTAGAATAATACAGGATGACTGTTATTTTCTGACTATATACTCACTAGCAACGGACAGAACAGCCAGGAGAAAGGTTAACCCTAGAACCACCATGGTCTTCATCATTTCAGCGTCCTGTAAGATTGTACGGTTAAAAAATCAGTGTCATATGTATGAAATAATATCATGTTTTCTGAATGATCCAAGATTCATATTACATTTAGCCACAAAGAATAAACAAACTTATTTTACTGCAGCTGTGAGAGACAATTTCGAAATTTCATCAATTTATGTCCAAATATGTTTTATATTCGTTTATGCAGACAGAACAGAAAGACGATATTTTTCATGTATGTAAATACAAACTTTTCTGTGTTTTCCAATTATTTCCTTTATTTCTCAGCTTTCACACACACATACACAACACATACACAGACAGCAATGCTTCTTGCTTTTTTTTTTTTTACTTTTAATTGTAAGCGACTGTGGAATGGGTTAGGCTTAGGTATCTGGGGGTAACCCAAAACCCCAACTCAAAACCAGAAGCAATAACTAATAATTAAAAATAACATAAATTTAAAATATTTTACCATTCTTTGCAGATAAAGATATGAAAGACAGTTGCGGGATCAAGACCACTCTGCTCTGATCTTACAAATATACCAGAACAATAAGATATAGAAGTGAAGAACCATTTCGAAATCCTGATGGCGGTACAGGAGGAGATGACACCAGATGAATTGGCTACGCAGGCCAAAGATATCTTAATAACAACAGCTAAAGACATGGTTCCAGTAAAGAAAACAAACAAGAATGGATGGATTACCGCAGGTACACTAGAACTGATAAAACAACGTAGAGAAATGAAGACGCAATGGAAAGTGACAAACAACAAAAAATAGAAATATAAAACTTTAACAAAAGAAGTACGAAGAAACATAAGAAAAGACAAAAAACAATACATTCAAGATTGTTGTGAAAGAATAGAAGAACATCAGAAGTGTGGGAGAGATAGTGAAATGTTTAAAGAAATGAAGTCATTGACGAGAAATGTCACACCTAAGCTAAACGTGATTTGTAATGAGATGGGGAATACCGTGACAGAGACAGAGGAAATTCTAGAAAGATGGAAGGAATATTGCAGGTATGAAACAACCGACTGTGGAAACAGAAATCAACATTGTGAATTAATATTGGAGGAGAAAGAACCCGAACCGACAATAGAAGAAGTTTTATGGGCAATAAAGAATCTGAAAAATGGTAAATCACCAGGATGTGATGAGATAACAGCTGAATTTATTAAAGCAGGAGGAAAGGAGTGTGCAACAATCTATCATGCACTGTGCAAAAAGATATGGCTTTCAGGTATTTGGCCAAAAGAATGGAAAAGAACTGTATTCATACCACTGCCAAAAAAGGGTAACCTGAAATTATGCACAAACTACAGAACTGTGGCCCTGATTAGTCGTGCCAGTAAAGTTATGTTAAAATTGTAATGGGCAGACTTCGACACCAAATAGAAGAAGAAGTCAATATGGTCCAAGCTGTTTTCAGACAAGGAATAGGATCAAGAGATCATGTATTCAATCTAAGATTACTAATAGAGAAATGCAGAGAGTTTAATGTGAATCTATATTTATCCTTTATAGAATACTCAAATCCATTTGATTGTGTACAACACCAGAAACTTTGGGAAATAATGGAAAAAAAGGGATTTCCAACACATTTGGTACAATTAACATCACTGCTGTATCTAGACCAACAAGCAGCAGTAAGAATAAATGGTGAAACAACAACTTGGTTTGACATAAAACAAGGGGTTCGTCAGTGGTGCATATTGTCACCCTACCTATTTAACTTGTATACTGAAAATATAATGAAGAATGTTAGAGAAGATGTAGATAAAGAATATTATGGTGCCATAAAAATTGGAGGTTATGAAATACCAGAGATTAGATATGCTGATGACATAGTGTTACTGTCCACAACACAAAGAGGAATGGAAAAACTATTTATGTCAATCCGTAAGAACAGCGAAGAGCAGAACCTCTATCTTAATGCAAAGAAAACTAAATTGATGACAACTGATAAAACAAACAAGGCAGCTAAAATATATATAAATGAGGAAAAATTGGAAGAAGTGTAGAATTTTGAATATCTTGGATCACTACAAACTAATAATGGAGATACAGTGAGGGAAATTAAAAGGAGGACATCTATCGCTCTTCAGAAAGTAAAACAAATAAAAAAATCT